>JABAKD010000009.1:5981412-6658912 GCA_012845835.1 Undaria pinnatifida | reverse complement strand
CGACCGTCATCCTCGAACCCCTCCCTCGACGGAAACGACTTTTGTATCGCGCTACTGTGGACGAAAAACATCGTATACCAGGTACTTCGAAACTACCCAAAGCAGGCGATACGTCTAAAATGTGTACTAACGGTCGAAAACAGTCGTAGCATACATAACACGGACATCAGTATGATAACCAAAATTGATACCAACAAAACCACGAACTCTAACAGTCTAGGAAAACTGTAACGGTAATACGAGCACTACTATCCCCGTACAAAACACGCGCAGTCCGTCTGGTTGTCGAATCAGTGCAACCAGGGAGTTGGTGGCGTCACAACCTCCCTTCCCCTTTCCCCTCCCCCCCCCCACCCAGCGCCCCCTCCCCCGCCCCCCCCGCTCATCCCCTCTTTCTCCCCCCCTCCCCTCTCGTCCCCCCCTCCCCTCTCTTCCCCCCCCACTCTCCTTCCGCCTCTTTCCTCCCCATCTCCCCCCTGCCCCGCCTTCGACCACTCCTTCGCCTCATCGGCAGAGCGTGGAAAAATTGACCTCGTAGTCCTTGAGCGTGTAGTAGCCGAACTTGGAGTAGTACTGCCGAACTCCGAAGCCAGAAATCAACGTCATCTGCAGCAACAACGAAAAACACGAAAACGTAAACAACGACAACGAAACGACACACAAGACGGCACCGGCAACGAAAAATACAACGAAAACGAAAACAAACGACATCAAAAACGACAACAGGAACGACAACAGGAACGACAACAGGAACGACAACGAAAATGATTACCATACCAAAAATGAGAATGACATCGAAATCTAACCCCACAACAAAATGGAAAATGAAAACGGCGACAAAAACGAAAACGAAAACGACAACTCGAAACAAAACGAAACACACACAAGCGAAATTTACGATGGTAACGAAAACGACAACGAAAACGAACAACAAAACGAAAACAAACCGACAGCACAACACACAGCGTCACTTCTAAATTTCCAAGTAATACGTGGGAATTCGGCGGACGAGTTCTGATGGGGACGGGCGTGGAGCTAGCTGTCTGCGGGTGTTGGTGTAACCCCTAAACCCAGTTACCCACTAGCACCAACATATGGTACATGGAACTCCTTATACCGCCGCATTGACGTGAGTGGACACATGCATGATGACTATAACACGGTTATCTGCTGCATAATTACAGTAAGCAGATCTCCATCTAATGCTGCTCGAGACCGCACGATACCAGGTTATAACCATGTTCACAGAAGGTCAACACATTGCGCACACGAGGCAGCCCAGCCGCTTTCGGGCTTGATTCTAGTGATTATGTTTCAGAGTGAAGAACTGTCGAAACAAATTACGCCGACACAGCACCCGGCCAGATGAAGCAGCCCGAGCCACCGGGGTAAGGAAGGTGTCCAAAGTGCAAATGCAATGGGCTGCGCGACGCGCGCGCTGCATGTTGATTGGTATGATCGTACCACTGCACCGTGTTTCCTAGACGCTAGGCAAGATCGCAAATCCTTTGGGGGGCTCTTAAGCCGCTGCCATACTCTATAATCGTTTTCGGTTTTGCACAAACCTGTTTACAATTTGAAAGCACTATCCCTCGCTAATTCCAAGATGTCTATCTCCCATATCGTCTCCCTCAACATACCACCGGAAATAATAATCGTCTTAAAACAGTATGAATACATTAATTTCACCCTTCCCCCCATAAATATATACCTGGTACCATGGCATACATTTATCCCCTCGAAAACCCGTTTGCCACTGTATTCACTGTTCTACACTAATTCCAAGACATTAGTCCCCGAACACGCGCGTGGGACTCAACAAGGGTACCGACCCGTACCTTGCAGTACCCGTGCTGAAGCGCGAAATTTTCCACCTTCGCCAGCAGGGGCGTCCCCAACCCCTGGTGCCGCGCCTCCACCCCCTCCCCCACTACCTCCACAAGTCATGAAAAACAAAGAACACACACACCAAAAAAAGGAAACAAGAGCAACAACGGAAAGTGCAGCAACGGTTGTCGTCTGCGGCATGTCCTGTGTGTTTGCTATTTGTACGTTGCCCTTTGCCCGTGCCGGTACGGCAGTACGACCCGGCGCTCAGCGCTACAGTGGCAACAGTACAGTCGTCACGTGGTGAGGATTGAGAAAAGTGCTGTCTCTTCATCTCACGCTCTTCTCACGCGCTCTTGATCTGTCTCTATCTCTATCTCTCCACCCCTTTCTCTTTCTCTCCCTCGCCTTCTCTCCGCCCTCCCCTCCTCTCCTCTCCCGCCGGCCCGCAAACGCAACGCCATCGTACTCCTTCTAAACCCCTCCCACCTTATTGAACTTGCCGTACACGTAATGCTCTCGGATGAGACAGCAGCCCTTAAGATCTGGCAGGATAGCATTCGTCCCGCTCGGAACCACCGGAACCCATGTAAGGTCTGCCATGTAACGGAAGGCGGTTGGAGAGAGGGGGTTGGGAGGAGGAGGGTCAACTATTCAGGTTAGGGAGGATGACGCTCGTATCCCTCGGAATGAGCAATTGCAGGAACCCATGGGCGGTCTGCAGCTTACCGCAAGGCTGTTGGAGGGAGGGGAAGGGGGGGCAGGAGGATCAACTGTTCAGGGCTGGCAGGGTTGCGCGGGTTCCACTCGGGACGAGAAACGCAGGAACCCATAGAAGGCTGGAAACATATCGGAAGGCGGTAGGGGAGGGGGGGGGTACTCATTTTTGGTTTGCCTTAGTCATTTGATCATTGACCACACATCCCTTTCGAGACGGAGCACCGTTCCTACTCCTAATAAAGACACCTCCAACACTCGGGCGCTTATTACGTTTCCTCCATATATTACATAAAGCGTCTTGTTTGTCGTATCTCCTTCCTCCTTGCCCGTCTGTGGTCGCCATCTATCTCCTAGGATTGCGATCGTTTTCTCGCTACTGCCTAGTGTACCAATCATCTTCATGCCGTATTCGCCTGCTTGGGAGGGGGGCGGGCAGCAGGGTCAGCTGATAGTGTCGGGCAGGATGGCACTTGCCCAACACGGGATCCGCAGTCACGGGAGTCTATACAGGCTCTGAAATGTAGGGGAAGGCGGTTGAACGGGGGGGGGGGGGCTCAACGCTTAAGGCCAGGCAGGATGGAGCTCGTCCCGCTCGGAATGCGCAATGGCTGGAACCCACCGAGGGTCTGCGACACATCGGAAGAACGTTAGAGAGGAGGGGAGCGCAGGAGGGTCACGTATTTCTAACCATGCCGCTGGGTCAAAGTATGACAACACAATACCATCCGTGAGGAGTGTGCAACGGCAGGCTTCTGTAGAGGGTCTGCGATGCATCGGAAGGAGGTTAGAAAGGAGGGGGGGGGGGGGGGGGGGGGGGAGGAGTTTCAACCGTTACAAAGTGTGCGGCCCAGTCAGGGGTTACAGCGAGGCAAAGGCGAAAAATATGAAAATATGAAACTGCTTTATTTGCTGTATCAACACATCAACAGATAAAAAAAATATTACCAGGTACCAGTGCATGGTACGCAATAACGTCCGCCACGGTAACTGCAGTACAGTATAGAGTAGTATCCCCCCCGTCACCACCTCTGGAGACTCTGAGCTGATGAAGTACTCCAGCCCGCCCGACACCTTGTACCTGACGCGTTTGCACCCAAGTACGAAACATCGAATAGGCAAAGGCAGACCGGCGCAAGGGAGGGCGGGAGGGAGGGAGGGAGGGAGTTGATTGAGACCGAGAAAGCGAAAAAAAGAGGGGGCGACGAGACGACACAGGTCCCAGCACAGCAGCACTCCCTTCCAACCTTCAAAATAGTTCACCTAGAGGAAAAAAGTCCGACGGTATTGGCGCTGCGCCATTTTTACAAGAAACAGGGAAATGAGAAAAAGGAAAGCTGATACTTGCAGGAACATAAAAAATGCGGGAGCCGTTGTTTTACCGGAGTTAGTGTGGACCGCACCCTCTCCCACGTAAGAAAACCAGTCCGTTGGGTAAGTATTTCTGTTTCGTACTACTGCGTGCTGTATTAGGTACGCATTGTC
This sequence comes from Undaria pinnatifida, assembly GCA_012845835.1. NCBI lineage: Eukaryota > Phaeophyceae > Laminariales > Alariaceae > Undaria > Undaria pinnatifida. Next base: position 6,654,883 of record JABAKD010000009.1, on the reverse strand, counting down.
GGTCCTCTCTTAAGAAAAAATCCTTCAAGAAATCTAGCCTCTACAAATCCCAGAAAAATACGAAAATGTGTGGCCTACGCGCGGCCCAGGACATAAAACACCACCCCCATTCCTCCTGGTGGCTGGGTCCGAGGACACCGCATCCACCGGAAAGCTGGTACTCTCGGCGATGGAAAAAATAGATAGCACAATAAGAAATGGTGATTTCTGGCTCAGCCAAAATAAGAATGCTAGTCTAGAGCCGGATTTCCAGATTTCTGACGAGAGGGGCGATACTGTACACTAGCATGTCCTGTACCTGGTAATTTATTTAGTGTACCGGCAACGCTATCAGATGCGGCGTTGTCGCGCGGCACGCCAATGACAACTGATATTAATAACAGTTCCTCGTGACTCATGGCTTGCTCGCTATATTTCCAATCGGAACTGCAAATCGACGAGCAGTGGGAATGTCGAACCCTCTTCTCGACTAAGACAAAGGCGCGTACCGAAGGGAAGGGACGACACCTGCGACCACGGCTAAGAGGGTAAGAGCTCTAGACTACGATTTGAGCTGGAAATATTAATAAAGTAAAGGTCGAGATAGAGGTGATGATAGGAACAAACAGACGGAGGTTGTGATGTATGGGCAGCTACACAGGACCGCAGGGTATACAACGCAACCGACGATCGACCGAGATGCTGATGCGTCTGGTCGGTCGCATGTGATAAACTCCACAAAAGCCAGAAAATGCCCTCGAGGCCCTCGACTCGTCGTGGTGGTATTTTTATGGAGCGATCTACGTAGGTGCGTAAGTTATAGATAAGACGTCATGCTACGTCAGTTCTCTCATGAGCCGAAGAATGTGGCTTGTCTTAATGTCATGGTTATCTGTATAATGGTCGACAGATTAGGCGATGCTTCGAGGTGAAAGCATTGCACACCGGATCACTGTGTTCTAGGGCTTGTGCAATACGATTCGATGGCACTTCCAAGCCCCACGTTATTTGACGATTCCCCTTATTTCGCTTTTCCTACAGCATTTTTTTCGCAAAAAGGAACAAGTTGCAGTTTTGCCTGATTACTTCTTGTTTTTCTGTTAGAGGAGGAGATGAGAAAAATAGACGAATGTGACATGGAAGAGCTTAGTAAACTAGAGATTAGCGACAAAACGATTGATATCCTAGGAGATAGATGGTGGCCACAGACGGCGGAACAGGACGGGCATAGGATAAGCGAACAGTTTTATGTAATTTATGGGGAAAAAGTAATGAGCGCCCAAATGTTGGAGGTGTCTCTATTAGGAGTAGGAACGGTGCTCCGTCTCGAAAGGGATGCGTGGTCAATGGTCAAATGACTAAGGCAAGCGACAAATGAGTACGCCTTCCTCCCCCTCCTGCACCCTGTGCAAGGAACGTATACCTCTCCCACCTTCGCGTTCACGCCATGCGGGTACAATTTTATTTTCCCATTACCGACGATAGAAACCGAGATGAACCATGGCATTGCCGTACCCCACTAAGGCTGTCATCGTCCCGTTTTCTCCTTGCCCCACGCGCTCGGTGGAAACATTGATGATCCCCGGGTTTATTTGTTTTTAGCGATGTACGAGCATTTTCTTTGTGGGCTACGTCTTGCATTTTGGCGTGCCTTCTTTTCCACGAAGGTCTTCGCCGCGGATCTGCCTCAGCAGGTCTGCCTCAGCTAGTGACGTTTTGAAGCCGTTAGTAGCGTGATGCGATCCGACGTAGTCGACCGTTGACTCCTCGGTGACAGCCCCAAAGGTTTCTCGTTACCGATCCCGTGCTGGCTCCCCGTCCCACCGGTCGTTTCTGATTCACCCCCTTTTCTTGTTGTTTCATTTACCTGTTTGCAAGGGTCTCCGTAAACGACCCTCGTTCTGGCTTTGCAGCCAACATATGTTTTACTTTTACTCTTGACCCATTTTTCTTCTTTTTTCGGTGTGTCTGCCTCTACGGTACCACGATCACCGCCTCCGAAACGGATTTGCAGCCCACAGGCCGTTTCCTCTTGGCCCTCCCCTTCTTATCGTTGTTTCATTCTGCATACCGGCCTCCGAAGGGCCTATGTTGTCGACCCCGTTTTGGCTTCACACCCCACACACGTCGTTTCCTGTAGACCCCCTTTCGTGTTTTTTCGGCGAATCTGCTTTGGGACGAATCTTCTTCATTGCGCACCTAGTGCCACTACAGTACCGCAATATTAGTCATTTTACGTTAGTCCATCAGTGTCCCGCGTTATCGACCCCGTGCTTCAGCTCCCGTATTCGCTATTATACGTCGTGTATGCTTGCTGTTTTCCCTACTGTTTCAGGTAGCCTCCCATGGCTGGTCCACGCCATCGACCCCCCGCTTGCCGTTGTAATACCCAGCGACGGGTTTCTTTTTTGTTTTTTCCGTCCCCTACCTGTTTTCTGGAAATATTTACGCTTCCGGGGGCTTGCTTTGACCTGTGCGAGTATGTTCCAAACTGGCAACCACAACTTTTGGCGTGCTTGCTCTTGGTTGAACAGCGTTGCTACGCTTGCTGGCATCGTTCCCGTTTTAAGCTCGCCTGTCAAGGAGTCACCTGGCTGACTCTCCCTCCGCCTCATTTCAGCCTCTGTGTCGACGCCCTAGTTTGGTATCTATTTGCGTATTGCTTTGGCCGCGTGCCTTCCCTACTTGGCCGCGTGCCTTCCCTACTTGGCCGCGAGCCTTCCCTACTTGGCCGCGTGCCTCCCCTACTTGGCCGCGTGCCTTCCCTACTTGGACGCGTGCCTTCCCTACTTGGCCGCGTGCCTTCCCTACTTGGACGCGTGCCTTCCCTACTTGGATGCGTGCCTTTCCTACTTGGACGCGTGCTACGATAGAGGTAGCGCTTGTGGGTAAAGCATTTGATGAACGACGGGGCTCCTTGACCCAAAATTGCCGGAACCCCCGCTCTCATTTCGCAATATTATTTGTTTCTATGCCGCGAGGCCATGGGTTTATTCATCGGGTTGCATTTTCAGTTTACTCAAACTCGGTTTGTGGGTGAGGTAAAAGGCTCATAGGGTGAGGAGCCCCAGAAAAGAGTTGGTGGACTTCTACTTTAGCATGCTTCTACTATAGCATGCGTCCTTAACCTGTTCCTGGTGCTGCACTCGGTTGGCTCCTCTGGGCTCTCTGTTACTGACCTTCGTTTCGGCTTTCCGTCGTTTCCCACGTCTCCGTATCACCACCGAGGTGTTGTCTTTCCCCGCGGTCTTGCGAATTCTTTTAGCAGCCCCGCTTTCCGTCTTACTATTCGACCAAAGGCCTTATGCGAGCCTCTCAGGTACCACGTTACGTTCCCTGCTTTCATTGATTTACACTGCGATTTGTTTCCTTTTTTGTCTACCTTTCCGCGTGTCCCTTCCTTCATTATTATTTTATTTCCCAACCGACAGGGTAGAGCGTTAGTGTCAACAATCTTAAGGACAATGAGAGAATCGAAGATCCAGACCGCGAAAAGCGCGAAAACCTTGAATCCAACAACCAACAATTACGAATACTAGATGTGTGTCCATGCCCTCTTGACTCTACCCCCTCGAGCCACTAGGGCCAAGTCCCGCCCCCCACGCACTTCCGAAGAAGCATCAAACGTTAATCCACTGTCCTGATTAATGGCTGGTTTGTAAGTACTGCGCGTATGCTTCAACGCGTGGAAGGTTGTGCGGTGTTGCTGCATAATACTGCTACCGGTCGTAGCAAGGAGAGAGTCGCCACCTTCTCGTTCTTTCTGTAGCTCTGCTCTCGTCACCCCTCCCCCCAAACACGACTGCTCCCACCCCTGACCTTGCCACATCCAACCGCAAGGAAGGGTCAAGTCCTCCGCCCCATGTACTTTTGAAGAAGCATCGAACGGCAATCCATTGTCCAAATAAATGACTGGTTTGTAAGTGCTGCGCGTATGTTCAGCGCGCAGAAGGTTATTGTGCGGTATTGCTGCCCAATGCCTCTATCTGCCGTAGCAAGGAGAGTTCCCGCCGTCTCAGTATTTCTGTTCCATCCTCGTCACCCTCTCCCCCCTAACACTACCTGTTTCCACCCCTAACCTTGCCACCTCCAACCGCAAGGGCCAATTCCTTTTGCACTGATTCGCTCTGTTGTGTTGCCGTTCGCATTTTCGTAACCCGATTGCTGCTGGTGTGTCGCAAGTACGAGCCCGATCTCGCAGGGCAATCAAACTTTGCAAGAGGCACCTTAGCCTCGTTACGAAGTGTGGGGGAACCCATAACCAACCTCGTTTTCGTTCGTTATCGAATAGCCGCATCTTAGGCCCCCTTTCCATTTTCTGGATATTTCGTTGACACCCTTTGATTGTCGTTTGATCTGCATCTACGACTATTCAGGGTAGGCTAATGTTATGGAGTGATCTACCTAGATGTGAAAGCTATAGACTAATAGATAACATGTGATACGAGGTCGATTTCTCATGAGCAGGAGAATGTGGCATCTACGACTATTCAGGGTAGGCTAATGTTATGGGATGATCTACCTAGATGTGAAAGCTATAGATATGTGATAAGAGGTCGGTTCTCTCATGAGCTGCAGAATGTGGCTTGTCATATATATAGACTAGTGTCATAGTTCTCTGTATAACGGTCGGCAGATTAGGCGATGCTTCGAGGTGAAAGCATCGCCCGCACCGGATCACTATCTGTGTCCTAGGACTTGTATAATACAGCAGTATCTTCGCGCCTGTTCTCCCTCCGGTATAGTGTGTGTCGAAACAATGGCATCACCTACCGCGGCGGGCGGTGTTGCCATCCCGTCGCGAATAGCACTGTTTGAGTGTCTGGTGTCCTGTGCTGCTTGCTGCGCCGACGCTCAAACTGAACTATAACTAAAACAAAGGTTTGGGTCGGATGAACCGACTTCCGCTCCTCTCCAGTAGTGACCGCCTCGGCGGTGGCCTCGGAGTTGGAGAACGCTCCGATGTCGTTGAAGTCGCCGATAGGGTATTATTTTGATCTATGGGAGTGGAGGAAGTCGGATGCGTGGGAGACGGAGGAGAAGCCCGGCGTGGCTGCGCCGGGGTTTTAGTCCGGCCCTGAGCTGACTTGGTCGAGTTCCCCTTTCTTTTGTCTTTTTCGTGGGGAATTTCGGGTTTATTATTAATAGTTGTTTTTTTTATAAAATAATGGTACCTACAAATATTCTATAAAATATTCTAGCTTTCGATCGATGTATCATACAACAACAAATTATGAAGATTTAACACGTTATTTACTGCACTTAAACACTGGGTTGCATGCTGCATCTAACATCAAACCTTCTAGAATAGTAAACATTACAAGCCAGATGATATAAAGGGATGTCTTATTGCTTCAATCGTCAGGTTTGTCCCCTTTGGGGATTTATAGTTTCCGCGCACATATTGAAATGTCCCGCCCCCCCCCCCCCCCCCCCCCCCCCCCCCCCCCCCCCTTCCCTCCCCCTCCACTGACCCCTCTTGTTCATAAAAAAAAACAAAAACAACCCTCCCCCCCCGCCCCTCCGTCCCCCGATCCCCCCCCCCTTCCGCCTAGTTTGTCCAAACGCCCCACTCACAATCAAAATCGGCCTGAGTAATAAACACCTATACGCAGTTGATATCACGTCATTATCTTTCTGACCATCCATGACGTAGTTTTCAATTATTTTCCCCCCAACCCCCTCGCCCCCCCCCCCCTCCAACGCCCCCTCTTTTCCGACCACCTGCACGATCGCCTAGACCTAGCACCACGCGTATAACAAGCTGCTACATATCTTTGATCTCACAGCCGAAGTGTATTTGAATATTATTTGTGACCTAAACCTCCTAAAAAATCTCCCCCCCCCCCCCCCCCCCCTCTTGCTCTCCCTTACTCAAACGCCCCACCAAATATCAAAATCCGCCACATTATTAAACACTTCACGCACAGGATATCACCTCATTATCTTTCGAGAGCCATCCATGCTGCTGTTCCCCCCCCCCCCCCCCGCCTCGAACGCCCCCTTCTTCCCCATCACCCGCACCATCGCCTAGACCTAGCACCACACGTATAACAAACCCCTCACCTAAAGCCCTTCCTCCCCCCCCCCCCCCCCCAACGCCCCCTCTTTTCCGACCACCTGCACGATCGCCTAGACCTAGCACCACGCGTGTAACAAGCTGCTACATATCTTTGATCTCACAGCCGAAGTGTATTTGAATATTATTTGTGACCTAAACCTCCTAAAAAATCTCCCCCCCTCCCCCTCCCCCTCTTGCTCTCCCTTACTCAAACGCCCCACCAAATATCGAAATCCGCCACATTAATAAGCACTTCACGCACAGGATATCACCTCATTATCTTTCGAGAGCCATCCATGCCGCTGTGTCCCCCCCCCCCCCCCGCCTCGAACGCCCCCTTCTTCCCCATCACCCGCACCATCGCCTAGACCTAGCACCACACGTATAACAAACCCCTCACCTAAAGCCCTTCCTCCCCCCCCCCCCCCCCCCCCGCCCCCCCCCCGCCCCCACACACCCCACCTCCCCCCCAACCCATCCCAACCCCACCCCCTCGAACACTCCACCCTCTTATTACTCACTGATTGTACGACTTACCCCAGGATATACATGATAAACTGATGTATTATTTCCAAAACCGTCACATTTATCCCCTCAAAATAATGTAAAGGTTCCAGGCACATATTGAGCTGCCCCCCCCGCCCCCCGCCCCAACCCCCCCCCCCCCGCCCCCAATAATATACTGGTGCCAAAACCGTCAGATTTATCCCCTCGAAAGGATTTACAGCTTACATGCACAAATTGCCCCCTTCCCCCCCCCCCCCCCCCCCCCTTCAAACCCGCTCGCTTTTGATCAAAACCAGGCCCCCACGTCCTTCAAAACTCCGCCCCACCCCCCTCACCGGTTATTCGACTTACAAGATTCACTTGATAAAAGGATACATTTCCCTTTACAGCTGTCAGATTTTGTCCCCCTCAGAAACGGGTTTTACAGTTTCCGCGCACAGACTGACTAAAATCATCCTGTTGACCCTGATAGCTACAATGTAGTTGTAAGGGGAGTCGCCGACCTATATTCTTAATGAGGACACACAACTCGTAATGCGCGCGATCGGAGTATCACACACAGCTTGCAAAGATGAGTTTCGACGAAATCTTCGATCTCACAGCTGGAGTGTATTTTCATTTTTTATAATAGTTGTGAGCTTCGGAGGGATGAACTCGACTAAATATTGCTTCTTAGGCGTCACAGGGGTGACGTCACTCTGCGATCGTTCCTATATATCCCTGTTCCGGATAATCCGATTTCTGGTCTTCTTGTTGTGTGATGTTTGAGCCATGAACGAATGCTAGAGAATACATGAAACGTCATGAGCTATGGAGGGAGGCAACCTACCCAGCACCGACAACCTACGTCCCCACGGGACATCATCGCAGCGAGTGATAGTAATGGCGACATGGAAACATAAACGAAGGCCGTGCAAACGAGTACGTACCTGTGTTACGTACATACTGATAGGAAAAGTAGGGAGTGTACTGCTACTGAATGAGGTCAGGGGAAAAGGTACACACCAGCATGCAGGGCGCAGGGCAGGGAAGGGGAGAGAAGGGGGAAGGCTGTGTGCTGCTACGATGATGCTATCGTGCTCGCAATATGTCGAGCTTGTGGCTTGTGGCTTCGCGTCTATGATGACAGCGCCTCGCTGTTCAGCGTCGGCCTGCCGTGGAGATGCGGCGCAACTTCAGCCAATCAGAACATCAGAACATGGACTGGATGATTCAGGCTTCAGGCTCCAGGCCTGCATCCTCGCCTCGGCTCGCTACCCTACGAAGCTCATCCACACCCGACACACCAGCTAAGCTTCTGCAGTAGCCATGAGAACACGGTCTCGATTAGAAGCTAGTGGCGAAGCCGCAGAGGCAGCACCGCCCGCCTCGCCGCCTCCCCCATCGCCGCGCTCGACCAAGAAACGTAAGGCAGCAACCTCCCCAGCCGCTGCTGCTGCGGACACCCCTGCAGCAAGCCAGTCGACACCATCCGGGGCCAAAAGGTCTAAGCCTGAGGTCGCCACCACCGCTCCTCCTGCAGATGCTGCAGCAGCAACCCCTTCCTCGGGCGCTCGTGCGAAGGCTGTCGAGGCGAAGAATGCACCCCCCGAAGCTTCGAAGAAATCACCTCGAGCGCGGGCAAACAATCAGGCAACAGCAGCACCAGCACCAGCACCAGCAATAGCAGCCAAGGCTGCCGAGGGCCAGTCGTCGCTGCCTGTGGGCGATGGCGCTTCCTCGACCGAGAGCAGCGAAGGCGGGAGTGCGGCGGGGGTGGGTTCGGTGGGCTCAGTTGCTGTGGCGCCGAAGGCTCCTAGGGGGAGATGCGTGAGCGGGAGGGACTGGAAAGTCAGGAATCAGTCTCAAAGGTGGGTACAGAATTCGTGTCGATGTACCTGTTACCATCCTGGGAAGTAAATATAACTGTCGGTAAAAAGTAACGATTTTACAGCATCGGCCCCACGAAGCAGCTCCGGATGTTGCGCCCGACCAGCAACGTAAGGAGCTGTGCGACACGGTGCGCAGCATATGCTGGTACATGTACTGCTGCGTGTTGTTTCTAGACGAGTGATAATACGGTAATAACTATTTTATCCTTTTTTAGGTCGCTACGCCTGGTCCCTCAACTTCGTACTATGCGAGTGTGTATTCTGTATCATACCTGGTGCATCACTCTGCGCTTACGTGCGTCGCTGTGCGGTGGCGATTCCAAGAACTTTCGACGTTAGAAGGGTTAGCCGAATGTGATGTTTACTCGTGTACAGAGTAGTATACCAGCAGTATGATACTCGATTAGGGTTGTCGATGAAAGATTCCTATGGTTTGAAGTAGAGTGGTGGAAACCCGCAGAGAAAGCAGCCTCTTCGCTCGTGCGTTTGATACGCCGATGAAAAAGCGTGCCTGGTGTACCAGGTCTAATACCACACTGAAAAGTGTTACATGAAAACAAAAGAGAGCGCGGTAGTCTCATGGTCGACCCGAGAGCGCTCATACTTCGTTGACGCCGCCCCGCCCAAGGAATGGGGGCGAATGGCCCAGGCGATTTCTTGGGTGCGGCCTGGCATTACTTCTGGCGTGCACGTCGTTTGTAGTTGCATTCGTCGCACCACCAGTACGTGCGCGTCTTGAACGAGGCACCCACACCGGTCGCGGTCTTGGAGGATCACTCCTCTGCCCTGTCGGCGGTTGCGGGGTGCGTTTTGCATTGGAGATTCGGACGCCTGCTGCTGGAACTAAGGCCGGAAACGGCGAGAAGGGAAATGCTGGCAACGCCAAAGTTGAGGTTAAAGCCGTGATCAGCCGAAATAAGACCAAGATCGACCGAATGAATGTCAAGTTCGACACAATCACCAAGATTTGATCAAACTGAAGCTGCGCTTTCGTGTCCCGGAAACGCGGCCTTATGCACAGCGGGCCTTTTTATCGACTCTACATCGATCGTGGCGTTTATTCGGTCGATTTTGGGTTTGATTTGGTTTATTTCGGCCTTCACCTCGATAAACCTCGCTTTGGCGTTTCCCGCGTTTGGCCTTGGCGTCGCCGGCATTTACTTAAGTCACTTTGACGCTGTTGCCGACCCCCACTTCTAACAGTAGACCTCTATATCTCGAAGATCGACGTACAACAGGAATCCCGCAACCGCAGATCAAGACCGGAAGCGGTCTTCAGAAATCGCGACTGTATGGGTGCCTTGAGATGCCTTGTTCAAGACTGTGCCAGTGGCGTGACGGTTGCCTCTACAAACGACACGCATGCTAATAGCAATGCCAGCCAGGACTAGGCTTATACCCATTATGCTAGCAATTATTTTGGCATTTTTGAGATCATACAAGTAGCATGCTTGTTTTTTTCGGGCAGGACGAGTATAATTGGGCAAAAAGATGATACTTGGCGCGTCGTACCACAATTATTTTAAACTCCTTATCCAGCAAAGGAACTTGAAAATAAAGGGAAAAAGCAGGATGGGTACGTATAAGCCTAACCAGGGCGAGCCAAGTGCCGCCCATTGTTCTCTGGAACCGGTCGGCGATAGGGTGAAGGTGGAATCGACCCCTTGGTCCAGCATTAAATGGTCGGGTAAGAGGAAAGGCATCCCCTCCTTCTGTCTCGTCGACGCCGCCAGGAAATATTGACGGTCACAGAAGGTCCCCGCAGAGGAGACATCCGTGACGAGTTTAGAAGATTGAACTTAGCTTTTTTTTGTTTTTATTTTTCCTTGTCCTCCGGCGGATGGGTAATATCCATCTGGAGTTTGTGGAGCGGTAGTGAATCTTGATATATAGTAGGCGTGGTTGGTTAGACGATGCTGATTGGATAGAGCGAGTATGGCTGAGGTCAACCTCGTGTTCAAGAGAGAAACACGTTTCGCGTCGTTTTTTTGTTCGCTCTGTGACCGAACCGCCGGCTCAAGTTCTGCTGTCTCTGCCACCACTCTTGTTTCCCCTCCGGTCGTCGCGGCGTTGCCGTATTGTACCTTAGAGCCTCCATGCAGGTCACCACCGCAACAGAAACTTTGTCGACCAGTTGGGCGAAGAAGCTCGAGATCAAGGCAAAGCGGAAGGCGATCATCGCCATGGAGCAGGATATGAAGGACCAGAAACGCCAAGCTATCGAGGTGTGAGCACACCGTCACCGCCTTAGCTGTTGTTGCTGCTGCTACTGCTGGCTCTAGTGCCTCTACTGCTGTGTGTGCTGCTGCTATTGCTGCTGCTACTTCTGTTGCGTATATGCGTATTTTGTATGCTCTTGACGTTGGTTACTGCTGTTGCTGTGGTGTGTTTTTGTGTATTTTTGTATGCCCTTTGATATCATTCTGCTGCTGATATTGCTGTGTTTCTTTGACACTGTTTTTTTTCTCCCGGTGCAACTGTTTTTTTCCTCGCTGTCCGTATTCGGCACGCTGTGTCTGACTGTATCAGGACAAGAAACAAGAGAAGCTGGAGAGGGAGAAGCGGAGGCAGCAGAATGAGATGAAGAACACAACGTACCAAACGGTGAGGGCCAGTCGCAGTGGGGTCGCCCGGTATTAACCCTTCAACCCCTGCAACCCCCCCCCGCACTAAGTAATTCTAAGTAGTTTGTCGCAAAAGCCCAGGGTATAGTCTTAAAGGGTGCTAACCCTTAAATTGCAGTAAAAATGGCCCTGCTCTAGTTTCGAGTGTTTTCCCCCCGAAACGTGGATACAGCCAATAGGGTATTGTGGCTCGTAAATGTTGACGGTTACTTGTCGGTCCGGGTCATACGCACATTCAGAATTGTGGCTGTTACAGCATGGCTTGGTCACATGAAGCAGTCGGGGTTCTCCTGGGGTAAGGGGCGCGTTTAAAGTGCAATGCAAAGAGGTGTACAGTAGGTGTCCCCCAGCAAGGCTGTGCCCCGATACAAGGCGGTCAACACCGCTTGGCGCGACTGAGGAATTGCACTCAAAACCTGGCGTTAGTAAGGCGGCTTGTCCCAACAAGGCGATCATGTTGCTCTCGCACACCCCCACCTCAGTCTTGCTGGGGGACCCCTGTAATGTTGTACGCTACGCGCTAAGTTATGGCGATAGTCGTACTGCTGCACGCGGTTCTAAAATATTTTAACATTTACGGGAGAGCATGCTGTAGTAATGAGGACCTAAAACTGTTGGTTGAAACTGGGGAATGTTTAGGTTTTTTGTGCACATCGTATATTCTGATTACTGCTGTGGTCCTCCTTAAATAGTTTGGCCCCAACAGTGTGGGTGTCGTTATATCGGGGATAGCATCGGGAGAAGGTGCTGCTTTTTTTTGTGAGTGTCGCATGTTTTGTGGACAGAGGAAGCGCTTGGAACAAGTTCGCTTGCAAATAGCGTGTCCGCTTGTGTGTTTTTTCGGAGGCATTCTACGGTAGGGGAGGTACCTAATTTATTTCAGGTTTCCTAACACAAAGGGCAGGCGTTATGTCATGCCTCCACCCAAAAAACGATTCGGAGACAAGATATTTCGGGCGAAACCCTCTGAACACTCACATCTGCTAGGCACCAAAAATGAGGTTACAGATTGCACAGATTCCATTAGTTCCTCGGTTCAGCAACCCCGCCAGCCAGTTTTTGGGGGCACAAAAGTACCCCCCCGCCAACCGTAGCTTTTTTTTCTCTTTGTCGTTTTTTTTTTTGGCGGTAACCGAGATGGTAGCGGGGTTAGATCACATTGTGCGGAGTGTAGAACCTTAACTCCGCGCAAATGGGGTGATATCACGTAGTACTGTGCCATGTACCTGGTATTTTGTAAGGCATCCATGAGGCAGTTTTCTACGATCCCCATTGCTGACTCTGGAAGTGACTACACCAGAAAACAAAACAAAACAAAATCGAAGTTGTCATCCATATGCAAGAAAGTGCGCACAAGGTGCGGGAATCCACCTCACAAGTGGTTGTTAGCAGGATGCAGCTGACCCTTCTTGCGACTCGCCGCACACCTCACGGCGCTTCGCGCTTGGTGCACGCGATGTTTGCATGGTCAGTGAAGTGAAAACCGGACGTGCTCTGTCCCGGCATTGTGGGGATGCGAGGGTTTACGACTACGCGTGAAATTCGTACACCCCCCCACCGTATCGTGGCTCTGCTGTCTTGGTCTCTGCTGTCTTGTCTTCTGCTGTCTTGCCTTCTGCTGTCTTGTCCTCTGCTGTCTTTTTCGGGCCGCGAACGGCCTTGGTGGTGCATGACGCCCAACGTGACGACCGGGATGGCGGTGGGGGTCTCGCTATAGCGCCGGTTGAATACATATAATATTTTTGGTGTAGCGCCGGTGAAATCGCTTGGCACCCTATACTTTTGTAGTGCTAGGGGTATCGTACCACATGGAGATAAACGCACTCTTTAAATTTGTTTCGTAGCAGATGCTTTATGATCGAATGTAGACTCTTGTGAGGATAACGGAGACAAGCAGTTTCTTTTCTTTTCTTTTCATCCCACTTATTTTCCTCGCACTGCTCTCGCGCTCCCTCCCAGTAGTAGTAACTCGGATCCGGGGTCACATAGCAGGCCCTCCTCTTCCCTCATCGACTCGCGTCGATTTGTGTTGCACAACCAAACTACTTTCGAATCTATATCGTTCTAAACCCATTTCCGCCACACAATGTTGAGTTTCCTCACCCCGTTATGGCGTTTGCCTTCTGTCTGGCCTGGACAGATATATGCAGACGAAATGTGTTGACCCACCCTTCTACTAATTTGCCGTACTAAACCCTAGTCCACCACTTGATGGTTTTGCTCGCTTCGCTGTGGCGTTTTTGTGTCATCTCTCTGGCCTGGACAGATATCGAAGACGCACAAGATGAAGACCATGAGCAAGAAGCAGTTGCGGCAGATTAAGAAGCGACAGGTCAACGCTCGCACGGGCGAGATCGAGTTCGTGAGCCCGTGGGGCGGCGGAAAAAGCAAGAAGTAGCCGGTAACCGTAACAAGCGTAAAACTCGTATCCTGTACGTACATAGCCCGCAGCGAGCGAAGGGATAGGGGTTCTAAGTAAAGGGAGTAGACCGGAAGTACGTGTGCCGACTTACCCTGACACTCGATAGAGAAGCAGCTTCTCGACCGACGAGGTGGGACGTTACCGGTAGTCTAATCCCGGATCATTTTGTTTTCTTGTGTAGTCATTTTTTCGCTTGCATTTGTTTTGGACGTATATACCGAGTTGTCGAAAGAGAAGCAATTTCTCGGCAAGAGAATTTGGTGTACGCTAAGGCCGAACCACGTTTTTTTTTTTTTCCCGTTTTCGCTGAAAAAAAAATCGCTGCGTGGTTTGGGGTGATTTTAATAGCTTGGTTTTGCACCAGGGAAACACGTAAAGCATTGTCATGTTTAACTTTCTTCTCTGCTGAGCCTCGACGTTCTTAAGTCCCCTGTCAAGCGCTACATTTGCAGCAGAGGTGTGGCATCGTGAACAGCCGGCGCGTTTTTGCGCGCTTTGCACTAGGGGCGCCCAACATCAGCGCCCGCGAGTATTGCCAAACCAAGGCAAAACCGAGCATTGTGTTTTCACCAACGGCACACAACCGTCATGAACGATAAGCTCCACGAAAATTGATTGATTTTCAACCATTTGTTTGTGGTTGGCACACAGAAGGCATCTGCAGGGTCGATTGCAAGACTACGAGCAGCATAAGCACGCTAAAAAATATTCGCCCCAAATGTTTGCCTTCAACACACGCTAGCAACCAAGCCGAGGAGGGCAGGCCCGACACTGTCCGCGCGATGCTCCTTTCCTATAGCCCAAGCGTACAGCGCGCGTTAATGAAACAAAAAAAAACAGGACTTCTCACGAGACAGGTCACTTTTCGCGTGTCGGGTTGGGTCGGGTCTGGTCAGAGTGAGCTTGACTGGATCCGTGAAATAGGAAAACCTCCTGACTCGATACCACCCGACCCGTGAGATTTCGAACACCTCGTGAAAAGCCTGGCAATTAAAATCGTTGTGGCGGTACGTAAAACTCCGTGTGCGCATGTTACACCTTGAATCCGCGGTAACGCGGTCGCACCGAGGACACAAATCGAGTCTGACTGCGCTCGCTCTCCCCTCCCCTCGCAAGCTGCCCCTCCCCATTAACTGCTGCGACCCTGAGGCTAACCATTTCTCCATTTGTGCACGTTCGTGTAGCGCCAAGTATGGGTTGGCCTGTGTGATTCAGAGTTGAGTGGGCGCCTCTAGCGCCAAATGATGGGCGGGCCGTCACTGTACAATGGCAACCCTAAGATTGCACCTGGTGGTGTTGAGCAGACATGCCTGCTGCTGCGGGAAACAGCAATCGAATCCGTTCCACCACCACTGACGCACAGAGACACAGTCCACCAACGCGCGCCGTTACCCCTCCCTCACACGGCACTTATGGTAGGACATCTCAAAACAGTATCGACCCAACTATATGCAAAACCAGTCGTCATAAATCTGTCTGACGCATTAAGGTAAGGGTTTCCCACATCATCGACCTAACGATCCACAAGTGATGATCAATTCGACTTTCGCCTGTCAGAGGCGCTGTGATGTGGACTGTTTCCAAAACGCCATCGAACCGACCATGCACAAGCACTTGCCTTTCGCGTCCATCATACCGAGGTAGAGCATTATGGCCAAATAGTCCCAAAACGTTATCGACCCAACGATCCAAAGCAACCCATCCGTCATTTTTCGTCTGTCTACCGTACATCTTGGAAGCCCCGACCTGGAAAAACGATAGGAGACATCGAGGTACACCCTCCGTTGCACTGCAGTAGTCGTGGGTTAAGGTTAGGGTTAGGGTTTCACCCTAACCACCTAACCTCACCACACCACAGGCAGTAGTCGTGTTCCACTCTTACCCTTAGCCGGTTTGCTCTCCCGGCCCAGAAGACATCATGTGGGTGTCGGCTAAAGCTACATGTCGATCAACTTAGAATGAACGCACACCAAAACAGCAGTAGTGCCACCGCAATACCAAAAGGAAGACGAACGCCGGACATACATCCATGCATTCTCGACATACATCCATGCATTCTCCACGGGCGCTCTATCTCGCGTATGGCACATCAACTACTAACCTGCTCCTCCGGCACCGTATTTAAAGGAGACACGCCCGGCGCGCCCCGTACCAAAGCGTTCATCACTCACTCCCAACCTCGGGACGGGCCCGCATCTAACAATTAATCGCTCACCCTCAATCGCTACAGAGAATCGCGCACCCCCAATCGCTACAGAGAATCGCGCACCCCCAATTGCTACAGAGCCTAGACCCGTCCGGTACCAAAGCATTAATCACTCACTCACCCAAAACGCTACAAAGCATCCCGCCCTTAAGGACCCAATAATGCTTGCGTCCCTTCCCTTCCCTTCCATGCAGTTCTGCCCTACAAAAGATAACCCCAACATACACGACGCCGCCATATGTACACAGTCGTAACAAGAGAGTCAAACACGCCCCCCACCCCCTTACTAATAGGCGAATTTCGCGTACATACCCCGTAATAGGCGGTTACATAAAATCGTTAGCCAAGCGCAACCCCCTGACAAAAGCTGACAAAAGCGCCGCGCGTAATATTCTTCACAGCTGGTACCGTGTTGAGCGCGCGGCGAGAAATCAAACACCTTGAATAAAAAATGAACGCGAATCGTGCAGCCTGTCGGGCACGTCATACATGGAAAAACCTCGCGGTTTGGGCACGGGGGCAAGATACGCAGCCCAAGCACGCCGCGAGGTTTTCCATTACCCTCCCCCAACCCGACGTGTTCCGTATCGGCATTGTAGAGATGCGAGGGTCTATGGTTGTAAGCCTACGGCCATGCATGACAATGAATACACCCCCCCCCCGGCAAATGGCGCGGCCTCGCGGCCTGAGGGGGGGGGCAGGTTACGCAGTCCAAGCACGCCGCGGGGTTTTCAATCCAACCTCCCTCCTTCCGCGGCGGCGCGGATCGCTCACCACAGCGTTCCCCGCCCTTACACCTCCCCTTCTTAATCTCGGGTCAACGCGTAACAACAACCGTTTTTTCCACTCGAAAAGTACCACCTCAAAACGCCTGCAAGCGAACAGCGCGGCGCGCGGCTTTCCCAACCCAACCCCAATCCCAATCCCAACCCCAATCCCAACATGCCTCCTGCCCCTCGCCCTCGCCTTCCCTACGTAATTACAAACGGGCCATTCCGAAATAATTTTCTTCCCCGACCCTTGACCGTTGTTTTTGCACCGTTTTCGCTCCGGCATATCTGTCGCGCTATTCTTTCGATACAGGGGCTCCAACAGCCCGCTACTCCTAGTCCCCCGCCCTAGCGATTCCGAATGCGGGCGGGTAGATGTATGTCGTGGTTGTGACGGCTTGGTTAGAGTTTTCGCCAGCCCCCAAAAATGCCTCCGCTAGAAGCAGTTAGATGTTATTAGTTGGGCGACGGCGGCAGCAGCGGCCAACACCGACGCAGATGCCGTTGCTCACCCCTACCGCACTGCCGATGATCTCCTTCTGTGCGCGCGAGAAGCAGTAACAGCAAATACAGACACACGGTCATCATGCGCTGGCAGCGGCAGCAGCAGCAGCAGCAGCACAAAACACACTGTCATCACGCGTTGGCAGCAGCAGCACATGCTCACTGCCACCATGTGCTGGCAGCAGCAGTAGCAGCACCAACACCAACACCACCAACCACATGCGGCAACAACAACAGCACAGACGCACCGTCACCACATCACATCAGCTACGTCTCGTTTCATGTCCAGAATTCAACTGAGGCGAGGCGACACCTCACGCCTGTTCATACAAACACCATCGACGCTCCAGTCTCCACCAGCTGAGATGCCGCATCCCCCGCAGCGTGAGCTGTGGTAGCAGCCAACAGAGCGGCGTAAGCAAAAGCTTCCGCCGCGTCATCTCCTTGGTCCAATGCGTCGTTCCACACCACCAAGTCGTGAGATCGCCCGCTAGCGCTTAGGATCGACGACAGCAGGCTAAGGGCAACTACGAGTCCCAACCAGAATCGGTAGTCGCGGGAAAGCTGCTGCCAGCGGGGGGCCTTCTGCATGGCGCCCCGTACCTACAAGAACGACGGGGAGGGAGGGCGGGGGGGCTTGTGTTGAAGATCTTGCCGTTGGTAAAATCAGGCCAGGCAACGAAAAAAAGTACACCAGGGAGCATCGGAATATCTTGCCGTTTGGTGAAATCAGGCCAGGCGGAGAAAAAAAGGTGCTTTTAGGGAGGGGGGGGTGCTTGTATGTATGAGCATATAGGACATTTTGCCGATGGTAAAATCAGGCTAGGCGACCAAAAAAGATACCTGGGAGCATGTCGGGAATACTCGTAATCCGGAGTACCAAACAGCAAGACGAAATCGACTAGAGTACCGACTATACCAACGGTGGCCCACTTGTTTTACCAACCAAAGGGACCCAAGGAGAAAATCGCGAATGGGTAGCGTGTTCCCCCCCTACAACTCCAACACGCCCGTCACGGAGATGGCGACAAAACAAAAAGCCCACACTGTTCGTTTGTCTAAGGCGCCACGACGACAACTGCAACAGCTACAACACAACAACCACAACCACAACCACAACCACACCAACACCAACACCAACACCAGCACCAGCACCAACACCAACACCAGCACCAGCACCAACACCAACAACAGCAACAGCAACAGCAACACCAACAGCAACACCAGCACCAGCACCAGCACCAACAGCACCAACAACACCAACACCAGCACCAACAACACCAACACCAACACCAACACCAACACCACCAACACCACCAACACCACCAACACCACCAACACCACCAACACCACCAACAACACCAACACCAACACCAACACCAACACCAACACCAACACCAACACCAACAACAACAACAACAACAACAACACCAACACCAACAACAACAACAACAACAACAACAACAACGGGGGGATCGGTCGACGAAAAGCGCTCGGCCCTTCCTTTCGCACAATGTACTCTATGCTCGTACCTTGTAGGAAGTTTCCTGCACGGCTGACTGAGCTTGTTTAGCGTTAGATTTGGCCCACTTCAAGGCTTCGGGGTCGTCAATGTCCTTCGTTAAGTCGCGATCCGCGCGACGCTTGCCGTATTCGCTTGCGTTCAGTTTGCGCAGCTCCTCGTCCCAGTCCACCGTCATCTGGCCACCGCCGTTGCAGCGTCAAAAACCGTACAGTCCGCAGTGCGTTAGCCGGAGAAGGGGGATGGAGGGCTACATATAATCGTCTACGGATGAAATTGGAGAGATGTAAGGGGGGGTGGGGATAAAGGAGTCGGGTGTGTGTGGTCGGTCGGGTGGGGGGGGGGCGAAGGGGGGTAGAGAGTTACATTCAAGCAACCACGAGTACATGCCAGGGGGGAAAGGGGGGGGAGGGGGTAAGCTTCATGAGACCACGGGCGGGTGCAGTTCGTGCGGTGCAAGGGGGAAAACGGGCGTGGAGGATTACATTCAATCGACCACGGTGCAGTCTGGGGTGGAAGGGGAAGCGGGATGAAGCGCTTCATTTTTATTTTTATTTCTTCTTTTTTCTTTTTTCATCCTCTGGCGGATGGAGAAAAATAAAGCTTGAGCTCACCACACTTCCACGTATTTTCATACGCTTTTATCGCTCACGGATGGGATGCGCTTGCCTTAAAAGACGTTTACTACTGCAGAGCGTACCCCACACGAAATACAACTAGTTTCTCCGCAATAAAGCGGGGGCAGTTGGGGTTCACAACGCCCGGGTGTCACACTGGGAAACCCTCTACTTTCTGTTGTGGGCTGCCTTGACAGGTCTGGTATACCCCTCAGTATGAGAATTACACATACATACCGGTACCTGGATAGAGGCCAGTAAGGGGCAGGGGGTCTCGCAGTCCCTGACAACTGACCACCGAGGAACTCGAAAGCCTAAACGTCTCACCTGCACACAGGCTGAGCTGTGCATTCAGAAGAAAATGCTACCTGTAACAGACATAACGCAGGCGGGTGCCAAAATCAACGCCAGTTTTTAACCGACAATAGCATGAAGTCTGACCAAAAGTGACTATTCACACAAAAAACAACGATATTCCTAAACCACAAAACGGAGGGCTTGCCACAAACGATTTTCATCTGATAAACCGGACGCCGGGGAGGGGGGGAAACACAACGCGCTTCGTGCACTACCCGTAAAACACACTCTTTCGGTCGCATGCTGATTTCCTCCACAAATGAGTGAAAAAAGCGAGTGATGCGTTTGTGGAGACGGCCAGGATATTTGTAGTGCAAGAACGACTCAATAGTATATTTGTGTTTTGGTACTATATGGAAAGGCGGTTTACGAGGATACGAAACTGTCCGTACCGGCAGCTTCGACGCCTGTGCTGTGAGATTCATTCACTCTGTTTTTGCTCTACCCCAACCTCCGCTCAGCGCTATCTACCGCGTGATCTACTGCTGCAGCGCTGACAAGTTTCCCGTCAGCAACATGTCGAAATATTTCCAAAACCGCCATTTTCGCTGCGTATGCTTCCCTTGGTTTGGAGAAAGATCTGCTGGGAATTTCACCCCGGTAGGTGCGCCGTATTGCCTGCCACACGGTATACTGCTGTACACAAACAGGACCATGAAAAAAAAAAACATTCACCCCCTCTTTTTATAACCCAAACCCTAGTATTACATGTATACCGATATATGATACCTGGTACCAGGTCCCAACCCGATCAGCAGCCTAAGCCCTAAACTAGCTCGTAAATCATTAAGGGTGGGACCAGCGTGTGCATAAAAAATACAATAATTTGGGTAGGGGTGCATGGCTTATATACACCTAGAGGTACATATCACTTTTTTCAACAGGATCATGCATTGATAATTGTGAACAACCGACCCTGAAAAGATGCTCGGTTGACCACGGAACAGTTCGACCGCATCCACTTTTTTCTTCTTGTTCGGGTTTGGGCGCTACGTTTCCTGCAGGCGAACTGCTCCTAGGCAGAGCCACGCGATGGAACCATCTCCAAACCCTTCCAGAAAAAAACGCCATTTTCGTTTTATGCCTGCAGATTTTGATTTGGAGAAACAGCATCGGAAAGTCACCCCCGGAGGTGTGCTGTCTTGGGCGTTACACGGTACCAGAATACTGCCGCGCACAAGAGCATGCACTGATAACGGTGAACAACCGACCCTGAAATAACGCTCGGTTGCCCCTGGGATGTTTCAAGGGGGTTTTTACTTTCTTGAAATCTTTTAAGCGCTACTTTTTTTGCGGGCAAACTGCTGCCGGGCAGACCAACGCGATGGACGCACCTCGAGATATTTCCAAGAAAAACGATGCGCCTGCCCCTCTTTAGTTGGAGAAACAGGCTCCGTAATCCACCCGAGGGGATTGCTGTGCTATCTTGCGTGTTATACGGGGTTTCCTGCTGTACACAAGAATACTCAATTCATAATCACATCCGTGCCCGGAATGTGTTTTTGTTCAACCGGAGTACTTCGCGCGGGGCTACTTGTATGCACTATTTGGGCGTTACTTCTCCTGGGGGCGAGAACTGCTGCGAGCGACGAGATGTTTGTCTCGAACTTTGGGCGCGTGCACCTATTGCGAAGTCAACACCTTCAACTTTCGTTGTTTAGCGCAGTCACCCTAGGCATAGTAGTACCAGCAGAATACGGGTGCCCTCTACATGCTATAAATACGAAAGAGTGTTATACTACCTCGTTGGCTTGGAGGGGGGAGGGGGGGGAAGAAAAAAAAAAGCGACAAAAAATTAAAGCTCCGGCCACACGAACCAACCCGAGCCGCTGGCGTAGGGCATCATAGATGGAACCGAAGCTGAACGCAGCGAGTTGCACGATATTCGCTCTATATGATACCTGGTACTCTACTTATACGGCGCGATCACACCATAAACGACAGTTGGTAAGACTACACTTGCCTTTTTCCTTGTCGTAATATTTGAGCCCCGAAGGGATTGTTATGCTAAGATCAACCATAAAAAGACATGTCATCAGCCGTGAGATGTAGAATTTCGTCGCAGCTGGTCTGAGCAAGCCGCGTGCGGTACATCGATCGCGCATGCTAAACGGGGTTTATGGCCTCGTGGCGGATAGCACAGGTCGGCCACTCCCTGGGCGATACACGTAGTACCAGAGTGCCAACAGGGCTATTTTACTAAAGACATCAACCGACCAACTACAAAAACGTGAGGGTTGTTCAGTCGCTTGCCCGAAGTGACAAAGCATCAACAACGGAATACCGGGTGCCAGTAAGGGCGGATCGAATAGGCGAACATCTTACAGGGAATGGCGTCTGCCTCTCTCCCTCTCTACTGTCTACAATACTCTTAGAGCATCCCTGAGGGTAGCATGGCGCGTGAAGGACATGTTTCGATGAACGGTGCGTTGGCTTGCCCTTCTTCCTTGCCCTGCCGGACGGCCGGCCTTCCATCAAGAAAAAGGCTCAGATGGGGAACACGCTCCAAACTTTTCATGGGATGTACCTATCATATCTCTACTACTTGTAGGCTGCAGACTGTAAAGGATGGTCGAATCGAGTAGTCTTCCCGTTATTTCGTTGTTACGCGCCAGGCGTTGATTTTCCTTTTGTTCGTTGCAACTTGTCTGGCGTGCTGGTATTGTGCACATTCCGCGTTAACTTTCGTTGCGTTTGGTAATAAAGAGCATTGCATGGCCAAATACCCTTTTACAGCAGTTGCAGTGTATATCTCTGTCTCGTAGTCTATGACCACAGACCGTGTCTCTCGATAGAATGAGACATCGGCACGGACGCTGGGTGTGCTGAAAGTCGATGGATGATGGATGGAGACAACAGCGTAACGTGAAGAACACGCACACACCAACTATATACACTACTGGTAGTTACAATCTGTCCCAAGCGATTTCAGATACTATAGCGGGTAACCGGCACCACTCAACCGGATCTGTAGACGGACCTGCCAAGTACCGGGCTGGGGGACGGCCTCGAGAACATCACACCTCGCCCCTACGCCGTACACAACATTGACCGGGTACTCGAGCGACTATTAGCACGACAAATGTACTTTGCTTAGTGCCACGATGTTTGCAGCCTGGGGTGGGACGACCTCGGGGAGCCGTCAGAGGGCTAGGGGAGAAGACACAAAACGGCCAGTAGCGGCTGTGGCTACAACGGCATTGGTCTGCTGCTCGGCCTCGACATCTCAAACATGGCCACATGGCCACAACCGGTTCAACCAACTGGCAGGGGAGCACAGCACAGCGCTTGTGGCTTGTCGCCGGAAAATACGAAACAAACGTCAGCCGTCGTTCGTTACTAGTGTTGGCCTCCTCCATCCTGCACAAGCTGTGTGATATGCATAATGATGTCCGACCCACGACAACAATGGATTGGCAACAAAACATCGTAGCGTGTCGGCCTCAGCATCGGACCATGCAAAATCGAATTTCTCGAGGTTAAATTCCTTTGTTTTTAACGCGTTCTTCGAGGATCGGCTTCGGTGCGCTTCGCCCTTTTTTATCCGACGCCCCCCTCGCCGTGAACGCGTAAGGAGGCCGAGAGAGACAAGCAAGAAGTACGGCGGTCTTGGATTTCAGACGGCATTCTCAAGTTTTTATTTGGATCTTGATACTGAGAAGTTGTACAAATAAAACACATCATGTTTCTTGAAGACAGGCAATTCGCTCCCAACACCAGTCCCAAAAACCTATTGACAAGTGTGTTTAGACCCCTAAAACCTTTCTTTCAACTACGTTTTGTATTGTAATCGTTCTTTGCTACCTGGCATCTATCATATTGCTTCGATCGAACTGCCAAGATATATACACCACGTCCTGCCCAAGGAAGCTCTTGTATGAGATCAAATGGGATTAGCTCTCCTTTCGAAACAAAAAGTGGCCCGCAATCAACTTGAACTGGCAGAACGACGGACGAATCAACTCTCAGGTAAGGAAAGTATGCAGTCCTTGCGTATCAATTATTAGCAAGCAGAGTACCAGGTACAAAACAACACAAGACGGGCACGTCGCAACTATTAACCCCTTTGGCGCTTGAGAGGGAAACATTGACGACGAAAGACGATGTCACAGCATCGGGCACTGCTGATTGGGGGATGAAAAACATTGGTGTCCGAAGTACAACAACGCAAGAGGTCGTACAGGACGGGTGCGGCTTAATTCTACTCGTACTGCTGCGCGCTCGAGCTACTTGTAGACGCTTGAAAAAGTCGCTGTCACCGTTCTTTGGTCGCTGTACATGCGACCCAAAAGGAGTCAACAGCGCTTGACTCAATCACTTGCAGTATGTCCATCATAACGGTACCTCATATTGTTGTTGTTCTCACATTAACTCGTATAATCAAGTCCGTGGTCACAGGACAGGCTCCAGTCACTTTGGAGCTGAGGAATACCCCAGGGAAAAAACACAAACCAAAGGTGGTACACGCATATATCACAGCTGACGCAATTCATGCCTCCGCCAGAAACATATAAAAAATGAAATCGGGAGTCAGCCTACGATGTGCCAGGTCCATACTGAAGCATACGTCTCACTACTCGCGCCTGGAAAAACCGACTACACCGCTTGCAGGAAAGACTACCACGTATACATTACACGTAGTACCTATCACTACGCATACGCACGTCAGACGCAAGCCGATTGGAAAAAAGAAACAAAGAAAAGAAAAGAAGAGAAAGGAAAGGAAGAAAACGAAAACGAAAACGAAAAAGGAAATAAAAGTGAAGAAAAGACAAGAAAAGCAAGAAGAGACAAGACAAGAAGAGGAAGCCAGGAAAGGAAAAGAGAAAAACGTCGTACTAGCAGACCGTAGGAACTGACTAAAGACGGCATTGGGCTCATAGAGGGTGTCAAGTGCATCAATGGCACTGGGGAGAGAACGCAACAAGGCGAAGAAGTCAGGGCGGCCTTACGCTAACTTGTGGCGGCCATTGGAAAGCCCACAAATTTCAAGACGATGATGGCCAGATCCAGACTTCAGTCTCTTGAGTAGGGAGTGTTTGTGTATGTTTCGGCTTTTCGAAGTCGTACAACCACCCCTCTGAAAAATACCAACGAAAATATTGAACATTGCTGTTAGCTTCTGCATCTAGACTTGTTTTTGCCATACACTGTTTGGAAATCTTACGTCGGCATCTTGATCTTTAGGCGGCGAAACAAATGTCAGAAACATTTGTGACCTGGATCGGGGTACCATAAACAATGACCTCAGATCGGAATTTCCATGCCGTTTTGGGGCAAATGCTTCCTTCGAAGTTCACTCGGTGATTTTTGTTTGATGGAGTTTTAGATCGAATTTTTCAAACATACGAGTAAACACTCGAATAGCCTCTGTAAGTTCGTGAGATATTCGTGCTTTTACCCAAGATGACTGATTTTGGTCGATTTTGGCCGGTCTTCGATTTTCTTGATGCAAAGTTGAGGAACTACTTGAAGTTAGTGTAGAAACATGTTTTTCCTCGCGCTCACCATCGATTCCTCTTGCCTTTGGGGTCACGAACAAGGTTGCATCACCAAGAAAACCGCATTTTTCTTTCAAGTTATGGCTAGACTACATGTCATCGGAAATATTGTGCCGGACGGACAATACCTACGTATACTCGCAGCAAACGGAGGACACATGTCAAGTGCAGAGCAGAGCACAGGGCACTATCAGGTGAAGCAGTAGGAACGAAAATATTTCCGTTCTTCCAGCAAGTGTGTGCTATTCACATAAAACTGGTGTTTCCACCCATCTACCAGGTACATCCAGCACAACCAGTGTCCGTGCCGATGCCTCATAGAGAGACGAGCTCTCTGGTCACAAACTACGAGACAGAGAGACACACTTCAAACACACAAGCGGATTTTACATCTTGTTTCAGAAATACGTCAGCTATCAGTTCGACAAAATTTAGGACTAATACTCATTTTTGAAAGCTGGGGGGCCCCCGCGAAGTTGCACGTACGCTCAAGGGTTTAATAATTTGCACGTAAATTTAATAGCGATTTATGTATAGCGGCTTCCTATGTGCAGGTCCGCACAAAACGACGGTTGCGCCGCCCAGACCAACCCGACCCCAGACCTGACCCTAACCCTAACCCTAACCCTAACCCTAACCCTAACCCTAACCCCAACCCTAACCCCAACCCTAACCCCAACCCAACCTTTCGGGGGGGTCGAGGTCTGCTCTCGACGTCGGCAGGGACAGTATTGAGTTTACGTGCAAATCTGAAAACCTTGTACGTACGTGCAATTAAACGCCTGGTGCAACCTGCGTAATGAAGTGATACGGCCATGCAAAGCCAACCGCGGAGTGCAACCGCGCTGAGCACGAATGCAAAAAAACAAAACTAGGACCCCTCCCAATCAGAAACTCACCCACATAGTATATTACAAGTACCAACAACACAGCTTGTAAAGATGAGTATTGACCCGAAATTCGTCGAATTCACAGCTGACTTCCTGAAAATATTGATTATTTTTAAAGATATGCGAAGCCAGCACGCAGACTATTTACAGAAAAAAAGAAAAAAAAGTGGAAGATAATATTATTGTTGCCGCGTGGGTCACTCGAACTGCTGTGAATGCACTATTAATAGTACTGGTAGTGCTTACCTCAAAGTCTGCGTCTTCCCGAGGGTTAACCTGCATCGCCACGGGGCATCGCTGCCCGATTGCAGAACATCCTGCCGTTCATGCAAGGGCAAGGGATCACCGAGCACAGCCTGGGTCACGCTGGGCAAAGTGCAACATGCGCTGTTGTTTGCATTATATGTATACCAGGTAGACCCCACATCACATGGACAGATGGGCAGAAATTCCTTGTCTCAGGTGGGTAAGTATGTACAAGTATTTCAAAGCAGTACGTCAACTGATGTGAGTTCGACCGGTTGAGTGGTGTATACTCAGCTTTCATTATTAGCGTACTTCATATTGAATGACGTGAAGTACAACTTAGCATATATGGGAGTCAGCACGTCGAAGTCGCTGCTGTAACAAGGATCCTACGCGAATTCCAAGTAGCTTGTCCCCAGAAGTATGGGTGCAGTTAGCAAAGGCAATGACCAAAATCTCGTCTGACGACGAGTGGAAGTCGGAGTCGCAGGCAAGCTGGCGATGCATTCAACAAATCCCCTCGAGGCAAGAACTATGGCTGCTGTGTGCATACCATATGCACGTCGAACGAGGCGGGGGTCTCCTCTTACCTTTCGGTGCGAAGGACCTCGAGGGAGATCGCTGAGCTGTCTGCAAGATCAACCCTCTGCTCTGCAGCAAACCGAAAGCCTCGGCTCCGGGCAAGAGGAAAGCCCCGACCAAGAGGAGGCTCAAACGAAGAGGGATCATCACGGCGCGGTTGCACTTGTCGGGATCGGTGGTCGCGTTCCGGGGGGACAGACAGCAAACAGAAAGCAACAACGCAGAAGAAGGCAGCTGGTAGAACGTAGAAGGTAGAGAGAAGGCCCCGCTCTCGCTGAGCTGGTGAACATACCTGCGAGGCGTGTTTTTGGAGGGGTAGGTTCATCATGTTCCCCTGTACGCAGCATCAAATGCATCGATCTTCTCTGCCAGAGCGTCGACCACTGCGTAGAAACTAGAGCCTCCGTGGCTCTAGCGAGGTCGGAAACCCATCAAGGAAAGCTTCTTCCTCAGGAGCATCTCTCAAGTATCCAGACGAGAGCCTTGCAGAGTCTCGCGTGCCAGTGAAATTCGCTCCATAATTTGGGTACGTCCTCACGGCAGAGGGATACTGACTCGTAGATCATGCGCACTCCGGCGTTCGTAGCAGCAGTGACACCCGCAGACCTAGGCGAGCACCTCCCCAGCCCTCACCCATCCTGCTGCGCCCGCATCTTCCGAGGGATCTCCAGCGTCCACCGTTCGCGGTTGACGGGCAGAGCCGTTGTCAGGGCTGCCGCCGGTGGTGGTCGAGACAATGGTAGTGTTGGAGAGGCGAGACGACGGTTGCTTCGACGAAACAACCTTCAACCGGAGGAGGCACGCGTGAAGGGGTTGCCACCACCCGGGGTCAAGCCACCTCGACAACAGGGAGCAGCTGGTGGAGGTGATGGTGTGAAGTTGGTACCCTACCAGCAATCCCGAGCGTTCACGGACAAGATTAAAGGGATGCGGAGGAACGACTGGGAGGGGGTCCTCGCTGAGCTGGCCCGGGCGGAGGCCACGTACTCGAAGTCCATGTTGACGATGAATATGTACTCGGTGTGCATCGGCCACCTCGCCAAGTGTTGTCGGTGGAGAGAGGCCATACAGGTGCTGCGCGACATCCGGAGAGCCGGGAGAGTGCCTTGCGTGTTTTGCCTCAACAATGCAATCAACGCGTGCAGCACGGCGGGGCAGTGGCAGCAGGCGGTGTCTCTACTGCGAGAAGCTCGGGAACTCGGGACGGAGCCTGACCTGGTCAGCTACAGCACGGTCATGAAGGCGTGTACGAACAAGGCGCAGTGGGAGCAGGTGGTGTCCCTATTCAGAGAGATGGTAGCGGAGGGCATCCCCGCCGACTCGCTCACCTATAACTGCGCGATATACGCGTGTGGCAAGGGGGGCCTCTGGGAGACGGCGGTCTCTCTACTAAAAGAAATGGCAGCGGATGGGATCACCCCTGACTTGAGGCGCTACTCACTGGCCATATCGGCTTGCGCGAGAAAAGGTCAGTGGCAGCAGGCAGTATCTCTCTTGCGAGATATGGCCTCCTTAGGGTTTACGCTCGACGTGGTCTGCTACACGTCGGTGATCGCCGCGTGCGGGAACGGGGGCGAATGGCGGCAGGCCGTAGCCCTCTTGAGGGAGATGACCACGGCGGGTATTCCCGCTGACAAAATCTGCTACAACTCCGCTATCACGGCTTGCGGCAACGGAGGTCGGTGGAAAGAGGCGGTGTTGCTCTTGCGGGAGATGGGGGAGATCGGGGTCGCCTCTGACGTCGTCAGCTACAACGCCGCCGTCACCGCCTGCGCCAAAGAAGGCCAGTGGGAGCAGGCGTTATCCCTGCTGAGAGAAATGCCCACGGTCAAAATATCGCCTGATGTGGTCACCTACAACTCCGCTATCGCGGCGTGCGGCAACGGGTTTCAGTCCGAGGAGGCGGTAAATCTCCTGCGAGAGATGGTCACCGTCGGTGTCCCCCCCGACGTAATCAGCTACAACTCCGCTATCAAGGCGTGCGGCGACGGAGGCCGGTGGGAGACCGCGCTATCCCTGCTTAAAGAGATGGCCACCGTGGGTATCACCCCTTCCACTGTCAGCTTTGGGTCCGCCATCACTGCGTGCGCTGATAGCGCCCGATGGGAGCAGGCGGTGTCCCTCCTGCGACTCATGGCAACCGCGGGCATCAGTCCCGACGCTGTGAGCTACAACTCCGCGATCACGGCTTGCGGAAATGGAGGAGCGTCAGAACAAGGCCTCTCCTTGCTAAGAGAGATGCCTGCGGTGGGACTAACCCCCGACGTGATCAGCTACAGCTCGGCCATAGAATCGTGTTCTCACGAAGGCCGGTGGAAGGAGGCGTTATCTTTGCTGCAAGAAATGGAAAAGGAGGGAGTTGAGCGTGCTGAGGCCACATACAACTCCGCTATCAGGGCGTGCGGTAACGGGGGCGAGTGGCAGAAAGCGGTGGCGCTTTTGCGCGAGATGGCCGCGGCGGGCGTTACTCCCGGCGTGATAAGCTACAACTCTGCGATTAAAGCTTGTGGGGATGGAGATGAACCGAAGCAGGCACTGGCTCTGTTGAAGGAGATGGTAGCGGAGGGGCTCTCCCCAGATAATGTTAGCTATAGCTCAGCGATCACGGCTTGTGCTAATGGAGGGGAGTGGCGGGAGGCGGTGGTGCTCCTTAGAGAGATGGCCACCAGGGGCGTCGCTCCCGATATTGTATGTTACGGTTCCGCCATCACGGCTTGCAGAAAGGGAGGGCAGTGGGAGCAAGCTCTAGTGCTGTTGGACGAAATGCCCGTCTTCGGTGTCGCGCGTGACCTCGAGGCCTACACCTCCGCGATCCAAGCATGCATAGACGCTCCGCAGCACGGGGAGAGTAGTAAAGCGCTGGACGAAAACTCCAGACGAGAGGGTGCGCAGCTGCTGGCGAGTGCGGTACCACCGTGACCTTAAAAACAAAGGTGAGCAATACATTAGATCCTGTGAATAAAAATACAAAGCGAGCAATGTAAAATTGACGCAAGTGTGTCGCTGCAAGCTGAGAGCGCTGCAGCAGTATAGCATGCAGTAGCTGGCACTGAGTAGAGGTTCGGGCAGAATAAAAACTGAGTGAATGAATGTCTCACATCACAGTCATTGCTGCTTTCCCTGGCGGTTTCATATCCAAGTAAACCGCCGTATATATAACAGTACAAAACCCAAATACCGGTATCATATTGGGTTGTTGTTGCACTGAAGCTATCCCAACATAAGCCAGATGTATAACAGACACCAACCGCGCGTTGTTATCTTGCCTTCCCGCGTTTCGGTATTTTGTCACCGCACTGGTTATAGCCCTTTCTCCACTGTATTAATGATCGCGCTCTAATTCCAAGTAAGGTTGTCCCCGAGAACGTGTGTGCACTTCTGAAGGGGTTAAGCAACGAAAATTCGCCGCGGCGAGAAGCGTCATCGGTACTCTTGGTTTCGGAGTTAGGTTTGCCCGTGGTATTCTTGGGGACGCCCACGTTTTTGGGAAAACTACTTGCATGCAGTGTGGAATATTTGTTGCATGCAGCAAAGGTTCTCGATGGCATGTTCCCCGTCGAATTCCGTACACGCCCCGCTTGACATTTTGCTGTGGTGCCTGTTGTAGCGCAGAAGATGAACACCCAGATGATACCTTTCGGCTGCAGTACCTGATGCTGCGTAGATGATCCCGGTGGCATCCCGGTCATGTCGAACTCGTCCTCTATGACACTTCCCTCGTCTGCTGCGGTACACGCTCGACGAATGACTTCCCGCCAATGCCGTTACAGCGGTGTACCGACTTTAAGACCACCCGATTGAAGGCCACAGTAGAGATGAGACCAGATAAATCGGCTTGTCACGAGAAAATAACTACTTGAAATTAGTACTGGGTAATCTTTTCTAGTAGTGAAAATTGAGACTGGAGCAGAGATAAGACCACCTAAATTGGCTTGTCAAGGGGTGGTCTCAAATTGGGTGCACTACTGTACTTTGCGGTGGATGATCCCGATGATACCCCGCTCATGCCAAGCTCGTCTTCTATGACATATTTTTCTGTCGGCCGCTGTACGCACTCGAGGTGCTCGCCCACGTCGACGAACTTGTACAGCAGCCGACCGGGAGTTTGTCATGGAGAACGAGCCCGATCTGATCGGGGTGTGGTCGCGATCATCTGCGCAAGAGAGTAGGTACTGCAACGGAATGCTAGTTCCGGGGGGACCGTGGGGATTGTTACCACAGATTGTACAGCAGATTATCATATACTATTCTGCTGCATTACCTGTTTGTACAACAGAATGTCATACACCATTCTGCTGTGCTACCTGTTTTTACAGCAGAATGTCACATACCATTCTGCTGCAGTACCTGTTTGTACAGCAGAGCGTCATGTATCATTCTGCTGGACTGACACTCTGTGCTGTGTCCCCTGCTGCTAGGGCGGAATGCGATACACCAGGTACCACTTCGCCGTGTCGCACTCGTTCTCGGTGGCGCGTTCCCCGTCGACTCCCGTCCACCCCACGTTACATTACGTTACGGTCCAGTAGGGGTCCCCTGGTTAAGCGGTGGTGTGCCAAAGCAATATGGCTGCCTTGTTGGGGGAAGCCGGCTCATCCACTCAAGGTTATGAGTGCAATTCCCCAGTCTCGCCGTGTTCGAACGAGTTGACCGCCTTATATCGGGATACCGCCTTCTTCAAGACCGCCGTATCGGGGGACCCTTGCTGTACCTGTTTCCGCGCAAAATTTCGATTAACCCCGTAATACTAATTATTTATTTTTCAACTTTTTTGTGGCGGATGTACAACTTGCTTCAGCTATGATATATGCGCGTACAATACCGCTTTCGGTTTGTTTTGTATTTTTTGCGTTGGGTATTCCTCCACTCCAGAGTGACGGGTGCATGTCCTGTGACCACGGTCTTGATTATAGGAGCTAATGTGAGAACATCAACAACAACCATTAACCCCTTTTGGCCCATGCACGGCGACCATTTTTCTTTTTTTTTCTTTTTTTTTCACACTTCTACTTTCCAGCTTCTGGACAAGCCGTTGTCACAGGTGTCGTCCCTTCTCCCCCCCGGCTCTTACCTTCAATTTTTATGGCGCATAGGGTTCAGCAATCCCGCTGCTCGTCATTTTTCATCGAGTGTTGCTAACTCACGCTTTCGCGCTTTCCGCAAGTCAATTTGTGCGCAAGAAAAAGTCCCAACGAATTAATACGAGTATGCACTCGGCGGGGCTCGAACTCACGAAACTGACCTATACTAGGCTCGAGGATAACCTGATACGCCACGAAAACCATACCAGCACAGTGTGCAGATTTATGGATATGTGTCTGTAGAAAAACAATGGGCGACAGGCAATACCATATTAAACGTCGGGGATCGCGGTTTTGTCAGGCGTCGCGTGTGAACGTGCAGTGGTGCGAGTACCGCTATGATATGTTGCAGGCGTGTCTTGCAGCTCCTTGCATTGCAGTTCGGACGCGTCTCGGATTGGTTCAAGTGGCCAACCGATGCTGTAACCGTCACTTTTTTCCTTTTTTTTTTGCAAAAGGAGTTAAGTTGCAGTACAGCGAAATTCGATTAAAGCCGACGAGCACACAAAGCTGAAAAGTGGGAATGCTGAACCGTATGCGCAATTAAAATGAAGGCACGTACCCGGGGGGGAGGGGAGGAAGGGAACACACTTGTGTCCATGGCTTGTCCAGAAGGTCGCTGCGGGTAAAATCTCTTACGATTTGCGCTGGAGAGTAAAATTGATTATGAAATATATAAAAAGGAAACAAAAAGAATAGAAAACAGCGTTAGGGGTCTCTCAGTGGTGCTGGTAGGTGCCAGCCTAGAAAAACGGCACTGCTGCGGCAACGGGCACTACTCCGCACATTGCCACTATAGTTATTTTACCATATTTGTTTATCAATTTTAACGGCGCACGTTGCCATTTTAGGCTTTTCCCATCTGTGTTTGGCGATTTTTGCCGGCGCTAATGCGGCGACAACCGTCTACTCATCCGGCACTATTGACGGACCCCTACTGTGCGTTTGTTGTTGCTAGAGATGATCCCGATGCCCATCCGGCCAGATCGAATTTTCTCTCAATGAGGCATTCCCGGTCGGCTTCGGTGCACCCTCGACGTACCTGGTGAACCGAAGGTTCGCCTCCCCCCCACCCTCTCGCCCTACACCCCAGTTCGCACAGTCTAATCGAGGCACGCGGCAATAGTGCTCGCGCAGGGTCTTGCCGCTGGCGTTGCATTGCAGTCAGACAATATGCGGCACAATGCTAGTTTGGGATATGCGGCGATAGTTTGCAGCAAATTGGTTGACACTCGACTTCAACTTTGCAACCCGAGTGACGCGGTTTCACCATTTTTCCTATTCCAGGCTTCATTTTTCCTATTCTAAGCTTTACCGTACCCGTCTTCTCACCCCCTCCGCTCGCGTTGATTTTTTTTTCAGGTCTCACGAGGGTGCACACTTGGCCGCCAAGTTCGAGAGACCATGGCATGGATGAGGCATTTTTATAGCGACCGGTTTTTGGTAGGGACAGCAGACTTCCTTGCCTTCTTGTAGGTGGGACAGGTTTTGCCGGAGGAGGCATTCTTGTAGGGACCGATTTTTGGTGGGGACAGCAGGCGTTCATGCGTGGGGGACTGCTTTTGCATGGAGGATGCATTCTTCCAAGGACCAGTTTTGGTAGGGGCAGCAGGCTTTGTTGTAGGCGGGACTCGTTTTGTATAGAAGAGGCATTCCTATCGGGAGCGGTTGGCCGCCGGGTTCGTGGGATTTATCGCACGGAGGAGCCAGTATTATAGGGGCGGGTTTTGGGTAGAAACAGCAGGGTTTTTTTCCTGTAAGGACTGGTCTTGGTACGGGAGAGCGTGTGTGCTTCTGACGCCCAAGAAAAAAGGCTGCGTACCCTTTCACCTGAGCTCGGCTTTTAGCCCCCCAAGAACTGCACGCGCGTTTCTGAGGACAAACGACTTGGAACTAGCGTGAACTATTTCTAAGACTTTTCCCTTAAGAACTACACGCAAGTTTTTTTTTGGGGGGGATGCTTGGAATTTGCGGAGGAAAATCCTTGCAGGGGGAAGAAACCCTCATACCACTGCAACAAATGACCCCACTCTGAACTCCAAGTAACCTTGTCTCCAAACACGTGGTAGGTGCAGTGCTGAATACTTTTCAAGGGACAATTAGTAGCTTCCGTGCATCGTGTGGAAGCAGCAGCGGCGGGGTGGTGGGGGTAGTGGTGGTGGTGACGCGTTAGTGCGGTCGGTACCCTTTTGTGTGGGGCCCCAGTTTAGTGCGGCGACAATCGCTCGTCCTACAGAGTAGCGCACTATTCCGGAGTAACTGGGATCCCACTAGAGTGCGGGTGTTGTCATCCGGCAAGGCGCCGCACTAGTGAGGGACCACGACTGACTAACTGTAGTGTGTTGCCGCGTTGTTGCTGCTTGCGTGTCGTGAACTCCTTGTTGTGTAGTTCGGACACTTGGCGAAGCCAGGACACCGAGAGGAATGCCCTTGCATTTTTGGCAACTTTCATGTTCAAACTGTTGCGGCAATCATATTATGTGGTCGGATGGTTGACACGCGAACATCGGTTGTGTCCGTACCTGGCGCGTCCAAGATATGTGACGTACGACAGGCGGGGATGGGACTCACCTTTTGGGGACCTGGGTCTAGCGACCGAAACGGTGACGGGGTGTACGGTGAGATCGGTGTTATCAGCCGTGTAGAGCTTGCGCGCTGCAGAACCAGTAGTAGTATGGTTCAGTGCGCTTTTCGCGAAGTCTGTGCTGTGTACAGTAGTTAGGGCCAGTGTGTATCTCTGGTGGTTGTGCAGTTCGCGGACGCTGGACGATACCCAGCAGCCCGGGCTGCTTGGTGGGCTACTTGGTGTGGCAGTTGCTGCAGTCGCCATGTTTCCCCTAGTCTTGAAAAGGGTCTGCAGTTTTAGAAGGTTTCATAAACCGTTCAACTGCGCCCACGTCGTTGGGGAGAACTGACTTGGCATTAGAGTTGAATGCTGTTTGCATTGGTCAAACATCGGACTGAAACGCGGTCTGAAAAATTCCAGGGCTTTTCACGGATCACCTCAACCCTCACGGGTCGGGTCGGGTCGGGTCGGGCCGGGTCACGACTCAGCCCGATCCGACCCGACCCGTTAATTTTTTTTTTTTTTTTTTTTATCCTCCGGCGGATGGGGAAAAATAAAGCTTTAGCTCACCACACTTCCACGTATTTTCATACGCGTCGTGTGTCGATTTAACTCAGTTGCTTTCGCAGCCCAACGCTAGCTGGCGCACCCTTCGGGTCCCATTGTAGGTATAGCGTAAGCTGTCCCTATCTGTGGGTTACGTTAGAGTTTAGAACCCCCTAACCCGACCCCACCCGACCCGTGAGATTTCGAGACCTCCTGACCCGACCTGATCCGACCCTTGATATTTCTAAACCTCACGACCCGACCCGACCTGGCCCGTGAGATATCTTGAAGACATCCCGACGCGACGCGATCCTACCCCCCAGGCTCTTGGCTGACCCGTGAGATTCACGTCATGTCGCGGGTCTGGTCACTCTGATCCGCGAGATTTTTCTCCCGACCCACGGGTTTGAATCGCGGATCCGACCCGCGGGTCGGCACTTCGAAAACGATTTAGTCTGTGTTTTTGTACCCTGCAGCGCAATGTGGCCGTAGTATAGTGGGTATGGATGAAGAAAGTGGACATGAATATGTACATTTGGCGGTGTTTTCACACGAAATTCGGAGTATGGTATCATACGTATAAAAAAAGAAGCAACAGCACCAGACAGAGGCCCTCGCGGGCAGAAAACAGAAAGTACAAAATGTTGAACCCGCGGGTCAGAAAAACACAACTCGCGGGTCGAAGTTGTTAAGGAATTAGTGGGGTATTAGTCCGTTTAACCACTTGCAAAAGGTTAACCAATAGCTTACCCAAACTAAGCCTTATAACACTCTCCCCCCCTGAAACGGCGGGATAGCAGGTCGGCCGGATATACGGCGGACCTATGTCATTATCCAAGCCGTTTCATTTCCTGGGGATACCAGGGAGAGTATTCTTCAAGTTCGACATGGGGAAATCTGAAAAGTTTATTGTTGTGGATGGTGGGGATCGAACCCACGACCCATAAACCCATGGTCTGTCGACGACGCCATTTGTTAAGGTATTAGTGGGGTATTAGTCCGTTTGACCACTTGCAACTGGTTAACCAATAGCTTACCCAAACTAAGCCTTAGAACAAAGTGGCCCGATCCGTGTGACATGACCCGTTCCTTAGCGGGTCATGGCCCAACCCGACCCGTGGGATTCGAAACCTTCCTGAACCGATCCGACCCAACCCGCGGGATTTCAGAATCTCTTGACCCGACCCGACCCGACCCGTGAGATTTTAAAACCTCTTGAACCGACCCGACTCGTGAGATTTTCAAAACCTCCTGGCCCGCCCGCGCGTCGGGTTAACCCGCGAAAAGCCGTGAAAACTCACGCAGTGACATTATTAGCTGTAATGCAGCGCCGACGGTATGTGTCGGCGTGCTCTTCCCCTGTGTACTGCTTCGTGGGGCGTATCATATACTCCAAGTATGAACCAAGTGTGGTATACGCCAAAATCGAAGTTGCAAGTGAACAAAAAATACAAAAGGATCTGGCGATGTATGCCTTTTACGGCACAGTAGTACACGTGGTACTGCATAAACCATAACCCCGATCCAGATTGAGTGGTAAAACGCAATTGACACCTTAAAGCTGGCGGATTTCGCTCACTGCTGCTGTTCCATATGCGGGTGTTTTTTACGGTACAGCAGTAAAACGTGTACTAGAGTATATATACCCGATGCAGAGTAGTCAAGCGCGATTGACATTTCAAGCTTGCGGAATCCGCAAAGTGCTTCTGCTGCTGCTGCTGCTGCTGCTTGCTGCTGCTGCTGCTTTTCCTGCTGCGGCTTTTTTTTGGGCGAACGAGCGCATGATATCGCCGTGCAGATGTTGTGAACGGTGACCTCCGGCTAAAATTCAGGGAAATGAGCTAACGTTAGAACATATACATCATCGCCATCATTTACATACGCAGTCATCATACGCACCCTGGCAAAGCGCACGCCAAACATGCATGCGGGGCTAGGGATTAATTATTCTCCCTTCTTCCCGGGGTTCCAACACGGCTCGCGTGGTGGTTGGTTACGGGAGTAGCCGTTTTGGGGACGATGAATATATCATCCGCAGTATCATCCGCAATTCAACGGAAATGGCAACAAAAAATATGCGTCGCGGAAAGCTCTGGGCTGACGTGTATATCATCCGCAAGTAGACGGAATTACATTTTTTTTTTCAAGTCTAGGATCTGGACGATTCCGGTGCACTCCTTGACACACACGCACGTACTATACCGACTCCCAACCACAATGAAATAGGCCGCCAAACGCACGTAAGAGTGTTTTCGTAACATAAGGCAACCTCGGCCGAGCTATCCAAACGGAACGCTTTGGTACCTCAATAGTCGAGCTATCCAAAAGAAACGCTTCGGCGCACCTCGTTAGTCAAGCTAATCCAAAGATACGCCCTGCTATCTCATTAACTTGCTTAAGCTTAATTGCGAATGTGGGGGGGGTTCATAGACAACAGATACGTGTTCCTTCCGCTGTACATATAGCTTCACCCCACCCCTCTAATGTTTCGGACTAATGCCGTCTACGGCCGGCCCCAGCAGCGACATAATTCCAGTGCCTACCGTTCTCTAGTCCTACAAACGAACTCGCCCCCCCGCCCCCCTATGCACACAAGACCCTGGTACCGGGGGATACCCTAGTCTAGGATACCCTGAGAAAAAAATATCGAAACATCTAGGAAACCCTGACAAGAAAAACGCAACAACGCAGACCTGTGGTCCACTGACTGCACGTCGAAAACATCTACCCCGCCCACCCCCATTCGTTCTTTTTCTCACACATGCCGTTAAATCATCAAGAGCATTCCATACTAAACCAAACAAAAACGTCAGGCAACCGACAGTAAGTAGTTCCACCGGAAAACGCAGCTACTGGAACTCCAAGATCGCGCTGCCACCGGCGCTCTCAGATAGCGCCGCCAATGAAACCCCCGAGGTGTACGCCCCCGCCCCCTTCCGACAGCCTACGAGCACCTTTGGCGAAACCTTCTTCGAGCATCACTTGCTCTATCGAGAGTCACGTGCTCAAGAGAACACCGCTTGCTCTATCCAGCACCGCTTGCTCCGTCCCGAGCATCACATGCCCTATGTATCGATCATCACATGACCTGTCGTATCGAGCATCACATGTCGTATCGAGCACAGCTGCTCGAGCACCACTTGCAATTTCGAGCACCACATGCCCTACCGAAAACAGCAACCCTTATCATGCACCGCTTGCCCTCTTCAGCATCGCATGCCCTCGCGAGAAACCCCATGCCCGTCCAATCGAGCAATATTCCGCCACAGCATCGTGTGGCAACACACCCCAAAAATCTCCCCACAGCCCTCTCCGCGCGAGACAGGGCAGCCAGCGTTTCACAGCTTGGCCCATGCCTTACATTGAGCAATCACATCCCCGTCCTGTCCATCACCCCTCGCCCTAGCCTCCACCGCAGCAACGCTCGGGAGCACACCCCCAAAAAATGCTTCACAACTTGCGCCCTCCGCAGCAGCGTTCGTCAGCACACCCCAAAAAATGCCCCACAGCTCTCTGCACGCCGCCTCGCGCGAGCAGCGGCAGCGGCAGCCAGCGTCTCACCGCTTGCCAATGTACGCCTCAAGGGTTTCGTCCGTATCCCAGTCGGGTTGCCCGTAACCGTCGCTAGCGTTCCCCTTCGCCACAAACGCCTCCGCGCCGACTTTGACGGCATTTTCTTCGTCCTTGCGGGCCGCCGCATCGACCTCAGCGTAACGCGAAACGGGTTTCGGGAGCCGCGCGGTTGGGGGCCGAGGCGCGGCCTTTAAGTTGCGCTGGGCCATCTCCTCCGCCCGCTCATTCCGTCGCATCTGTATCGGAAACAAATAAAATGTTAATTCGGTGTTGATATTAAGCTTAAGTTTCACTCAAGGCGATGGTTTTTGGCCTGTGTTTGAGATCACGAGCTAGGTTTTAGGGAAACGGGTTACTGTGCGAATATCATCAACACCACCGTATTCGTTATCATCATCACCATCATCAATATCATTACCGCCACCATCACCACCACAACCACAAACAAAAACAATGAACAAAACGCCTTCGCTGGTTATCCCCGGTATCATCGTATCATACCCCAGGCGCCCGCACCCAACCCACCCCACCCCACGCGTTCTGGCGTCACCAACTACGCAGCCTTCTCCTCATAGGCAAAAAACCCCCACTAAAACAAAAACAAGACAATACTGAACAAACCCACACCCAAAAAAGAACGACAAACAAGACCCTAAAAAAACATAAACATCCAGGTCGGGTCATGTCCTGTATGACTCATCCGATGCGCCGCACCCACCCCATCTCACCTCCATGTACTCCGGCGTCACGAGCTCCGCGGCCTTCTTAAGAGCGGTCAGGTTGTTGGGCACCTCGTTCGAAATCTGCCACTCTAGCGCAAGCACCGGCACGGGCCCCTTGGGTCTGATGTGCACCATGTAGAAAAGCTTCGTGGTATACTGGAACTCAAATCCATTAGCACCGGCCACTTGCTAGGGTTTCCAGAAGAACAGGCAGGGCGGGGCGGCGGGCGGGAGGGGGATAAACAGGGAAGCGCATTGAATTTTAAGATAAAACCTAATCCGATTACCAGGGATCTATCTGTTAGGAAGACATAGATCGTGATTTAGTTATCTGATCTGTTTGGCGTGTAGATTATTTTTCACACGTTTGGAAAAAAACTCAGCAAAAAACACGTACCAAAATACTTCGTATGCTACAAATATGTCGCCATCGACACATCAAGCATTATAGCAATATTTCAACGAGCGGCAAGACCTTGAGCGTGCGAAGGTAACGCGCGCCTACGACAAGCAAACGCTATAGCCGCGCGACATTCACAGGCAACGGATAGAACCATGCGACTTATACATAGGCAAATGGCACCTACCAGAACCGCGCGACATACTCATAGGCAAATAACACGTACCAAAAACGAGCGACACACAGGAAAATAAGTGAACAAAATTATGTTCAACAAAAATTGGCTAGTCGGTGTCACTTAGCCCGGTTACTTGTGCCGTGGCTTATTTTTTTTAGTTTTCAAGAGCTTATTTTACCGTATATGGCATCGCTCACAGGATGCCTGCGTTGCCCCTTTTCCCTTTTCGCTTGCGACACCCGCAGGACTTGAAACCGATCGCACCCGAACCGGAACATTACACAATTAATAGAACCGCGCAACATATGTGCAGGCACAGACTAGAACCGCACGACATGTGTACCTTGCGGCTGTTGAACTGCATCCTCCACTCTCCGTCGAACTCTGTGAACATTCGCGATTCCAGCAGCCCGAACGTAAGCTTCCGCTGCGCCATCCTGTTCTCCGGATCACCTAAAGTTCCGATTACGTCGAGTTCAAGATGGAGAAGGTGAGGGGCAAAGGCGGGCCCGGTCGGTGTTGAGCATTGGTCAAGGTAATGTAAGGGTAGGGCAAGGATAAGGGTAAGGGGAAGGGCAGAGGCAAGGGCAAGGGCAAGGGCAAGAGCAAGACAAGAGCTTGCGTAGGGGTAGGGTGAAGGCAAGAGCTAGGAAAAGAGTAAGGGTAAGGCAAGGGTAAGGCAAGCGCAAGGGTAGGGGTAAGGGTAGGAGTAGGGTAAGAGTTAGGGTGAAATGGAAAGGGTAATTATGAGGGTAAATGCAAGGATAAGGGTGAGAGCAAGGTGAAGGGTAAGGGAAACGGTAAAGGAGAGGCTCAAGGGTAAAGAAAAGGGAAGGCACACTGTAACCGCAGATGCGCACGTACATGGTATACGATGGACGGTACCGGAGTAACGATCTAAACCGGGCAATTTACAACTAGGCGGCATAAAAACAACAAAACAACCAAACCAAACCAAACCAAGCCAACCCAACCCAACCAGATTCCACCTAATCCACAACAAACTAATCCACCCGCCGCAACGTACCGAAATGCTCGTCCATGAACATCTCCACCGACGCCCGGAAATCGAACCCCACGATTTTTTGCGCCCCCTCCTGCCAGAGCTTAATCTGGCCGTCGTCGCTCGGCTTAACCTTGCTCTGGGTCAAGTTCGGCACGTACTCCGCCAAACGGTCATAATCCGTGAGGGTCAGCCAAACATCCTGGCCGTTTGAAAAAAACAGCGGAAAAAGAAAGACAGTTTGAGGTGGGGGACGAGGTGAGGAAGGGGAGGCGGGGGGTGGGGAGGTCCCGGGGGGGGGGGGGGGGGGGGGTCCTCATTTGGTTGCTTGCCGTAGCCGTGTAACCATACCACGCATTCCTTTCGAGACGGAGACCCGTTGGTACTCCTAATGGACACACGTCCAACCGGTGGGAGTGGGGGTGTGCGTAGAACCCGGCGTGGGTGAAGCCCCAAGGTCAAGACAACACACAGCAAGTGCTACGACGGGGCACTCTCAAGGTCCGGGGCGCTTGTGCATACTATATCATACCTCGATCGGGCGGTTGACCACGATACTCCCGGAGATCCTACGGGAGTTCATGCTGGTGCGCTCGATGTTCACAGTGACCTTCCACACAATCATGGCGGGCGGGAAAGGTGGGGGCGTGGAGCACAAGGACAGGGGAAAGGGGCGGGCGGGAGGGGGAGGGTGAACTCATACGTTCCTCCGCCGTTTAGACGCTGTAACCGCATTAGAAAACAAAGGCTGCGGTTGGTCAATATTACACGTCAGCCGCAAGAATTCCGATACTCCGACTATACTCATTTGCAGGGGTGTCGGCTCGCGATTCGAAAGCCTATTATTTTTACTACCGCACTAACTGTGCACAAACATGTTTCCAAGTCTAATTGCAAGCAACTCTTATCACAAAACGGGGGTGCAGTACTGAAGGAATTCAACAATCGTGAATTTTCCGATCACCCATGTCTTGCCGAAAATCGACGCCAACTGACGTTCGACACAGCCGTGGACGGGACCCCGACACCCTGAGAGCTGATTTCTAGCATGCCATGCAGCTGCGCTTCGCCACTTCGAAGACCGCTTCCCCGTATTGTAAGGACGCAAAACTGTAACCCGTACGCGCCTTGCCCTGGAAGGCCGAACCCTTGTGAGGCGCACAAAACTATCCCACACTCTTTCCAAGTAGTTTTTCCCCGAAACCGTCGGTGCAGTTCTGAAACAGTGTCGCTTTGCCGAGTGTCGTTTTTACGTGT
Source organism: Undaria pinnatifida (assembly GCA_012845835.1). Classification (NCBI taxonomy): domain Eukaryota; class Phaeophyceae; order Laminariales; family Alariaceae; genus Undaria; species Undaria pinnatifida. The sequence continues at coordinate 6,612,898 of JABAKD010000009.1, read as the reverse complement.
CTCCGGACTATTCATAGGCCACGCGTCGATTCCGTCCCTCGAAGGTCCGAGCACATACTTCAGCGACGGGTCGATGCAAGAATATGTGTTTTGGAGCTTTTATAGCTTTGACGCCGTGTCGATCGTGCCGGTCGTCTGCCTGCCTGTCTGCCTGCCTGCCTGCCTGCCTGCCTACTTGTTTTAAGCTATGCTGCTGCTGATGCACCTCAACAAGGCTCGACACAGAAGTAGCGCCACAACCACACTGTCGCTAAACCTCGCGCGACGCCACCGATGACAAGTCGTTAAAAAGCGTCTACACAATTCCGGACACCTACGATTAACAAGAAACATCAACGCTATCCAACACTATCCCAGGCTGGGTTTCTCACTTGGGAGAGGGCGCGCTCAACAATACTTTCAGCATAACGCCTCCCGTACTGCTTGTTTTCCACAACAACAAAAAAGCCTGCCTTTCTTATTACCCTGTTTCTCAACAGACGCCCTGTGCTGTATAACGACAAGAAGTAAACGCGTGGACGCAAGGTCAAACCCTCACCTCGTTGCCTTTTGTCCGCTTTCCCCCCGACCAAAGCATGCGCATCCCTCTCGCTCCGTCGTCTCGTTCACCATCCCCGCCCCGCGTCAAGCCCAGACCTGCCTGGGGCAGTGGTCTCCTCTGGCTATACCGCCGCACTACAGCGCCCTTCAAGTGCCAGGCCGGCGGGCGAGGCAACCGAGATGGACGACCACAGCAGTGTTCGAAGTTGTTAGATTGGGCGTTCGGGCAACGTTCGCTGAAAAAAGAAGGCAGAGCATGTGTCATCAAACTGCTGGTGTACAATTGCAACTTCGAGCTGTGTGTGTTCGTAATACGAATCGGCACTGCGTACTTTTCGCGCACACGACTTGGGCCAGCTTCCACAAAACAAGCACCAATCCGCTCCTGCTATCCATTCTCCATTCCGAGAACGTGCCCATGCGGTCGGGGTAAGGGTAGGGGTTAAGGTTTAGACGCAAGTATATTCCAACAGATTTGGAGAAGCTGCTTGGTCAAGACGCAAACACGCCTCCACTTGAGGAACAGCCTACTAAATTCAGAGTCAAAAAACTTTCGCAGTACAGCCAAGGTTTACTACAGCTTTATAACAGGCAGATAAAGCAAGACTAAAGACCAGGCACGCCACTTGCCAAAGAACCGCTGCGTGACTTCATGCAATTGCTGTGTGTGCTGCTTGGGCTTTCGACGAAAAAACCAACGCAGTTCTCCAGCCGTAGAACGTACGGGTAGTGTTCCGAGGCTGTCTTGCGGCAAAGAAAACCTCAGGTGTGCTTTCCCGCCCGAAAGAAACAGGCCCCATGAGCAGGCCCGGCGTCGACCCCAGGCTCGAGGGGTATCGAACATCGAAGCATCGACCGGGTCAAAAATCTCGATGCTGCTAGTTTCTTATCACACAGTTGTGGTCTCCCGATAGTGCTGTACCCTTTAGTACGGGGCCACAGTTTAGTGCGGTGAAAATCGCTCGTCACGGCCTCGTCCTGCAGAGAACCGCACTATGGCGGGATAGTCCGGGTCCCACCTTAGTGCGGGTATATATAAACGTACTATGCCGAGATAGTTCGGGGTCAAACCTTAGTGCGGGTATATAGCCATCTAGAAGTGCACCGCAATATAGAGGGCGGACGACTGTATGTAACTTTCGTCCCGAGTATCACGGTATGTATGATGCGAGCCGCAGACTCTACTCCAGCATAGCTCCAGCACCAAAAAGAGAAAAAGAACGATCATATCATTCATAACCGGCTATACGAATTCCGTGTTCGGTTAGGTAATGTCTGTATGAATGGTATTAATCCAGTCTGTGTTGTATGTTTGACACGGTTACGGAGCCCTTGAAAAATGGCATTTCTCCAATGCTACGGCTCAGACCATCTCCCTCTCGCCAGTTTTAGAAATATCAGGACACGCGCCATCTTTCTTGGGTTCGAACATTTTCAAACCGACACATTTATGGTGTCGACAAAGGCCTCTCTTTCACAAGTCCAGCTCCTCCAGACTCGGTAAACATGGTCGAAGTTGGTAAAATCGTCATTTTTCGCGCTACTGACACGGGTTCAAACCAGAATTCGACACATGGCCAAGCACTGCAGTAGTAGGCGAACGCATATGGATCTCTAGTGGGACCGTTAGAGGCACGCCACACGCACTCAGCAGAGTATGGGTACCAAAAGCCTCGTGTACAAGCACCCAACATCACACTTTGTACCAACGTCATATCATCACGCAAACATTCATGTAGCGGGCCTCGCTTGCAGATCAAATGCCCCCTACACTTCCTAGAAGCCATCACGAACAGCGTATACGTTCGTCGGGAGAAGATCTGAGAGTTGTGTGAAGCACTAGCGTGGTTTTCCTGGTCGAGGCTAGCTCGGAACGGGCTCAAGGCGAGGCCCTGACGGATGTATCGTTGACAATTTCTCGCATTACAACCTGAACAAAAGCGCACAGGGCGCGTGCGCGCGGGGACATGCCGATGTGAAGTGTCTGTGGCTCTTGCCATACCGGTACTTTGTTAGGCTTTCAGGCATCCGCCGTTGTAGAGTTGTTGTACAGGACGCCGCCACCAAATCTGAGGCTCTCTCTGTCAGCGGGCTGTCTCAGCAGGGCTTGCTTTTCCGTCGCATGAAACGTTTTGTAGTTTTGACTGAAGGGGCCCCTTAATACTACCTAATTTGCCAATTTAAAACCGGGCAATACGGAAAACCAAACTCCCTTTCGCCAATTGGCTAATTTCCAGTGTTACATTTTCATTTTGACATAATACGACGTGCCCTGGAAATCGAAACGAGCAATTTTCCACCATCATTTTCAACATTCGGCCGTTCACGCGTCCCGCGTGATGATTCGCGAGCATCTCCCCCGCGGCATTAGGCTGCAAGACGTATCGTGGATATCGACATCAGAAAAGTCAGCAAAATAAAAAAACAGCGTCGTAGACCTACCTACGCGCCCTGACGCGCCCCACGTTGATCACGTGATATGTGATGAGGACATTGTTTATGGCACCCCGATCCAGGTCACAGATGTTCCTGACATTCGTTTCGCCGCCTAAAGATCAGAATGCCGACGTAAGATTTCCAAACAGTGTGTATGGTAATAACGAGTCTAGTTGCAGAAGCTAACAGCAATGTTAAATATATTCGTTGCCTAGAGGGGTGGTTGTGCTATTTGGAAAAGCCGAAACACGCACAAACGTGCCGCAGCGCCACAACACGATACAGACTACGGCGATCGATGTGCGCGAGGGTCAAGCGGCAGCTGCTCGGCAAATGTCTCAGGGGGCTGCCGTATCTTCGCGAATTACTGCTGCTCTGTGCGTGTGTGCGCGCGGGGGCAACTTTGCGGCCTAACCTCGAGACAACACCTGAAGAAGAAATACCTTGTCCCGATCTCGGCCTGAGGTCGGGACGAAACACCCCTTTTCGGTGGATTTTCCGATCTTGGAAATCATCAGAACCAACATTCGTCTCCACATGCAGTGTACACAGATCTTACTGTAGGCGAATCTTATACAGATCAAGATCTATGGCCTACATCGGGGTACCATCAACAGTTGCCTGAGCAAGGTAGTTGTTGGGTAGGGTACTCTACCCGAGTACCCGCGGGTATTTAACCGGGTATTTACCCTACCCAGCTCGAGGGTAGGTGTGGTACCACTCTCGTACCCGTACCCAAATCCCGGGTGAGTTTTGTACGACTCTCGGTACCCTACCCAAAGCCCGGGTAGGTTGGGTACTCCTCTCCGTGCCCTACCCAAAGTCGCGAGTAGGTTTGGTACTACTCTCGGCACTCTACCTAAACTACCCGGAGGTATTCGGGTATCTACCCGGTACCTGCGGGTAGGTTTTGTACTACTCTCGTACTTGTACCCAAATCCTGGGTAAGTTTAGTACTACTCTCCGTACCCTACCCAGATCCCGGGTAAGTTGGGTACTACTCTCCGTACCCTACCCAAAGTCGCGGGTAGGTTGGGTACTACTCTCGGTACTCTACTCTACCCCACCTCGGGTAGATACCCTGGCAGCTACTCGAGGTGGGGTAGATACCCTGGCACCTACACGAGACCTGGGTATCTACCCGGTACCCGGCGAAATGGAGTACTGGTGACGTCACATTGCGTGCGCGGGGCATTTCTGCGGGCCTTGTTCTGCGGCCTGCGACTGAGTACGCGGGTATACTTTCTGCTCTACCCACTACCCAGAGTTCCCGAGTAGCGCGACCAGGAGAGCTGGGGCAGTCATGAGCGACGCAGATTCTGGTAGTTCAGCCGCATCTACCGATGATGCAGGTGCAATCTCCTCGCAAGATGCGGCAGGACAACAGGGAGAGGTGATCGAAGTCGAGACGGAGGAAGGAGGGGCCTCGAATACGGCTGAGGCTGTGTGGGTCGTCGAGTCCGCTAAGATCTTCGACGTGAGGACTGAAGCGGAATAGGCCGTGCCGCAGGCTGTGATCGACGCCATCGACTCGTTCAAGGTACCGGCTGATTTTTAGCAGGAAGGGGCCCGTGAGGACTCCTGCGTGTACAGCCTGGGAAACTACGTGAAGCCGAAGCCAACTTAGCTCAACAAGGACGGCAGCAAGAATGCGACAGCCGAATTCTACTGCCACGCCAGCACCGCGTGCCGAAAAAGAAAGAAAGTGATACCGTGCGCAAATGGAACGCCGTTGCGGGGATCTAGGCCGGAACGGGGGAAGGGATACCGCAAACCTCCAAGACTATATTGATTTATGTACATTTCGTACCTTGGTAGATGATACGCGAGGACAGGTAGAGCACCCGACTATTCGCAGGCAATACCCGCGTACCCGAGGACGGGTACACTACCCGAGTACCCGCGGGTAGGTTGGGTACTACTCTCGTACCCGTACCCAGATCGCGGGTAGGTTTTGTACGACTCTCGGTACCCCACCCAAATCTCGGGTAGGTTGGGTACTACTCCAGTGCCCATACCCAAAATCGCGGGTAGGTTTGGTACTACTCTCGTACCCGCACCCACATCCCGGGTAAGTTTTGTACTACTCTCGATACCCTACCCAACTCCCGGGTAGGTTGGGTACTACTCTCGTACCCGTACCCAATATCGCGGGTAGGTTTGGTACTACTCTCGTACCCGTACCCAGATCCCGGATAGGTTGGGTTCTACTCTGGGTACCCTACCCAAACTACCCGTACCCTACCCAACACGACCTTGGTGATGAGTGGCGAACATCTACTCCGTGTCATATCTTGAAGCCAGTATGCCGAAAAACATGAAAAACTCGCGTAAAAACAAAAAAAGCAACGGCGATTCAGTGCAAAATCCAACTTGAACCCATTCGCTACACAAAAAAATCCCAGACAAATTCCTAGTTTGTCCTCAACTACGTCGGTGCAGGTTATTATTAGCTTCTTGTATGTAGTCTCGGGATAACGGGGGTAAAACATTTGGCCGACGCTTCCTGTGCGAGAGCATCTGTACTGATTCCGGCCTGAGAGAGCCAGGCTCAACCTGTGTACCTTGAAGTGTCTGTTTGGCTTCTGTGTTTCTGTGGTACGACACAAAAACTGATGCATTTCCTTCCACAGCTGTCAGATTTTGTCCCCCTCAAAAACGGGTTTTGTACGAGACTGCTGTAGTTCTCCAAGGGGAGTCGCCGACCTACATCCTGAGTGAGGACACACAACCCGCAATACGCGCGATCGGAGTATAGCTTGCAAAGATGAGTTTCGATCAAATCTTCGATCTCACAGCTGGAGTGTATTTTTATGTTTATAATAAGTACGTATCATACAAGCCTCCAACACATCAGTAACTGGCAACGCATAGCAAATCTGCGTCTCATCTCTACTGCACTTGGTGCGTTGCATTGGTCGAGCAGGGGCACGCCCCAAAAGCCTATGATACTCGTACGGATCGTACCGTACAGTAAGCCCACGATCGGGCACTGCTGCTGTGCAACATCAAGCAAACAACGACCGTGTGTAAAACAACTCCCCCCATCCCTTCCGTCACCTCACCTCCTTATCAGAGCACCCACAAAACGCTCCCGCAGCAGCAGGCCCAGGCACCATGAAGGCATAACAGGAAGCAGGCATCCAACCCAAACACGCCAACGTCATCAACGCAGACGACGCCGCTCTCGCGAGCAAAGCCCTAGAAACGCCATCATTCGACGCTCGTTCCCTCCTTCGCCCAAGCGAAGCATGCGCAAGAGGTGTCCCTCTAGATTCATCGGAGGAGATGGACGGGTTGCCTGCCATTGTGCCCAGCTGTGCTGTGAGATGTTCGGGCTCTCGCTAGGGTGCTGGCAGGGTATCGAGTATGATGGGTAGGTGATGTGGGAAGTCCTTGAGAGGCAAACCGATCTGCTGCAGGCAAGGGGAAAAGCTGCGGTTTACACGTGTGCTGTGCCGTGTCCTATTCGGTGGGCGTTGAAGATGGGGCCAAGCTGGGATGAATGCTGTTCAATTGAATTAGCTCAGTCCGGTGGAAGTACCCGACGATGCGTTTGGCTGCACCGTGGTGTCAGGGCTGATGAGCGCGCTGTCTTCTGGCTTCTCTGTTCCGAGGAAGAACCACCTCAGTAAAAGGAGCATCACCGACTCACAGACTGTATAAAGAACGCCGTAATATATGTTGGAACTCCGTAAAATGACGTCATTGATTATGCTCGAGAAAAGCTCCACATGTGTCCACCTCTGCACAGCTACCAAGCACCATGCCTCGCCGCTCTGCCTTGTGGCATTGTGGACTGTTGGTCCTGGTAATATGTGTACCCCGACTGGGGACCTCTTTTTTTGTTTGTCCGGCGATATCAAGTGTTTCATGGGCCAGCTCAGCTGGACGGTCTGAAGCAGGTGTGGCGTGTGACAGCGTAGCTCTTAGTTCCGATAGGTAGTTATTCTGGCTTGTTTCTTGTTCCGTGAGGTACCCCTACCAGGTACCAGGTATGAGGATAAGCATGGCTTTTGGTGAGATGCATAGTAAGGTATGACTTGTCTCGTAAGGTGTATGGTAAGGTATTACTCATTTCGTGGAGTACATGGAGAGGTATTGGTTTTTTTCGTGAGTAATGAGGTACAATTGTAGTACAAGACAGCTTTGTCAAAATGAGGCGCGTGAAGCGCGCAGCGCTGAGCCTTTTTTTCTTGGTTTTCCGAGGGAAAAAAGCCTCGGATCTCGTACTAGGGCAGGGTGCCTCGCGAATTTCCTTCTCTGTTTGTTTGTGTTTGTGTGTATGTTTGTGGAAGTCAACAGATTTTTCGGCCACGTTTGTCCACCGCACTCAACGTACACGGCACGAAGGCCAGATCCGACGGGTCATATATATGCACACACAAAAATTAGGCAACTCTTCTCGTGCTGGTGTCGCTGTACGAGTAAGTCGTTGAGAGTTCGTTGAGACAGGTGCGACGATGTGCGGTTTCACAGGCAGGCGTTGCTGGGCTACGTATTTTACGATACAGCAGAGTGGGTTTCTCCGATGTTGGTTGTTTGTTTTGGTGATCGGAGATGCAGATCGTCCCTTCAAGAGTTCAGCCGAAAAAAACAAAAACGGGCGAACTTCGTACAGTATCTATGCTGCTGCAATGTACGAGTACCTATTTTCAGGAGGTTGATCGACGAGACACGCGCACGGCGACACTGACCCGGCTCTGGTCTCGTGTGCCGTGCTGCTGTTACTACCGCTGCTACACCTTCTGTTCCTGCTGTGCTGGTGGTGGTGATTCTAATGCTGCCCCTGCTACGAATACAGCACCACCAGTCGTACGAGTACGACCAACCTTTTATTTTCTCTGAAAACAGAACGTGAATATCAAACAGCGCAGATGTTCGTTCGCGTTGGTTTGTTCAGTTCGCATCTCCTACTACTACTGCTGTCTACCAAATGCCCAGATATGCCGCTTATGCTGTTCTTTCGATTGCAGGTCTCCCCTGTGTTTTCCGTGAGCACCCAGCATCGCAGATTGGACTGCTGCAGGTATAGAGGCAGCGCGCCTCATTATATACTAATTACTAGTACCTGATACCTGGTAGCTGGAAGGTGGTACTGCTGTGCCAGTGCTGCTACCAGGTTGGTACGTTGCTAGTTATCAGAGGTAATGAGGCGCGGCCTCATTACCTGCAGTAGCCATATCTGCGATGCATCATACGTGGAGTTCCTTGTAATGTATTGGCGTTGAGCGCGTCCCAGAACCAATTGCTCCTGCGGTAGATTGGCTGCGGATTCGTTCTGCTGAAGCTGCTCTCGTAAACATTCACGCGGCGTGGCCACCCGTCTGGATTGGACAGGTCGCCGAGGGCATTGTACCTGGATTCCAATTGAGGGTGTACCCGTGTGTTCGACATCACTGCTTCTGGTATTCCGAACAAAAAGGGTATGATGGCGGAGAGATCATGTTGTTGTTCTCGACGAGCTTGTGGGCTTGTGGGTATTGTGTGCTCTTTTTCGACGAGCTTATCATGAGGCGGTTACTCGGGTGTTACATGTGCGGCGGAATTAACTCTACTTTTTTTTTTTATCGGTAAAACTGAATTTTTAAAAAGAAAAAAATGGCCGTTTCATCACGTGCTGTCGACTAGTGGACAATTGACGCGTGTTTCTCGGTTCTGGTCCGTTGGTACGATGTTTTTAAAAATCAAGAAAACGATAAGAGGAACCCAGTTTTGGTGGCGGTGAAAACACACGTTGCCGCACCTGCCTCGACGAACTCTCAAGGACTTCCAGCGAAACCAGTTCGAGAAGAGTTGTCTGTTATTTGTGCGTGTACGGGACCCGTCGGGACTGGCCTTGGTGCCGTGTACGTTGAGTGCGGTGGACAAACGTGGCCGAAAAACACTTTGACTTACACAAACATGCACACAAACACACACAAATAGAGAAAGTCGTTCAAGACACCCTACCCTAGTATGCGACCCGATATGAGGAGGCTTTTTTTTCCCTTGGAAAACCATGAAAAAAAAGGCTCAACGCTGCGCGCTTCGCGCGCCTCATTATACGAAACAGACTTCCTGGCCAAAGCTGGATTTCTTGTTCGATGTATTCCACACTGACTTCGGCATACATAACGGATTCCTGATTTCTTATTCCTGTACGTGAATACCATCCAGTCTTATTGAGATGTTAGTTTATGCCACATCTCTTAGCGTTGACAGGTCTTAGATGGACGGGCGCGAACAAGCTACTGTAGGCTCCCAAATGAGCACGCAAAGCTCGTGTAGATCTATCGAACCACCCAGAACCATCGAGTGAGGCAGGGGTTGCAGCATGGCAAAGCACCATGTTTTTGTTTTTTTTTTATAAACTTTTACCCTCCATCGCTATGGGCTACCTGGTATGACATACTGAACCGGTATCTGGTATAAAAAACGGGTGTCATCGCTCCAGCTCAACTAAGAGGTTTTACCCTCAGCGACCTTCTGGACAAGCCATGGTTATAGGTCACAGGTGTCTTCCTTCCCCCGGCCACTTGCCTTTAGACCGCGCATGGGCTTCAGCATTCCCACTTTTCAGCTTTTTATGCTCGTCGATTTTCATGGAATTTCGGCGACTCATGCTCTCGCGCTGTCGGCCTGTCGATTTGCAAGAAACAGTTCCTAGGACTTACGACCTCGACCTCAATAGTTACGCGACTTTTACAATCATACGCCAGCAAAATCCCGGCCTTAATAAGATCCCATCTCCCTGCAGGAACACATTCATGCCCCCAGCATAAGAATCCCTCATCAAGTATATAAAACTCCCTAACCTCCTATGGAACATCGTCGTCGTAAATCTGAGGATAACCAACATCCCCCCTCCTCGGTGCACGGGAACAAACATCCCCCATGCTCAGTATACGACCCGTACCACCGAACGCAGTGCATGACATAGTACAACGTCACACTGTTGATAATAAAGCATCGAAAATGCCGTTGAGGCCACCTCTTATACCGGCAACAGCGTATCCGAATCGTTGGTGAGATGGATATTCGGGTCGCAGAACCAGACGGGCAGAATCTGATCGACAGCCCCTATAATGAAACTCGGGCTTACAGATTGCTTTTTGGACAAAGTTCTCGCGAAATGTCAACAACGGCGATCGCTCGATGTACTCGTACGAGTTCGCTGCACCAGAGCATCTCGGCGCACGCAGATGAAGCTTTGTAGGTGGGGCGAGGGAAAGCACGCCGTGTGCGCTTCACGCGAGGAGGGTTGTCTTCCCCCTCGCTCGCGTTGATCTCGTGCATCAACAACGACATATCGTAGACGGCGGATGTCCTCGTCCTCGGCGACAACGAGTAGTGCGTGTTTAGAGTTTGACGAATGCTGCGATCCCGACCGCGAAAAGAGTGGCAAGGCTCTCGTAGTCGTCGCCATCACTATCCGATCCCATCCGCTCGTGGTGAGGCCCGAGGTGTGTGCCAGTGGTTAGCGGAACACAGCATGAGCAACACGAGCAAGCCGATGACACGTGGGGCTTGCTCAGCCGATAAGAGTGTCTAATGCGTGTCTTGTGTCTTGTGCTACTACTGCTGTTTTCGGCTTGTTACACGCTTGTTGCCTTCCATGACGTATGGAAAGCCCAATCCGGATGCCATTTTCGGATCCGGAACTGGACCCCCATTTTCGGGTGGGGGCCGACCCAAAAAGGACATCCCAAAATGGAAGCCTGAAAAATATTCAGTTTCGGGTCCATAAGATTTGCAAACCGGTTTTGCGATCCGAAAATTGACGTCAATTTTCGGATCCAGAAACAGTGTAACAATAGATGGCCCGACTCCGCAACCATTCCCAAAAAATAAATAAAATCCAATCCAATCCAATCCAAATTATCAAACCTCGAATCAATTTCACAAACCAAAGTCAATTTCGAGTCCAAAATCTCAAAAACACAAACAAATAGCGGTCTCCCTACGATACAAGCATATCAGGCATCGAACACTCCCGACAATTCCATCTTCCACCGCTTTCATATTAAAAGGGCATTTCTCTCGAAACACACTCAAACTCGAACAACAAAAGGAAAAAATCTACGAAAAACTTACCAGTAAAACCCGTAATCTGAAATCAAGATGTAACGACATTACCACCTCCAACCCTACAAAGTGTATCAAATATCCGTCAGAAAATCCGCGTGAAAACAAAACGTCTCCTTGGAGGAGGGTTTCGCCCAAAAGTCGGCATGCTGCATCTCTGACTTCACGGAAATAATGTCAAGCTCTCGCTGGAACACAGGTTCTCTCAGAAAACGGTAACGAATGCCAATATTCTTCGAGTTCGACGTGCATACTGGATTCTGCGCTAACTGTACCTCCCCCTCGTTATCCTCGCAAAGACATGATATGGATGTCACAATACCTACTGGTACAAATAAGTATGAAGTTTGTAAATCCGCGCGGCCAGACAACGCACAACGAGCGCATCAGCGGGACAATACTCAAGTCATTACCCAGCTGGACCGAACGCGCCTCTGCGTAGTCCATGGCCTTTTCGGTCTCCTGCGCTCTGCCGTGCACCGAGATTTGCCATACCAAACAACAAGCCTCTTACAATTAAGCATGGAAGACAATCAAATCAATCTCAACCAGGCTCGCAACTCAAATTTCAAACAATAAAATCGATCACCCATCATCAAACACATTTCATCCGAAACCTTTGCAAGCGTTCATAGCAGACGCTGCTACGGCTGTCTCTGCCGCGTCTCCCCCCTTCCGGTCTCTGGCTCCGCCATGACTCGGGTCCTGTTGCCCTATTGCTGATCACCCTGGAGCGAACCAACTGTATGCTCCCAATGGATTGACCTCACGAAAGTGGGTGGCGGGTTGTGTGGTCGAATGATTGAGCACTGCATCGGATGTCTTCAATTTTTCATGCGTTCATGTTCAATATTCACACCTTTTTTTCGGTAATGTTCGAAGTTACCAAATGCCACTACTGCTGTTGACAATAGGGCACGCAACATGATAATACATTATTATACATGATTATATGGTATACCACGCAACAACGACCCGTTTCACGGAGGACCTCTCTCAAATTGCCCTTTTTTTCCACGCCGCTCACCAAGAGGCTTTTTTTTATTGTTGCATGTACTCATACCCGCAATACCTCTCTGAATATTCACAACAGAAGCAGCAAGATCGCAATGCTACGCTGGGGGAGGGGGGATATTCTATCATGCAGTGACCCGCAACGCAGATAGGGCCTATCTTGTATCAGGTACCAGGTCGACAACTCCGCGTAGGTAGTATTCCCCTACGTACACCCTAGGTACACGTACAATCTTGTACCGATAACACCGGCCTTACAGCAGGAGTTTTGTCGTACTGGCGCGCACACCATACATCGAGGAAATATCAGGTATGTCAATTGACGGCACTCTTGATTTTCTGGCGGATTGCCGTCGAGGACTTATTTCCATATTTTTAACCAGCATGTTTAGTTCGAATAGATCTTGACGGGAAAGCTACCCGTAGAATCCCGAAACAGAACGGAAGATGACTTGCAGGAAAACAGATATCAACGATGCGAATTACAGAAAATATAGCTTACGCCATAGTCGGCAGTATTGGCCTCCTGTGGGTCTTGCGCGGTGCGACTACCTCCCAGATGCGGCGCGGGGAGCATGACAACTCGAGAAATAGTAGCTAGGTGCCAATCTCCCAGGTAGACGGGGCGGACGGAGGCAGTTTTGTCATAGGCGAGGCGTGTTACGTGTTCAGTGCCAGGCGTACAACATACGCCACAGTGCTAGGTGCAATAGATACGTATGATTCTCGAGATATGTGCTGCTGCTGCTGCCGCTGCTGCTGGCTGTATGTAGCTGCGTCGTAGCAGACAGCAGCAGGGGCAACAGCAAAGGGGCTGATCTTGTTCAGCGGGCGAAATGTCGGAGCGGGAAAAAAAAAAAAACTGAGAGCTCCGCGGGCTATTGAAAATGACCAACAAATTGTGGTTTTTCACACCCACTGGACTCAGCGAGGCGGAGCACAACCCTTCAAAAGAAAGAAGAGCAAGTTCAGCGACGTTGAATGCTGAGAACAACGCCACGGAGCTCGGCCGGGGTCCAGGCGTGCGTCGTAATGTACCGATGGTAGCCTTGCTGAACCCGCGGCCGAAAGTGCGAAAAAAAAAAAAAACTCGACCGCGGGAGAACAGCATGCCAAAAAAAAAACAGAGTGCATATTTTTTTTGTAGACATGAAGGCCAATTATTATACAGCAGTCGGATCCGTTAGTCGAAAAAAAGCCTTTTTTTCCGGCTGGACTGTTTTGTTCTGGGTTCATTCTTGATTCTGCGATAGAGTTCACCGCGCTCTCGAGCTCCAAACACGCCAGATACAGCACCAAAAAAATTACCAGGTACCCAAGGTACGTTTTTCTAGGTGGTCCGCACTCTTTGGTCAGATTATCCCAATCGCACGACGAAGCCAAGGATCGTAGCCTTAGCCTTGGGTACGGTCGGGGTTAGGGTTAGGGTTAGGGTTGGGTTGGGTCTACGCCCTCATGTGATGTGTAGCAAAAAACGAAAAATAAAAAACAAGCCTAAAAGCCTCTATAAAACGTACCAGTTTTGGTACGTTATCGGTTCGTTGTCTGGTACCTGGTATGTTTGTGGGTTTGAGGTCGGTAAGGCGACTGGGGTTCTGGGCCTCCTTCTTATCGTCAGTTGGATCAATTACGTAGTTTTGTGCTCTTTCTGGAAGCGGTTGGTGTGGGGAGTACTATTGTATGGCAGTCGAAAGTCGGTTGGAAACTGCTCTGTGCTTCGTGCCTGCTCCTCGAGCAACGCGTGCGGTTCACACGCGACGAGCCGTCGTCCAAGAGGGTTCGTGGCGTTGGACTTAGCTGAGAACCGGGAAAAACTGACGCAAGCGTAGCCGCTGTTGGCGACATGTCATCGATACTGCACGCTGCTGCCGTCGGATGATACACACTGCTGGCGGCCGGGACTAGGAATGTGCCAAGCTGACTTGCGGCAAGAACCAGCAGCAATGACAGCAGCCAATAATGCAGCATCGACGCTGTTGTAGGATACTGCGTGGTGCCTTGTATGGGTGTGTGGGTGTGTGCGTGCTTTTGTGGTGGGATGCGCGATGCGATGGGTTTTAAAAGTATGAAACGACTGAGCAATCCGACTCACATATCCGGTCGAAAAAGTCGAGGTTCTCAACCGGATGTGCGAGTCGAATCGAGTCAAAAAAGTTTGAGGCGAGTAAGCTCTTCTTTCGATCGAATAAGAAAAAGCCCGATTTGGTCTTCGGAAAAGGCCGTTTTCGACTGGCGTAGACGGCTGTATAATCGCTGGCCTGACATGTTGTTCATGCTCCGCGAAGCCCCGTTTTTCTAGGTTCTGTTCCAGATTTGCTGTATACTATATACGAGTTTCGATATTTCTGCACGCACCGCATGCCACAGATCATGGTGTCAGTCTACCGTGCACAGCAGTACCAGGTACCTGTGATGGTGTCAGTCTACCGTGCACAGCAGTACCAGGTACCTGATATGATGTAAAGAGACTACGAGTACGTAAAATTAAGGGGTATGGGGTACGACGGCTGTGGGGATTATATTTACCGATGGTTCTTGACTTGTCGGCTACGCGTCCCCCGGTGTACTGGAGGTTCTTTGTAGCGGAAAGTCATCATGCGTCCGTCCTCCGATCAATACGCGTCTGTCTGGTTGCCGTTCTCGCTTTTGCGTTGTCGCTTTTCTATTTTCGCTTTTCCATTTTTGGTTTTTATTTCTCGCTTCGCTTTTCCGTTGTCGCTTTTCCATTTTCGCTTTTGACGTTTTTATTTCTCGCTTAAAAAGCTAAATTGGGAAAAAAACGATACGGGAAAGAGAAAAAGGAAAAAACCAAAAGCGGTAAGCAAACATGGAGAAGCGAAAATGGAAAAACCAAAACGGAAAAGCGAGAACGGAAAGCGATAGTGTTGATCGGACGGACAGACATGGAATTTCTCTTAAGAGTACCTCGAGGTCAAAACTGAGGAATTTCGTTTCTTTTTCCCAGTTTCCGACTTCGCTTTATCCGTTTTCCTGGTTTCCTTTTCCACTACGTACCTTGTACGTGTTACGCTTTTCTCGCTTTCCCTGGTCGCTTTTTCTTTGTCGCGCCTAAAACTGCTCCCTCCCTACCCACCGCCACATCGTCCCTCTCCCTTGTCGTGCTTTGTCACGCCTGCTATTGCTACTATTGCTCTCTCCCCGCGCACCGAAACGTCGTCCCTCTCGCGCAGCCCGACCCACGGCCGCCGTTGCCGGGGGGGGAGACGAGGAAGCCCCCGATCGAGTCCCGAAGAAGCTAGACCGCTCTCTCCCCCCCTCGTTCATCACCAAGAACAACGTCGTCTTCAAAGGGGAGTTCGTAGTGAACAAGGAGGGGGAGCCCACGGCGGAGGAGCTGGCGAACGAGAACCTGCTCAAGATTATGGGAGAAAAGTGTACCGACGAGCAAATGAACTGGCTGGTATGGAAGTGCCTAGGTAAGCGCTCGTGCGTGTGCATGGGTGCTACGACCACAACTGTGCAACATTCAGGCTTGGGGGGGAAGGGGGAGGAGGGAGAGGGGGGGGCGTACTCGTTTGTTGCTTGCCTTAGTCATTTGAACTTTGACCACGCATTCCCATGGAGGCGGTGGGAGCACAGTACCTACTCCTAATAGAAACACCTCCAACGTTTGGGCGCCCATTTCGTTTCTTTTTCGGGGGCGATTGGGGGCGAGGAGGGGGGGTTGGGCAGCGGTGTACTCAGCCCTTTCTCTACCGCAAAATGATCCTACACTTGTCTCCTACAAAGTGCGCGCTGTTCTAGACGGGGTACATATTAAGTAGTACAGGGGGCACGCGCAAGAAACCGCCCAACCCATTTCTTTACAGCCGTCGGACAAGGTTTCGCAAAGAGACCCCCCCCTCCCCTGTCTGCCTGGTCGGTTAAAACCCTACGTGCTCCGTCTCAGCATTGTCGGGGTGCAAGGGTCTATGGTCTTCAGACTACGGGTAATGATGAAGTGAGTACAGAACCCCCCCCCCCCCATCGCGCGAAAATACGCAGTAGTTGTATGTAACGAAGATAAGGTGAATCCGGTAAATTTGAAACGGAAGTGGGGAGAAAATGAACTACCGATTGTAGACCAATATACGTACCTTGGCGTAGAGATCTCAAAGGACTGCTCTTGGGATACACACGTAGTGAAAGTAATAGGAAAGGGTACATCACAAGTAGGCAAGATGGGTGCGATCCCAACAGACCCGCACCTTGACACTATGATTAAAATATTTATTATGATGGATGTGATTGTACCAAAGTTAGAGTATACAGGAGAGGTATGGGAATGGGCACGCGAAGTTCGTATGACACCTGGAAACAGTGCAGATGACAGCAGCTAAAATATATACTAGGATGCTCAAGTACGACGAGCAATACGTCATTGAGAGCGGAACTAGGAATATACCCACTTGAAACAAATAGAGAGGTGAGCAGCTTGAAATGGCTATATAAAGTAAGGAATATGCCAGAAAAGAGGTTGCCAGCCATAGTTGATAGGGCTGCATGGGAGAAAATGACAAAAGGGCGAGCTGGAAGACATGGGATAACGTAGTTGAGAAAATACAGAAGGATATAAGGGGAGACCAAGAAGAGGTACTGTCTATGGAGAAGTTTGGCGGGTACAAGACAGAAGGAAATGAAGTAATAGAAGAACGGGAAAGGCTAGCGCTTAGAAATAAGGTGAAAGAGGAGAAGCACTCAGAGATATACGGGGGGTTGAGGGAAAATACTGGAATCAAAACGTTTCTGCACGGCCCAATGGACTACGCCAAAAAGCTGAAACTGTGATTTCGTGTAGGGGACGTGGACCTACGAGAAAGAAGAAAGAGATACTGGTACACCAGTAGTCGAGAGGAGGAGGACGTGGATGCACACATGTGCCCGTGATGCACAGCAATAGAAAGTAGGACTCACGTAATAAGAGCATGAGAAATATACAAGAAGGAACGGGATGCGTTAGAGGAGGGGATGAGGAAAGTAGAAGTATGTGACATGGAAGAGTTTAGCAGACTATAATAGAGTAGCGAGAAAACGATCGCTATCCTAGAAGATAGATGGTGGCCGCAGATGGCGAAACAGAACGGGGATAGGATAAGCAAACAGTTTCTATGTTGATATATGGAAAAAGCGTAATGAGCGCCCAACTGTTGGAGGTGTCTGTAATAGGAGTAGGAACGGTGCTCCGTCTCGAAAGGGATGCGTGGCCAATGGTCAAATGATCAAGGCGAGCAACGAATGAGTACGCCCCCCCCCCCCCCCCCCCCCCCTCCCCCCCCGTCTCCTTCATGCTTCAAATATTTGGAACGATGGAACGACGCTCCCGGGTGATTGCGTGTGCCTGTCTCGTCTCGTCTCGCCCTCCCAGGGTACCGGTACAACGCCGCTGAGGACACGTGGGTTGCGGAGGAAGTTTTCCCGAAGTGGAAGGACAAGTACCCTGAGCCCCCTGATCTCTTGGGTGTGACGCGAGTGTACGAGAAGCATGTCGACACGCCGGTAATGGGCGCCGTTCAGGTGCGCTGCCGTGAGATGGAATGTGGGGTGGGATGGGATTCTGGAATGGAACATATGGGATGACATTCGGAACGGGACATAGGATAAAATCTGGAATGGGATATATAGGATAGTACGTGGAATGGGATATAGATGGAATTATGTCTTTAATGGGGTTTGGGGGGAGATGTGGAAGACCATATGGGATGAGAGCTGGAATGGAATATGGGGTCAAATCTGGGGTGGTATTTTCGGATGAGATGTGGAATGGGAGATATATGGGATGGGATCTGGAATGGGATATATATGGGATGGGATCTGGATTGGGATGAGATAGGCATTGGGGTGGCATCTGTGTTGGGATGACACCTGTATCAGAATATGATCTGTACCTCTAGCGCATGTTCGATGTGAATTAGTTGGCCAGTTACGAACGCTTTGGACAGGCGTGCGAAACGCATCTCTGGTGGTTAATGGAAGTCGGAACTGCTGCGGTCTGTTTCCAACGCTGCGTTTGTCTATAGACTGTCAGGTTTAGCACCCGGAACCTCGTCGTTAACCCGTTTCACCGAAAATATGTTCCCGCACTATTTCAGTACATGTTCCCCCCAGATATGTGCGTGCAGTTGTAAACACCTTGATGTTGGATGTTGGCAGCACAGCCCCTGGCAAACAGATTACTACGCGTATCGCAGCTTAGAATGAGGACCCACGCGTTGTCCTAACCGACGACGACGGAGAATGCCACTAATTCCTGCAAAAGCAACATGGGGCGAAAGGGTATTCGACCTAGGTTGCGATAGGGGGGGGGGGGTCACTTTAACCCCTTTAGAGCCCCTAAACCCTTCCCTATACTAAGTCCAAGTAACTTCTTCCCAAAAACGGGTTTCCAGTTGTAATTACGTCAAGGGGGCTCGACGCAATTGGCTACCAGTAACCGACATATTTTGAAATCTTAACTGCCATCTATGCTTTTCGGTTTGGCGGAATGCACCGCCGCCGTGGATTGTTGTGTGACTCACGGCGCCACGCCCCGCCAACAAACATGTGTGTAAAAGGGTCGTTCCTAACGAACGCACGCTAGAAAAAGAAACACGAATCCCGACAACATGTCGCGATTCCTGACATTTTTGAATTTCTGAACAGTCGCGAAAAAATGTCACGCTGTTTTGTCAGGAATCCTAAACGTCAATTTTAGTGGGGGAAGAAAAAAAAAAGCCAGAACGATTCAAAAGTCCGGATTCCTCTGACAAATAATCACGATTCGCGAAAATGTCACGTTTTTTTTTTTCCCGTCACGAGTCCTGATATTTTTGTTGTTGTGTTCGTTAGGAACGGTCCTACGTTCGGTGCTAAGTCAGGTACAGAGCCGCTCGCGCGAGCGGCATATGCTCGGTAGTGGAGATTGGGGTACCCTCCCTACCGTAGCCTCAGCGTTTCTCGTCCAAACCCCAGGCCAAACAACGTTAAATTAGGAGGTAGCGAGTCGTTCTACGGTAGCCCCCCCCCCAACTTTTTTTTAACGATATCGCCGGTTTCAAAACCAGCTTCCGGTCGTATCTCCTGAAACACGGCGTACCCCGACGTCATCGATCGATAGACCTTCGCACACAAGAAAACATGTGGGCACTTTTCTATCAATAGTGTCGTTCCTTGTGTCGAGCAGCCCTGAAACGTTCGTTAAAGAATGTTGCTGGTTTTTTGGGGGGACTATCGTAGAATCGGTCTAATCTCGTTGTGACCCTGCCATCCCCTCTCTCCGTTACGTACACGCTTCGAACGGTTACAAACCCTTTTCCCGCTATAAGATTTATTCTTGATTTATTCAACTCTAATTCCAAGTTTTTTTTCCCCAAGAAAAAGTATAACCCTTTCCCCGCTGTTAGCTTTATTCAACTCTAATTCCAAGTGTTTTTCCCCCAAACAAGCTCAAAAACCTTTTTATTGTTTTTGCTACCGCAACAAACGCTTGTAAGTATTTTCCCAATTCATGGGAATCATTCGCCTCTTAGTTATAATTCTTTTGCCCTCAAGAAACAACCTTGTTCATATTTTCAATTGCAACGAACGGTTGTCGTCTCGACCCCGTCTGTCGTCTGCCCGTGTTGCGCGTCCTCTGCTCTAGCAGGCGCTGATCAGGACGATACCCCTGGCGCACAAGCGAAGCATCGTTGAGCATTTGCGACCTGTAGGCTTCACCGGCCTGACGTTGGACGAGCTCACCCCGAACAGAACACGCCGCGCGCAGGTGACTGAACTCCTACGCGGGAGAAAGCAGTGTACGGCGATGCATGACTACGAAAGCACTGGTTTCATTCTACTTATAACTTTTGTAGATCTTGGTAGAAGTCAAGTAAAAATATGTTGCTGTTAACATTGACGAATCATAACAGCTTACTACCTTGGGATGACGCGCGTCTAGTAGTAGTAGTAGTAGTGATAGTAGTAGTAGTAGTAGTGGTAGTAGTAGTAGTAGTAGTAGTAGTAGTAGTAGTAGTAGTGGTAGTAGTGGTAGTAGTAGTAGTAGTAGTAGTAGTAGTAGTAGTAGTAGTAGTAGTAGTACTAGTAGTAGTACTAGTACACTAGTAGTACTAGTAGTACTAGTAGTATTACTAGTAGTACTAGCAGTACTAGTAGTACTAGTACTAGTACTAGTATCAATAGTAGTATCAATAGTAGTATCAGTAGTAGTAGTAGTAGTAGTAGTAGTAGTAGTAGTAGTAGTAGTAGTAGTAGCAGTAGTAGAAGTAGTAGCAGTAGTAGTAGTATCAATAGTAGTATCAATAGTAGTATCAGTAGTAGTAGTAGCTAAAATTATAACAACTTGCTGTTGATGTTCACCCTGACAACATCCGTAGGACGGACGAACCGCCGGTGTGTCACGCAGCTTGCAAAGACGAGTGTCGACCCTTAACTTGTCGAAGTCACAGATGGCGTGTTTGGAAGAAATCTTTAGAATCAATAGTTTTTTATGTTTAATTTTTTTGGGGGGTTAGGACTAAGGACGTGGGTTACTAGGGTTAGGGTCCGTTCTGCTCGTACCTTCCACGCATGCCACGGCAGGAGAAGCGCGCCTAAAAAGAACATGAGGCTGTTCGGTTGGGAGCTCATGTTCCACACCGCCGAAGAACAGGCTTTGTGAGAATAAATGAAAGTTCAACTTTATAAACAAATCCCATGACCTGCATATGGCCTAGGTAAATACTTGTAATACTTCGAAGTATTGAATAGTAGTGGCAAATATTACCAGGTACCCCTTCTCTTTTCTTTTCGTTTTTTGTTTCGTGTTTTTTTTTCTTCATGTTTTTCTTTTTTACTGCAAATATAGTCTGGTGTGCTGGCATGCACATTTTCGTTTTCTGCCCGCGCGCTCATTGCGGTTGGCATTGCATGGCCAAAATTCACCTTACTGTATTTGCAGTGTGTATCTCTGTCTCGTAGTTTGTGATAGCAGAGCTCGTCTCTCTATAGTATTTGCAGTGTGTATCTCTGTCTCGTAGTTTGTGATAGCAGAGCTCGTCTCTCTATAGGCACCAGCACGGACGCTGCTTGTGCTGGATGTAGATGGGTGGGTGGAAATATCGGTTTAATGTGCAGAACACACACTGTAGCGAACAATACTGTAAAACTCGAACCGCATTCCCGTGAGTTGGGTAGCTAGTTCTACAGGTCAGGAGCCCCGTCAATCAAAACTGCCCTGGCGAAAAAGTGACACCCATATCATAGCGCAAGAGGAATGATCGCATCACGTAGTGTACATACGGTAAGGCACCCACGAGGCAGTTACATAGTAGTACCCATTGCTGTATCTGGAGTGGCCACACCAGAAAACAAAGTATAACTCGTTGGCGCTGTTATCCATAAGCAAGAAACTAGGCACAAGGTGCCGAAGTCCGTCTTACGAGCGCCTCTTGGAAGGATGCAGTTCTCCCTTCATGCGACTCGCCGAAAACCTCACGGCGCTTCGCGCTTGGTGCAAGCAATGTCTGCCTGGTTGGTGAGAGCCCGACGTGCTCCGTCCCGGCATAGTAGGGATGCAAGGGTCTATGGTCATACGACTACGGCCATCCACAAAAACTGAGTACACCCCCCCCCATATCGTAGCACGTGTCCTTCCTGATGTGCTACTATTTCCCCCCCCCAAAAATGGTGCTCCTGTACGTGTCCTTCCTGCTGTACAAGCAGTTCTGTAATTTGTTGCTCGATGCTGCTGCTGTCCCCTTTTTTTCTTGGATTTTTTGCGCGCGCGTAGGCGACGAACTTCCTGATTTACTTCAGGGAACAACTGTGGGGGTATTCCTTGGAAGAGTTGCAGCAACGCAGGGCGGAGGAGAAAGCAAAAGCCGCGGCCGCCGCCGAACCCCCCTCCACTGAGGGGGAGTCGCGATTGACTCGCCTCGATTGACTCCCCTCGATTGAGGAGGGCGTGATCAACTAGCCTCTTGAGAGAGGGCGTGTGATTTTTTTAGCTTCTGCTGCTGCAGTGGTTGTTTGGGGTTGCTCTGCTCTGCTATGCTTTGCGTCTTCGACGGAGTAGGTAGGCGTGATTGGCTTTGCCGCCAGTGATTAGCTAGCTGCCCCCCATGGGTGAGGCGTGATTAGCGTTATGGCCTCAAGGCGTGGAGTGGATCATCACTGATCCATATCCGTCCACCAGTCGAACCCGGGGATGTATTCAGGGTGTCCCCTAAGGAATACGGCTTCCGTGCAGGGGGGGTGATTATGTTAGCCCGCGTGGAGGAGAGGCGTGGCTAATTACCCTCCACCGATTGGGGGGGGGGGGGGCAGGACTTGCGACGCACGCTGCGGTAGGGTTGCACCTTTTTTTTTTTCCCGACGCTCTTCGCTTGAAGAGTTCTATATATCCTTCGAAGTACGCCACCCCAAAAATCTGACGTCGAGATTGTTATAGTAGTCTTAATTAACCCGATGAAAAAATCAACAGGCTTCGACTAGGTGTTTAGCTATTGGTATTGTAAATCACCAATGAGATTCGAAGGGTGTTGTTGACGCGTGCGACGATAGAGAGAGGAACTCTACTTTTTGTCTGAGGTGTTCCTCAGTTTAGGAGCGTAAGACCTCTCCCCAAAAACTGATTCGGAGAAGAATAAAACTGATCCGGATGAAAAAATCCCATGGCCTAGGTACACACAACACGAAAACCATGCAAAATAATATGATTCGTTCTGCGGTAGCCCCCCCATCTTTTTCTTTAACGAAATCGCCGGTTTCGAAACCAGCTCCCGGTCTTACCTCGTGAAATACGGTACCCCTCGACACCCCGACGTCATCGATCGACAGACCTGTGCCCACAAGAAAATATAGGGGTACTTTGTTTTCGATAGTATCCTTCCTTGTAGCGAGCAGCCATGAAACGTTCGTTAAAGAAAATTGCTGGGTTTTTTTGGGGGGGTGCTATCGTAGAATCAGTCATATCGCGTTTCCGACGATTTGAGGCAAAGGAGCCCCGTCATGCAGGAAACGTTTTAGACGAAAACTGCTACGTACCTCTATCGTTTCGTGCGTCGTCTGTTGGGTGTTTTGTTTGTCTAATTGGTCTAACTGAGGACCCCCCCCCCCCCCGTCAGTCCGAGATGACTTTGGCGTGATTAGAGCCCCTTCCATCGAGAGGGCGTGATGAATTAGCTTCCATGGAGGGGGCCTGATTTCGACATATCATCTACAAGACGTGGATGACCACTGATCCATCCATGTCCATCCACCAGTCAAACCCGGGGATGGAACGAGGATGCCCCCTAATGATCGCTGCCTACATGGAGGGGCGTGATTAATTAGCTTCCATGGCCAGGGGGCGTGATTAGTTAGCCCCCATCGAGAAGGCGTGATGAAATGGCCTCCGTGAAGGAGGCGTGGTTAGGAGCGAGGGGGCACGATTAGTTAGCTTCCATCTAGAGGGCGTGATTAGTTGATCTCCACCGAGAAGGCGTGATTGATTAGCCCCCGCTGGTGTGCTATTTTGTTGGTGACCCAGTGTGTTTTTTGTAGCTGCTTCGTTGGCGCCTTCGGGTGGGGGTGTTGCCCGGCTTTTCGGCGCTCGTTTTTGTTTGTGTTCGTCGCGCCTTATGTCTTTAGGGGGCGGGCGTGTTATTCGAAAATGGCCCCTCAGTTTGTCAATGGCGTCGACGGCTGATGCTATCACTTTTTCATAACAATAACTGCGTATTCGCCGTTTTCTTTTTTGGTCTTCCTCGCGCCTGTGGGCGGGCGTACCGCCCGAGGTGGCTGACGGTGTTTTTTAGTCTTCCTGGCGGCCAGTTAGTAATGCGCCGGAGGGCACACGCGGGGTTTCTCTTCTTGCTGTAGCGTTTGACTCGGATGCCGTCGGGGGGAGCCTGGCATATGCTCTAATTTTTCAGGCGGCGTTCTTTGACCGGGATACCGCCGAGGGGCACGCGGTGTTTCTCGATGGTATTAGCGTCGTGGTTGCATGTAACTGGCTTTCTGGCTGTAAAGACACCACCGAGCGGCGGTCGGGGCCCTTGGGACGATGGTTGAAGGCATGTTGACGATGTTTGGGGGGACCTTGGCGATGGTTGAAGGCACCTTGACGATGGGTGGTTGGAGGCATGTTGAGGCGCACCTCCTTGCAATCTTATAACTGCAGGACTAGCTGCAAGCCACACCATGTAGGGTTCGCGCGTACGCGCTCACGGCCTTCGGGTTGGATCAGGCCCCAAACCCAACCATCAGTCTAAGCCTTAGCCTAGCCCAAAAAATATGCGGGGTGGGATTAGGCTTGGCCAATCAAAATGAAGGTGAGGTCTGTTGAGGTTGGTAGCGTGCGGCTTGCAATTTAGTGCCGCAGCTCTACGATTTTGCAAGGTCTCGTCGGCATGATGGTCGGTGCCATTTTGACCATGGGGGGGGGCGCTTGACCATGGTTGGAGGCATTGCTGTGATCATGGTTGAAAGCATTTTGTTGATGGTTGGGGGCATTTCAAATGGCGATGTCGGGTCTCCACTTTGACGACGATTGGGGGCTTTTTTTTTCCATGGTAGGCCACACCGACCGGCGGCACGTCTGTGCCAAATATCACAAGGGAAAAATAAGAGTACAAGGGGAAATTGACGACAAAAAGTGATCACTACAGCATCAACCGCTGCGTGACCGGGGGATGACAAGAGCTAGTGTCCGGGATACTGCATAGCAAGGAGTCGTACGACGAGCGCAGCATGATGATCCTACCCGTCCTGCGCTCGCACTGCGAGTCCAGGAGGTTGATAATACCAAACTTTTTGCCTTGTCGCATTCTCTCGGGGTCCCATCAGCATTAACCAATTTTTCTGATGTATCCAGATCAAAAAGCAATGATATGGTAAGAAAATAGATTTCGCCACAACAACCTACCAGTACGTATTTTAATTTCGTCACATCGACAGGCTGTCATGTCCCCCGGTGAGGTTTCCCCCACTCGGTAGTGTCGGGGGCATTCCTTCGTCAACTTGTGCCAAGTGCATCACAGAGGAGTGCTTTGTAATTCCGTTTTCAAGCAAAACGTGGCCATCTTTTTTCTAGTCAATTCACAATGAGACGGACCGTTGTGCCTCCGAAAACCAAGGTTAAACAGACAAACCTACGCCGCGGACATTGCGCCGAAGAGGCATGTGAAAGGTCGAAGGGTCGAAGAACGGGTTCAAGAGCGTTCTGGGTGAACGTAGGCGTTTCGAGGTCGCAGCGTGCTGACTTAATAACCTTACCACCTCCTATTATCGGCAGAGAGCGTCTGCCTTCAAACACTAAAATTGGCAGACAACGTCTCTCCGCCGGCTAATGTCGACTCCTCATGACGGTCCACCGCCGGACCAACTCGACAACTCTCATGAGTTCAGCATAATCCCTATACCCACCCCCTAAAAATGCATTAAACACACCCGTAGGAAAACCCACCGCACACAACCCCACACCCGGCAAAAAACAATAAAAAGTGTGCACCGCCCCCACGGCAGGTCAGCAGCCAGTCGCCCAGCGCTGCGGCAAGCAAGCAAATCTAGCAAGCAAAGCCCGCCCGCTCTCTCACCAGCCATTACACAGCAATAACCCGAAACGTTTTCGCCCCAAACCACCAAAAACGTTCCAGTCCGCACGCTCCCCCAAAAAAACGTTTCACCGCCAACCAACAAACACGTTTTTTCGCCCACAACCACCAAAAACGTTTCAGGCCACAACCCACACAAAACGGTTCAGCCCACAGCCACCTGAAACGTTTTCGCCCAAAACCACCAAATAAACCGATTTCGCCTTACGCCAACAACCACCAACACCATCTAGCCAACCACCTCGGCATCGCTAACCCCTCCCTCGCTCGCCCCCGCCCCTTCCCCCCCGATGCGTTCCTCAAGCATCCCCGTCACCCGCTTCGCAAACGCATTAGGGTCATCAATGCTGTATCCGCCCGTTAAAGCAGCGATATCGTACAGTAGCAGCGCGGTCTGCTTCGTCGAATCCGCATCAGGCGCGGTTTCAAAGCTAGATTGTAGCGACCTCACGACCGGGTGCTCAGGGTTGATCTCCATGATGGCCTGCTGGGAGCCGGTCATGGTGGAGTCCTGTTCTCCGAAGGCTACGGCTTGGGCGCGCATGTATCGTGCCATCGTGGGGGACATACCGTACGAGGATTGAACCAGGGTGGCAGCCGAGCCAACCAGGCGCTGGGAAACCTCGACCTTTTGGACACGCTTCTCTCCCAGTTGCTCCTGAAGCCATTGCCGGAAGCCTGGTACATGGTGATGTCGGTGGTGATGGGCGTTCCGTGTTCCGGGTAACAGGGAGGAGCGCGGGGGGGGCAAGCGGGAATTATTAGTTCGGGTGATCGGATGTCAGCGGAATAGACAATCTACCAGGTAGGTTTTGTTGTTGTTGGCACCACTTTAACGACAAGGACATCAACAACGACATCATCGGAGGAAAGGCGAGGGAAGGAAGGGGACACGCACGAAAGGAGGAAGGGAGAAGACGACGCGTCTAGGATTCTTACCCTCGGTCTCGGTGGACTGCTCCTCCTTCTTCGTCTTCTCGTCCTCGTCGCCAGCCAGGTCAACGTTCTCCTTCCCGAGATCGGTGAGCGTCTTCCCGCCGTACTCTCCGATGGCCTGAACCGTCAGCTCGTCGAGGGGCTCCGTCATGAACAGCACGTCGTACCTGAAACGTCCGCAGTTTTGCGGGTTAGTTTTTAAGACAGGATCAACAAAAAAGGCGCGCGGAAACTAAAACCCGAAGATACTTACAAAGAGTCATAATGTTATGTATTCAAAATGATAATACATGTGTAAAAAAGAGCGGCCGGTGATACCACGCAGTTTGCACAAGATGAGGATCGACCCTTAATTGATATGACTCACACCTGACGTGTTTATAATACCTTTATAAAATGCACGTACAAATGATAACAGCATCAGCCGCCGACATGCAGCCGATTGACTACTACTATTGATTGCTAACCATTTTAGGATGCACTGCTGTTAACGGGACTAAACACTTCGAAGTAGACTATAATAAAATCATTTTACGAGCTGGAAAAGAGTCAAGTTAACTGAAAGCTTTCCAAGCGTCATTCCGAAAGAAAACCGTCGCCAAATGGCTAAAATAAATGTTTGCGGGCGGGCGGGAGGATGCCAGCGTCGCCTGATTGTCCCGTAGATTCCCTATAGCTGCGCCCCGTTTTTCGTAGGCAAAAGCAACAAAAAATGCAACGACAATCCCTTTTCTCACCCGAGAGAAGTCGCCTTCTCCAGCGCGGGCGACATTTCGGCGGAGGCGCGCGAGTCGGCGGCGACGTAGTAGATCGCTTTTTGGTCATCCTGTTTTGTGGTGAGTTGCAGAATGTGCACGGTGCGGCAAGGCGTATCGAGGAGGGTGGAAGTGGAGTGAGGATGCGAGCGACGGTATTTCGTCGGACAAGGCGGTTGAGGCATCAAAAAAAAAAACGCTCGAACGTATTTCATAAAACCACACGGGCAAATACACAAGAGGATATCCTATCGTACGATATCATGAATGGTCCGACAAGGCCAAGGCATTAATGAGACGGCACACAGCGAACGAAATCTACAAAAAGGATACCACTCCTCCTTTACATGGGACATAGTTTATGTGGTGAATACGTAGGGGCGGTCAGTCAAGGGTCTTGGGCGTGTCAAGGCCTTTCTTGTGGCGTCAACATACTATTTTCAGTGCACGAGGGAGGTCAGTCAAAGGGGCAAACCGTGGTCTCCTATAATATTTGTTGGGAGGCAAACTCTTCGGCTGTAGCTGCACTGCACCATCGACCGACCTTCATTTCCTACACGTACTATCGGTTTTAATCACGAAGACACATGTCTCGGTTTCCTTATTGCACAGTACATACATATTATCGGTATTTAATCACCAACACACACCTTCATTTCCTTGACGTACTCGTCGAACGACACAAAGTCCTCTCCGTGGTTCTTCGAGAAAAAGCGGCACAGCACGGCGAGCTCCTCCTTCATGTCTTCGTCCTCCACCACTCCCACCTTCAAGTACTTGCCGAAGTTCTCCCCTGAGAGCAGATTAACCAGGACGTGGAAGGGGGGGGGGCGGGGGGCGAAACAACGCTTTGAATTCGTAGGTCAAGCAAATGACCTTCAAAGCTACCGCGGACGCTTCGCACAGGATTGCATCATCCCTCGGATACCACCCCCATCAAGCCCTTTCCTACTGGAATAGAAAACGCACCCTAATGTCGAGCACGAGTAGTGCCTGTACCCACAAGGAGGAAACAGGCGAAACAAAACGTCCGGCCTGCAGACCTTGGTACGGTAACCGAGGGGAGTCACCCCCTGTATCTTTCACGAGGTCATAAGCCCAGTAGCACGCGCGATCGAAGGATCATACGAGGCTTGCACAGGTTACTTTTGACGAAATTCTCCATCTCACAGCTGAAGCGTCCTTAGCAGTTAGCCCTCCCGCCGGCAAAAAACAAGGTATCGAAAGGACAGGACGAGACGCGGCTAGGAGGGTGGGACTGTACATACTCACAAAAGACCTTGTATTTCTCCTTGTCGTCTGCCATCTTGGTGAACATGTCCAGAGACTTCCGCACCAGGCGCTTGCTGATCACGCTGAGCATCTTCGACCGCTGGAGGATCTCGCGACCGACATTAAGCGGCAGGTCTTCCGAGTCCACCTTGTCAACAAGTGGCAGCCAACCGTACGTAAGAAGCCAAATGTCAAGGAGTGGAACACGTCAAAAAACAAAACAAAAAGCACACGGGCGCCGGACCCGGCGCTCGGAAAGTTACCAGGGAGGTCGTCCCAAGATCGATGACCACCAACCCCAGTATCACATGGCGTCAGGCCTAAGCCCACACCCGTGAAACACTCTACCCGCCAGCACCAAAACAACAGCAGGAAGACAGACAAAACTCACGGCACCATGCAGAAACATGAGCCAACACACCGGAGCACCTCCTAAATCTTGTCGGCGAATATAGGCTCAACCACCCCTACCACCGCCACCATCACCACTATACACGACCCAACACCACACCTTGTACAGCAGAAACAAGCAAAACAAAGCTCACCACATCACGCAAGGACAGTAAGTCACCGCGGGAGCAGCTTCTCAAAACTTGTCGTTGGTTCGTGGTACGCGCGTCACCACCACCACCACCGCTACCACCTCCGACACGTGCCACGGTAAAGGCGCACGATTTGAGGGTACCTTACCACATTCGAGAAAATGGTTGACATACTCTCTACATTAGATACACCCTAACCCTAACCCAATGAAACGCAGCCAACCAATTTAGGGCGAAACCCTCTTCGTCTCGTACACAGTGTGCGTCAACCATTTTCTCGAATAAGTGGTAAGCTCTGCTGCACAATTTCGTTTCTGAGGCTACTCGCCTGAGGAGCTCTTTAGTAATTACAGTACTACTATTCGTACCTCGCCGCAAAAAACGTATTTTTGAGGTAAATTGAAAGGACAACCCGATGACCAAATCCATGGCACTAAGAGTAGGCATGAAAAATATCCACAGCAGTTCAAACAAGAACGAAATTACGACGATCTTAGGGTTATCGGCAGCCTCGCGCTTCAGAAAAAAAAAAATGCCTCAAAATTGCCTACCTCTGCCGTAGCTCGCGCCCCCCGCAATAATTCAGCCAACGGACCCAACACCACCTTACACAAGAGAAATCACAAAACTCACCACACCACGCAGGAACATTAGCCACCGGGGAAGCAGCTCCTCAAACTTATCGTTGATGAATACGCGCTTCACGTACAGACGCATGTTGCGGCTCGTCTCGTCGAACATGTTGCGGCTCAGCTCGTACGGGAGGACGCTGGGCACGAAGAGCAGGGCGCGGAACTCGACCTGCCCCTCCAAGGAGAAGTGAGTGTGCGCGGCGACCTCGTCCCATGCTTTGAAGGTGGACTTGTAGAACTCGGCGTACTCCTCGTCTGTCACTTCCCTCGGGCTGCGCATCCAGATGGGTTTCATTTTGTTCATGCGCTGCGGGTCCAGAACAAGGGAGAAACAATAAGCACTACAAATGATACAAAAATAGAAATTTTAAATATTAACAACAGTACGTTCAGCACCCAACTCGATAATCTCCAGTGGTCAATGGTCAAATGACTAAGGCAAGCAACAAATGAGTACGCTCCCCCCCCCCGGCTCCATACCCCATCCGCACCCCGTCGCGTTCAAAGACATACCTCCCATTCCATGGCGGTGCGGGTAACGGTCTTCATCTTCGGCTCCTCGCCCTCGGCCACCTCGGCGGAGGTGTCCGGCACCTGGTCGTACGAGGTCTTCTCGGCCCAGACCTCGATCGGGAAGGAGATGAACTCGGAGTAGCGAGTGCTGAGCTCCTTGATCTGAGGACGGAAGACACGGGGAAGGGGCAACGATTTTGCAACCTCAACAAAACATAACAACACAACACCATAACACAAACCCCGAAGCACGAGCGATGCAAGTATCAAAAACAGCTTGCAAATATGAGTTTCGGCGAAATCCCCGATCTCAGCTGAAAAGCCGTGAATTAATCGACACTACACATTACAGCAACAGCAGCATAATAAGCACCATTGTCAGCAGTGGCAGAGCCAAAGGGACGCGTGCGGTGCGGTGTGATGGGGCTTACCTTGAAGTCGTCCAGGTACTCCTCGCTGTCCTCCTTGAGGTGCAGCACAATGCGGGTGCCGCTACCCTCGAGCGGCTCGGTGTTGTCCTCCTTGATGGTGTAGGCGTTGCTCTGCTGCGACTCCCACTTGTACTGCACGTAACGACACAAAATTGGACGGAAACTCAGGCTGTGAGCTGGCTGGACTAGACTAGATGGCTGACCTGAGACTTCAAAGGGACGAGATTGACCAAAAAAAAAATCCCTAATTCGTCGAACTCACAGCTGACGTTGTTAGAATAAAGTGATAAAATTGACGATTGCAGCATCGACCACACGAATCAACACAGGATGATGGGCTAAGGAATGGTCAATTACTCTCCGAGATGCAACCCAAGGAGTTGCTCGACATGCGCGCAGTACGATACGACTCGAACTGCTGCACGGTAACACTGACTGACTGCTGATAAGGCAGCACCTCTCACTTCAGCTCTGGTCGTTTTGGTGGGCCCCATAGGGCTTAAATAGTTATTGCTTGTCGGCTCCCACTTGTGCTGCACGCGCAGACACAAAATCGATCACGATGCAAGCAGAGCATTTCACCGTGATGCAAAAGGGCTCGACACCGCAAACGGCTACGATTGGACGATCCCCACAGGAGCCAATACTCTTCTTTAGAGAGCGCTAGAGTCCGTTTTCTGTCACAAAGCCACACAAAATAGAATCAAAGTAACACACCACCCGCACTCAGCACAAACATCAACATCAGACATGGGCGACACCAACACCAGCACCCTCCCGTTACATGTTCAGAATTGCGCGCCATGGCACGGAAACGATACACTGGTTACCCTGACCGTGCCCCGACGGTACACACTGACTGCCGCGATTTTGTGTCTAACCTGCGGTGCGTCAGCTGACTGGCAGCTCTTGGTGTACACGGTTATCTTGTCCGCCACAAGGAACCCGGAGTAGAAGCCCACGCCGAACTGGCCAATGAGCGACACGTCAGACTCGCCCTGGCGAACGAAAACGCGAGAAACGCGAGGAGTGCATGCGACGCAATCATTATTATTCGTACTGCTGTAAAACAGAGTACCGGGACGGGCACATCAACATTGACAAGGTTGCGGCAATTTAGAGTGTAGGGCGCCATCTTGTACGATGCACGAGCAGTGTGCAAGCAAGTGCGCAGGAAGTGTACGCGATGTCAAGTTTTCGAAAATAGAGCTGTTGGAATCAACTATTAATAGTACGAAAATACTGTGCTACAGGGTGCCGTACACCGGTATGCATGATAGGATACCCAAGTTTGTTATAGTTTCGTGCTGGACGAATCAATGCAAGGATGAACGTTACCTTAACCCTTCTTGCACTAACCCCATGTAATCTGTCCCAAAAAAACATGCGTACACTTATGGGGTCAACCTTGCCAATACAATTCCGTCCCCAATCCTCCCTGTGCACACGAAACATCGCGCGAGCGAGGTCGTATCTTATTCGGCTTGCCTGCTTGATGGCATCCATGAACTTGGCAGTCCCGGACTCGGCAATCTTTCCCAGGTTGTTCTTAAGCTCTTCCTTGGTCATGCCGACACCCGAGTCCTCAATGATCAACGTCTTGGCGTCCTGCGAGACGGAGTGTTGCAATTGAAATGTTGGTCAAACACATGCCGAGCACAGCGGAGACCGCATAAACTACAGAGTCAGGACGACACAAGACACAAAGCACGATACGTGAACGACGACTCGCCGGAGTACTGGTTCTTTCTCCGTGAGGCGTCAAAGTAGTGTGTGTGGAATCTACAGCAGCAGTGCCTCAAGATCACTTCACAACTTCAAGCGTATGCTGTCAGATGCTGTACCTGCTGACAAAACGTCAATGTTGCTATATCATACACATATATACATGACAGCGCGGCTGCTGTTGTACCTTGACTGCCACAAGTACGGGGCATGGAGTCCTGCGTGATGATGCAGCAGGACAGCAGAAGAGCGAGAAAAAACAGAAACAAATGGGCTGCTATGGGTCTGCACGGCTCGGCAAAACCTCGCAGGCGGTAGGTAGTACGGGCCTTGCCCGGTGCGACCACCTTCCAGTTGCGAGGAGCGCGACTGTACAACTCGGGAAACAGAGTGGCTATATATAGGTGCCGATCTGCCTGCCGAAATCAGAACGTGACATCGCCAACAAGCACAGAGCACAGCACAGGGCAATCAGCTTTGCACAAGTAGCTCTTGCCTCGTTCAGATTTACTTGTATTCTTCCCTGCGCGAGCGTAGCGGGCGGCGTCAGTCGCCACCGAGCGGGGCACTTGGACCATGTATCAGGTACCTGGCACCTGTCCAGCAGTTTGTTCTTTTTCAGGAGGTTGAATACGTATGACTACTACTAATATCTGCTATACGGCGCTGTACATGGTACATGCGATGACTCTAGTATTACAATAAACTTCGTGTAACACATGAGAGCTTTTACTATTGCTTTACGAGTACTTCGGTTGTAAAGGGCATGATTGTAGTACAGGAGCGTGTACAGAGAAGTATATACGAGGTACCTGATACATGTTACACGTTCAACACGTACCGGCAATACATGTGTGTGCTCTTCACATTGAACTTGAAAGTAATATTTGCACCCATCTACACAAAGCACAAGCAGTGTCCGTGCCGATGCCTCCTACAGAGACGAACTATACTATGAGGTCACGAACTACGAGAAAGAGATAAACACTGCAAATACAGCAAGTACTCTGTACGATTCGGCAATGCAATGCACCCAAAAGAACACGCGTTAACCCAGGGTAACGTAACCTACTATTTGTAGTATGCTCTGATCAGCCATCAGATCATGACACGCATCGGTCAGGTTCTCTGAGTCGAATGTGCTGTGTATTTGTCGAAATGTTCTAGAACGAATAACGAAGACAGCCGTCAACCAGCGGTGTCTGCCTTGACGAGCCGGCATTCTACTCTACACAGAGCAGCCATATCTCCAGCTCTTAATTAAGTAATCGTCAACTTGACTGCCTACAGGACAGAACGCAGCAGCTCATGAACAAGCCCATGCGATCCAGAAAACATTCACAACGACACCGAACAAAGCCCCTGAGGCGCTCTCCCAACCGTCCATATCATGTTCCAGAACACTCAAACAACGAAACACACAGATAGCACAGAATGGCTCCAACACCAATTTTTCACGACGCCAAAGATAGTCTCCTCCGCTTCCACATACGAGGTGGAAGCTTTGGCCAGATAGACGCCGAGCTTTACCTGGCGCGGCCGGTGCAAACAGTACCTGTCCCTGCCTATACCTCGTCGCCGGGTGCTCGTCTGCTCGTGCACAGCGCAACCACGAACTGCCACGTAGCATCAACTTGAAAGTTCAACGTTCAACACAACAAAGCTGCCAAGAGGTGCTAATTTTTGTCAAATATTAATATCACCACCCCTTATCCTCCAGCAGTCGACCATGAACCTACCCATATGGCGACGGGGAGAGCAAGGCCAGGCAGCAACGCGAAGCAGCAACGCGAAGCAGCAACGCGAAGCAACAACGCGAAGCAGCAACGCGAAGCGACATGGCGAGGCAAGGCGAGGCAAAAGCGAGAGGTCTAAGACAAGACCTCCTGACCGACCGACATACCTTGTCAGCCCGGACGCGGATGCGGTACTCCGTGACGTCATCCGGCCCCTCCCCCTCTTGCTCAGTAACAGCGAGAAACCTCTTCTTGTCGCAAGCATCCGCAGCGTTAGATATTAGCTCCCTCAGGAAGACATCCCTGTTGGAGTACAGCGAGTTGATGATGATGTCCATCACCCTCCCCACTTCTGCCTGGAACTCGTACCGCTCTTCCCCTTCCTGGACTGCGACTTCTTCAGCGGTCTCCGACATCCGCAAGGCCGCCGCGTTGCTTGACCGCCTGGCACCGCTATCCCTTCGCCCGGTCAACCAGGCACTGGTGTACTCCTCCCGGTGCTGCAAACTGGGTATGGTGCTTGTGCATGGTGCTACCGTGCGCGAGAGGCTAGAGGAGGAGGTGGCAGCACGTGGACGCACCACGCCGCCAGTGAAGGCCGACGTGTGGTGGCATACCAGGGAGAGGCTCAGGAAAGCGGCGCAAGCCCGAGTGGCTGCTGCTGCCATCTTGGATCGTTTCACAACAGCAAAACACTCCGAGTAGTGTCTGGGGTAGTTGTCGCTTTGGGATAGGGAGGGCACAGCCAACGCTTGGGAGAAGCGAGCTGGTGGGAGTTGACATGTAGCAGAGGCGAGGCCAGAGGCTCATTGTTGAAAAGGTACCACCAAATGGCGTTTTTGATGCGGGATCATGCTTAATTCCTCCCCTAAAATGCGGCGCAAAAACGAAGTTTGGAGTCCTCTAAAGTCCTCTTCTTGTCTTGTTCCTTATTGCCTCAAACCATACGTCCTGCCCCTTGCTGACACTGCATCTTTGGTGTAAGCGGTGGTGATTACTGGCTACGTGCTCGGTTCTGTGCATATCCTGCTGGAGTTCTGCGACACTGTGTTTGCAAACTATTGCACTATCCAGCGAACAACGATACAAGCTCACATTTTTATGGCAGCAATTCAAACGTTGTCAACAGACACCTGATGATGTTTTCGGGCGATAGCAACAACAGCAGCAGTAGCACTCGTCCCAGAAGCAGTATTAGCCTGCTGGCGTTTTCCCTGGTGTGCTTCCTGTGCCGATGCCACCTGCTTCGGGCTGGGTTTCCCGAGATGTGGTCTGTGGCTGTCATTGGAGCCGGCATCGGAGGCTCGACGGCTTCTTATTTCCTACGAGAAGCTCTGGGAGACGCGGTAGGGATTGTGGTCTTCGACAGCGCAAGCAAACCTGGAGGCAGGACGGATGTAAGCAATAAAGCATCCCGTTCCCGACAGTTTTGCGACCCATGTATGAGCGATGAGCGATAAAACACAGGAGATGTGCGGTCTTACCATACGTAGCGTGAGCATGAGCATGCAGTACGCTCGTTTCACCCAAACTCCAAGTACTGTATAGCGAAAAGCACCACCCCCTGACCTATTGATGGCAAAAAAAGCAGCCCGCGTTGCCGTTTGCTTCGTGTGGCCGGTCGACGCTGAAATCGTCACATTGTTTCCCTGCTAAAAATCCCCCAACACGGGTGCATGACGTCTGTGATCTTGTGATGTAGTTGAGGAGGACTGGAGTCGCTGCAGCTACGTCGTACATGCGTCTCTGCACATGCCGTGGTGTGATCCGCAGTTTATTAAAATGTCGTCTTGCTGTGCGCGCGCTTGGAGCTCCCCTGCATCGCAGCCCACTTTTCTTATCCTAGCGGCGTTGTTTCAAGGGATTAAAAGAGAAAGGAAGAACGAAACGCAGCAATGCTGTCGTAGTCAGCCATCTGATAGAGACACCCCCAGTCGCCTGTACACCTGTACTTGTAGGAGTTAAGCCATGAGTAGGAGTATCATGCTCTAAACCTATGCCTACTAGTGTGGAAAACGCGATCGCATGCAATGATTCAGCAACATTGCAGCAGCTGCGAGCGGGTGGTAGCTATAGCTCTGCTGCTGTGCAAAGGTCGCGCTCCTGACATCCGACGTGCACCATGCACAGCAGTAGGATGCATGCGCGACGAGAAGTTAAGTGCTGCTCCAGTGGGCTGCACATCTGTCTCTACCTCAGACTACCGCGAGGTACTTACTCATTCACCACAACATCGTCGACTCCATAAAATACTTGATACAATTAACTACCCAGGTAGAAGTTTGTAGTATGCTGTAATACTCAAAAAAAAAAAATCAAGTTTTTCAACTCGTACTTGATGCCGGTGATGCCCCCGACCCCATCCCCCTCGCTGCCGCCACGTGTCAAGCAGCACTTCATGCACGGCGGACGGACCATAGAGACAGGCGCATCCGTGATCTACACCGGCAACGCCCACATGTTCAACTTGACCGAACAGGTCGGCCTCAAGCGGCTCGACGCCGGCAAGCAGGAGGGACCCCAGACGGGGCTGTGGGACGGCGAGCGATTCGTTCTCACGACGACGGACAGGGGCCTCGCCAACCTCATGCGGATGGCGTGGCGATACGGAATGTAAGTGTTTAGTGTACAGTGGCGGGATCTCAATAGTGCCGGTTGAATAGCGCCTGTTCCCTCTATAGTGCCGGTGAAATCGCTTGGCACGACTGGAACTCTACATAGTAACGCTATTCCCAGTAGTGCCGGTGCCCTGAATAGTGCCGGTATGTTGGACTGGCACATACCCGCAATAGTGGGAGCCCCCCCCTGTACGGTATTACAGCAGCAGCGGGGCATACTTTCAGTCCGCATCAGGCATAACGACCACCTCCGGTTTTTGCCCCACCGCGTGGTCGCGTTTGACCCCTTTTGAACCGCGCCCAAGAGTTTGGAGACGAACTACTTGGATTTCGCGTAAATTACTTTTTCGCAGCTGCAAAATGGTTTTAAAGTCAAGACGAATTGGTAGTTTGAGCGACGCAGTGAACATGGCCGAATAAGCAGTACAAGGGCAAACGCAAATCGTAAATCACGTACGACTCTGGTCGTAAATGTAAGGATTGTTTTGTTGTATCTAATATTAAGGCCCAACGATCCTTATATCCAAGAACAAATTGGTATAGAAGCGTCGACTTTCTGATGTACTTCAACTTATTTCCCGGTGGTCGTGGCGTCGGCGTCGTTAGCGGTGGCATTTACCCCTTTAGAACTGCCCCCACGTTTTTTTAGAAAACATCTACTTGAAAAATATTGTGGAGGCGTGTGCGGTCCGTTCTCGTCCCTTGCTCAGGTCACTGCTGACGCTGAGGTCCATGGTTTACGACGCGCTGGAAAAGTTCGATCAGATATACGACCTGCAGGCTGACGGGATGGTGTTCGACACGCCGGAAGATTTGTGGGGTGAGGGTCGTTCTTATCGAAGCCTTTTATTTTCAATAGATCAAAATCTTGGAAATGTTTTGGAAAGTTGTTGTATCGAAATACGGAGGGGTTCTGTCATAAAATTGGAATTTTGACAAGTCTGCCACAAGCTTGGAATTTTGACCGAGTGCAACAAACATGAAAATCTTAATTTTGCCATGTTCTTTTTTGTTCTGGCATTTAGTTGGAAATTAGGCTTTCGTTTTTTTGGGAATTGGAAAGTTTCGTCAAAGCTTGCGTCGATAAGAATGGCCCTGAGTCGCTCGCAGGTCTTGTTTTTTTTTCCTCCGGCGGATGGATAACAATGAAGCTTAAAGCTCAACACAATCCCACGTCCACGTCTAGGCAATCAACGGAGGTGTAGCTGGAGTGCACGTGTCAACTTGACGTATAGCACTCTAATACTGCTGTGGGATACGACTAGTGACCGCTTGTATAAAGGCTGCCCGGACCGTTGACGCGGCGCTTGGCACAAGCGTCCTGTCTGTCTCTCTGTCTACCCCCCCTCATCGCATAAATACATACGTGGGGATAGTCCTTGTTAACTGCGGTACGTCGTAAGGCCGTTCGCCCGGAGCCGGTGCCCGCCAAAATATTTGAGGAGAATTTTGCTGCCCAGACTCTCACAACCGGAACGTCGCCGTTGCTGATATTACAACGTTCGACTGTCGGCATTTGGCCAGCCTTGCCGAGTATGACGGCATTTTATTGTCGGAGTTTTGGTTAACCATGCTGAATATGACAATACTTGGCGGTCGGTATTTGTTTGGCCTTGCTAATTATGACCGCTTTCGACGGTCGGGGTTGTGGTTACCCGTGCTGGCTATGATAACGTTTGGTGGTCGGCGTTGGTGTCGCCTTGCTGATTATGACAGCGCATCACGGTCGGCATTTGGTTAGACTGTCTCATCACCCCGTACCGCCTATGCGAGGCAGAGCGCTAACCCTATCGCTGGCGCGTTTTCAGGCGAGGTCGGGCTTCTCGAGCTGTCGCGTATGACTATCTCGGATCACTTCCAAGACCGTACCGGCCGGAGGGGGTCGTTGGTGGAGAGCGAGCTCGCGCACGCGGCTAACAG
Organism: Undaria pinnatifida; assembly: GCA_012845835.1. Classification (NCBI taxonomy): domain Eukaryota; class Phaeophyceae; order Laminariales; family Alariaceae; genus Undaria; species Undaria pinnatifida. The sequence goes on along the minus strand of JABAKD010000009.1, from coordinate 6,574,211 downwards.
AGTTAACTATAACCAGGTGTGAGGCTTGGAGCGCGGCGAGGGATAGTCTGCAATCATTTTGCTGCTTCAAAAATTGCGCCTCAAATAATTCCCAAAGTAGTTTGTCCCCCGAAACATTGGTGCAGTTGTACCGGTTTCACACGTCGGACGAATCATCGACCCCCACTTGATTATGTAGATATTTCAGGAAGATCTATCTGATCTAGTTCATGTTTCCCGGTGGAAGCTGCACGATCTTCATGGTCTAGCACATGCTTCAGAGGTTGGATCTGTATTCCACGCATACAGATCCTGCACAACATCTCATAGCGGCAGCTATAGGATCTACTGTAGATGATCTAGATTATCTAGATTATCTAGATGATCTAGTGATCTTGATCGTCTTATTTTCGAGGTGTGAAAGTTTTATTACTGCCGCAACAAAATCAGCCTACACTTGTTCTATGTAGCTTTTCCCCGCAAGCGTTGGTGCAGCTCTTGATGGTCCCAAACCCGAATTCCGGAATGAATCAAACGGTACGTTTTTTTGTCGCACGTTATTCCGTCGTCGTTACGGCAACGGCCGGAGAAGTGGACACGGCCGCGCGTACTGCGCGGTTGTTTGCCTCCACATGAACAACAGAAGTCATCTCACAATTTTTCGTCGTCGTCCCCCTCCTTCGCTAGGGTCGATTGCGTTTTTGTTGCTCTTGCTGCCGCTGCCGCTGCCGCAAGCGCGTTCTTTCCAGCGCCCAGGCGCATGCTATTGTTAGTACCGTAGGCGTTCCCCTTATTTTTCTGAGAACCCCTCTTGAAGACTTCTACACCGTACCCAAGAACAGTCTTTGATAGTAGTAATATCGAAGTTCAACCCTACGGACAACCCCATCCCACGGCCTAGGTAGGTATGCAAGGACTAATTTTCTTGAAATAAAATGGTTTTCTAGCTACATAATTTCAATAGTTGTTCGGTTGAGGAGTACCGTCAGTCAGAGATCACTTTTACAGAAAATTCCTATCCCTATTGTGGCATGTATCCCCACGGTACTGACCCGGTGCTCTATAAGGCAGCAGGGGTCGGGGGTGGCATGATCGCACGCTTCCATTGTACCGCCTGAGTCACTCCACCATGTATTGCCCTCTGCTCCTCGTAGGGGAGCAAAGGCTCTACAAGCTGCGTGCCCGAGTTGAAATTCCGAGCTGTTTCATGGATACCGCCGTGCACCAGTTTGGCTTTACCGTTCACTTCGTTGTTCAGCAACTTGCTCGCCGGCCCCTTTCCCGTCGCGGCCAGCAGATTCGCACCAGAAAGGCGTTTTCATTTGCCCCCGCTAACTATGTCGCCCTTTTTTTTTTCTTTTTCGTTTCGGGTTGTATATTCGGAACTTCAGGACAACGGCCTTAACGCCCTGGCGGGAGTAGTGAGCCTCTGTCCGGCGGTGACTGGGGATCTGTTCAAGGTTGAAGGGGGGAATTCACGCCTATCGGAGGTAAGTAAGCGCAAACGGGCGCCTAGAAATCCACTTGCATGACTTTCCTGTCGTTTTTACTATTTGCGGTTGCAAGAAAAAAGCGCCAGCTATGAAAATAACCATTGTACCCGTGAAAAAAAAACGGCGCTGATACACCAAGTGGATTGTGACAAGTGCTACGGGTAGTGGTCTTCGCTTGAGGAGCTCCACTGTTCACACCGCCCAATTAACGAATCTCCCGTGAGCAACTGAAGGGGTACATCTAATAGATTAGAACACGCAAAATGGTAAAGCTGCGAGTCGGCACGAGCTAAGTCACCAACTAAGTTACTAGTCGGACTAATGGTTAGTCGTTTCCCGAAGGTGCCGACGATCCGACGTAGTTGGTTTCCATACTTTATTGAAAGGAATGTGCGCATTTTTCGTTTTTGGCCAGGGCGGGCTTGTTTGGGTCACTTCGCTCGCCTGACATAAGTCGGAAAGTCGGCTGGCCATCAGGTGGCTTCGCCAGCCGACTTGCTGACCGAGGTTAGTAAGTCGGCTAACGGAGCCTATTAATACCGATTATTTATTAGTCGTGGAATGTTTTCCGACTCACAACTCTAGCCAAGGGACTTCCAAATATATTGGGTAGTTTCCTCGGTGGAGGAGACAAGTCACCCAGAAAATAAGTTGTCCCAGAAATGCTATAGTATCTCTTCCGTGACCAAGCGTATTATCTTGAAACCCCTCACTGATTCCTGTGGTGGATTGTCCTAAAACGCATGGGTGCAGTTCTGAAGGGATCAACGAGGGTAGTTCAAGAAGCCCGTTTCCAACTGCACCTTTGGGGACCAAAGTGCTTGAAAGTTGAGTGAAATGATTTAGCATTAATAGGTTGCGTGTGCTACGACGATAGAGGTGATATTAATAGTAGCGCTTGTTGGCGTTGTTTTTTTGGTGAAATGACGTGGTGCTCTTTAAGCCAAAATCGTCGGGATGTCATTCTTGTCTTGCCACATGTTTTTTTTTTGTATACCTAGACCTGGGCCACGGGTTTCGCTGACGTCGGGTTGCGCTTTTTCAGTCCACTCAGAATCAGTTTGTGGGTCACGTACAGAGGTGCTCAGGCGAGGAGCCTCAGAAAATAACGGGTGCATCTCTATCGTAGCGTGCGGCAGATGTGCGGCAGGGCAATAGTTTACGTGGAAGTTGAGTTGAATTATTGGGTAGGCTTGCAAGCTGTACAAGAGTAAGAAGCGGTGGGCATGGAAGCAGGGGAACATGGAATCCGGAAGTGTGACTCTCATTTTTAAACTTTAGAGAGGACGCCAGTGAGGGGCCTATCGAGACGTCGCTTAATGATTTGATATCCGCCGGCGATTGTCGTTTCCAGTTTATATTTTTATAGCTTATTTTCGCGTGACTTTCCGTCGAAAAGTTACCCCAAATATTCGTTCCGTTTTGGAATATAATGAAGTATGCTCTACACAACATCGGAAAGCTAACATAACATTACTAGGACTACCTCGACATGACAGCTTCGAATGCATTGGTTTGTTTTCTGACGTGGCCGCTTCCGAGAGGGGGGGCGGGAGAGGGTGGTAATCATTGTCGTGCTGATTATGCATGTGTGCGTGTGGGTGTAGTTCTGAGTTTTGGCCGCACTGCTATTAACATTAACCCTTTTAGAACAGAAAAAGTTACCCCACGCATAATCTCCAAGCAGTATGTCCCCAAAACGTGGGTGGAGTTGTAGAACATTCATGAGTCTTGGCTGTTCTGGAAGACGCGTTTCGTGAAAGGCTGCCAAGTTTTCCGTTACCGTCGTTGGTGCCTCCCGTGTGCTGTTTGCCCGCAATTTGTCCTGTCATCAGGAGCTCCTCAAAGCGTCTGCAACAGAAGTCCGCCTAGAGACTCGCGTGAGCGGAATTGTCGGGAGCGCTAAGGGTGGCTACTCTCTCATCGCCGACGCTGGCGACAAGCTGGGAACGTTTGACGCTGTGGTGATTGCGGCGCCGCTTGGACTTGCGGGCATTGCGCTGGACGTGCGCGGAGAGGTATGACAGCGAACCGAAGCATGTTTTTCCCTACGGCTACGAGATCTTGATAGTTGATAGACGTTTTCGGGGCAGTTGTTGTTGATGTTGTTGTCGTTCTCACGTTGACTCATCGCCGTACTCGAGTCCGTAGGCACAATGTAGTCTCCAGCAACTTCGGAGTGAAGGAACACCTCAGGAAACAAGTTAAGCAAACCTAAATATTTCGCAAATATGTGAAGCAACTGGTACGCTGCAGTTGCTGACGGTGGATGTTGTTGACGTGCGCTGGCTCTCTTGAGGAATCGTGATTTTTTCGTTGCCTACCCGATCCCCAACTTGTCCTTCTCCCCGCCTGTGGGGGGTGCCCAGGATGGCGTGAGTGAGACTCTGCGACAGCCGCTATCCACCATAAAGTACCAAGAAGTGCACACAACCATCGTGAAAGGCGTGATCGACCGCGCCTACTTTGGCCTCAAGCCGCCCGAGACGGTGCCGCATAGCGTGCTGCTCACGGAGTCGGCGGCTGGCCTGGCCTTCTCGTCGCTGGCGCTGCACGCCTGGGTTGGCGACTCCTCCGACGACCTTGGAATCTACAAGCTTTTCTCAAGGTAGTTTAAAGTGGTAGTCTCCCCTCTAGTGCCGGTATGTGCCCGCCACCCAATACCAGCAGTATACCGGGCACGGGTACTATAGGGTATAGTGCCGACAGTGGTTCCAGTATTGCGGGTTCCGGTAGCGTCAAGCGATTTCACTTGCGCTACACCGGCAATAAGGACTGCTCAACCGGTGCTGTAGGGAGACCCGCAGTCTACGTGAGCAGCGTGCGGTGCTCGCTGTGCAGTCCGTGTCCACTACGGGCTGTACACGTGAGGGGAGAGGGGAGTGGCCGGACCCAGGCTGTGCGTTGCTGGTACGCGACATTTTTTCAACATAACCTTTCCACTGCTGCAAAATATGTACCCATTCTAAATGCAAGTGATTTCTCTCATATAACGTAGGTGGAGTGCTGAAAAGGTTAGCGGCGTTTTGTTGCCTATGCATGCGGGTGGCTGGGCTACTGCGGGAGCTGCCCTTGTCCGCTTGGAGTCGCCCATAGCGTCTGCGCGCTAAAATCTCTCGGCGCCCCCCTCCACCCCTCCTGCAATAGAGTCAAAGCGTTAAGGTTGATTTCGGCGCCCCCCCCCCCTCCCCCCCCCCCTTTACCTGTGGCTGCAGTGCTGTCAAAAGCATGCGATTCATTTGTGCTTGTGTTGTCACCGCGTCGCCCCTGCCACAGGCAGGAGCTGGGGACTGGATTGATGGACTCGTTGTTCGTCCAAGGGTCTTGGGAGATCTTGCACCATCGCGAGTGGCGTGCGTACCCCGTGCTAACGCCTAGGGAGGTGATGTTTGAAATGCCGCGGATATGCCAGTCGTTCGTTGACATGTCCAACCAAAAGACAGCGGCGGTAACGCCCCCTTCTTTCGAAACGTCGATATCTATGTTTGGATGCGTTTCTATTGTTCTGAAATTTCGAGTCTTTTTTTCGATATTTCGGTTTTTCGCCCGGTCGAACCGCCTCCCCCCCGTAAAAAACCTTGTGACGTGATCGGCATGTGAGGTTTTGTTGCTTTTGCGTGGCGTTCTTCAGCTGCGTGAGCATAAGCGGTGCCGTAGGTCCGAGCCCACCCCCCCGCCGCCCCTGCCCCTGCTCCGTTCCAGCATTGTAGGGCTGCGACGGTCTAATGGTCATGCGACTACGGCTATGCATGAAGAGAGCGCACCCGCCCCCTCTTGTGTAGCCCCAATTAGTCTATCCCGATTCAACGCGTTTGGCACCCATGTATAGTGACATGAATGCGGTTTCGTCAAGCGTATAGGAAGAGCGTTCGAGCCGCACAAGCACCACCATGCTGTGCGCGTGTCGCACATCCCCATACACCGCAATTTACTGTATAGACGCATCCCCGTATCCGGGCAGCCTGGCATGTTTCGCGTCGTCCATACCGTAGTCAAGTAATCCCCCTTTCGGCATTTTTTCGCACTCAAAAGCTCCCCAGAGGCTTACACGGCAAATTAGACACATCCTTACCCGGGCGGCCTGACATGTTTCGCGTCGTCCATACTGTGATCAAGTCATTTAATTTCGACACGTTTTTCTCTCTCAAAGTTACGAAGAGGTTAGTACCCCCCCAATCAAACCCGACTACGCGTCTGCTTCGCTTTGACCCTGGGGTGGCAACTGCTCCCTTCTCGCGCAGGCCTTCTCGCCCGCCATGCTGTTCGAGGGACACCCGGTGTGGTACGTCTCGTCACTGGAGGAGGGCGTGAGCGCGATGGTGAGTCTGTCGTCCAAAGGACACTGTTTTTTTTGTGTGGTTGTTGGCGTATTATAAAGACCAATGCACTGCTGCTGCTGTTGTCAATGCACTGCTGCTGCTGTTGTCAATGTCTCTCAAGCAGAGAGCGAAAGAGAGAGAGAGAGAGAGAGAGAGAGAGAGAGAGAGAGGCGGGGTGGGGGGTACTCGTAGTCGTATGACCATAGACCCTCGGACCCCCGCAATGCCGGGGCGGAGCACGTCGGACCAGGCATACATTGCGCTCACCAAGCGCGAGGCGCCGTGAGGTGTTCGGCGAGTCGCGTGCGGGGTGAGCTGCATCCTACCATGAACCACCTGTGAGGCGGGCTTCGGCACCTTTTGCGTACTTCCTTGCGTACATATGACAGCCTTGAATACATTGGGTTGTTTTTGTGGTGTCGTCACTACGGAGAGAGGGGGGAACGGTTGATATGTGTCACGCATGGCCCTTTTTTTGTCAGACCATTGGCCCTCGCAGGGGCGGGAGAAGGAGAATACTACAGGCACGGGTATCGCAAGTATTGAGGGCCTTTAGGTGTCACTGGGACCGGCCTGCAAGAACTCCCTGAGCAGTCGGATGTTGACGCAAACGAAGAGGCGGGATGAGGAGGATGGGGGAATAGGAGGGGTTGGGAAAGCAGACGGGTAGACGTCAGCGTTTACTTGTCTGTTTTAGGCGGCGGGGCTGTTCTTACGCCTTTTGTCGTTGATTGGCCCATTGTCGGGAAAATAGGAGCCTCTTTCTCGAGGAGCATGTCCTATGACTGAGGTAGCACCTTTGGGTGCAAAAACAAATGCGGGCCACGTTAGAGATTCCCCAACCATTGTTTTTTCTTTCAAGGTTCCTCAATTTGGGAGCTTAGGACCTCTCCCGAAAACTGATTTATTTTGGAGAAAAATGAAACGTGCTACGTACCGGATAAATTGTCCCATGGCGTAGAGGTACACGACGAGAATCGCGTAAAAAAAAATGGCCTATTATTATTATTATTTATTTTTCCCGACGATTTCGGGTTAAGGAACCCCGTCATTCAGGAAACAAAATCGCCAAAAAGAGGTATACCTCTATCGCAGCATGCGTCCACAGAGTTGTGACTACGGTGAGGCTCCTTGACATGGCATGACAAGTGACCGAATTTTGTGGGAAATCCATCGGTGTTTTACGATTGTTTTCGCCGACCATATGGGAGTTGTTCACCCGGTTGCAGTTTCAATGGCGTTGAAGAACAGTTGTTTTCGTTGGCCGTGCCATGCCTGGGGTGTTTGTTCACCGCGGGTTGCAACTTAGTCGTTTTCTCCAAATCGGTTTTTAGGTGAGGCATAAGACTCATCCCGCGATGGGGGGTGCAGCAGGAGTTCCTGTGCTCATATCACGAGGAGGTTGACATTTCAACCCGAAACATCACTTGGAAGGCATTCCTTCGCGCAACCCAACCAACGTTCTATACGCTGGTCCTAACACCAACAAGCTCAAAATATTTATTGTACTAACTGATAGCGCCACGCTTGGGGAGCTCAACCGGCCAGAAGCCTTCATGGCCCAGACCGTGGGATGACTGTATAGACCTACTCAAGCAAGGAGCCTCATATAAAGTGAGCTCTACCTCGATCGCAAAATTGCTTGGTTCGGGGAACGTGTCGCCGTTTCTCGGTGGGGGGGGGGGCACCGGTGGTTTGTAACTACAGGTAGTACTATTGGTGAGTGAATGGTGGCTTCCGCAACGTTTCGGCTTCTTTTCTGTAGACCTGCTGTGTTTTTTTCTGTTGCCCGATTCTTTGCTTGGCAATCAACTGTATGTGGCCGTAGGAACCTGCCCCCCACCGTTCCAGCGACGGCGGTAGCCTCGAATTAGCAGCACGTGCGCTAGTGGTTCCTGCCCGCCTCCCTTGCCATGGAAACCCCTCGCTTGCAAAAAACAAAAATCCCTGTCCCCGATACTTTTGACACATGACGATTCGAGTGAGCGCAGCAGAATCGCCTGACGACTTGACGATGATGTAACCGCTTTATAGCAGCTATGCAAGTAAAAACATTAACCTTGACGTCCCGTTTTTCCTATCTTCCTTCACATCGTTGCGTAATTTTCCCAGGAAATTTCGGCGATCGCCGCCAAGAACGCTGCTCTCGGAATAGCTCAAGCCCTGAAAGCCAAGCTGGCTGCATCCGGGTTCGTGAGACCTTGGAAGAAGGCGAAATTGGAGAGCAACGTGCAAGGGTCTGGGGATGAGCTGTGAAGTTTTTTTAGCAAAAAAACGTAACTACAGCCGCGGGAGTAATGCCAACTAACTCAACGTTTTACCACCTATCGCCCCCGATACAAGCAGCCACCAGATCTCCGGTGGGGATACGAAGATGGTCATGTATTTTACGTTATGTTTTTTTTTTCGGGTGGTCATGACACTTTTTAGTTACTTTTTTTCGGGTTACCATCCCATAGTTTTACTTTGTGCTCTGTTTTCGTCGTACCGGTCGTCGTTGAAGGGAGACGTCTTTCGTGGCGTCCCCTTTGGTTGCATGCTGGTTTGGCGTTTGTTGGATGCTGTGATTGGCCAACATCATCAGTTGGTTGGATATTGTGATTGGTCGACGTCCGATGGTTGGATGTGGTGATTGGTCGACGTGCGCTGGTTGGATGTTGTGATTGATCAACGACGGGGTGTTCATTGTACCATACGAAGCATGCAAAATCCCGTCCAGTTCGTTGTCGATGTTGGCGTTACCATGTTTTTCGTGTAGATCACCGTTAAGCCCGCCGCCTTCAGGGTTGCCTATTAGTAGCTACCAGGTGTATAATTTGTCTGGATATTGTGTGTGCCTATCTCTTTCAAGCCGAAATCTTGCTGCACCCTTTTGTGGGGGGTTGCAAGGAACGTCCAAGGCCCTCCCCCCCTTCCCCCCTATCTCGCGTTACCTTGTGTGTCCTTTGGACGTGACCGACTCCATCGTATGCGCGCCTACAACGGGCGGGGCTTCGGGACTAGCTACCATGTGTAGAAGTAGAGGGGAAAGATGCGCGAAGCTGTTCTGTAGGTCAAATTTTGTTTTTTTATTTTATTTTATTGGTCTCGAGAACGACATTTAATTTCGTACGGCAATATCCAAGGTTCTGACGTGATTTTTTTTGTTTTTGGCCGAAAACGTTCTGGCTGTTTTTTTTTCTTGGTCGAAAAAGGTTCTGGCGTATTTTTCTATATGCCACAAACGTTTGGACTCCTTTATTTTTTTGGTCGTATAGCCTTTGATGTGGTATGATTTGACGTCACGGAGGTCCTGACATAGGTTTCTACCTGGCCTTAGACTATGTTTTCTAAATGCATGCTTCAAGGGTGTGTTTTGTAGATTGTACATTATGGGAGTGCAGGGGTGTATACCCGAGTATGGCCAAAAACAATCAGGGGTGATGCCCAGGTACCTCGGAGTATATACTCTGAGAGTATTCGGGTATAAACCCTAGCATGACCAAAACCAACTGGGGTGATACTCTGAGAATGCCCGGGCATATACCCTAGTGGGGGCCAAAAGCAAATAGGGGTGGTACCCGGGTACCCGATAATATTCCCGGCATAGACTATACTATGAACTCGTTTGGGCTGGTCGGTTTTTCTGCTTGCCCGGTTGCTTGCGTGGTGGCTAACTGTTTTTTCTTTAGCTTTCGAGAACTTTCAATCCCCATTTTCAACTTTCGACGCCCCTGGATGTAAAGTCTACCACATCGAAGGAGTAGCTTTTACCCTTCTACTAAACACACCCTTGATGTGATTCTATCTTGCACGGTGGGTGTTGTTCAGAAGGCGTACAGTAGTCGTTGCTTGCTCTATTGTGCCTTCGGTCTGGTTCTGAGTTGTTTGTTGTGTGGCGAGCATGGTGATGTGTTTGTGCTATGGTACTGCCCTTGTGGTTTTCTGCTTTAGCTTTTTTCCTGAGGCTTCGTAGCCTCGCAGGGTCGATATATGGGAATGGGTTTTGAAGAGCCGCATCTTCGAGTCATTTTCTAGACCGCGGAACCGGTGCTTCCCCGAATCTTCTATATCTCTGCATGTACGGCTTGTCGGGGTGGGCTAATGTTATGGTATTTCCATGGGAGACAAAGAAAGCATAGGATCTAGGATACGGAAATGGCATAAAAGGGTTGCGCGTGACTTTGAAGGCATATGCGTGTAGGAAAATGGGGATAATGCAATTTTCTTCACGGATGTGCAGCATGTGTAGCGCTTAGTTCTACCCGTGGCTTGTGATTAATACAAGAGCTCCTCAAATACAAGTGAGTGGCCAACATGGAACCTGCCTAGTAGAGAGGCCTACAAGAGAGTGGCCTGCATCTGTCAATAACCCCCTATCTTGCAATATTTGCCATCATCTGCAACACGCTTGTGAGTTTTTGAAACATGAGTTGGACTACGCGTCGGAACGCTTTCGTTTGGGGGTGGCAATAGTGCGACACTTTAAAGTATGATGGTAGTAAGTTACATGCTCGACGGAATTTGGGAAGGGAGTGTAGACCTCTACTGAATGAAATTGGGGGGGGGGGGAGTAGACCTCTACTCGCTGCTGGTGCGCTGGTTCGATCTTTCGCCGGCAATGACTAGTAGTGTTGTCTTGGGTGCTCAGGGAGTGATGATAACTAGTTATGGCTGGAATGGTAGATATAAGGTTTGCGTTTTTCAAGGCGATTTACTACTTGATATTATCGTCGTCCCCAATGGAGTGTAGGTCTTGAATATCGTCCCTCCTAGGGTCAAGGTTATGGGTTCACGTCTCACGTAGTGCATGCTCGTGCTTGTAGGGACTTTTTCTTGCGTAAAATTGGCGAGCGGAAAGCGCGAGAACGTGAGTTAGCAAGTTCGATGAAAAGCGACGAGCGCGAAAAACAGCGGAAAATGGGAATGCTGAATCCTCTGCGCTATAAAAATGTCGGCATGTACAAAGGGGGGGGGGGGGGGGAAGGAAAAACGCCCGTCACCACCGCTTGCCCAGAGGCTCGCTCAGGGTCAACCCTCTTGCGAGTTGAGCTGGAGAGTAAAATTGATTATAAAACATAACATTCGTCTAGGGGGTAAAGTATCAGGGCTCCGATGCTACTGCGCTATTACCACCGCCGGTATGCGGGTTTTCGCTTAACCGTTTCCCCCTTTTCCCTTCCATCCCTTTCCCCCTTTCTTCATGCCTTTTCTTTTTTTCTTTTTTTCCTTTTAAATTTTATTTCCGATTCCCTTTTGGGTACCCTCGGGGACTATTGAGTGAGGCGATGATGTCGGTTCGCTCACAGTTGTCAAATATGCAGTAAGTAGGGGGAGCACCAGGCAGCAATACTCCCAATCCTCTAGTAGTTACATTCGAAACCCGGCTTTGATGTTGTGCCCTGACGCCGGCTGAAGTAGTGGTGTCATCTGCTTTGTTGCTTCGTGTTTGCTTGCTTAATTATTAGGCCTCGTTTTTGCATTCGGTCCGGGTGCGACAATGACGACGGTATTAGCACCACTGTCGCCAGAAACAGTGCGCAGGTGATAGACCACGCGGCAATGCTCCTACTCCAACAGTACTGCCAATAGTCTGGTGTGCTGGCTTGCATATCTTCTGTGTGTTTTGCCCGCGTGCTCACTGCGGTTGGTATTGCACGGCCACAAATCACACCTTGCTGTATTAGATTTGTGTATCTCTTTCTCGCAGTTTGTGACCACAGAGCTCGTCTCTCTATGAGGACGCTGACTGCTTTTGTGCTCGATGTAGATGGATGGGTGGAAACATCATTTGAATATGAAGGACACGCACAATGATGGATGAGTGTGGATTAGATTTATGTTTTACAGGGAATTCACGGAAAACAAAAAAATACTGTTGACCACCGTGGGATTCGAACCCACGAGTACGAATACATGACGACCTGAACGCCACCCGATAGACCGCTCCGGCAGATGGTCCTCATCATGAAGGGCTTGCACGATTTGGACTTTCACTATGACAATGTATACTAATATTTTGTTAAAAAACATTTTTTGGCATGCTAGGTTTAAGCAGGTTCATTCAGCAGCCAGCAGTGCCTTACTCTGCGTGTGTGTATGTTCTTAATTAAACTGATATTTGCACCCCAACTACAACAACACCCAGCACAACCAGTCCGGGCCGATAACTTCTCCTAGAGAAACAAGCTGTGGCCACGAACTGGCTTACGAGACACAGCAAGCAATGCCGAACGTAAGTAATTCGAAGCAGGAAATATAAGCAAAATCCAGTACACCAGACCATTTAAAAGGAAGAAAGAAAAAAAGACAAACATGGGAGAAAAAAATGAAACTGAAACTTCGAATTTTAAGTGTACTAAAAAAATTGGGTTGGTGGGTTGGTGACCTGATCTATATGTCATGGGTCATGAGATACTGGGACGTATGATACCCACTCACTCGTGATTTGGGGTATAGGTACCTATACCTGGTAACATTTGCCCTTGAGGTGTTTTTTTAGGCATGGCGTACCCTTGAGGTACTGGGGTGTGCTCTGATGATGTACTATCATACTGGACTCTACTGGCTACCGGGTACCTGGTTTAAACCTACGATAGATACTACTCTATTCGTATATAAAATAGCGGGGTACTGGATTACTACTGTATACAGTAACTGGACTAAACTATACTTTGGTGAGGTTCTACTGGATGTATGTTGGAGAGTAAGTACACTGCTACTGCTCTGTTCAGTCAGTACATCCATTACGTTCAACAGAAAAACATTATCAAGTCTTGTGAAATATGTGCACGGCAACTTCGAAGGAAATAAAAAAGGGTTACAAAAAAGAACTTCTCATGAAAAAAGGGACGTATGACCACCGTGGGATTCGAACCCACGAGTACGAATACATGACGACCTGAACGCCACCCGATAGACCACTCCGGCAGATGGTCGATGTCGGCCTTTGTGATCAATTACATATATATTATAATCTAAGAAAGTTTACTACACTTGTGATATATCGGCATGTCGAGACATCGACTGGGTAGCACGGTTAGCGGTATGGTGTGCCACCACCCCTGCTCGTCAGGCACCAAATTTGTACTCCGTATAAAGTGCCAGGCAGCGGTATGGTGCTGAACCTCGGGAAACAATTTTTTTGCCAAGTGCTCAGAGAGTACATCATGTACCTCTGGTACCTTGTATCGGTTCTGAGACAACTGCTCGGAGCAGTTTCACGTTTTGAAATTTTTGCCTGGAGAGCGAAAAACGGACCAGCCGTTTAATTGCACGTATGTATGTGAAAGGTTTTCATATTTATTTGTGTTAACTCAATACTTCTCCGGCCGACCTCGAGAGCAGACCTCGAGCCCCCCAAAGGGTTGGGTTGGGGCTAGGGCTAGGGTTAGGGTTAGGGTCAGGTCTGGGGTCGGGTTGGTCTGGAAACCGCAACAACAAACAGTCGTTTTGTGCGGACCTGCACATAGGGAGCCGCCGTACATTAATCGCTGTTGAATGTACGTGCAAATAAATCTAAAAAACTATGTACGTACTACGTGCAACTTCGCGGGGGCTGCAGAAACCGGCGTAAGAAATAAAATAAAATAAAGGTGGTGTTTCTCGTGCTGAGCAATGAATGCTGTAAATATAACATTAGCCGCCTCTGGCTCTGCAGCATGTTATAATAATACTGCTATTCAGGTACCGGCATGCGCATGGATGGTTAGAGGTTCGTTCGGTTGGAACGTTGGAGCGTGCACGTATCGTACCAGCTGTCTGGTACCTGGTATACATGTTGTGGCATTTATTTGGTACTCGTAAAAATTGCGGGTGATATCGTAAGATAACAAAATAACGCGAAACGGAATCTCAATAATAAGGTATAAAGCCGGTCGCGCCGGTGGCGTATCAGGTTATCCTCGAGTCTGGTATAGGTCAGTTTCGTGAGTTCGAGCCCCGCCGAGTGCATACTCGTATAAATTCGTTGGTTGGGACTTTTCTTGTGCACAAATTGACTTGCGGAAAGCGCGAGGAGAGCGTGAGTTAGCAACACTCGATGAAAAAACGACGAGCAGTGGAATTGCTGAAACACTATGCGCGATACAAATTGAAGGCTAGAACCGGGGGGAAGAAGGGACGACACCTGTGACCACGGCTTGTCCGGAAGCTGGAAAGTAAAAGTGTGAGAAAAAAAAACAAAAAAAAACGTCCAATATTATTATTAATGTTTGTTGCGCCGCATTCTGCTTGACACCGGATACCCATTGACTTTTTTCTCAGGATATATACTGGAGTATATTATATCCAGATCGCCCGCGTCCTTTGCCAGATGTTTGCCCTCAGCACCCCACGCTTCGAGGACAACAACCACTCGTCACTGGCGACTGCCATCAGCCAACAGCCGAGACAGCCTACAGTGTGTATTGAACGGGATGTTTGTGTTTTTTTTCGTTTTCGGCGGTCATCGTCCAAGAACGGATGTGTGAACGAAAGAAAAAAAAGGAGTCCGTGCAGGTCCGTGTTGTAGTTGGAGTGGGCTAACGCGGTCGCCCGGGGTGGTATATAATGGTTACCCTTGAATATTACTAGCGTTGGTCCTGAGTTCGATTCCCACCGTGGTGAGATTTCTTATTATTCGCAAAAATGCACAAAAAAAAGGATCAACTGCTGAGGGCGCCTAGCAGCGTGGTAGGCAGGTACAATTCGACGCGAGTCGACGAGGAGGGAAGAAAATGTTGGATTCTTGTCGCGACAAAACTGAAGGCGCGTACCGTAGTCGGGAGGGGGAAGAAGGGCCCGCTATGTGAACCCAGATCTGAGTTACTACTGGGAGGGGTGACGAGAGTAGTGCAAGGGTAGTAAATGGGACGAAAAAAAACAAAAAAAACACGGGCGGGGTGGGGTGCTGTTGACTTTTTTTGGGCAGTGGGGGTATGAACATTGTGCTACTACAGTAAGTACTACTACTTACTACTACTGTTGTAGACTAACCTGGTGCATCACAAGTGTGCCAGTTTTCAGTGTGTTTACACGTCAACAGGGTTTCGCGAAAAGTAAAAGGCCATTCATTGTGTAGTGCGCGAGTTTCGATCGGGGGACGCTGTGATGAGCGCGAAAAGAAACAGGATTGTTCGTGCCAGTCGTCGACGTCGTACCCCGGTGAAAGGTTTGACACGTTGGGGAGGCTGCCAATCGTCATGTTGAAAACTCAACAGTCTAACGCTCCACCGTTCGAACTCTCGCCCTTGTTTTGATCCATGCTCTGTGCGCATTTTCCGAAGCTATGCTGGTATCGATCCATACATGAGTGATTTGTTATAGTGTTCCAGTATTAATAGGTATCCGCTACCTGCATGATGAGTTTTATAGACAAACCGTCTATCTCTGCGGGAAAGTTATACCTGTTGATATCTTTTTTTTTAAAGTCTGATTTCCGTTATTTCAATTGTTGTGCGATTCGGAATCATTAGACTAGAGCGTGCAGGAAGGCTGACGCGGGATCCAGGATTCGGCGCGTACCTATATATCGCACAGTAGTATAATGAACCGCGTGATCTACGGGGCATGCAGGAAACATAACAAGAGTAGCATCCCGTCTTACTCTACGCGTCCCGCGCTGATTGGTTTAGAATAGGTAGCTGCGCTTTCAGCGTCGAGTAGAATTGTTCTGAGGAGAACACGAGGACTCGATGTGATTTGTTGTGAGTTGGTTCTTACTCCCACTTCAAGTATGCAAGGAGTCACACACGTGGCCTTGTAGAAGCGGCCGACGTAGGCAGTTAGCAGCTTGCACTCGGGGTTGACGTTTGGCATGAAGCTTGGATACCTTGCCAGTACGAAAGCCGGTATTTGGAGCTTGGCCAGAGCCGAGCTCCCCCCCCCTTTCGATCACTCCTGTATCCTGACCAAATATCAGCAAGTAAGTCTTGCTCGATAACAACATTATTAAGATAATCTACTAGTCTAGTCTATTTACCTGGGTTTTGTACTGCTGTCATCAGCTGTGGTCTCGCGATAGAAACATCTGTCCCTTCTCAGGATCATATCGACAAGTATCCCCACAAGACACACACCTTAATAGATTCCTGTACAAGGGGTGTTTGGGCGGGGTCACCTACCGTATGACGCCGGGCATGATAGCCAGCTAGCGTTGGGCTGCGAAAGCAACTGAGTTAAATCGACACACGACGCGTATGAAAATACGCGGAAGTAGTGTGTGTGGTGAGCTAAAGCTTTATTTTTCCCCATCCGCCGGAGGATAAAAAAAAAAAAAAAAAAGATAGCACACCTATCCCATGAAAAATCACTTCCGCGCCGTTATCTCCTCAAAGAGGTGGGCACAAAATACGAAAACGGCCGCTTTGAAAACATGTCGTCGTCGAGGTCTGTCCATAAAATAATAGACGCATTGCTAGGCTTTTACACCATCCCCGTTGCCGAGAAAAACAGCTCAGAAGCTCGTCCGAGAGGGTGTGCTGTCTCGCGTGTTTCACGGTAGCTCTAAACAAGGCACGGGTACCGACGGAGAAGCCGAGCGTTGACGCAGGTCGCTGGCAGGTAGGTGTCAGCTATCATCGATTGTTTCCACTGCTCAAGGTACATGGGCGTCAATATTTACGGACCGTTTGGAGGCCAAAATGCGCATATAGTCTATATATAGTCTATATATGGGTCACTGAGCTTCTGAATCAGGGGGTCTGTGGACGGGCGAGAATAGACAATATATTCTTTGCCCACAGAGTATTCCACCACGAGTAAAACTGGGAATTGTCCTGAGAAATAACTCTGACATCGATCGCTCAAACAATTAGCGCCGTCGAGTCATCCGACGGTGGTAGGGGTTTGCACCTTTGGGGAAGGCGTTTCTGACCGGTTGAACTCAAGTGTGGAACAACTAGATCGGTTATTAATAGTATCATTCTAACTCGACCATAATTGACGCGTGCTACGATAATAGAGGTGTGCACCACTTTTTTTTTGTAGGTTCCTCATTTGTCGTCGCTTAAGACACATACATGTCCATTCTTGACCCAAAAACTGATTTTGGAGAAAAATAAGGATGCTGTACCGGATAAAAAATCCCATGGCCTAGGTACATGCAACGAGAATCATGCAATTAAGACAGCAAAATCCGACGATTTTGGGTTATTAAGGAGCCCCGTCATTCAGAAAACACTTTCGACGAAAAGTGCTATGATGCCTCTATCGTAGCACTCGTCATTTATTTCAGGACCACGAAGCGCATACAAGTGTCTGGCGGGTTGCGAACGAATGTTTTTGAAAGTCATAAAATATATAGACTGTTGTAAAATTAAAAATACACTCCAGCTGTGAGATCGAATATTTCGTCGAAACTCATCTTTGCAAGCTGTGTGCGTGATGCTCCGATCGCGCGTATTACGGGTTGTTGTGTGTCCTCGTTAGTCTAAGGATATAGGTCGGCATATAGGTCGGCGACTCCCCTTGGAACTACAGTGTAGCTATCAGGGCCTAACAGGGTGATGTTAAAGTCAGTCTGTGCGCGGAAACTATAAAACCCGTTTCATATACTTCGAAGTATATATTATAGGATTATATACAGTCGACCCCGCTTTAAAGACACACCGCGTTTTTTTTTTGGGGTGTCTTTAACGCGGGGAAGTGTCTTTAGGATTCCGGGGCCACTAACTCACCGTCCCCGGGGCCAATGGAGGTGTAACATATGTCAAAATACGCGCATTTGAAGCAGGAATGCGACCACGAAACTGTGTTGCTTAAAAACTACAACACGTCGTGATTTGAAAGGCCGCAACACTACTGCTGTACTGTAGTACACTCCAATACTTTACACATTTTGAATTTCCCTCCACCACCGAAACGCGGAAAGGAGTGCAGTACGACCTATTATTGTAATGTGTACGGCAGTGCGCTGTTGTTGTTGATGCAGGCTCTTGCTGTAATGTGTACGGCAGTGCGCTGGTGTTGTTGCAGGCTTTTCTTATTGTCAAGGCGTTATCCTCACGGTGAACATCATGCCCGAGATATCGCGAACACACCTGAGACACATCAGTTCGTTGGAACTAGCTCTGATACGATACACGCAAGTTACCTGCCACATGGGGACCAAACAAACCCAGTCGACCCCTTAGAAGGACACTAGGAAACGGTCGGTAGCGCAGACCACAACATACAAAAAAATCGGGCAAATACACCGAAAAGAGGACACCGTTCTTCCCCAAAAGGTCAACACGAGGCAAAAACACAAAACAAAAATACCAAAATTTAACTCCACGAGAAAGGCAAAAATCCCAAACAACGAATGTGGGCATGCCAAGTGTGTTGTCCTCAAACACCAAAAACTACGTCGCCCACATATCCCGAAGAGTCGCCTGCACCTCACCCCCCTCCTTCGTTCTTCGCTTGACTTGAGTTTCATGAGTGAACGAATGCACAGTCTTCGAAAGAAGGTACACCGTTTCGCTGTACTCGCCGTCTCTTCCGTTCGCGGACAAATAGGAGCGGACATCCTCGAGGCACCATGTTCTGGGGAAAAAATGTGTCTTTATAGCGGGGAGTTTCCTTACTAAGAAGAGTGTCTTTAAAGCGGGGACGACTGTATCGAGCTCCTCATGGCAGGAGCTCAGAAAAAACTACAGCTGCTGCGTCCCCATAGCGCCGGAGTACGCCGTCGCTGTTTTCCGCATGCGTGTATATGATACGTAGTATGCGCTGTGCCGACCGAGCGCGTGGAAGCTTCATGTAGCAGCGCGTCCAATGACATCTCCTCCGGACACGCCTTCCACACCTCATCCCATTCGTGTCGTCATCTCTTCTTACTACGTACGTACATACCGGTATAATTTGTGGCGTACAGCGCCAGACGTGAGTATCAAACTGAAGGGGGATCATCTCCATAGTGTTGTGGCACATGTAATTGCAACCAACCCATCAACTTCCTGGATCAAATTCCGGCATGTCGGGTGCGTGAACGAACGTGTCCCGCTCTGCCTTTATTCCTGGACAACTCCAAACGCACTACCGCGAATAAAGAGCGGATACACAGGAGAAGTTATTTTGGGACTTGAACCCATTTATTGCTGCAAAAAGTATGGCATACTTGTTCCGAGTGATGTGCCCCCCGGGTGCAGTTCTGTATGGAGTCAAGAAAAGTAAAAATCGGCATATCACGCCTACGTACTAAAAGCCGCTGGTAACAATTGCCCACTACATATCAGAGCAACGTTAAGAGCGATTATTTCGGCTTGCCACAGGGATGGTCTTAGCTCGGGACACCCATTTGTATAAATAGTGCGCAGAATGATTATGGACCCAAATTCGCCCTTGACAAAATCCGGGGGATTCGTGTATACTCAAAAGAGTAAAAACGCGCGACCGAAGTATCACAGCTTGCAAAGATGAGTATCGACCTTTAAAATGATCGAACCCACGGCTGACGTACTTAAAACATTAAAAAAAAGAAGAAAAACCAGTCGTCCCTGCTCCATGCAGCGACTAATTTCGAACTCACGGCTGACGTACTTAAAACATTAACAACAAAAGAAAAAACAGTCGTCCCTGCTCCATGCAGCGGTCAATTTCGTGGAAGCCCAACAGAGGCCCACCAATGCTGACACCGGTGGGCGACCAAAATGCAGGCAGGGGCGGCCTTGGCCTGCGTAAGAAGAGACCTTACCGCGAAAACAGAGAAGGACAGCGCATTTGCGGCATCAATTCCCAATATGTTCGCTCGTCGCAGCATCATTCGAGCTATGCCAGAACCATCAACAGTTCCCCGCGGTGCATATATGTAGAGCTTAACCCCTGCGGGGCGTCACACGGACAAAAAAACAGGGCTTTTTTACGGGTCATGGCCGGTCGGGTCAGGAGGTTCCACAGTCTCACGGGTCGAGTCGGACGGGGTCGAAAGGTGTTCGAAACCTCGCGGGTCGGGTCGGGTCGGGTCGGGTCGAGAGATTTTCAAATCTCACGGGTCGGGTCGGGTCAGAGTGAGAGTGGCCCGACCCGACCCGCGAAAAAGTAACCCGACCCTTGAAAAGCCTTGGAAAAAAGTCGACACATATATATGACGACGATAGCACCGGCCACACGAAGCAGACCGAGCTGCCCGAGGGTACCAGGTAGATTTTTCCCGAAGAATAACGTAAGAAACCGCACCACACGAACGCAGCATGGGGATACTCGTAAGGTTGCGTGCTGCACCCTCTGCCTATTAATAAGCAGCCGACAATATTGCGCTCGTCATTTTTAAAGTGGCTATACGTTAATCAATTTTCGTCAACTTTTCCGCCTCAAGTTTCAAAGGAGGTGAGGTAAGTTTGAGGAGCTCTCCACCTCGTCCATCCGCTGACTTCGGGAAAAAAAATAGCGCACCGCGATGAACAGTGCAACTGCCTACTATTAATACTGTAGGTATTGAACGCACAACACAAGATATCCCAATGATAGCTTCCTATAAGTCAACCATAAAACCTTGATTTTTTTTTATAATTTTTGACGACACCAAAACCCCTCCGCATCCACGCACAGTTGACCTACACTTGAGCACCCCCACCCCCCGCTCTCGCCAACCGCATCAACAAGGGAGATCTCACGTCCACCCCATCCTTGGGCACCGTCCGCTTACTGCGCGTCTGCCCCTTGCCCCCCCCACCCTTCCCCGTGTTCGCATTATTACCCTGCGCGCCGCTGTCTACAACGCTCGTCTTTCCAAGCGCAACCGCCCTCCCCTCTGGGAGGGGAACTCCCGCGAACACAGCCGCCAGGTTGCCCTTACCCGCCCCAGCCTCCCGCGCTTCCCTACCCCGCTCGTACAGCGCGGCCAGCGCCGACGCAGCGTCTTGAGTCCCGAGCGCAACCACATCCGCTGCAACCACCGCAATCGCGGGCTCCGAGCTGTGACGCAACAGAGACAGCTCCCACGCTGCCGAGGACAACGCGTTGGCGTGCTCGGGGTTAGCGAGGTCAGGCCGGAAAGGGCCCGATCCCGGCCTGTCTTGCTCGTTCTCAAGCAGCTGCTGCGCTGCGGGGTACCGGAGAAGGAGGCGGTGTGCTCCCCGGAGAAGACCACCTGCGCCAGCGCCCCACGCTGGGTTGGCAGACTAGAGAGAGAGGTGGAGGCGACGGGGCGGATGGGGGTGCAGCAGGATCGGAGCACGGGTACGAAAGTTAGTCGTGGTTGAATAGTTGATTGGATGGTTGGATGGTCATCGGTACGACAGTCAGTCCACGTTGGATAGCCGGTTGGTTGGTTGATTGGATAGCCAGGGGTGGGATAGTCAGCCGCGGTTGGATGGTTGGCTGGCTCGTTGCGGGCACTACAGTTAGTCGCGGTTGTCATGGTTGGCTGGCTAAATGCTCGCATGGGAACGCTTGCGAACCAGAGAAAAGCCAGAGTTTTAGTGGACGAGTTCTCAATAGTGAACACCCCGGACAGCTCATGAGCTATTGCCTATAGCTCAAGCGTTGAAAACATGTGCAGCTCACGTAGCTTTTATAGCTCATGCTGGCTAAAATGAGCAAGCTCATGTAGCTCAAGTTTTGGAAACATACGCAGATGAGCTATCGATGAAAGCTCACCCTTTCAAAACATGTGCAGATGAGCTATCGCCTAAAGCTCAAGCGTGGAAAACATGTGCAGCTTATGTAGCTAGTATAGCTCATTCCGGGACAAATGAGCTAGCTCATGTAGCTCTTGTAGCTCACCTTGGTCAAATATGTGCGGATGAGCTATCCTGTACAGCTATGAGCTATCCTGTACAGCTCAAGCTCTGAAATACGTGCAGACGAGCTCATAGCTCAAGCCGGGAAATCATGCGCAGGTGAGCTACCGTCTATAGCTCAAGCCGGCAAAACATGTGCAGGTGAGCTATCCTCGGTAGCTCAAGCGTTGAAAACTTGTGCAGATAGGCTATCCTCTATAGCTCATCACAGGACAAATAAGCTAGCTCATGTACGTAGCTCATTGAAGCTCTTTCAGGACAAAACATGCAGGTGCTTGAATGTGTAGATGAACAAATCTGGCCTCCGGGACGAACGCGAATGTAGGTTATACAGCTCACCATCCAGTTGAAACTTAACGTCGGTACGTGCGACAACCTCGAATCCCTCTCAACGTCAAAAAGAGTATACCTGGTATACTGTAGCTGATATTAGCATCTGGTATGTAGATATTTAGACCTTACTTCCTACGCATATTATAGCATTTAGCTACATTGAACACATAACAACAGCAGCAGTCAATGCGACTATATCGACACCCAGCAGCATTTGAAACCCGTGCATCCCCATCCCTCCAACACGGCTTTGTGTAGCCTACCACAAGGTGCAAAAAAAGAAGAAAACAAAGGTAGATCGAAAAAAAACATCCGCATCGCCCAAAAAATAAGCAAACAAGAGATGAACAAGATTATACATAACGACAGCACAGAAGATCTGCTGCCTCCCATTCATCCCCAAGGCTTATAGTCCGAGCCTTTCCCTGCGGAGTCGCCGTAGCCGGCATCAACGTCCTCTTCGCCCGCAGACCCCGCCTCCCCTGCGTACTCGTCCTAGGCGGCATCCACGCCCGCTTCACCCGAAGACCCCAAGACCATATCCGGATTGAAGTGCCAGCCCTGTCAACTGAGCAGGCGCTCCAGGCGGTACTTCGCCGGCTCTGCAACCCTAAGACAGACGAAGGGTGGCCACCTCTGCCTTAAGGTTGGAAAACTGGCGAGGTACCGCCTGGAGCGCCTGCTCAGTTGACAGGGCTGGCACTTCAATCGGGATATCGTCTTGGTTTCCGTTGAGGCACATGGCCATCTCCGCTTCGCCCGCTTGTTGTTGGCAGCCGGCAGCCGAAGCACCGTTAGAGCTGCTTCCCCGGGTGGTGGGCATGCTAGGCGTGCTGTGTGGTGTTGTATGTGTATGCGTGCGAGCTCTCGTTTGTGGGTGGCAGGTGCCTCGATTGAGTTGAGTTGAGTTGTACGCGGTTGGGTGCATGGGCATGGTTGTGCCGAAAAAACAAAATGCACCGGTACTGCTGTTTGCCTGTCTGTCTGGCATATTCAAGCACAGAAAAATCTCCGATCTCGTATATAAAGGATGTATGGATGTTTTGTTAATGCCGTTCAGTCACGTGTTGTCATGGTATGGTGTGTATGTGCTCGTACCTGTTATTAGCAGCACCTCGTGAGCTAGCTCATATATCATTTATAGCTCACGGCCTCAAAATAGGTGCAGATGAGGTATCGTCTATAGCTCAATCTTAGACATGTGCAGATGAGCTATGTTCTATAGGTCAAGCTTTGAAACCATGTGCAGATCAGCTAGCTCATGCAGATCAAGCCGGGAAAACATGTGCAGCTCTTGTAGCTCCTATAGCTCATCCAGTGTTAAAACGAGCTAGCTCATGTAGCTCGTACAGCTCAACCCGGGCAAACGTGTGCGGATCAGCTATCGGCTATAGCTCACCCTTCCAAAACATGTGCAGATGATATACCCTTCCGTAGCTCAAGCCGGGAGAACATGTGCAAGCTCATGTAGCTACCGTCGAAAAGAGCTAGCTCGAGCTACGGTGAGCTGATCCGTCCGAGGTGTGCAATACTTCGCTGCTAAACCACACGCGGAAGCGGCGAGAAGCGCACCTGATCCCCAGGCCTTCTCAGGGCCTGCAAAGCGTTGACTTACACGCAACAAGCAAAAGCTTCAACCGTATCCGCCACGCAAACCTGACAAACCAACGAAACACCTTCCCTCACCCACCTGTGTCAACTGCAGGGACACCGACATCAAGCGCTTGACCATCGCAGCCACACGAGTGGTCGACAGTTCCCGCCGCTTGCCCAACGCTGCGTCCAGGCAATCGTACACCAGCGCCACGCATGCCGCAGTTTTCCTTCCGCTCGCGTCCCCATTTTCTGGTCGCAGAAGGTCAGGGATGCGGCGATACAACGCGCTCACGAAGGCCGCCTCGTCTGTCTGTAGCTCGCGGCCGGGGCCCTGGAGGGCTCGAAACGCGGCCAGAACGCAATGCAGGGCCCCCTCAAGAGGTAACTCTGTCTCGCCTTCGTCCTGGATAGCGAGGGGGGAGACAAGGTGAGAAAGGTTCAAGACGGTGAGGTGATAATTGCACAGACGGCGTAAAACCAAGCAAAAAAAAAATTCCCTACATTTTTTCAACCCTTCAAACCTAGCTCTAACCCAACCCTAACCCCCGACTCTACCGCTGATCTAGGTGGAGCTTTAGAACGAAAAAACAAACGACCACTTTTTACCTGCTTCGTCTAGACCGTACGTAAAAAATTAAATTACACAGACGTCTGTAATACAAAATCGCTTAAAACTGAAAGAAAACGCCCTTCCTGGTACACGCTCTGTAGCAGTCAAGGGGGCTTCTTGGCCCCGTGATGGCGCGTTTGAAAGGCGGCAGGTAATGTCGAAAGGCCGGTTGAAGCGCGCTATTTTTCCAGACTAAATCACGACCTAAGACCACGCGCGGCCGACATGCGAAAGCCCGCAGCTTGCAGAGCTAAGTATCGACTACGTATTTCAGTCTAACTCACAGCTGGCGTGAAACAATTGGGGGGGAGGGTAGAGTCGCATGCAACACTGCGGCGTAATGTGGAGAAACAAAAAAAGTACTCGGTCATATCATACGTACATAACCTGACTTGGTACGTATGACATCAACCTTTCCAGATACTGCAACAAATATCCCACTCTAAGCCCAAGTAGATTGTCCCTGAAACAAGGGCGCAGCTCTAACGGGGCTGACTACACGAAATGCAGTTTTCGCTCACCTCGTTGAGCAGGTCTTTCAGGAGGTCCAGCAGATCCTGCACAGTATCCAGGTTCACGAGGTGGACGAACTTCGCAAGCCCCTCCATCACCGCAGGAAACAGGGCTGGCGGTGGCGGGCGACGCTTTAGGACCCTAAAATAGGTCAACATCACCTGGAGCAAACGGACGGGCGAGACGGAGAGTTGGCGGGCACCGTTAGCCGGATGTGATAGTGCACAGTACAGGACACCTACATACTACTCGGAGGGTAGGTGTCAATGGTAATCCGGCATACATACCTCGTTCAGCGTTACGAATTACACTACTACGTTGGATAGCATAAAAGAAAGACATCGTCAAACCAATGCCAACACAGCACCTTTTGTAGCAAGAAACAAAAAGTACCGACCCGGTCTGGTCTTCATATTTGAAAGAGAGTGCCTTCCACACTATCTTCAGTATAGCGGCTCTCGGAAGTCTTGTTTTCGTGAAAATACCAGCCTGGCTGTCTTACTACCTTAATACCTGGTTCTCATTACATGTCCTGTGGTGTACTTCACATATCGACCACCTCCTTGTGTACGACCGCCAACGTCGAGGAACCTCGTGTCTCCTTTCGGGGAAAAACGGCAGTGAGAAAAAAACGAAAGTGCTGCCCCATGGGCAATTTCATAATGGCCTGTGGATATATACCAGATAAGGAAATATCTTGGAAAAAAAACGCGATTCCCACGACGCTAGGGTAGCTCCTCAGTTGAGCCCCGAAATTCCGAAATACTCGGCCAAACAGTACTACCTCAAACGTAGCATGCATCACAAACACGCCCAAAGTACAGAAGACATCATAGCAGTATCGTCCATTACTCGGTGCCCTGCGTGCCCGCGCTGTATCCACATCCAACGTGCGGAATAGCAAGCCGCCCCAACATGGTGCACTCCAACGCGCGATCGACGTATCACACGCAGCTTGCAAATTATGATATTTCACGAATTTTCCGATCTACAAAAAGCTGAGGTAGCTTGTTACTTTAGATCAAAACGCCGCCACACCTCGTGCAGTGCATCGGCCTGGCATTTAGCGCGGACGTCATCGTCCACCCTTGCGTCAGCCTCCATCAATCCAGCTTCCACGCTTCCGTCCCTCCTTCGCTTCCGGTTTTTGCTCTTCACGCGGGCCTTCGCTCGCGCTCGCTCGTCCTCCCGAATGCGCAATGGCAGCGCCGAGAGGCACCTCAAGGTTCCCTCGGACACGTGGTACCTGACGCCGAGAGAATTAACACAATTAGGCGAGGCGAGTGGCTTCGTTCGACAGAAATCTGCATGGCTATGGCCAAAAGCAGCCGCTGTGACAACAGGTGCTGCCCTTGAATGAGGGCTCAGTTCGTTGTGTGGAGCTGCATTGTTACGTACCAAAAAACGCAATTGACGCATGGTGCTGCAGCTTTAGCTACGCCGACTCACGAACAAATAAAACATTACCAGGTGTATGTTAATGCGCGGTTAGTTAGAAAGCATGTGAGCATGAGTACACGCATATTGCATAAAAACATTTAAAAAACGTCTAACGTAAGCGCAAAAAATAAAACGCACCCTGTAACAGGAAAAGCGTGAAACGAATAAAAGGTTCCCGAAACGCTCGCTCGCACGCAGGCGCTCACTTTCTTTCCTTGATGAACTTCGCGACGGCCTTGGTCACCTCCAGTGAAACCTCCCCCTGAACATCGTCCGAAAAAACGCCTCCCAGGCACTTGCAACACGCCTCCCTAACCTCCACCAGCTTGTGGTTCGTCCCGGCCACTACCGTCCGCACCAAATTCGATCGGAAGTTGAAGTGTGGGTGTGCGGAGAGGAGGCCGCACATGCACCGGATGGCCGCAGAAGCCAAGGCGCGCGCTCCTACAGCAGCGCTGCCTCCTCCGGCGGTCGAGACGGCCGTCTGAACCGCAGCCTCGAGAGCTTTCAGGTATGCCTGGCGAAAGGAAAAACCGAAGGGGAATTCGGGAGGCGTGCGGCGCGGTTTGACTCGGTCGGCGAAGCTGCAGTACGAGCGTGGTGGGGTTCGGGCTATACAGGCTTACGTTGCCTGTTTTATTCCATCGGGAGGTTATTATTAATCAGTTTCGTGAGCACGGGCTAGATTTCAGGGGAAAGAGAAATTATGGGATCATCACCATGAAATGAGCTAGTTTTTAGACCATCATCACCATTACGATGATGATGGTCATCATCATCGTCAGCAGCAGTAACAATATTTTTGAGAGGGAGCTTGTCCACTGTCTGTTCATCTCGACATTGCTCTCGACGTTGCGGGCCCTCATCACGCGAACGAGAGCGCTCCAGGAGCAGCCACCGAGAACGCAAAACAAACTCAGCAGGGTCTCCGCGGAAGCATGACGACACAATTTTATCGTATATCAACGGCATGGCAGGGAGACAGGCACAAACACACCGGGAGAAAACACTCCCAGAAACGAGGCAACTCAGCACGAACAAAAACGCTCCAGGGACGAAACGTGCTCGAAGCAGAATGGCGTCAAGCTGAAGTTGAAGCGCCCGAAACGAAGGCAACTCTTGGACGCATGCTACGGTAGAGGTTAACCCCTTTAGAGTCCTCAAACCCCTCCCAATACTAATTCCAAGTAATGTTGTCCCCAAAACGGGTTTCCAGCTGTGAAGGCGTTAACTTATTTTTTCTGAGGCTGCTCACTGGACGAGCGCAATTCCACACCCCAAAAACTGACGGTGAAAAAAAAGTAAGCCCATCTCGATGAACAGTCCCACGGACAGAAGGCATACTATACCACGAATACTACGAGATTGTAGTGTAAAATTTAACTGGGGCTCCCAACGATACTGGGTAGTTTGTTAGTTTTATTGACTATTAGTTGAGGAGGACCCGTCAGCCCGAAATGTTTTGGCCAAAAAGAGGCGCCGCACCGCTGTCGGGGAAGCACGCGTTTTTCTCACCTGGTAAGCCCTTAGCAAGGCGGCCTCCTGCGCTCTGACGCGATGCACGTCTTTCGAGACCTTGGTCGCCATCTCGGCGGCTGTCGGTATCCGAATCCGGTAGCTCGGAAGGATGTCCTTGAACACCGCGTACTGAGATAGCAGCGCCAGGTGCCGTATGCGGTGATCGTCGTCCTCGACCTGCACCAGCAACGCGTACAAAACGCGTCGACGAGTAGAACGGAAATGATAACGGTAATTTAATCGTGGCAGCAACGCGTATAAAACGCATCGATTTCTGTGATGGCACGGAAACGGAAATGGCAGCGGTAAGGGTGACTAAAGTACGAACCCATCGCCAACGACGGTTCCGAACTCGAGTAGGGTCGGAGCAGCTGAACGCATGTACAGCGCGCAAACACGCGAGGTTTCGTGGTCTCAAGACCGAACGAATCCGTAGCAGTAGAAATACAAAAAAGAGATTTTCACGGGTCGGGTCGGGTCGAGTTGAAAGCTCCTGAACCGGCCCGATCCGACCCGTGATGTTTCGAACACCTTCTGACACAAACCGACCCGACCTGCGAGATATTGAAAACCTCCCGAACCGCGGGTCGGGTCATGACCCGTGAAAAGCCCTGAAATTTACAGCAGTACTCACGTATACCGCTGTGCGGTATCATAAGAGTCTATCTTTTGCTGTGCAGTAGGTCAGGTGTTCTCGGCTCGCGTGGAATACATGCAAACTACAGCAGTAACGGTACCAGGGACTATGTACGTGAGGGCTCAAGAGTACATGGCGGACACGTTTGGGCTGTCTCACGCCGCCACTTACTTTCAGAAAATCCTCAAACTGTCAAACTGCCATCGAAACGGCGAAACAAACCGTGGGGGCTTGAGCAAGCAAGTGCTCACAGCAGGCAGCAGGGAACAGGTAGGGAGCGGCAAGCAGCAAACAACACTGGAAACACTTACCAGAGCAAAAAGCTGTTCCATCCTCGAGCGCTCGTCCTCGCCTTTCGTGACGCTTTTCGGGCGCGTGAGAGACTCCTCCGGCGTTCCGAGAATGCTCTCGCACAGCACAGCGATCAGAGCTTTCTTCTGCCCGAACCGTCGCTGCCTCAGCACCGCCAGATCTACCTTACCAACGGAAGAACCACCACCAACCCCACCACCAGCACCGACAGCACCACAACCGCCAATGCTGCCATTAGCCGCTTTCGCGCCATCCTCCTTGTGGTCTAGCTCATCCATAGCGTAGTCCTCCAACTCAGAGTCCGCTGCCGAATCGTACACGGACGCTTCGCCGTCGGACATCATGTCCGTAACATCACCTTGCTGTACACTCTGCTCTTCCGTCTGCATGGCCTCACCCTGGTCGACCCCATTCTCGGCCACCTCGACAACGAGATTATGTCCGTCCTGCGTGCTTTCATGATCCACTACGGTGTCTTGGGGCTGCTGCTGCATCCGCTCGTTCGGTTTGAGCACCCCGCGTCGGGTCTTGATGGGGAGCCGCTGCGGGCCGCTCTCTTCCACGACCCACCCGGTCGTCGAGGCTTTCCGACGCTTGGCATCTACCACAGCCTCTTTCGAGCGAGGCGTCTTCGTTACCGGCAGTGCTGAAGATTCTGATAGTGGGTTTTCTTCGGCGATTACCGGAGGAGAGGCACTCTTGAGCACGGCAGGGGTGCCATCAGATGGCCCTGTTGCGGTTGCCTCGCCTTCCCTCTGAGAGGAGGGCTCCGCCTCCCCCGCAAGATTGGGCTTGGACTGTTGTTTTGACTTTTTCTTGGACGTTGGAGCCACCGCCACGCGGTCTTTTGCTCGCTTGCTGAAGGTCGTCAGCTCGGAGGAGTCGAGAGAGAGCATAAACTTTGCGTAGTCAGCGTTCTCCTCGTCATCGAAGAATGCATGGTCGTCCTCTCCTGCCGCCTCGGGCTCGTGCGCGATAACCTCCTGCTGTGGTTGCGGTTGCTGATCACCCTTGGCTTTCTTGGTGTTGGTGCCCGCCGCTTTTCGCGTTTTTTTCTTGTTTGCCTGGCCCTTCTTAGGCTTGAGCGTCTCACCGTTGGCCTTCGCTTGAGCTTGTACCTTGAACGGCGCGCTCATGATGTGTAGGTGGCGTGCACAGCAGTAGTACCTGACTGCCTTTCACGACGCCCACCCACACGCGTCGAAAATCTTGGCAGAGCTGCATTAGACAAGAAGGCGTTTTGCTACAGGGGGTCAATCATCGTCCAATTTCCGGCTTCTGTGCTTCTTTCTCCAGCAAGCACCCTGGCAGTTAGCCGAGAGCTAGGCTCGGTGCTGGTGCTTCATGTTGTGGGCACAAGAGGATGTTGCTTGCTACATCTCCGACAACAACACATAAACTTGAGGTTGACATAGGGAAGCGTTAATCTTGAGTTGTGGCCGTTGTGTCGTGCGTTGATACTTATTCTGAACTATTTGTCACCTACTGCTGCTTCACCTCTGGTATTCAAAATGGACTCGACGTTGATCTCTGTCCGCGTGGTAAACGTCGACTGGTATCTCTCCGAGGAGAGCAAGCTGCCCGTCTTGCGCATCTTCGGGTCCACGCCTGCTGGGCAAAGGGCGTGCCTGCATCTTCATGGGGTGAGCTTGGTAGTGTATCTTGCACTTTACTGACTTTGCTGATATACTGTACTGCTATCTTACAAATTTGCAGGCTAATTGCGCCGCACATCAACTCCAGCAGCAGCAGTATGCGGAATGTCGCTGGTTGATGCCATTGTGTCGGTGAATCTACCTGGACTAAACTCCTACGAGTGTGTACATGTATCGTGTGCCAGATACGCAGTACGCAGAGAATTCTCGGTGCATTTCTATTCGCCTTTTCAATTCCGTGGCAACCTTCACAGTTGTGCCCGGCTCGTATGCAGAAGGCACTTGACGCATGTTTCCGTGAAGAAACGACAAGCCGCTTGTATCACCATGTACGCGTGTACGAAGGCTCCTGAATTTGCTGTACCAATGGTGCTTTGGGCATCCAAATCAGTTCTGCCTCCGTCTATTTTCTTCTGGCACGGTCGGTGACACCATCAACAGGTACGTGGTGGATTGACAACCAGTCGTATTGTGCCACTATAATACTATGCCCTGCAGGCTCTTCCCTACTTTATGATCAGACCAATGGAGGGCGACAGCCCGGCAATACATTCTCGGTTCGAAGACCCCGACAGCCTCAGCGCGCTGATTCCACAGCTGGAGCAAGCGATCGAATCCGCCATGGCGGCATCATCCGGACGGCCGTCCGGGGCCCCTCCCTCGGCGCAGGGCCTGGAGAAGCCACCCACAGCTGGGACGGGGCAAAGTGAGCGGGGGTGGCGGCAACAGCGAGTTTTGGCGAGGCTGGAGGTAGTGCGAGGGGTACCGTTCTACGGTTACCATGCCGAGGAGAAATTATTCCTCAAGGTGGGAGGGAGTGTTCAGTGCTGGGGGTTTGTTTGGGGGTTGGGCAGGCTGGAAGCTTGCCTTGGATCGATGGTTTGTCTTGCCTGTGGTTTGCTGAGCTTGGCCTGATCACATGCCTGTGACGGTCAAACCTGTAAACGCGGCGAGCCGAGAGTTAAAAACGGTGCATGCCATTCTCGCTGTTCCGCAAGCTGCGCGGTTTTGCTCTTGGTTTTCACACGGTAAAAATGTGCTGTTGGACGTCGCGACACAGACAACAGCCTGGTCATTGTTCCAGTTCAACTTGCTTTTGGTTGTAAGATAGCCTGTGCAAGGTGCCCTGCGCATACGGTCTCCCGCGCACCCGTGCCCGCTAAAGTGTCCTCGTCGCGCGCTTGCCTGTTCCCTAAAAGGTTTACGTCAACAACCCAGCTTTAACTGGCAAGGTGGCCTCCGTGTTACAGGCCGGGCATGTGCTTTCGACGCCCTTTCAGCCGTTCGAGTCCCACGTGCCCTTCCTGTTACAGGTACCGATTCTGCGTGATTTATTATCAGTCGTGATGCACCATGAGCGCTACCCAATAATCCAAGCAGAAGCGTCAAGGTAGAACCAACCTCGCGTCCTTAGATGTGCATGTAGAAACTCAGCAGCTATGCCTTTTATCCCGTTAAGAGCCACCGCCGCGCTTTTGGGGACAAACAAATGCATTTTGTGTGTGGGATCACTATTGCAGTAGCATAAAGGCTAACCACAAGTATCAATCAGAAACCGCGGGTGTGAAATTCTTATTTTCTTCCGGGCGTGCAGCTAGCAAGCATGCGCCGTAAACGTATATGCCGACGGCAGCACTAACTGCCACTCCTCGCTCCGTCGGCAGGTGTTCATCGACTACAACATCTCCGGCATGAGCTACATACACCTCAAGAATGCTTTGTTTCTTCAGCCGCTGCCAGAGCATTCAAGCGTGCCGTCATCCGGGCACGGAATGTTTACCTCGACTACAGTGCTGCCTACCCTCTTGGCAACACCGCCTGAGCAGAGTGCCACGGTGCGGACTCATGCTGAGGTAGCCCGCAACAAGCGAGAAACTGGCGTGAGAACCGAAGAAGCTCGGAAGCACGATTCAGCGTGGGAGAAAGAGGTGCGCGGAAACGGCTTTAAGACTCGAAACGTGCCGTTACCCCTCCGTTTGGGTTTGACATGCTGATGACGATTTCCATTGAGTCAAGCGCCTGATCAAATTCCGCTGCACAGCACACTTCTTCCACGCTGCTCAACTGGCGAGATGCCGGCCTCAAACCCCGAACTCAAGTTTTCCGTGAAAGTAGTAATCCTTGTTGTTTCTACCTGGTATATGTTGCACAGGTGTGTTTTTTACTCCCAATACTTCGATTTGTTTTCCACTTTTTTCCCCTCGTGCCCTCATAGATGCTGACCTCGAAACCCTGCCTTCTCCTGCCCTCTTGCAAGGCTTTGCCTGATCTGTTAGACGGTATCAGCATGTCTCAGCTGTTCTCACAGCCTTCGCCGCCTCCTCGCGAGCCGCGCCCTCGCAGCAAGGAAACGCCCACGCCGAAGGTAATATCTTCGTACGCCAAGCCACCGACACCGGCGGGAAGCGCTCACACGCGTCCCGCTGCGAGGTGGTGGGAGCGCCAAACGACGACGGAGCTAGAGATTGCCGGCACTGTCGACGACGTGATCAATCCGAGCCTATTGGCTACCGGGGCAACGGAGGTAGTGGGGAAGCCGATGGCGGTTGCAAGCCTGCGCGAGTTGTGGGACGAAGAAAAGGAACGCTCGCGGAGGACTGGCGGGGGGTCCCAGCTTTCGGCCCCGCCGGGCCTCGAGCTCGCTGATAGCCAAGACCAATGGGCACCTCCCGAAGGGCTCATGACCCAGGACATGAAGGGCGCGGTAGAGAGCCTTGCGCGCAACGTTTTGGGGAGGGTGCCCGCGCGAGATGAGCACGAGAGCGAACGCCAGCCGTTTTCGCAGCCCACGTCCCATGCTTCCGTAGGCGATGGGGACGAGGCAACCCATCGCTCTCACACAGAGCTTACACCATCCCAGAGTTCGACAAATGTGGCGGATGTATCGAGCTCGCCGTCGAACTACTTGCCCAAACTGGATGGGACCGACGGCGGCGCCGGGGACCAGCGCCTGCTCGACATGCTCGCTGCCTTGCGCGGGTCTTGTAGCCAGGGAGACGGGGATGGGTCGCAGCTTTCGTCACCAAGAGGGGAAATATACACTCAATCGCCGCCGGGACCTCGCTCGCAGGAGCGTGTTTTTACCCCTGCCTCTTCCGTGGACCTGGGGGAGGCGGTAGCGGAAACTCAGGTACTTGACTTCGTGTGGATGCGACGATCAACTGTTCAAGTGTTTTCATCGATTATTGTCGGCGAAAATGATATAGTCACACCGTATAGAACCTTCAACGCTAGTGCCCGTCGCTTCGTGAGCTCTTGTGAAAAACGAGTTGAGCACGCATACTCGCTATAGCGTCCATGTGTTACTGTCGTTTCCCCTAGGTACGGATTTTGTAATCCAGCAATGTTTTTCATGGTGTATACATTCCGATATTTTCCCCGCCAATGCCTCCGATTCTTCGCCTCCCTCAGAAAAAGCAAGAGCTTGAAGAAGAGGCGCTCGACAGGCAGGTGGCGCTGGCGGCGCATTCAGAGCGTCACTATGATTCGGACGGGTCAGACGACTACCACGAAACTTTGGATGGGAGAGCCGGCATTGTCGACGTGGCCACCTCCGCGCCTACTGTAAGTACAAGCCCCAATCCCGCGTCCCCGAGCGTGGCTCCCAGCAGACGTGCGACGGTAACCGATCCCCCGCCGTGGTCGCAACGAGCCGCCAGCTATCCGCCCTGGTCGCAGTCTCGGGCGGGAGCGGTGACGGAAAGGGCAGCATCGATGCCGTTTTGGTCGCAAACGAGTGCCGAGGTGGCGAGCACTGGCCTCCCCAAGAGATTGGCGGGGTGCAGGCCCAGTCCCGTTGGAGCGCAGGGGGTGGAGCAAGAGGAAGAATGCAAACCGGGGGAAAACGATCTCGACAGCCTGTTGTCTCAGTTATCGTCCAGGTGACTTTCCATGGTGCTCGAGAGTGTGTTGTGGTAGCGTCCTGTACGAGGATCTCGCCGGTAGTAGTCCTCGGCAGCCACCGTCGGTTGTTCCCAAGCGAAGCCTCCGATAATATCTTGGTGGAATGTTGGGGTTTCGAGTATATGAATGGGCGTGTTGGTCCTTGGGACATGGTATCCATACTGAAGCTACTCGGAAATACAATCGTTACGGGCAGAGGCAATAGTTGATTTTGTTGCTGAAAGGTCCCACGCCTTATGCATGGTTGCTCACACGCCCGCAAATCTGTCCACACAGGAGCGCCGACGACCGCCTGCACGGCTCGCAGACCAAGCCCGACCGGGCTGGAGGGATGCCGAAAAACCCAAGAAGATCGCCATCGTTCACAACGCGGTCTTCGAGCTTTGAACCTAGGTAGGCGATTTTGCTGTCTACGTGCGGCAACCTCGCGTACGTACCTCGCTCATCCTGGTTGTTGGTCTGCCGTCTCTGGCACGCACCGGTTGCAATAGTGGGGAGCACCAGGATATGATGTACGAGCGGTTCCTGTTAGTAACACTCGATCCTGCTTGTTTTAGTGCACGCTCCTAACAGGGAACGTGCAATCGAAGTGCAGTATTGCTGTGGGGCAAGAAAACGATTACTTCTTTGACACAACCTGCCCCATCTTGACAGCGTGCTCATCCGCCTTTTGTATCCCACCCGCTACCCGCTCGGGGGGATGGCCGTTGCGGCCTATTGCGCATTCGTTTTTCCTTTGATACTGAAGCGAGCTGGCGGACATCATTTGTTCCCAAGCCGAGGTAGAGCAGGACCAGCTGCTGAGGGCAAGCAGCGCCGGGGATGGTATGGGCGTGATTAAGGAGGCTGGCGAGAATGACGACTGTGGCGATGACGATGAGGATGATCGCAATGGCGATGACGATGAGGACATCAGAGGGATAGGCCAGACGGGGCATGGAGCGCAGCGATTGGGTGGGAAAGGCGACCAGAACTGGACGCGGGGACCGACTCAGCTCCAATACGACGATCGAGAAGAGGATGTAAGGGCGACAGAACTCACCTCGGTGGTAGAGGAGGAAGAGCAAGAGACAGAAATGGACCAGCCGGAGGAGGAGATAGAGCAAATCCCGATGGCAGATGAAAGGGAGAACTGGACGCGGGGACCGACTCAGCTCCAGTACGACGATCGAGAAGAGGATGTAAGGGAGACAGAACTCACCCCGGTGGTAGAGGAGGAAGAGCAAGAGACAGAAATGGACCAGCCGGAGGAGGAGACAGAGCAAATCCCGATGGCAGATGAGAGGGAGCAAGCGACAGAAATGGACCAGCTGGGGGAGGAGGAGAAGGAGGAGGGAGGAGAAGAAGAGGAGGAACAACTAGAACACGAAGAAGAAGAGGAGGAAGAGTTAGAACACGAAGAAGAGGAAGATGAGGAAGAGGAAGAGGGAGCGGAAGAGGAAGACGGGGATCCGGGGGAGGGGAAGGAGGAACCAGGCAGGCATAGCCCCCTGAGACTTCGCGGGGGAGCCGGGCCACCTCCCAATAATTTGAAACCACCGCGGCCTTCAAGGTCGGCAACCGCGGCCGGATCCCCCCGCGCTTCTACCGAAACAGCCAACTCACAGACGGGTGCCAAACGACCAGCACCATGGTCTGGTACCCCGGCAAAGCGGCAGGCGCCCAGGCCGCCTGGTGGTCTGCGACGGTCCTCTTCTATGCCGGGAGGACGCTTCAGGCCACCGCGGCGGTCTACCGTCAACCCCGCCGCTGCAGTTGGTACCGGTACCGTTACTTTCCATGCCGAGGATAGTGTAAGCGCGGAGGGAGCTGTCGGTGACAGTTCCGGACATGTCGGTTCTGCCCGTAGTGGCTCTGATACAGAGGGTGACGAAGAAAATTCGAACAAGGAGGAGCGGTCGCAAGTGGTGGTGCCCGGGTGGGGCTCGCAGGGTCACCACCCTGTGGAATACTCGGAAAGCCAGCTAAGCTTCATTACCACTGCCGAGCTCCGCACGTCCCCAAACTTAGCCCGTGTGCGATGCAATGGGGCCGGGGTTGAAGAGGTGCGAATGGATGAGGTTGGTACCAGCAAGCGGCAGAAGGTACGGGGTGAGGAGGATCGAGTAAGCGCTGCCAGTAGTGATGTGGCTGGGAACGCTCCGATCGCTCCGCATGCGCCGGCTGAGGGAAGCGGCGGTGATGCTGTTGATGATTCGGCGTGTGCGGCGCCAGTACGTTCGTCGGCTTCTTGCGCGAGCGATCCGCCACCGTTAGACGGGCATATTCTTGAGCAAGAATCGATGCTTGGCGTCGTCAGCGCTAAGGAAGACACGTCGGTGGCGCCGCCCGCAAATGAAATGAAGCTCGCTCCAGAGCTTGCCCAGGAAATCGGCGAGAAACACAATGCGCAACACAATACGGCAGATGCCGACACGGGAGAAGCTGCAGTAAAGAGTAGATGGCGAGGTGCCGACGCGCGATTGCATCTTGCGCACGTGCGGCGTAATTCACCTACCTTCTGTCGCCAGGCGCAAACGCGCGGTAAGGGTGGAGACGTTAAAAAGTGGGAAGGTGGCTCAGCAGGGGCCTCCTGCTCTTCCGCCGCCGTGGGTCGAGAAGCAGGAGAGGACGGAAGAATGCAGGATACTTCAAGCACTCGCTCTGATCAGCCGAGTATCGGAACACAGCAGGACGTGGCTATGACAAGCGATGTGACCCCGTCGGGCCTCGACGAAATGGAATACTCGCTGGAGACTCCTCGGAGTCGCCCGCGACAGTCGAAAGAAACCAGGAGCTCTCCCAGGGCTCCAAGCTCATCCCGGCAATTAGTCGCGACCGCTCCTTCCCCTACAGCCGCGGTCACACCTGGATTCCCGTCCTCGACCCCAGCGTCGCCGCCCTCGCTTGATTTCGGGCGTTCTCCTGCCTTCCCGCTGTCGGCCCACAGCGACCAATCAGATATTCCTCCGCTTGGCCAACCGAGCCCGGCGCTGCTTAATGTTGCTTCGTCGGGTGCGTGTAGCAGCGACGGGCTCCAGGGCGATCTTGACGGTGCGCCCGATAATTCGTCTCTCAATTCCAGGGGGCGCCTTACATCAAGGAGCGGTTTGATGACCGGGTCGCCGGCGGTTGAGAGTCTCTCGTCTTTGACGCCGCCGATACCGAGGCCGCGCGGTCGCCCGTCAGCAACGACTGTGCTTTGTCCCTGCGCTGAGGCGCCGGATCCGAAGGCGTCTGTGGCGGCGCTTTCACGGCTGGGAGTTCCTCAGGTGGGTGCGCCAACGTACGTATGTACCTGATACGTATGGGCTGATTTCTGAATTCAGTTTTGTTTCTAATATGGTGCATGACTTTTATCAGATACGCGTATGGTTTTGGTTTGTGTACTTTTTCTCCTAAGGCATTCTTCCGTTCAAGGGTGTTCGGAGCCTTTTCTGTGACCACGGACTAGATTGTGACGATGAGTTAATTTTCCAACATGAACAACAAGCGTCAGTGCTATGACAAGCGTGGTCGGCGACCTGGCGGTATTTTGCATAATAAGAACTCTTGTGTGGCGTGCGTGATCCGCTTTAGCGCCCCAGTTCAACGTGAGGGCTGCGATACTCTTGATGCGGGCTTGCACGAAATTCGGCAGGAAGCGCGTATTATTTAACAGTCCGTTCGGACCGTAGCGCGCCGCGCGCGCCCTTCTATTATATCCACCTTCCTGCACCTCAGCTCATCTTCTGAATTCATTGGGGTATTACTACCTTCTTCTGTCGAGTCCGCTGGGGTATACTCACCTGCTCCACGCAGTCGTCGTTGCCAGTATTCCAGGGGGACATGCCATGGTAGGGGTAACACTTTTTGGCCAATTTGTTTTCGACTGAAAGGGGGGCCTCCCCAAATGAGGAACTCCCCAATAGCGTTGCAACACCGACGGTATTCTTGGAGTAATATTCGTTGTACACGCAGGCGGTGGGATTGTTTATCGAGGGACACGTTCAAGCTTTTATCTCCAAAACGGTTTTTGGGTGAGGTAAGAAAGCTTGTTCACCTCTATAGAGCTGGGACCATGTTTTATGTGACAAATCACCCATAATTCGTGTAGGATCGTTTATGCAGTAGTACAAGGGAGCCCCAAAAAAAATAGAGAGGTTGCACCTCTACCGCGGTATGCGTCACACATCAGTTCAGAATCAGCACGCTCATACCCACATCGGAGTTATACCCTTCATCAGTTCATTGCCGGTTGTCAAACCCGCGCGCCAAACTTTATTGCGAGGTGTCCGCCTGCCCTCCCCTGATATCCCCATCTCCGGTGCTGGCGCCGCTCTCTCTTCCATCCGGGTGCTTCGTTTCGGATCGTTTCGTTTCCAGATGGTACACACGGAACCCTTCTTCAGCCGCAAAGACGATGTCCCGGGGCGTCGGCGTGAGTTCGCCGGGAAGGTGTATCGCATCCCGCATAAGGACGACCTGCAGGTGCGCCACGCTCGCGAGGGCTTCTGGGGACTCTGTTTGTCGCGCGGTATAGGTTGTTGCTGCTGTTGCTGCTGTTGGGCGCGTGCGAGAATAGAGGTAGCATTTTGTGCCTATTTTTTTCCTGAATGGCGGGGCTTCTCGGCCCATATTCCTCAAAATGTCATTCTTTTTCGGGCGTTATTATTTTTTGGTATACCTGGACCATGGGTCGTTTATCGTTCATCGGATTTCGTTTTCGTTTTGCTCGAAATCGGTCTTTGTGTGAGGGATAGAGCTCCGCAGGTGAGGAATCGCGGAAAGTAGTTGGTGGACCTCCATCGTAGCACTTGTCGCTACTCTTGTTGTTATCGCGTTAACTCGTCGCCATAACCTAGTCCGTGGTCACAGGACGGGCTTGAATACGTTTGGAATCGAACAATACCCTCCCAGGAAAATTCTAACAAAATCGTACACTTAGCTCAATCAAACCGCAAGGCCCAGACAAGAAAAAGGCAGGGTGTGCTGAAGCCCCCCGTATTAAATCAACACCATAAGGCAACTCCCTCTGGTAATTGTCACGAACTGACAATGACGCGAGAAGCGTGTTTGGGGCTGTCTGG
This sequence comes from Undaria pinnatifida, assembly GCA_012845835.1. Lineage (NCBI taxonomy): Eukaryota > Phaeophyceae > Laminariales > Alariaceae > Undaria > Undaria pinnatifida. Next base: position 6,535,172 of record JABAKD010000009.1, on the reverse strand, counting down.
CATCGAAATGACCGCTCTCTGTTTGCCCCCGTTTTCTCGCTCGGAATTTCGCAGGACTTCAACACGCTTCCTTCGCGCCAACTCCTCCACGCCTACAGGCAAAAAGCATCACTCGCAGCCGCGCCCGTACCTACACCTACATCCGCACCCGCACCCGCACCCGCAGGAGCAGGAGCGTCGTTAGCCAGCTCCCCACGATGCGGTGGCAACGACGGTAACGCCTCGTCTCAGTCTAGCACTCCCCTTCTCCGCGCGCCCGACGCTTCGTGGAGAAGTCAGGCGTCCAGCGACGTCGGTGTCGACGCGTCTACATCGCAGCCGCTGGAACCCCGAGCAGGAGATTTAGCGGAAGGTTACGCGGATGCGAAGGGCGAGGAGGGGGACGGCTGGAGCGGCTCGGGTGCCCCATCGTGGAAGGATGATCACAGTCGCCGTGGGGGTCCGGTCGCGTTACGGTGCGCATCGTCGTCTTCGGAGTTTCTGTTGTCGTGTTGGGCAGAGGTGCTGTTCACTTGAGTTTTTACGATCAGTTGTGTTTAAGGCGTCTGAGTCTGCCCCGAGCAGATCCCACTCTGCCCGGAAATGTAAGAACGTGTTTTTTGCATTATTATGAATTCGAAACCGTTGTTAAAGTCCCGTACAGATTGATACGTTGCGTGTGGAGGGACAAGGAGGTTCGAGGGTGATACCCTTTCCAGCGTCAGCCGAGTCTGGGCTGAAAATTTCCAACGCGAGTCTTCGCGGACACATGAATGCATAAAACTGTGGAAGACGTCAAGTCTATCAGAGCGAATTTCTTGAACAATTACAGCTTAACACCCTGGAGGCCATGTTTTAGTCTTATTGTCGTCTTGGACCCGGTGTTGTTTAGTTTACGCACGTTTCAAATACAGTGGGTACACCGGTTCAAGATAGACCTAGATAAGAGCATTCGAGAGATAAGAGTGGTCAAATCGGCGTGTCCCGCCTACACCAATATACACTTCGAAGGATGTATTTATTTCCTAAAGCATATAAGCCCAATGTGTAGGTAACAGCGCCTGTGTAGCGGGGCGCTCTTAAACCGATGGATCCACTGCATGTTGTGTTGTCGCCCATGCCTCGTCGTTCGGCGCCTAAATATGTGTACACCGCTGGCGTCTCAACGTGTACACACGGCTCGCCTCAAAATATTTGTGAATGTACACACCGCTGAATGGATGGAGCAGGGGCATAGACGAGTGGAAAAGGGAGGCAGTGGCGCGGGCGAGCAGACGAGAACACCCCCTCCGCCGACGTTTGGGAAGAGTGATGGAACTCACCCCCGCTATTTCGCCACCTCTGCCCAAGGTGAGCACGAAGGCAGAAGGGAGGGTGGGAGTGAGGCGGGGGGGGGGGGAGAGGGGGGGGGGGGGGGGGAGGGAGGGAGGGGGGGAGGGAGGGAGAGGAGGAGGGAGGGAGGAAGGGAGGGAGGGAGGGAGGGAGGGGGGAAGGGAGGGATGGAGGGGGGAGAGATTGAAATTAAGGTGGATAGGAAGGATAGGAAAACCTAGATGTGTTGCCGGCACATCCTCGCGCAGATGGTGCGCGAATCGCTGATATGTCGTGCGCATCTCGACGTAGGTCCTGCCTCAAGGACTGCTCGCAGATGTGTGGATATCGACGCAAAATAAGTCGTTGCCTTCGTCTAGGTTGTATACTAGTTGGTCAGCCGACCACATGCCGACGATTGCGCGGCAGCGGTATTCTAAGTATTGAAGAGTACGCAATCGTAGCGCGATCATTGCTATGACCCCCTCCCCTCCGGCGTGTATCGTCTTTTTTTTTGCTCACTTTATTTTTTGGCGGTAATCGAGATGGTGGTCGAGTTAGATCGTACTGTACGGAGTGGAGAACCTTAACTCCGCGCGCTGGAATTGACCACACCTTAAAAGGGGTTAATTCTAAGCTGTCTTCCATATGCAAGAAAGTACACAAAAGGTACCAAAGCCCGCCTCATACTCTCGGTTCTTACTAGTAGTAGGATGCGGATCACCCTTCATGCGCCGAACGCCTCACGGCGCTTCGCGCTCGGTGCACGCGATGTCTGCCTGGTCGGTGAAAACCCGACGTGCCCTGTCCCGGCATTGTAGCGATGCAAGGGTCTATGGTCATACGACTACGACTGTCCATGAATTGATTACGCCCCCCCTCCTCCCTGTGACACGCATGTGGCGTGGAAGAAGGCGGCGCTCCGGAGGTTCGGCACAATCGAACATATCGTGTTCTGAATGCGACTGCCTCGGTCTTTTGCCATAGCAATACGTCGACCGCATCTCTGTAAACCCTTAGATCGTGGTAGTGGGAATACTATTAACAGGATGGGATCTGTGGCCTATTGAGTTGCACTCTCCGCCTAAGCGTTGGGTTTATTTGCTTGGCCCCTTTGACCTAGGCTTCGCGTGCTCCATACCAAGCCTCGTGCCAAATCCATCATGCCAGCGTGAGCCCCATCCAGAAGCATCGCGCTCTCGGCTCAGGGCGACAAATGTCTACCCTCTGGTCCGAATGCACTCGTCCAACGTTCCATGGGTCCAACTCACAGTGCGCACCCTCCCCTTGCTCCCCGTTTCTCCGTTTCAAAAGGGATGCGTGGTCAATGGTGAAATTACTAAAGCATGCAACAAACGAGTACCCCCTCCGCTCGGCGCCCTCCATCCCGACATTGTAAGGATGCGAGGGTATGGTTCTACCGGCTTAAGCCATGCATGATAGGACAATTACACCCCTCCCCCCCCCTCCTCCCTCACTGCTTCTTGGACCCATGCCTGCTAGGTCGTGGCCGCTTGGGGCCGGGACAACCCTAGCGTCACCCGTGCTGCTCACGTCATTGACGATGTAGACATGACGACGTTGAGATCAACAAGGAATGCTCTCGGCGTCCTTGCTGGTGGGGGTGAAGCTGACCTAACCGAGGGCGGCTCTGAAGAGGTGTGTGAGAGAGAGAGAGCTTTACGTTTTTCATGGAAAACCAACGATGCGCGCTACGGCAGTGGTGTCTGAGCACCTTGTGAGTCTCCTCTTATACCTCACCGAACAACTTCGGGGATCATTGTGCGTTGAGATACATGCTACCGTAGGGGTGCACCCTTTTTTCCTTCTGAGGGTGTTTACTTGAGGAGCTATGTACCCTCTGAGGCAAGAACTGATTTTGGGCGAACCGAAAGTGAAGCCCTATGCACAATCCCATGGACAAGGCACGCAGTAAGGGTCCCCCGGTATGGCGACGGTGTGCGGGAGCAATATGACCGCCTTATTGAGGGAGGCTGCCGTATTCACTCCAGGTTATGTGTGCAATTCCTCCGTCGCGTCAAGCGATTTTGACCGCCTTATATCGGGATCCCGCCTTACTCAGACCGCCTTGTAGGGGGAAGCCGCCTCATTCATTCCAGGTTATGAGTGGAATTCGTTAGTCGCGTCAAGCGATTGTGACCGCCTTATATCGGGATACCGCCTTGTTCAGACTGCCTTATTGGGGGACCCCCCACTGTAGCACGAAAAAGGAATGCACATGAACAACAAAATTCCGAATATATTGGGTTCAGGGGTCCAGGAATAAAATAAAAAAAAAGTGCCAAAAAGTGCTGTACCTCAATTGTAGCAGGCGTGTTGAACCCGTTTGGGACTTGACTATATCTTGATTGTAGTATTCAGACCGAAAAAAAACAAACGCGATCCAATCAATCGTCTAGGAAAAGCTTGAGGCAATCTACCCGAGTATCACCATGCCTCGCGCCTGCTTTCCTCGGCTGTCACAGCTTCCTGCGTTGCGGTACGAACGCATCTCGTACACCTGCAGCAGCTCGGATCTTGCTCCATGTGACCGATGCTGTAATCGGCGTTTTTTTACGTCAGTTTTGGCGTCTGAAGTCCCAACGGGATCCAAGCTCGAGACGCCGACCCCATGCCCTAGGTATCTAATGAGTTATAACGTAAAGTGCGCAGCGGATCCAAAGAGTACGGGTAGAGCCTCGGTTGGAGAGCCCCCCGCCAGTAGTCCGCCAGTAGTAGATATTGAAGCTAACAAATGCAGCCCCCACCGTATCATGACTCCAGCCGGTGGTAGTGGATCGGCCACGATCTTTGCATGGCTTCTGTTTTTGATCGTTTTTTTCGCGCCGTTTTTTTTTTGGTTGCAGTATAGTAGTGTTGTTAGTTGCGGTGGGCTGCGTTCGTCTTGCGGGAGGAAGTATGAGGATAGTAAAGATGAAGTACTGCTATACGGAAGAGTAGACTCTGGGCTGGCAAGCCCGCGGCGATGGTGTCTTAGCTTGTATGGGATTTTGTACCTTAAATTGGACGAACCCGATGTCAGGGGGAGAACCGATCCATTAATTTTGGGAGACGGCAAACTCCCGAAAATAAGTGTGTCTTGCGATAACTTGTCATCAGAGGGCCACCCGGGAGACCGCTTCGTTTAACATAACGCCGTTTACTATGGCTTTAATATCCAGGGGCAGATATGCTAAATTCCATCCCCTCGACCCCCTTACCAATGCCTCTGTTTCACTCTTCCCCCTAACCCCAGATGTCCATGGCTGCGGATGCAAACACCGGGGCGCTTGTGCCAGTTCCCTCCGATCTTCGCATTACCGTGCCTCGACTGACCCCTGTTTCGCAAGACGGAGGTGGCGGCGCGCGTTCAAGTGCAGCCCCTTCTTTTTCAGAACCTCTCAGCACGCCCCCTGCTGAAACCCTCAGAAGGTAGACGGTTACGTGCTTGCTTACCACTCTGGGCAGAAACGTAATGGCGTTGTTGGTAATAATTTGTGTACCTCTACGGTCCTCTAATTTCGGTCCAGGGTGGTATATTGTTGGGATATCGTTTTCTTTAACAGATGCCGACTCCGATCGGTGTCGATGTTTTTTTTTCAATTCGCGTTCCGGTTACTTGTGAGTTTAGTTTTACGCGCTTGTAGGGTTACATGAGGGCGGTTTTACTTGTGTCGTTCTGCTGTGTATTCTTATGGTTTTCTCGTTCATGTATTCGACCAAGGTGGGGATTCTTGTTTCCTGTTCTGTTTTCCCTCGATATAGGGTAGCCATGCTTTGCTGCGTTATATGCTGCAGTAGCGTTAGCTTCAACTTCACAGTAGGGTCGAGGGGGGGGAGAGTTACTTCATTGGTTGTGCTACCACGCCCAGAACTGCACGCGGGGCGCGTAGAACTGCTAGCAGAGCGTCAGCAGCCGCTACAAACACGTTTTGTGTGCTTGCCCCCCTGCCGACGTGCCCCGCCTGCCCGGGTATGCATCATGCTGAGAACCCCCGACGCGTCTCCGTGCATCTCTTTACCGGTGGCAGTGTACCATCTGGCGGGGGTGAGAGACGACAGTGCGATCACATAACCCCGGACAATCGGAGTACACATGCGAAGGTAAGGACATGCTATATATATATTTTACATGCGCAGCGCTGTAAATAAGTATGCAAACGTTGTTTTCGAGGGGGAACACGCCGCAGACGCGTTCTAGGATAGAGAGAGCACTCTTTGGCCTAAACTTCTTGCCGCTGGTGTTACCAGGTAATAATTAACGCTTTTATAACTGGAAACCCGTTTTTAGGGGGAGATTGCTTGGAGTTAGTATAGGGGGAGATTGTGGACCTCCATATCGTTGGAATTCATTTTTTTTGCCATAACATATAATAGGAGGGTGTTATGTAGTTGATGTATAGTGTGTTTTTTTTTTCAAGAGGATGGGGGTGTTGAATTGATTTGCAGAAGAGGGACGCGATATTATTTGCTAGCAGTATACACCCAGGTCATGGGATTGTGTATCGGGCCAACCGCATTGTCTCTAAGCTCGCAGATCAAATGATATATCAGTTTTATTAGCATGCGACGGAACCATCCATTGGTGGTCATGGGCTCCACGGACGGAGGTACTCATTATGGTCAGAAGAAGCAAGGAGGAGAAATGTTTTTACTCCAAGAATGTTTTGTGAGCTGTAGCGCTTCTCAAGTGCTCGTAGCATGCGTCCGCAGTAGAGGGCTGCGTGCGAAGCGGGCCCCATGTGTTCACGGGGGGATGGCGTAAACTCCGCCTTTATTTATTGCTGCGCCGCGTTCGATGATGGGAACGACGTGCGAATGCCCCTGAAAAGCGCATCGAGTTTCGACGCGATAACTTTTTTTTTTTGTGAATGCGAGTTTCTATTTTTCACCGCGCCTGAAAACAGCGACTCCTTTCGAGATGACTAAACCCTTGTGGTATGCGAAGTTTAGGTTTTGTGTGCGCTGCCGCCCGAGATTCATCCAATACGACTCTCCAAATTCTCAACCAACGCAGAGAGGCGTTTTCAAAGGTCCTGCTGCGAGTTCCTGGCGACAGCTACTATACTACACTTGTAACGCGTGCCACATCGTATCTGCTGGTGCGGAAATCCTCCCTTTTCGCCCACCCGCCGAAAGCTTGACCTTCCCCAGCCACCTCCAAGCCTGAGTAGTCGTGCGTGGCCGATGCCTTGGTCGTAACATATTTTCGACACATATTCCCCTCTCTGATTCCCAAAAGGGTAATATACCGAGCAGTACCAAAATCTGGTAGATCGTAATTATTTTTGTGTCCGCAGGAAGATGCTCTTTTTTGCCGTCAGTTCGTAGTTGGTACGATATTTTGCAGCAGCACGAACATCAGAAGCAGCAGCAGCAGCGGCGGCGGCAATGGCAGCGGCAGCCAGTAGGCAAGCGCCATATTTTCACGGATTTGTGTGCTTTCTTTTTCCTGCTTGTTTTTTTTTGTGCGTTCCGCCTTGATCCTCCAGCGCTTCACACAGGAGCCCCATCGCGCCCCCTTCAAGAGCCAAATATCACCCACGACGCAAACGCCTTCCTCCTGCCTTTCGGAAGACGATGGAGCTGGGCGGTTCGCCTTCGGCTTAGGCGCAGGCCACGCCGCAGGAGGCGGTCGCGACACTGCTGCCGCCGCCGCCGCCGCTGCTGGCAGCCAGGCTAGCATCCTCGGTTTGAGCGGTGGTATCCGGAGGCGTGGTGGTGCTGCTGCGGCACAGGAAGGCGAGTCCGCTGGGGGTGACCGATTAACGGTCCTGTCGCTGGAGATCCACGTGCAGGTTGGGGCTAGCCGTCGCCCGGACCCCCGCCGTGACCCGGTCCATGCGATCTGCTGGAGGGTGAAAGACGCGTTTACCTCTGCCGAGCGCGAGATCGTGGACACGAAGTCGGGGGTGATTGTGCTGCCGCTTTCTTTGAGAATGCGCGAGGTTGCTGCCGGCACCGGCGCCAGGCCTCCCCGCAGTGTTAGCGGCGACCGAGCAGCAGCAGGCGGCGCCGGTGGTGATGGCGGTGGCGGTGGCGGTGACGGTGGTGGTGATGGCGGCTGCGCCGCCCCCGAGCGAGGAATCGGTGCCGTCGGAATCGAGGCCTGCCTAAAGTGCGGAGAAAATCGAGACGACGATGCGAGGGCGTTCTGCACCTTCGAAGGCGGGGGGGGGTACCTGGGGCAGGGGGTGGGAGACGTGGGAGCGGGAAGAGGGACATTCAGCCACGGCTTGGGGAAGGGGGTGGAGGTGTTGGAGGTGTGCAGCGAGGAGCAGGTGATGCGGGCCTTGGTGGGTGTTTTTTGTCGACACGACCCCGATTTTGTGGCGGGCTGGGAGGTGCAAGGCGATTCTTTGGGCTACTTGGTCGAGCGAGGTTTGAATATGGTGAGTTTTTAGTGACGGGGAGATGGGGGTGGGGCGTGTCATGGGCCGCGAAGATATTGCCGCGTGGGTTGTTGATATAGCTATGGGTAGTGCGAGTCACAGAACTTTGAAGGATCTGTCACGCGTCACAGATCATTACAAGATCTGTCGCAGGAGCAATGGAAATTCTAAAGCGATCGGCGGATATTTTTGGCAGCACCGTCTTGGCCGAGATCGGTCGTTGTCAGATTTTTGCGGGCGATCTCTGCCGTAAAATCCCGTTGCGTATTTTCGGCAAATGTGGATCGAGCTTATTTGCGCACACCGGTGGCAAGCTTCGTAGGCGCGTGGCCGTATTGAGGAATCTGCACACGAATGCACATGCTTTGTTTTCCACCTGTATGATATGCTGCTGTTAAGTACAATTGGGGCTGTATCATGCTGTGCTGGTAGTATTTTTGAGTAACGTGAATGAACGGATTTATTGCTTTGCTTGGTACGGAGTACTGTTTCACTGTCCAACGTTTCTTGTCGCTTAGTGGTCTGCTTTTTCTCTACTATCCTTTCACCGCCAATATTGCGAAATATCCTTATGGTACGCTTAACATATTGGCTTTCCCTTCTCTCTATGGCGCGCGTGTGCCCCAGCAACCATCTTTGGACATGACCCGTCTCCTGTCTAGGACTCCTGGGCGGGAAGCAGACAAAAGAAACGCGCGAGACGAGTGGGGGAAGACTCACGGCTCCGGTATCTGGCTCACCGGGCGCACAGTGCTGAACATGTGGCGCCTCATGCGCTCCGAGCTTAAGCTGTGCTCGTACACGCTCCAGGTACCATACGACGCGTTCTACGCTAGGCATAGCCGTGTTTGACCATTTGTTTTCTAACTGGCCAGGCTCCCCAACCGATAAGTACCAGATAGCCAATGTCGTTGGAATACGTCTGGTCTAGTGCGGGCTCGATCAATCCATCTTCTTGGACAATGCCGCCAAACCGGGGATATTCCGCTATAGGCGTCCCGATGCAGTAAAGCCAATTTACTATTGGAACTCCCGAATCATCGAGCCGTTGTCATTGTTGTATTGTTGTACACGCACAATCAACAGTGTTTTACTCATTTGTTTCACGTTTGATGTCTATTGGTTTATGGTAGGCCATGGGGTGGGTGGCTCGTCAGGTTGCACTTTTAGTTACGGAGATATTCCGCTTTAGATTTCCCACTACAGTAAAGCCGATCTACTATTAACAGTGGAACTCCCGAATCGTCAAACCGCGGTCACTGCTGTATCCTTGCACAAGCACGATTAACAGTGTTTTGCAAGTTTGTTTCCGAACGTTTGATATATAATAGTCTATCATAGACCATGGGATGGATTGCTCATCAGGTTGCACTTTTTCGTTATTTTCAAAGTCAGTGTAGAGGTTCTCAAGAAAGGAGGGTTGTAGAAATCACGTACCCCCCTAGCATGCATGCGTCGTGTGTACCGGGGGCGGGGGCGAGGCGGAACGCGGAGGGGGGCTAGGGTAGTCCGGTTCTAACAGGGGCTCCGAAATTTTAAGAGTATAACAAAAGGTTGACCTTTAGTGTTCAGGTACGTGTCTGGGAGGGGACAACAGGGTTTGCATTAGATCAACAAGTGTTTCGTAAGGTGAACAGCTCGGACGGTTGTGCTGCCTGCTGCGACGGTGGGTAGAAAGGAAGCTCCTGGCAGGGAGGTTGTCATACACCGGCATGTCTGCCCATACATGTCACCGCTACACACAACTCTTCGGTCGCGACCTTGTTATCACCTGTATTTTTTGTGCATGTCAGCATGATGTGCCTGATGCGTGATATACCCGACCTCGGCTACACCGCAGGCTGCCTGGGCCCTCTAAGGAATACACCTTACAGTTTCCATAGACGCATGAGAAGCGAAGCCACCCGCCAACCCCACCGCCATCTCCACCGTCGAACAATGAAGCCACCCCTGCTCCCACCCGTGACCCCCACCCTCTAAAAATGAACCTACTCCTACACCTACCACCACTCCCATCCTCACGAAGAACGAGGCCACCTCGACCCCCACCCCCACGAAAAATGGAGCCATTCCCTCCCCCACCCCCACAAAAACCGAAGGCACTCCAATCCCCACCCACGCCCCCATCCCCACTTCCCCCGTCGCCTCAACATACGCGTGCATTCCGACTTAACGGTGATATCGCGTGCTGGGCAGAGCGTGGCAGAGCACGTCTTGCGGAAACGCGTGCCATCGTTCAGCCTCCAGCTGAGGTCTCGGTGGTTTTCCGGTCGGAATGTTGCGGCGCGCTCTCGTGCGCTGGCGGAGCCCCTCAGCCGCGCGTCGGTAAGGTTGGTCACGTCCCCGTTGTGGTTTTTGATGTATAGTATGCGTCGATGCTTGTGCCGGCCAGGGGACAACGTGTATCTGACCCAGTCAGGACTTACACATTGGGACCAAAAGTGACTGTTTCTGTGTTTTGAAGACGACTTAGTTACAGTTTTCAGTGCGTTTTACGCCGGAACGAACTCCGTCCCACGTGTAGGATTTTTTTTCCCGTCCTGTTGTAGCACTGCGATGTAGCTTAATCCATGTATATTTTGGGATCAATGAGGCCTCTCGGCTGCGTTCAACCGGAGGCTCTCACCCAGGGTTACTACTCCCGCGTTGATTATCTGGCAGTCAACGGGGCACCTCATCGCGGAGAGTAGGTCGTTCACGGCTTTGAGCACGGTTTAATTGAAATCCTATCTTTGATCTCGGAAGTGTGTCTATCGCTTGATTACGAGTCGGCTCTGCGTAATGGTAATTATACAATTTATATGGTTTCGAGTCGGTGCTGGGTAGTAGAGTGTAATGAAAAGGCCTCAACGTGTGACGTTCCGTCGACCATGCTAGCTTATCTCACGCGTCCCTCGTTTTCCTGTCGGAACAAGCCTGTCAAGTCGCACGTGTTCCCCTCCCGTATCATTTTCTCCGTGGTTTTACCGACCCTCGAGGGTAGCACCACTTATTTTATTTAGTTTGAGCGTCACTTACTCTTCCCAGGTCAATCCATAATAGTTTTGACCGTCAAAGACCTCCTGGGATAACCGTGGTCGTAGGTGTCATCCCTTCCCCCCTAAGGTACGTGCATTGATTTTTATCGTGCATAGGGTTCAGCATTCCCACTGCTCGTCAATTTGCATCGAATACCGTATCTCCACCTAATCGCAGAAGCCTCAAGGGCAATACCATAACAACTTACCCCACCTATCCGCAGGCTTGCCTTTCAATCATGGACAAGCTGGACCTCGTGGGGAGGACGTCAGAAATGGCGAGGCTTTTCGGCATCGATTTCTTCAGCGTGTTGTCAAGGGGCACTCAGTACCGCGTCGAGGCCGTCATGCTGCGGTACGCGTATAACGTAAACCGCAAGCTCACGTTAACCGACTGCTAAATTTTACTTTATTTTATTGCAAAAGTTATTCCGCGCTAAAGCTGTGACGCTTTGTTTCCCTCTGAAATACGCATGGTGCGATAGAGGTTCAAGGTGTTTTTTCTGAGGCTACTCACTTGGGGAGCTCTGTACCTCTGACGCGTGTTACGATAAAGGTTGCGCTTTTCGTCTGAAATGGACCATTTTCTGAATGACGGGGTTTCTTAACCCGAAAGGGTCGGAAAATTGCGATTTTTCGTCTAATGGACCTCTCGTTGTCTACCTAGGCCATGCAATTTTTGATCCGGTCAGCAGTTTTGTTTTTCTCGAAATCAGTTTTTGGGGTTAAGAAGGACCATGTCTTAAGCTGCGAAAGTTAGGGGCAGTATTTAGAAATCAGTTTTTGGGGTTAAGAATGACAATGTCTTAAGCTTGCGAAAGTGAGGGGTAGTATTAAGAAAAAAAAGGTGGTGCACCTCTATCGCAGCACGCGTCAAAAGCAAAAAACGAATTTTGGGGAAAAAAATAAAAGTTGTACTCAATGAACCATCCCGTGGCCTTCGTCATTCAATGAAAAATTGATTGGGAAAAAAACAAAACGAACAAACGAAATTCCCGACAATTTTGGGTTAAGGAGCCCCGTCTTCCTGAAACAAAGTAATACCACAAGGTGCTTACTACCTCTGTCGTAGCGCGCGTTGGAGCCTCGAAGAGGTTAAGGCGCGCATCTTGCACTTCGGTGAATGGTAAGCGGACGAGCTTCCCTGGCTTCTACAACTAGCCTTCTGCCGCAGGATCGTATTTTTGTTTGCCCAGAAAGAAAGAAAATACGCCAGGAGACAGACGTCAGTCCTGCCGTCGACGCCATTTTGCAAAGGGGGTATCTACAGGGTACCAGTCATTTTGTTTTATAGTCCGTTTTGGCTACTGGTGAACTGTTAACCAGTTGCCTACCCAAACTAAGCCTTACAACTGTCGGCAGTCACACCTTTAGGAATTCCCGTGCTAAAATTAGTGTATTATGTCGAGATCGCCGTCCGCCACATGCTTAGTCTGCTGCCTGCTTAAATATTTGCCGCGCAGCGTGATGAAACCACGGAATTTCGTAGCGGTCAGCCCGTCGAGGCAGCAAGTGGCCGGCCAAGCGGCCATGGAGAGCATTCCTCTTGTCTTCGAGCCTCGCAGCCGCTTCTACACATCTCCTGTCGTCGTTCTAGATTTTCAGGTGGGGCGTTAGTGGCGTTACCAACCGCTGCTTCGTAGCGCGCGTGTAATAGCAATTCCCACGGTTGGTTTTTTTTTTTTTTGTCAGAGTGGCGTGACACCGCGGTCACGTATGACGGAGGGGGCAAGCCTGGGATACGCGTGCGTGTGAGTTGCTTGGGTAGTTTGCGTCGCTGCGCTATGTTGCTGATAAGTATATCAGAAAGTCGGGGCTTTCTCTCACAACAGATACATGTTAGCGCCAGTCTACAACCCGGAACCCGCTCCGCCGCCCCTGGCCTCGCCCTCTTTCGGCAGTCTCTCTACCCTTCAATGATGATCGCCTACAACCTGTGCTACACCACGATACTCGGAAAGTTCGACCCCAAGACCGGCGGCACTTCGGGCCACCTGGGCGCCTTACCTTACCCCGAATCCGATACCGCGGCAGCACTGGTTCGAGCAGCCGAAGCGCACCAGGCCTGGCAGTGCGAGCGTAGCGGCTCGTCCCAAGCGTCCGACTCCACGGCTCTTCCTAGAACAACACCTGGTGTGGCAACGCCCAGGGAGGGCTCAAAGAAGGCGGTTCCAGCGCACCGGGGAGGGGGGATGCAATACCCCCCTTCTCCCGGTGTGGCTGGGTTTTCCCCATCGCAGCCACAGCGGGGATCGGGGACTCAATACCCCCCTTCTCCGAGCGTTGCTGAGTTTTCCCCAACGCAGCCGGCAGGGGGGCGTGGGGATTACGCCCCCTCTCCCAGGGTCGCTGGGGTTTCCCACCCACAGCCGGCGGCGGGGGCGGGAGATTACTCCCCCTCTCCCAGCATGGCTGGGTTTTCCCCACCGCAGCCGGCGGGGGATGGGAAGGGAAGGAAGGGATGGAATCCCCGGTCGATACACGTGGCGCCTAATACGGCAGGGTTTTGTCACCCGTCTTTGAGGGTTGGAGTGTTGCCTCTCATGCTGAGGGAGATTTTGGAGACGCGGGTGATGATTAAGGGGGCCATGAGGAGGGCGGAAGAGGCGGGGCAGCGGGTCCTGGCGCGGACGTTGAACGCTCGGCAGTTCGCGCTGAAGATGATCTCGAACGTCACATATGGGTGAGAAATGACCACGGTGAAATCTAATGATGTGTGTCGAGGTTCTGTCTCTAGACGTTCGCTGAGGCCGGGGTGCATCTATTTCGTTTTGGGGGTCATCGCTTGAGGAGCTCTACCACCTCACCCGAAAATGTGTTTTGGTGATGTAAATGATTGTGCCAGTCTGACGAACAAATATCATGGCGTGGTTTATCACACGAATGGCGCTGTAAGCGCTAACGACATCGGATTGTTCCACACTCGGCAAGCCCCGTCAAAAATCGCTACCCCTCTCGTAGCATTTGTCTGCAGGAAATTAAATGCAGAGGCGACACGAAGTGGCCGCTGTGAAGGGCTCTTGTAGTGGTGGGAGGTTAGTTGTAGACACGCTTCTTTGGCCCAAGGTGGACACGAAGAAGAGCGAGGGTAAGAGCAGTGTCTGTTCTTTTGTCTGCTGTGGTCCGAGAGTGAACCGGCCTCCAGGGGCAAAAAAATCAGGAGACGGCAGTTTTTTCGCCTTCGTCAGTCACGGCTTCAGGAGGTCCCATACTAAAACTTGCATATTAGGTCTAGACTGCGGTCCGTCACGAAGCACCGACCCTCGTGTCGCTTATTCCCTCCTCTACAGCTGCGAAACACCAACCGGGTGTAGCTTAGTCAATTGTCTCCTCTACCGTTTCTTTGTCTTTCAGTAGCGCCTATGTTCAGTAATTGCAACGAGTAACGGGTGTGACGCGCAACTCACCTCCCCCCCCCCCCAGCGCTCCCTCTCGAAAGGGATGCGTAGGCAGTGGCCAAATGATCAAGGCAAACAAATGCGTACGCTTCCCCCCCCCCCCGGCCCCACTCGTTGTTATTGATTGGCGACGCAAGGTACACTGCCGCGGGGTACAGCGGAAGGATGCCAATGTCTGAGTTAGCGGACGCCATAGTGGAGAGCGGTCGGCAGACGCTTATTGCCGCTGCGAGGACGGTGAGGGGACATCTTGACAGTATGTCGCACATTGGACGTATCAGATCATCTTTCATGATCTGTCTTTTCAGATCAGATCCGGTTTCATGATCTGTCTTTTAGAGCAGATAGATCCCTGGCCTAAATACGGTCTGCATGGTGTAGATCACGTTGCCGGATGGGAGTTGTGTGATCTGCGCGACCTAGTTCATGTTTGATGTTGAAGTTGCACTACACAGATCTTGTGCAACATATCGTAGCGACAGAAACGTGATCTATGATAGATGTTCTAGATGTTGGTCTGTTGGGTGTGTGCAGTGCTAAGGTCGAGAAGGCGGCTGTCGTTGGGGGGGGCTCTTCGGAATGTCCGGACTTCACGTGTGTAATTGAGTCTATTGCGTGGAAAAGGCGCTTGTTGAACGTCCAGATAACGAAGTTTTTTTTTTGTTGTCGATTTCGAATGGCGTCTAAACTACGTGGGACCGATCGCCGCTTGACATTTTCGTTGGCAACGTCGGTTCTTACATAACTCGCCTAGTCGATACGCGAAGACGCTCTGCAGTCGGGTTGTAGGTGTCCGTCATGGTATCCACCACCCCTTGCCCAGTCGAGCGTACCATCGTGACCCTGATACACCCGAAGCATCCATTCCTTCCATCCTGACGTTTGGTTTGTGTTTGGTGGCCGGGACGTGTGGGCAACATTTTTTCTTTTTTGCCCATCCCTTCCATTCTCTTCCCACTTTTCCTTTCTCCTTCTCCTTCCCTAGACGTAGCTCAGATCCGGGGTCTCTAAGCAGGCTCTTCTCTCCCCTCCCCACTACGGTACGTGCCTTCTTTTTTATTGCAAGAAGATTCCAGCAACATCGTCCCTCGTCGACTCCCATCGAAAAATTGTGTCAATGCTATATCAATGCGCTGTTTACACACCTTCCATGGAGTGGTGGGGAGGGTACTTTTAGGCCCAGACATTTCTGGCTGAAAGCACTCCTCGGCTGGGGAACTATTGATGCCGAATGGATGTGTTCGAAGTCCCGTTCATGGTACCAGGCCACAGTGTTTTTCGTTGTATGCCTGTGTAGTGCGTTGGGATTGATCGTCCATCAGATCGAGCTCACCATTTTCTCAAAAATTGGGTTATGGGTGAGGTACAGGCTGGACTGGACGAGATCAGCTTTTTAGTTTCTCCGTCCATATATCTCATGATCGACCACGAATTAGCCGGGGCTGAGCATATCCTGTTGATAAGCCAATCAAAGCGGTCATGCACGTCTGTGTTGTTTGCTGATTGGGCACGTTCGCGGAATTCTTTGGTTGTTTGAGTAGTTTATTGAGTTTTTCAGCAGAAAATGTCTACAGGATAGAGCTCCCCGAGCGAGAAACACTAAACAAAATCGAGAGCCGCGCAATTTCAGCCAACGGAGGTACGGAGGTGACTCCACGAGCTGGGGCCAAAGTGACTTGGGGTATGAGTAGCAACCCCGGTCAATGTGCTTTCCCAACCAACCTAAAGCCAGGGAAAATATGTTGTGTGAGCAAGTCTGGGGATACGAGACGGGAGAGAGTCGTCCGCGTCGTCTGTACTTTCTTCGGATGGCGCCGCGCTGAGAGCGCACTCACCGCGGAGTTTGTCCCGGGCGAGGCCCCCTGCTGGGGCTGGAGGCCTCATCTAATCCAAAAATTTAAGGTGGTCGGTGTAGGCGCAGAAGAACAACAGGATGACCATCTTAGAACTCCACCCATGCCGTGGCATGCTTCGTAACGTATGGAGCTACCAGGGCAGGAGCCTCACACACCTATTTGACGCACCGTTGTCATAGCATGTCGTGGGCTTTATAGAGGTATACAGAGAGCTTCCTGAGTGAAGAGCGGCAGCAAGCGTCGGTTCACCCCCTCTACCGTGGCATTCGCTACTAGTAATGCCCGACTTGCGCATGCCGCCTCTTTTCAGGTTGAAAACCATGAGACCTGGGAGGCGTCTGTTGTGTACGGGGACACGGACTCTTTGTTTATCGAGCTGCCCGGTCGAAGTCTTGAGGAGGCCCACCGCATCGGGAAGGAGATGGCCAACACGGTGTCGAGGATGTGTCCGCCGGATGTTGTGCTCAAGTTTGAGAAGGTTGGTAGTGTTGTTGTTGTTGATGTTGTTGTTGTTGTTGATGTTGTTGTTGTTGATGTTGTTGTTGTTGTTGTTGTTGTTGTTGTTGTTGTTGTTGTTGTTGTTGTTGTTGTTGTTGTTGTTGTTGTTGTTGTTGTTGTTGTTGTTGTTGTTGTTGTTGTTGTTGTTGTTGTTGTTGTTGTTGTTGTTGTTGATGTTGTTGTTGTTGTTGTTGTTGTTGCTGTTGTTGCTGTTGTTGTTGTTGTTGTTGTTGTTGTTGTTGTTGTTGTTGTTGTTGTTGTTGTTGTTGTTGTTGTTGTTGTTGTTGTTGTTGTTGTTGTTGTTGTTGTTGTTGTTGTTGTTGTTGTTGTTGTTGTTGTTGTTGTTGTTGTTGTTGTTGTTGTTGTTGCTGTTGTTGTTGTTGTTGTTGTTGTTGTTGTTGTTGTTGTTGTTGTTGTTGTTGTTGATGTTGTTGTTGTTGATGTTGTTGTTGTTGCTGTTGTTGCTGTTGTTGTTGTTTTTGTTTTTGTTGTTGTTGCGGCTGTTGTTGCCTTATGTTGTCGTTGTTGCCATTGTTGTCGTTGTTGCCATTGTTGTCGTTGCCGTTGTTGTGTGTTGGTGTTATTGTCTTTGTTTTCGTTGTTGTAGTTGTTGTTGATGTAGTTATTTGTTGATGGTATTTGTTGCTGTTTTTGGTTGTTGTTTTCGTTTTTTGTCGTTGTTGTTGCTGCTGTTGTTGCTGCTGTTGTTGCTGATCTTGCTTTTTATTGTCGCTGTTATGGTTGTTTCTCACGTCGTCAAACAAGAATGAAGGAGGTAAACTTCAAAACGCATTGGTGAGAAGAAAACTCCCACAGCGTCGCTAATTTGTTGTTAACTATTTCGAACAACTGTTGTGATTGTTCCGTCTTACCCTACCCTCAACCTACCGCTTGCTCGCCCTCCTTCTGCTCTTCCGATGTTTCAGTCCGCCCCGACGCCCGAATATGCAGTTGTCTTTGTTAGGAGTAGGAACGGTTCTCCATCTCGGAAGGGATACGTGATCATTGATCAAATGACAAAGTCAAGCAACAAATAAGTATCCCACCCCCCCTCTCCTCGCTACCCTCGCCCCTGTGTGCCCTCGACAAGGTATACCTTCCGTGCATTTTGGCGTCCAAGAAGCGGTACGTGGGAAATATGTACGAGTCACCGAAGGACTTGAAGCCAAGCTTCGATGCAAAGGTACGTTTGGGTTTTCGCAATACAGTTGAGGTCCCTTTATAGTGGCGGTTGAGTAGTGCCGGTGGCCCTCTATAGTGCTTGTGCAATCGCTTGGCACATATGGGAAAAACCGGTAGTGGCAGTGTGCGGAGTAGTGCCGGTTTCTACTATAGTGCATATATTTCGCACCATAGTGCACATCCCGGCTCTAAAGAGGGGCCACTGCTGAATATCTGGTACGAAACAAGACACCTATTTGCGAAGAAACAAAAAAAAAAAAATCTTGGTTGGGAGAGCGTGCGTTCAACACCAACTTCAGTATAACGACTCGCGGGCTTCTTAGACCAGGTATTACTGTACGTATCGGCCTGTTTCTTGTTATTCATAGGCGTCCTGTACTGTACACCATTGTCGCTGAGTCGAAAGTTTCTATGCGTGTGTTCACAGGCGGGGTGTGAAAATTGCGGCTGTGGATGCTACCTGATTGGCGGTGACGACATGCAATGTAACCCCCCCCGCATGATATTGGCGTTACGTGAGCCCGGAGTTTTAGAGCGGATAAGAATGGTACAGCTTTTGCCAGGAAGGGGTGGTCGAGAGGAATCCTTAACACGGCCTTCTTCGGGGCTTGCGCTCCCCGATGGGGGTACAGTACCTCTTTTTGGAAAAAGCGATTCCGACTCACGGGGCTTCTTAACCCCTTTAAAACTGCACCCACGTTCTTGGGGGGAAGACATGTCGGAATTAGTGTGGAATCGGTTTGGGAGCGGTAAAGGGAAAGGATCTACCAGGTACCCGATATCGTTGGAACAGCTTTTGGCTGTTTTTTTCTATATATTTTTGTTTACGTACCTAAGCCACCACGACATTGCTCGTCCGTCGAGTTGCACTTTTCTTTTTTTGCCTTAAGTTTAGTTTTTAAGGGAGGGGTATAGAGTCAGCTCCCCCAAGTGACGGAACTCGGAAAAAATGGGTGCGCGCCCTCTCCACCGTAGCGTACGTTCAACCAACTACCTCGGACCCAACTACCTCCTGACGCAAGTATTGATGCCTACGGGTATCACGCCCCGCTTTGTTCCGGAATGTATGAGCCTTTCGCGTGAGAACATGAAGCATGAACAGAAATCTGTTTTTTATGGGTTGTTTTACATAGTAGGTATGGTGCTGCTCACCGGTGGTTGTTTTTTTGTGCACTAGATTCTTCGCCCTACTGCTTCGTACGGCTGTTGTTTTGTGCCAGGTTCTTGCCTGTCTATGCTCAGGTATTCACGGCAGGCACGTAAAACGCACTCACAAACGGTGATGTTAATGTTTTGTGATATCGTAGTGGTGGGTAGTTTTAATACTACAGCTGCGGTGTTCTATTGTGTTGGTCGGACTGCTTGTTTAATGTCGCGCAAGAAATGACGTTCGCCGTTTGCCTACTCCTTCAGAGGACGCACCGTTTTCGGTTTCGGAGCAGTTTTCATGAAAGCCTAAGGTTTCACCCAAAGTTCTTGCCCCTACCCAGACCCGGCAACACATCACGTGCTTGGTCCGGCTGTTGACCAATGAGCATGTCGCATCGCGGTTTGCTTGGCGAATGAACCTTTCACATCGCAGTTGATTTGACCAATGAGTATGTCGCATCGCGCTGTTGGTTTGACCAATGAGCATAACGCATCGCAGCTGGTTTGACCGATGAGCATGTTGCATCGCAGCTAATTTGACCAATGGGCATGTTGTACCGCAGTTGGTTTGACCAATGAGCGTATCGCAGTTGATTTGACCAAAGAGCATGGCGAGCGGCAGTGTGGGTAGGGGACGCGCGAGAAATGAAGAATAAACGGAGGGCACGCCTGCATCGGTAACTTTGTAAACAGGTGGAACTTTCTATCATGTGCGATTGTACGGTTTTGTTGCACAATTGTGCTGATTATTAATATGACAATTGTATCAAGTGACAGAGGAAGCAGTCTCGCGCTTGGGTAGGGACGATGTTTTTTTTGTGTCCAAAACTGCAATATAAAGTGGTTACAACGTTGCACCAGTATGACGCCTCCTGTCTCCTGCCTCCTCTATTATTGCCGCGATATTTTACGCTTTCACTGCCACGAAAAAAAAGCCTGTTTCCAAGTGATTTGTCCCCGAAAACGTTGAGGGTGGTTTTAACAGCCGCGAGTCGGACTTATTTCCCCCACATCGCCACATTTTACCTTTTTGTTTACTCTTGCGAACGAACCGATTCGTTTGTTGTACCAGGGCATCGAGACGGTACGGCGGGACGGTTGCCCTCTACTGGTGAAGATGTTGGAGAAGGTCCTCCGACTGCTCTTCACCACCAAGGACCTGAGCCAGGTCAAGGGGTACCTGTACCGGCAGTGGACGCGCATCCTCACGGACCGCGCAGCCGTGGGAGACTTCATCTTTGCGAAAGAAGTGAGCGATTTATTTATTTTTGCCAATGAAAAACGCTCCTAATACGTCAGCCGTGAGTTCGGCCGGTTGACTGGTTGATGTGATCCTCAACTTTGCAAGCTGCGTGGTATGTCGGCCGCGCGTGTATGTCGGCCGTGCGTGTTCTTACTTGTAGTATGTTCGTGAACGGTATAGGTCAGTGACCCACTCGGATGCGGAACGGTCTTTGTCGACCGAATATGTGATCGGAGCAGTTTCTAACGTTTGCGGAATCTTTTTGGTGGCGGGATGTTGGTAGTGCTGATGGCACTCTTGTCGCCAATGCGACGGCCCAAGATAATTCATGGCCTCATTCAACCCGCTCTCACTATTTGGCCTGATACGTACGAAGGGTGCAGTTCCCTGGCACACACTATTTGACCTGAGACGTACGAAGTGTACAGTTCCCTGGCAATCTTAGTGTTTAGCCACTACCAGTCGTTGCTAGTTCGTGGGGTGTTTTGCGAGATGCCAAATTGTAAAGCAACTGCTGTACCCCCGTTTTGAGCGGTAAGGCACATGCTACGGTGGAGGTTGCATCATTTTTTTTCTGATACTACTCCTCACTTGAAGGAGCTCTATACTTTTAATATTAGTATACCCGAGCCATCCCACGCTAGGGGGTGCAGCAGATTCTTAAAAGTTTCTGAACTGCTAGCATGAAGAGCTCAATATCTCGCCCGAAACATTACTTCGAAGGCGTTCGTTCGCGCAACCCGACTGAGATTTTGCGGCCTGGTACATACTCCGGAGTACATGGTACAAAGTATACTCGCAAAATGGTTCGACTGAACGGTAGATCCTCACTCGAGGAGGAGCTCAACCGGACACATTACCAGAAACGTTTCGGCCGAAAAACTGCAAAATCCCCGATCGTGGGATGGCTCCCGCTCTGAGCTCTCAGGCAAAAAGCTGATTTTGGGCAATGTGAAAGAGCAACCCGCGGTGAAGTGTTGCACTTTTTGAGCCGAGAGGTTTCTGGTGTACTGTTAATGTTGATGTTGATGTTAATGTTAATGTTAATGTTATTTTTAATGTTAATGGTAATGTTGATGTTAATGTCAGTATTAATGTTAATGTTAATGTTAATTTTAATGTATATGTTAATGTTAATGTTAATGTTAATGTTAATGTTAATGTTAATGTTAATGTTATTGTCAATGTTAATGTTAATGTTAATGTTAATGTTAATGTCAATGTCAATGTTAATGTTAATGTTAATGTTAATGTTAATGTTAATGTTAATGTTAGCGTTAACGTTAACGTTAATGTTGATGTTGATGTTGATGTTGATGTTGATGTTGATGTTGATGTTGATGTTGATGTTGATGTTGATGTTGATGTCGATGTTGATGTTGATGTTGATGTTAATGTTAATGTTAATGTTAGTGTTAATGTTAATGTTGATGTTAAGGTTAACGTGAGTGTTAATGCTAATGTTAATGTTAATGTTAATGTTAATGTTAATGTTAATGTTAACGTTACTGTTAGTGTTGATGTTAATGTTAATGTTGATGTCAATGTTAATGTTAATGTTGATGTTGATATTAATGTTGATGTCAATGTTAATGTTAATGTTAATGTTGATGTTAATGTTAATGTTAATGTTAATGTTAATGTGTCCGGTTGACCTCCTTACGTGACGAGCCATCCCACGGTAGGGGTGCATCAGATTCTAAGAAGTCCCTGAGCTCCTCACATGAGAAGCTCAATATCTCACCCGAAAAATGAGTTCGAAGGCAGCCGTTCGCCCAATCACTAATACCTTAACGCCAACCCGACTAAGCTTCTACGCATTAATCCTAAAACAATACCTGGCATGTACTCATCGTGAAATGACTTGACTTATGAATAACGGTAGTTCCTCACTCGAGGAGCTCCGTCGGACAACTGCAACCTCTACCGTGGGACGACTCTGAGGAACCTCTAGTTTTTAGTCGAATAATTTTTATGAGCACAGCTTTGTTTTAGGGCTAGGGAATACAAGCCTGGTCGGGGGTTCCCGAACGAATGCCTTTGAAGTCATGATCCGGGTGAGACAGCAGTGAGCTCCTCGTGTTAGGAGCTCAGAAAATTCTTGGAATCTGCTGCACCCCTCCCGTGGGACGGCTCGATGTGAAAGTGCAACCTGGTGAACAACAAGAATTGCTTCCGAGGTTTTGGGCTAAGGAGCCCCCGTCATTCGAAAAAGGTTTTTAGCCGTAAAATGCCGTCATTTACCATAGCACACGTCGCAAACTACTGGGAGCTAGCTTGTGTGGCGTCATTTTTGCAGCTTGAAAACGCCGCACCCACGTTTTTGTGTTGGGGGGGGGGATTTCTTGGCGCTAGTGTAGGAGTATGTTTCGAATTCTAAAAGGGCTAACACACTCCCGTACCGTCGTCATCGCAGGTCCGACTGGGGACGTACGCGAGCGACGTGTACATGCCGCCCTCCGCGATTGTCGCCAGCAAGGCCATGGCCAACGACCCTCGAGCGGAGCCCAAGTACTGCGAGCGCGTGCCGTACGTTGTAGTTGCCGGGCCGGCCGGAGCTCGTCTCATGGATCTGGTGAGAGCTTGATTTTGGATGGCGGGGAGGGAGAAAAACAGCTCTTACGCTCTATCCAGCGATGACAAACAGCTAGTAGACGAAATGCAGGCACGGTCAGTAGAAGAAAATATGACGCGACGTTAACATTTGCCGTGCGAGGAAGGTGTACGTGTTGTCGGCTTGAATCCACTTCCACAAACCTCTCACTAGTTGTTGCGACGATTCAAGGTGTATATTTATCTCCAGCCGTGGGATTCGCAGTCCAGCAGTGCCTGTGCAAACCCAACGTCGGACGAAGCAAACAAAAAAAGGTAGTGCTTGTAGCAGCAGCAATAGAGAGAGGATGGTCGTCATGGGAATGCTTTTTTAGCCGTCCGCCGCCCAATTCGTTGTCAACGTTTTCGATTTCAACCGCAGCTGTCGCAAGCTCCCAGCGAAAAAAAAAAACAGAGGACTCGCATGCTTGCACCAGCGCTCGTCTCGTTGAGGACCGCAGGATTCTGCCCTGTCCCGACCCTTTCTCTGACCACTACACCGTTCTTGTGGCACGGCTCTCCCGTTGTGGGGACAAAAAAATTGGAGCTAACCATTAGACTATCAATAATAGATTATTTTGTAGGGGTTGGAAAGGGCTAATCCGAATCCAAAATGAACTCTAAAATCCAAACCCCATATCCCAAATTGCACGTACCCTCCATATAGGTGGTATCCCCCGAGCAGTTCCTGGCCGAAGACAGCGGCCTTCGCCTGAACGGAAAGTACTACATCACCAAGGTCATCAACCCTGCACTCGACAGAGCTCTCGCGCTTCTCGGAGTCGACGTTAATGCGTGGTACAACGACATGCCGCGGCCGGCACCTAGGGTGACCCGGAAGATTAAGAGCGCCTCATCCGCCGCCGGACGAGACAGTGGTGGTGGTGGATTTGGTGGTGGTGGTGGTGGTGGTGGTGGTGGTGGTGGTGGTGGCAGTGGTAGTTTCTGGGGGGATGCTGGGAGGGGGAAGGGCAAGAGGGCGGGGGGCAGACGTGCCTGTGTGATCACGAATTTCTTCATCAGCGATAGGTGCTCGCTGTGCGGGGAGCAATGTGCGAGATCTGTCTGCGGGAATTGCGCGAGGTGAGGCGGGAGGTTACGTAGCGTGAGGGCAGGGCGTGCCCGCTTTTTTTTCTTGCCCTGTGGCAGGTTTTCTGCATCGCATAGCGGCTTATTTTTGTTCTTGTTTGCGTTTGCTGTGCCGTGCTAGTTACTGGTGCTGGTACTGCTGCTGTGCCTTCTGCTGCTGCCGTTTGGCATTTGAACACGTTCCCCGTGCGCGGTGGGTTCGACACGAAAACGAACCAAAACACTCTCCGTTTTGCGTTTTGCGTTGATCCCGCAGGGTGTAAAGCCGCAAGGGCAGTAGCAAACTTTCCGCACCCCAACTAATGCTCATTCATGGTGTTTCTATACCCCCTCTCTTCACCCCCCCCCCCTCGTTTCCACCTCCCACCCCCCCTCTCTGCCTCCCACCCCCGCCCTGCCCCCATCCACGCGCTTTCTTCCCGCAATGCACGCCGTCGCGCGCCTTGAAAAAAAAGAGAACCCGCCGCGAGTTACGCAGCGTTGTCTCGTCTGCGCGAGTCGGACCTCGCATCTCAGCAGCTCATGGATTTGTGTCGGCAGTGCACGGGCCACCCTCCCTCCGAGCTGTTCGGAACCGACTCGTGCGGGTCGCTGGAGTGTCCCGTTTTTTTCCAGAGGCACCGCGCCTTGCACAAGGAGCAAGATGCGCGCGAGCTGTGTCACGCCCTCGGGTTGCTCTCGTCGTAAAATGCATGAACGCCGGACGACAGTTTGCAGTTGCTAGGGCTGTGAGATATTTTACTTTTTTTTTGTTTTTTTTTAAAGATCAGTTTTACTCTCCAGCTTAACCCGTAAGAGGTTTTACCCTCAGCGACCTTCTGGACAAACCGTGGTCACAGGCGTCTTCTTTTCTCCCCCCTCGGTACATACCTTCGTTTTTATCGTGCATACTTGTATGGTTCAGCATTCCCACTTTTTAGCTTGGTGTGCTCGTCGATTTTCATCGAATTATGCTTCCGTAAGTATCGGGGTCTTGCCATCGTGTGCGCTCGTCTTTTTAAGCGATTTTGTGCTCAGATTTTTTTCGCGCAGGGGTGCCAAAACGCCAATATGTGCCAAGACTCCGATCCCTGTGCGGAAATCGAATTCAATAACCTGTTTCTAAATTTTCACGCACACCCCTGTGCGATCACTCCGATCCGCGCGATTCTGAATAACTAAAGCGGTGATGCGGGGTGTTTTGAACGCACACCCCTGAGCCAAGACTCCGATATGTGCGATCCTGAATACATGCAGTGGGCGTACAAGTACCCACGTGCGCTTCACAACACACCGATTGCACACACCAACTTGGCGCTCACGCACTAGAACGCGGCGAAACAAAACGCGGCAAAATAACAGCGATGTAGAAATGTCGTGGACGGGCCCGCGGATGGGGGCGTGGACCGTGGAATGGGAGGAAGGGGCCGAGCTGTGACTTATCGTTATTTTGGGATTAGTTATGTTTGCAAAACAAGAATATTGATGACATTCCTGCGATTTTGAATTAGGGAGCCCCGCCGTCCAGAAAGCACGTCAGCCTTAAACGGGCAACTTCTATCGTAGCAGGCGTCGATAAGGCCAGCTGGTTGGTTTGCTTCGCCGCCCATCGAATACCTTGCTGATGTTGATGTTAATAGCTATGAAAATATCTGATCCAGCCAACTCACGGCCCAGCTTAGTATTGCGTTAGTCTGACGGGTTTTTTACAGTCTGCTGCGAGTAGCTAGGGAAAGATGTTCGATTGGATCTCCCAGCATTGATTTTTTTTTGGGTCACACGGAGTAGTCGTGTTAGCCTCTGTTTTATTGTAGCTTCTACTGAACGATGCTTGTGTCGCGGAATACGGATTTATGTTGTTTAAGCCGGGCCCCACACGGCGGCAGCAGCAGCAGCAGCAGCAGCAGCAGCAGTAGCAGCAGCAGCAGCAACAGCAACAACAACAAAGCTTTGGCGTTGCAGCGATCAGCCGACCATTTCATTTTCGAGCTTACGACGCTCAGTAGCAGAAGAGCTTACCGGTAGGTTTTGCATCAAGTGGGACTGACCTTTTTTTTTATAGAAGCTGACGACGCTCTTCTCAGCGTGGAGATGTGGGGGCTGGGGCGACTCTGTAGTTATGTGTGGGCATAGAGGTCTCAAGTGGTAAATGCCTGTAGATGTTTCCCCACGTTTTGGGGGAGAAACGACTTGGAATGAGTGTTGGCTAATTTCCACAGTGGTGGTAAAAAGGGGTTGCGGAAGAGCCAAAATGCGCGGCGTATTTATGTAATCAGGGTATCGTGGCGAGCAATAATAATTCGTTAAAACTATATTTACGCGTTTCGTTCCTGCTCTTTTTTGAGTGTGTGTGTGTTTTTTTATGACCTTTGTTCAACCCCTAAAATCTGCTTGGTTTACTTCCAAGTGTCTGGTCACGGTATTGGGCGTGCATTGCGAAAAGGGTTGAAGGAGGTTCCTGTTTTGGTGCGGTGAATGAAAACTACCGCGGCCGCTGTGACGTCGGTTCCGCAGATTCGAGCTTGGTGTGGGTGTTGCACGTAAACTATAGGTTTGCGTTTGTTTCGTGTGTTGCTTTTTTTCCTTCTTGAGTTTGCGCACAATATAGATCAGTCGAGTCAACGGTACTAATAGAACGTGGATGCCGCTCTCTGGCTACGGCTGCCTTACTCAGCAGTAGTTGGAGGCGGTGCGTGCAGTCATATTTGACCAAATTGTTGAAATGACTGAGATTTCTGACCCATTAGCAGCAGAAGCAAGTTTCCATCCATCCATCGGACAGATCGGATCCCTATGCATGATCTGCCTTCCAGGCCAGACAAATCCCTAGCCTATACCGGTACAGTATGGGCTATTCAAAGCGGATCAGGCTGGTGTGATGACAGTGTGGGTGTCGGTGGTTTGGTGGGCTCATCGACGACAGGTTTGTGGGTAGTGGTCTGGTATGTGGATGGGTGGGTGGGTGGGTGGATGGGTGCAGGAGGTGATTTATTGGGTGGGTTCATCGATGGCGGGCTTGTGGGTCGGTGGGTTGGTGGTCGGTGTGAGTAGATACGTGATGGGCGAGAGGGTGGATAGGTGATGAGAGGGTGGGCGGGCGGATATGGCTTGATTGTGTCCCCAGAATGTTCGGGTATGCGTGCTTAACTGTGTACGTATATACGCGAAATTACCTGCAGAGCACTTGTAAGATCGGTCAATACGTGACTTTGTACAAACATCCAACAGCCGGACAGGCAGACATTCGAATTGTTAGCCCTACCCAAAATCCCATCTACATTGGGAAATGGCAATTCTAGCCTGGGCCAGTATCCCTCTCGGTTTCTTATTAGAGGGTCGGTATTGGAACGCTTATTCATCCATCATCAGCGGAGGTCGCAAGTCAACTATATATCTGAAGGCTGTTTCTTGTTCAGCCGCTATACATAGCCGCTGTCGCCCGCACGCTCCCGTCCGCACGAAGCAAATATATTCCGCAACGAAACGACTCATAATAACGACGATCGCATGGAAGAAAAAAAAAAATGGTTTCATCATACGTATGTCACTCCTCGTCGACCGTCTTCTTCCCAATCTACACATCTGTCTGCGGGGTGGTCATCAGTGCGCTCCGCTTAACCCTATCATAGCTCTACTATCCGATTACAACAGTAACACCCATCTTTTCGCTCTTTCTCCCCTCCCTTCCTCCCTCTCCCCGGGTCCTTTCGCCCCCCCCCCCCCCCCCTCCTTCCCCCGCACCCGCACCCTCTTGCCTTCTTCACGGCAATGATCGGTACGGATTGGTGGCCATTCTTCCCCCCCCCTTCCCTCACCATGTGTCCTACTGTGCCGTGGTGCGGGCCGTTACCCCTTCCGTTTCTCCTCCAAATCCCTCCCCCCATCACGCTCCCGACAGTAAAGCACTGCCGGCAAGACGTCCTTCCCCGTCTTCCTATCCAATCCCTCCGCATGCAAGGCGAAACCCCACTCGGTGTCCCCCACCCACCCGCTTCCCGCCACAACAACTCAACCAACTCCACCAGAAATTCTAGACTTTAACAAAACGCAGCAAAAATAAAGCTGAACTCTCACCCACCCCCCGCCCCATTCAAAAAACCGTTTTCATTGTATTTTGGTGTAATTCATAAATATCGCTGTGTTTTTTCTCGTCCCCCTTCCCTATTTTTGATAGTCCTGCTGTAACACAAAAAAAACAACACTATCCCCACCCAAAACTATCCCACCCCCCAAAGCAACCACCAACCTGTCCTTTGCCCCCCTCTCCCCCCCCTTCCCCGACGAGATGAAAAGTAAAGGACATTACAAATTCGACTACCGCACCACAAAGACAAAAAAGGGACGAAACGTGCAGGTAGTCCCTCCCACGCCAGTCGTGCGGCGCTGCAAAATCTCTGACACGCTACTGCACTACGCTGTGCTGCACCGCACCGTCTTTCCCTGCCCTGCGACCACTACACTGCACGACACCGCACGGCAATGCTTGCGCGTTTATTGCATGCACCGCTCTGAGTCCCACAGCAACTGCACCCCAGCCAAACAACAAAAAAACGAATCGAATATTCCTTCGAAGGGTCGACTCGGCGAGGTAAAAACCGTAACACTAAAAAAACTACGAGAAACTAAAAGCAATGGCTAAAAGCATGAAAGCATTAGGCTAAAAGCAGTAGGCTTACAGCATTACGCTAAAAGCAATAGGCTTGAAAGCAATACGCTAAAAGCATTGGGCTAAAAGCACCAGGCAAAAAGCACTAGGCCATAGGCTAAAAGCGCTAACCTAAAAGCACAGCAATTAGGCCGTAAGACTACAAGCAATAGGCTAAAAGCGACACTCTAAAAAGCATAGGCTACAGCATTAGACCAAAAGCATTATCAAAATAGGGTAAAAGCAATAGGCTAACAGCAACAGGCCACCAGCAATAGTCTCAAAGCATTAATTTAGACTAAAAGCAAAAAGGCCAAACCATTAGGCTAAAAGCCAACCAAACGCACCAGGGCTGGAAACATAGGATAGGCTAAAAGCCCTCGATACCCTTAAAGCTTATTAATAGTACACCAACATCTGCAGAAGGTCTGCATCGCGATCAAATTCAGCCATCTCTGCCCCCCGCTCCTGCAGCACGGATAGGCACTGGCCGAACAGCCACTGGACCTGTGAGACGAGGAGGGGGGAGAGGGGGGCGGCGGAGATGCACGGAGAAGGATTAATCTCAAACATATCAAGAAACGCTCGACAGTTCAAGCCAACCCTATTAATAGTTGAGGCTTTCAAACGAGGCCAGGTGGGAGCGGCGGGGGCAGACGCGCACGAATCGCAAAACACAGCTACGAAACGAAAATCACCTGTGTTACTTTGCCCACAATACAACAAAAGCGATAAATCCTGCAATGTCAAATATTATCGAAACCGGGGTTGCGTCAAAAACAGCCCCGCACAACTCCCTGCGGGGTAGCCAGCGCTCTGTGCTCTTTCACTGGCACCGTGTTCCCCACTGAAGCTCCCAAAATGGCGCCCCATGCCCGAGCGAACTCAACGAGCCATGAGATAGTCTGATCTTGGGTTGTTGGTTTGGTCTGTGTCTTGCTAGAATTGGAGAAATCCGGCAAGCCGCGGCCAGCTAGTGAATCCTGTGCACCACCGCTACGAAAGTTCCAACGATTGCGCCGCCCGTTTAGGCAGTTTCCACGGCCACTGTTGCAATGAGAAACGTCAATGAACTCGCCCAAGATTCATCTTGTGCTCGTGTGTAAATGCAGAGGAGGTATCCCAGGGTGGTCAGATTTGGGATTCCAAGTCACAGACGCCGCAATCTGCTTTAGACGTGTTCCTAAAAAAAAAATAAACGTGTACAAACATAAAACGTGGTGGTGTAGTAGCGCTAGATCACAACAAAAAACGATGAAAAAGAAAAAAAAAGTTGCTCGTACGTACGGGTTGCTCATCGCTACAGCAGTAAAAAAAAAACTTGGCCACAGTAGTACGATAAAAGATAAAATTCAACCGCCTGGAACCACATTTTCGAACTTCAGCGACACTGTCGAGTTTGCTACAGGTCACCAAAATTGCTGCCGCTTTGCTACACTGTAGTGAGAGCCCCGAAGAGTCCGTCGCAGGGTGGTGAGATTTTGGATTTGACGTGATGCTGAAGTCAGGCAAAATTGCGGAATATGATACACAAACTTTTACAGTGGTACAGATAAGTGGTTCCAGGTCTGCACTGTGGCAGTTTGGCTGTCTTGTTCTTTTGTTGTGGGCAAAGCAACACCGGTGAAAATAGTGAACACCAGCCATTACCTGCACAAAGAAAACGTAGGAAGAGGAACAAACAGACAGACGAGGGTAAGCCGACCGCGACACACGAACTTTGACCCTGATTAGCGTAGGTCGACGGCTTAATCGTCACGAACCCAACCCTTATTCGTCCGACCACGAGAAGCATGAGAAACACAGCGATATCGACCAGCATGAAGAAAGCAACAGCAGAAGACGCTAGGGAGCCGTGATGAGTCGCGTTTTTTCCCGGTTTCTCATCGGGGTGGCCCACGTCGCGTTTCGTTGTTTTCAATACGATCGTCGTGATCGCTGCGTTTCTCGTCCTTCTCATCGTCAGACGAATGAGGGTGGGTGTGCGGCGATTGAGTTGTCGGCCTGCGCTGGTCAGGGTCACGGTGTGTCGGCGACGGGTAGTGTCGCCGCCGTACCCGCCGTACCCGTAGCTTCCCGCTTCTTCCTCTTCTTCATGCTGCGCAATAAACTATATACTTCGCACGTACTCACTTTCTAAACATATTCAAGAAAATACGAATATATGTAGTGTGAATGCCAGGTCCCCTGAACCAACATGCCTACTGACATTGTAGGAAACCATTCCCAACACATAGCACTTCTCGGCGCATTCTCGAAAAGAGCTCTTCTTGTCCTCCCTGCGCGGGACCTCCTGTACCACCCGCGGGAAGTTGTCCCCCACCGGGCTTTGTTCTCCACGGGTCGTTGTGTCAAACCGCTAGTGGACAATCTCCGGGCGTGGAACGGGTGCAAGTGTCGCCCTCTCTCTCGCTTCTTCTCTGCTCCTGTCTCTTCTTTGAGGATGTCAACACAGCGTTCAATCACCCCGCTGCGGTGTCTTCCGAGAAATCGTTGACGGTTATAAACCGCCAAAAGGACAGATGATCGTTACACCTCCACAGCGGTCAAGACTAACTGCCTGTCTTACTGGCGTCGACGGCAGGACCAACAAACAAATGGTTGTTCGGGGAGGTAAAATGGGGAGAAGGGGGGGGTTCGCTAACAATTGCCAGGTACCTGGTATAAACCTACGGGATTCGAGGAGACGATACACGTACCAGGGTAACTAATAAAAAAAACGGCAATACAATACAGCAAAATAATAAAATGAAAAAAAACGACCAATTTACGCCTTTACAACTGGAAACCCGTTTTATTTAGGAAATTACTTGGGTTTAGTATATGGAGGGGGTTTGGGGGCTCTCAAAAGGTTAAAAAACACGCGCTTTATTTTTGCTTACCTGGGGGAAACCGAAACAACTCCGCGCCACGTTCTGCTCCCTGTCCAGCGGGTCTTCAATCACAACGTGCGCATCCATTACCGGCATTCCAGTGCGAGGGTCGACGGCAGGAGACAGAGCGAAGGGGTTGTTGAGTGCGCCACGCCCAACGCTGATCCCCAAGCGGCTCGCATCGAACTGCCTGCCGAAGAAGGACAGGAATCTCACCAGTACTTCTCCGGGGGTCATGCCGCTGCGAAAAAAAAAGAAAAACAAAAAAACATACAGGCGGTTGGGAAAAAAAAGGAAACACGGGAAAATTAGCCCAGAAAAAAGGACGTCGGTCGAAAAACAAAGCGAGCGTGGAACAAAAGAGTGCAGAAAAATGGATGTGAAAACACGGGCAGGGAAGGCTGGAGGTGGTGGTGGCTGGCGGTGGTGGTGGCTCGCGGTAGAGTAGGCTCAACTTTTGTCATTTCTGATAGGCTTTTGTTAGCCCGAGCGTTGACGACCGGGGTTGGTCCGGGGGGAACCGGTGGGGTGGGGTAGTTGGCTGTGCTTGGCATGCATCCACCACCCTCCGTCACGTGGTTGATCATCCTAACCCTACGCCTTCGGATATGCTTCTGCTACTTCTATGGAGGCATAACCTCGTTTCCGGAACCTCAAAAGGACGGCGTACTTCTGGCGTTCAGTCACACTTACGCTTTTGTCCTGCTGCCTCTCCCCACTAAGCATGCTTGTTGAGCTTTGTGTGGGTACTGATTTTATATTTTCAGGTTTGACTTTGAATACAATTTGTACTTGGAAGTTAAAGCAATATATCCACTTCGGATGCACCCAGAACTACGGCCAAAAGGAACAGACGACCGGTCAAAAAGAACAAAAACGTAAGGCCAAACCGAACAAAACGAACGGTCAAAATGGTCAGAACGAACGGCCCAAACCAGCAAAAACGATCGTAACCAACAAAACCAACGAGTTAATTGTCAAAAGTGAACAAACGAACGGTCAACGCAGTTAAAACGACCGATCGAACACAAACGGTCAAAATGAAAACAAAAACGGTAAAAACAAAACAAAACAACACGGACCTTAAATCGGCGCGCTCCACCTCCTCCGGAGAAAGCGTGATTTCCATGTGCTTCATGTGGAACAGGTCGGCGTTCATGTCGATGCTGCGCTGTGCTGCCAAGGGCAAGGCGGGGGGAGGAAGTAACGCGCCTTGCATGTGCGCCCCCCCCCCACCCCCCGGCTGTTGGAGGGGTGCTGGGTACATCCCCTGATTAGCAGCCCCGGGGGATAGTACCGCCACCGCTGGCCCCGCTGGTGCGACAGGGTCTCCCTCCCCGTGCGAGGCATGTCGGCTATGAGGGTGGGGGGCATCCGATAAATTCAAATGGTCACCGACGTCTCCGACATTCGCCGCCTCTGAAACGCCATCTCCCCTCATCGCAACTCCAGCCTCCCCGTCCGCGCCTCCACTGCCTCCAGCTGTTGCTGCCGCTGCTACTGCTATTCGATGTTCGCCTTGTGGCAACAGCCCCTCTTGGGCACCTCCGAGCGCAGCCAACGACTGCTGCTGCTGTTGTTGCTGCTGCCGATCACTCCTATTATTAGCAACTAACGGTGGTTGACGTTTTCCTCCATCCCGACTATCCTCCACCCTCGCCGCGATCTCGGCGCCACCGTAGCAGTCACCGTTGGCCAAGACCTTGCCGGCCGAACATGTCACCGCGGCTGCAGCACAACCACCGCCAAGACTAACAGCAGAGGCATCCTCGTCCAAGGAAACGACCGGGCCTCCATCACCAGAGGCACCAGTTGCGGTGCTCGGTACGACGTAAGGCGTAGCGCTCGGCGTAACGGTGGGTGAAACACTGGGCGTGGTGCCATGCGCGACGCCATGCGCGGCGCTGAGCGCCATTCTTTCGCCCCCAACCCGCGCCGGCACCGCCGTCGCTCGACCGCCGTCTACCGCCAAGCCTTGCTGGTCAGGGGCAGCAGCGCTCCCCGTCATCGCGACGGCGTTAACAACGACCTCGCCGTTCGGACCACTAAACCTAGCGTCCTGTCGTAGGTCTTGCCCCCTCCCGGTGTACTCCGACCCGGGCATACCAACGACCACCCCGCGCCCTGGCGACTGAAGCGGCGTCAGCGGTAGCGGCAGCGGCGGTGGCGGCGGGGGTATTAGAGGACCCAATACCCCCGACGGATGCGCTACTCCTACCTGCGTGGGCAGCAGCGGTGACAACGGTAACACCGCCGCCGCCGCCCCCGCCGCGGGCAGAGGGCGCGGAACCTGTCTTCCCCCGCGCGCGGCTGCCGCAGCGAGCGCCGCAGCGTGGGTGCAGGCCACAATTCTGCGGGCTCGGGCGCGCTCAACCTCCGCCCTCTGCAGTACGGTGATCATCATGTTGATCAGAGAGTAGCTGCTGAGTCCCCCGGACCATGGCTGGTTCAGCCCCCGCTGGCACAGAACCTACGGCCCACACCCAACAATGAGAACAAGATGGCAAAGCGGTACGCAGCGAGCGATGGGGTGAGGCATGGTGGGGTGAGGCGGGGCGGGGCAGATAGGGGCGTCAAGCGTCGGGCAGGCAGGCAGGCAGGCGGGGGGTGCGGTTTGCTTTAGGTACGCCTTGTATAGCAATCAAAGCCTCTGAGCCTTCAATTCCAGCCCAGCGCGGGCAACGAGCGCGCCAAGATCACTATGGGTACAGTGTGCCACTCAGTGGGAGAAAAATATCGCGCTCCATGCGGCGAAACGACGGGCCGCACACACTGATCAAACAGCGTCCGACGATGAATGACGAGCCGTACACACTGAACAAACAGGTGTCCAATGATGAACGATGGGCCGTACACGGTGAACAAACAGCGTCCTACGGATTAGTGAACGACGAGCCCGGTACAAGGAACAAATAGTGTCCTACGACTATCACAAAACAAACAGCGTCCTATATATGATGAAAGAGGGGCCCACCCACTGAACGATCAGCATCCTACGACAACAACGGGCCACAACACGATGAGCATCCCACGGAAAAACGAAGGGCCGCTCGACACACTGAGCAGTGTCCTACCATGAACACACAGCACCCTACGGTACCATGAAAGAAGGGCCGCACACACAGAACAAAGAGCATCCCGCCATGATCGACGGGTCGTACCCACTGGACAACCAGCTCTCTACAGTGAAACGACGGGCCCAACACACTGAACACACTGCGTCGTACGCGAAACGATGGGGACTTCACACTGAACAACAGCAATGTCCTACTGTGAACGACAGATCCTGGGCCGCACCCACTGAGCAAACAGCGTCGCGCTAGAGCGACAAGTCCAACGGCCGAAACAACCGCCGCCACCGCCGCATTTGCCGCTATCCCTCCTTCCCAACTCACCTCTTTCAGCACCATCACCGCGGGCAGGGCGAAGCCGTACCTGCCGCCCTGGATGCAGTCTCGCACCCATTTCGACGACGCTAGGCCTCTAAAAAAACGGATCAAAGATAGAGGCAGCAGCAGCAGCGGCAGCAGCAGCAGCAACAACAGCAGGGGGGGGGGGGTTACTTAACGCGGATTAGGGGTTGCACTACGTCAAATCTCTTTAGAACTGCAAAAAGAAGAAAAACAGACAGAAATTACAAGTTTATATCCTCAAAGCCGTGGACCTAGTCTTCGCCAAGGTGGCGACGGGCGGCAAAACAAAACGGACAGTAGTGTGCTGGAAGAGCCTGTCTCGTCCTAACCGTCTGTATCTGTCTGTTTGACTGACTGGCTGCCCGTTGCTTGTGCGTCGGGCAATGGCGGACGTTTCTGCCTCTTCTCTTGAAGACCTGTCTCTCCGATTGAATCACGCTCCGCAGTAAACTAAGATTAATGTCACCACCACCCCCACCACCACCCATAACCCATCACCACTTCCGTCACTGTCACCAACGCCATTTCCACCACCACCCCATCGCTACCACCCCCCCCACCCCCCACCCCCACTACCCACTACCACCACCTACCCCAACCCCCACCACCAATCACCCTTCTCACCCATGCTGAGGGCTCTCGAACGAGATGTCGAGCGGGATGTAATCAAGCCCGCTCCCCCCCCCCTGCCAGCCGTTCGCACCCCCACCCCCCTCATCCAGCATAAACTGCCCGTTGTTAGCTCCGTTCGATACAGGATCCGCTAGGATCTTGATAACAGGTACAGCCGCAGTTTCGATAACCTGCAGTCAACATTCGGCCACGCAAGGTAAGCAGCCGTAAATCTCTCGCCGCCTCGAGAGGCGGCGAAACAACCGACCAATCAGGAGAGGCAACGCAACCAACCAACGACACGCGG
The DNA here is from genome assembly GCA_012845835.1 of Undaria pinnatifida. Taxonomy (NCBI): domain Eukaryota; class Phaeophyceae; order Laminariales; family Alariaceae; genus Undaria; species Undaria pinnatifida. The sequence goes on along the minus strand of JABAKD010000009.1, from coordinate 6,499,637 downwards.
CGAACTAAGTGAAGCAATTTAGTAGAGGCACCGAAACAAAACCAATTCGTGGAGGCGCAAAATCGACCCATCATAGGTAGCGAAATAATAGACGGCAAAACGCAAGAGTTAGCAGAGCCAGAACCCCATCGCTCCGCAACAAATCAGAGGCGGAGAAAAAAATACCAGGGACACTAGAGAGCCCATCGCTCAAACGCGGCGAAACAGCCGGCCAATCAGGACTGGCAAAAACGCCTAATCATAGAGAGGCGTCGGAACCATTCAAGCACGGACGAAACAGCCCCCAATCCACACCTTCATCCCCCTGACCCAGCTCTGCTCTTGAAGAACGTTGGCGAGCTTTTGGAGGTTCGCCACCGTCTGCATGCTGCTGTATCCCGCCCGAGAGCCGCCGTAGCTGTACTTGAAGCCATTGATGCCGCACACAACCACGTCAACGTCGCTGCTTGGGAGTTCCAGGCCTAACAAGTCGGGAAGGCAGAGCGAAGTGGAAAGGGGACACAGTCAGTCGCGTACCGAATATTCGCATTTCTTTTCCTAGAGGGATATTCTCTTGCTACCTTTTCATCAATTCAAAAATAATCCCACACAAATTCCAGCTACCTTATACCCAAAACGCGGGCGCTGTTCTAAAGGGGCTTCTCGATTTGGAGGCGTTTCTCTCTTGACGGAGTAATCTCGGCATTTTTATTGCGGTAGTCGGGCCTTGAAAATTGTAACTATCGACAAAATAATGACTGCAGTAATATCTCTTGAAGAGTCTGATCGACGACTGCTCTCGCACCTGTATAGCAGGATCCGTACATCTCCACCTTAGCCTCTTTCCAGATGCCAGCCACCAGCTCGCGTACGCGGGCCATCACCTGAAAAAAATACGCGTCATGGGGCCAGAAAACAAAAATATACAGGTGACATAAAAACAATAAAAAAAATAGGACGGCATCAAAGACATTGAGAAACCTATACAGAAATATATTGTAAAAAAAACATCAACACGTCAAAATGTGATACTGGTGACAAAACACGAACATACGTAGCAGATCAGAATGGAAAAGGACGACCTACACAACAAGGCCGAGACTAGTTTCGAGCCAAGACCTCCCGCAGTCAGGGTCTACAGTAGCAACAGCAGCCACCCCACCACCCCACCACCACCAACACCAACACCAACACCAACACCAACAACAACAACAATCTGGTGGCCGCACCTGACTCCAGGCCCGCCGTCGTGGCCGCATGGCTCTACCAAGCTTCTGCATGAACCGATCCACGTTGCGGTCAAGGCACGACACCATCAGATTATACTCATACTCCATGCGCTCCGCCCGTCGGTCCCCCATCGACGAATCGCCCACACTTCCTCCACTGCGTGATCGGAACCTCGCTGGCAACGCTTGTGGCGGCGGCTGCTGCTGTTGTTGCTGCTGCTGCTGCTGCTGCTGCTGCTGCTGCTGCTGCTGCTGCTGCTGCTGCTGCTGCTGCTGTTGCTGTTGCTGCTGCTGTTGCTGCTGCTGTTGTTGCTGCTGTTGTTGCTGCTGCATCTGTTGTTGTTGTTGCTGCTGCTGCTGCCGTTGCTGCTGCTGTTGTTGTTGCTGCTGCTGCTGCTGGTGTAGCGTCAGCGGAGGTGGTGGTGGTGGTGGCGGCGGTGGCGGCTGCAGTTGCTGTTGCTGCTGTTGCTGCTGTTCCGGCCTTCCCATCTGGTGCACCCCTCGCCGAGCTTGCTCTTGGCGGTTATGTCGCCCTCCCCCGCCTCCCCCACCCCCACCCCCCCCGCCGCCCCCGTGCGGTCTGCCGACCTCCGCGGGTGGCGTTCGGTAAAAGTTGTCTTCCCGGAAGGGGTGGTGGGTACGCCCCGCGTCTGCGTCACGTCCCTGCCAGCCCCCGCCCCCACTTCCGGCACCGCCACCGGACCTTACGCCCCGTCGCGCGCCGCCCCCCGCCCCGCCTCCTCCGCCAGCCGCGCCCCAGTCACTGCTGTTCGGAGGGTCAAGCTTCTGCGGGTACGCGTAGGGTCCCCCACCTGCGCCCCCGCCGCCGCCGCCGCCCCCACCACTGCCGCCACCGCTAGCGCCGTGCCTCGTGCCGCTGCTGCTGTTGCTGCTGCCTGCGCTGCTGCTGCGCGGCCTGTGGCGGGGAGGGCTGCGCAAAACGCGCGGTGATCGGGCAAAATCTGCTTGCCCTAACCCTCCTCCTCCCATCCCCCCTCCCCCTCCTCCCATCCCTCCTCTCAAGTCGTTGCCCTCTTGCGCCCCGCCGTCTCTGCCTAGCGGAACGGACATCGAGGTCCGCAACACCACCTGCGCCCGCGGCAGTACCATCGGCATCGCCATTGGCATCGGCAGGGGCATCGACATCGATGGCACCCCGCGCCCTTCCTCCGCGTCGAATCCCGGGTGGTGCCCCTGCGACGGTGACAACGCCTTCTGCGCGCGAGGCCTGGAACTCCTAAGGTCGTTCACCGAGCCCCCGCCAAGGTTTCCACCACCGCCACCACCACCGCCGCCGCCGCCGCCACCACCTAACGCCGCGTGCCCTGAGCGCACCCAAGGCCTCCCCGTGTCACCCCCACCCCCCCCGCGCCGTCCGGACGCCCTTCCCTGTCCCGGGGCGGGCGGAATATTTCCACGTGACCACGAAGCCGCGTTGGATCCGCGATCCATCCCCGCGTCGCGGTCAGACCAATCCTTCCCACCGCCGACGCCACCGCCGTCATAGCCACCTCGTCCTCCTGCTCGTCTTTGGTCCGATTGTGTCATTCCGTTCCGGGACGGGGCAACCGGGGTCTCCGAGCCGTCGTGCGTCCTGCTGCTCGTTCTAGCCGCCGGAGCTGGGGTTGGCGCTGGGACTGGCGCTACCGCTGCTGCTGCCGCCGGGGCCGCTTCGGTGTGATCCGGGGCAGATCCAGCTGCCGCGGAAATGCGAGTGTTGTCGACGCCAGTGGGAACGGCGGCGGCGGATGACTCCTGCTGAGGGTCAGCGGCCATGGCGGCGTCTGCGGCAGCAGTAGAAGCGGTAGCAGCAGCAGTGGTGCCAGCATCACTACCAGGAAGGGTGGAGGTAGCAGCAGCCCTATCACCGCCGTCATCAGGAAGGGTGGCAGCAGCAACGTCAGGAGGGGTAGCAGTCGCTGTCGCAACAGTGGAATCATCAGCACCAGCAGCAGCAACGGCAGCAGCGGCGGCAGTGGCAATCGTAGCAGCAGCGGCAGCAGCGGCAGCAGTATCTGCAGCCACAGCAGCAGCAGCAGCAGCAGTATCAGCAGCTACAGCAGCTTCGGCAGCAGCGGCAGCAGCCGCAGAAACACTAGGGTCATCATCAGCAGCGGCAGCAACAGTGGAACCAGCACTTCCAGTAGCACCAACAACACCACCAGCACCATCAGTACCAGCAGCGGAAACAGAAGCAGTAGCAGCAGCCACAGTTACAGTCACAGCAGGTGAAGGAGGAACAGGAAGAGGACTAGCGGAACGAACGGCTTCAGCATAAACACCGGAACCACCATCACCACCACCCTCAAGCTCTTCGATGGCTACAACAACTGCGGTATCGGCAGAATCTACCAACGAAGGAGCCACCTCCTCGACGCTGCCTATGCGCGCCCCCACCCCCTTTTCGCGCTGACCCTCCCCCGCGTCTGCCTTGCTCGCGTGAGTTCCCACTTCCTCCACCGCCTTCGGGACAGTAGCCACATCCTTAGTTGCATCGCTCGCACCCGCATGCTTGCCGGACGACGATGACTGCTCTTCCTCCCAAGAGCAGCCTTGCATCAGGCCGGCGTCCTGCCTCTGGTATGCCGTGGCGAGGGCCTGTGCCCGGCCCTCCGACTCCGCGATCGCCTGTGCATACGACTTAGCTTTGCTGGCCCTGTTGTGCGCCCTCCTCACGATGACGTCCCCGACGAGGTCCAGCACCTTCACCATCACATCCCTGACCTCGCCCGACTGGCCTTCCACGGCAGGAGCCACCCCCTCCCTACCGCCGCCGTCGGCACCGCCACCGCTACCGCTCGAAGCGCAAGGGGTCGATGAGCGGCGGACAGCGCCCTCATCTCCCTCAGCGTCCTTCCTTGCAGGCGAACCGTTGGCTGGCCCCGTCGTCGAGCTCGTAGCTCCGTGCGGCCCGCCCCCGTCCCCACCCTCAACGCTTGCCCCAGAGGAGGCCCAAGGCTGCTCCTTCTGCCCCTCATCGCTGCCGCTGGTGCTGCTGCGGCCGGGAAGCTCGGCCGGACCCCCCAACGCGGCACGCAGAACGCCAGCGGTGTTTCCGGTGGTCCACGCCATCGGCTTAGAAGCAGCGTGCTTGAGCCCAGGCACGGCGGTGGTCGGCGAGACCCCCCAACCCCCCCCGCCCCCTACCCCCGCTTCCGAAGCGGCGGTAGTGGTGGCGGGAGAGGTTGTCGCCGGGCCCGACCACTTTGCGTCTGTGGCGGCCTCGAAACCTGCCGGGGTTAGGGTCGGCGTTGACGGCTGCGGCAAGAGCTTGGTTGACGCCGATGCTGAGACCGTGCTACTGCCGCCGAGCAGCACCGTCGCAAACGACGGCGCCCCTCCCCCCTTACTACCGCCCCAAACGGAAGTCGCGGCGTCCTTGGCGGCCGGCGTCTGCGCCTTCGGCCCCTTGACAGACACCGACTTTCGGAGAGGAGAAATGGCCGACGCGGCCTCGCCGGAGCCGCCGCGAACCATGTCCGCAAACGAGGACGACCTAGCGCGGGCGTGGTGCGGCTCCTTCGCTTGGCTTACAGCAGGGGCGGCGGTGGCCGCGGCGGCAGCCAGGATGGGGTGGTGCCCGTTCTCTCGCGCGTACTCGCTGTGTCCCCGCTTGGGCCACGGATTCGGGTCCTCCCCTGCATCCCTCGGCCACCCTCCCCCTCCCCCCTCCACTTCTTTGTCGCTTCGTTTTCTAGCCGTGGCCGTGGCTCGGGGCCAGGCCCCGGTGCCCGCGGCCGGACCAATGCTTTCGCGCCTCTCCCGGCGAGAGCTGGACGGCTTCGACCAGCCGCCTCCCGTCTCCTCCTCCCGCCGCTCCCGCGCGGAGCCGCTCTTACCCCACGCGCGGCTGTCGTCCACCTTGCCACCATCCTGCCGGGAGGCTCCTCTCAACCAAGACGCGCCGCCGCCATCGTCGTCGTGCCGCAAATCGCCGCTTAACGTGGAGCCCTTGCTCCCCCTGGAGGGGGCGTCGGCCCTATCTCGGTAGGACTCGCGGTGCGAGTCCCGGAGGGGTTCCCGGTGGCCAGCCGTGGCCTTGAGGTGACCGCCCCCATCCTTACTCTTCGCGCCCTTGCCGCCGCCCCGCTGCTTAACCTCCCTGATTTCGTCTTTCGTGTCTTTCGGCTTCCGACGGCTGGTGGAAATGACCCATCCGTCGTCTACGTCTGCTGCGGCTTCGGCTGGCGAGGGCGGCACAGTGGTCGCACCGGCAGACCCCCCCGACGACGCGTTCGAGGACGATGACGCGGTGATGCGGGAAGACGCTGGTGGTGACGGCGGCGATGGCGGCGCTAACGCTCCAGAAGAACCTTTGGCGCTGGACCCCCGCGCGATGCCCTCGCGGTCTCCTTTAACCGGCTTTCTCGCCGGTTCAGCCTCGACAACCTCGACCGGGTTTTGTGCCGCCCCGGCGGGACCTTCGGCTGCAGACCCCAGAGCGTCTTCATCAGCCTGTGCCGCTAATTGAGTTGGTTCTGGATGCGTCGCCCTCCGCGGGGGGGGAAAGTCGAGCAACCCCGCGGCCGCCAAAGTGGCGTCGACCGCCGCTGCGGCGTCCGCGGCTTTCTTTCTCTTACGCCTGGCCTTCTTAGCCTTGCTCTTGCTACTGCTGTTGGCAGTATCGGTGGTGGTGGTGCTCATGGTGCCGAAATTGGCCGCGTCAGATGCCGACTGTTCCACTGGGTCCCCCTCGCTTGCCGTGTTGCCGACGCTGCTTCCGGTGGCCGTGGTTGTCGAATCGATCGCGTAATCATCGCCACCGCCGCCACCGCCACCGCCACCGCCAACACCACCACCACCGCACCCGGTGCCATGGGCACCGTTAGAGTCATCACTAACGATACAGACGCCTTCGTCCGCGGTGGCAACCGGCTCGTCACCCGCGCCCTGGTCTACGCAGGCGCGCTGCAGAAGTTCTACGACGAGTCTCACCGCCGCGCCGTCGTCCTGTTGACACCACAGAAGCAGACGACGCGGGGGGCGGGGGGCGGGGCAGCACGGAAGCGTACAAACACTCAATGTCTAAGAGGCTAAAAACATCCAAGGAAAAAAACATATTTGCCGATACGCACCGTGTCATAGAAGCTGCAGGCGTCACCAATGCTCAGGAGACGGGTATACTACTGTAGTTCTACCCTTCCCCGCGTTCTTTACAGATCACCATGAATGCTGGAGACTGACAGCGCAGTATGCGCGGGGCAGGGACCACCGTTTAATCTCTCTAAACGATTCCAGCCGAAAAAATTGCCGGGCGCTTCGCCCGAAACGGAACAAAGTTTATGATTTCTGCTAAATCAATTTTCAACCACAAAACCTGACAAAACCAACGTTTTCCTTTTCTTTTAAATTCTACTCACATAAATGGCATTTTAAGTCTCCCAGGAGGGACAAACCCTTGACGCCCAGTGACACGTAACATGCACATGTATACGTTACGCGAACAACGCACCTTGAAGCACCAGGCTGCGGGAGCAAGCACCAGGTCCTGGACTACGTTGTCGCCACCCCGATCCCCCTCTTCGCCCGAAGCTTTGACGAGCGCCTCCGCCTCGGGAAGGCCCTCGACGAACCGAAGCCTGTGCTGCATCGGCAGCGTCTTCCAGTAAGCGCGCAGCTTGTCAGCTTCCCGAGCCACACTTGCCAAAGGTCTGCGATAGCAGGGCAGCAGCAAGGTTAGCACCAAATTAAATTGGATTTGTATTTTCAAGGTCGCGCCGAGCAGGTATGTTATTGCGGGGATAATCGGAAAACACGATGGTTTCCTCATACCACAGGCGTTAGAGGCATTTGCAGCACAGGGGTCAGAATAGAACACAATAGCAGCAGCAGGATAGCAGAATTAGTACAATAAATCGCTTGTTTGAAGCTCGTGCCGACCAGGTATAATGGCCCGGATATTTGGACAACACAATGGTCCTCCCCCGTTCCAGGCCACCAACGCCTATCCAACAGGGAGGGGACATGACACGTCTGCCGTTAACAGGCAACACCATTTTTCACATACAAATTTTTAACTTGAAAAAAAACGAAATAAAAACCCAAAGTGCGGCATTAGTAAAAGCTGCTCTTCCAGCTCGAGTACGACTCCAGAGGTTAACAACGGTCGCAGCCTAGTCTGACCTCCATCCTCATCTGCAACAGTATAATCGTAATCAGCAGCAGCAGCAGCAGAGGCAGCAGCAAGCGCCTCTTCGACACGTGTTTAATCGCCGAATGCTTTATCTAAATGCGGTTCATCTACCGTAGTAGCTCGGCCGGAACCGTAACAAGGCGAGAGCCCGCGCCCACCCTACCGACATACGCACCGCAGCACTCGGAGCGATCTGCTTCTCGATAAGCCCACAAGAAAAAAAAATATCCGGTACACCCCTTGAGCTGCTGCACATAAGTTTCCAGCTCCAAGCCTACTTCAAAGGAGTGTGCCCCCCAAGTACGGGTGAGAGCTAACCATACTCAAGTTTCGGGTAAAACTGCATGGAATTAGAGTGTTTTTTTCATAAATGGCAGGGTTAACCCGTACACAACTGCACCCATGTTCTTGGGGAAAAAATGGGTTCCTTTTTCCCACTAGAATAAAATGGGTTCCTTTTCGTCGAGAAAAAGGGAAGAGACTTTCACAGCATCCGGCGGGCTCTCGGGAGCGAACGGTGCGGTGGAGCGAACGGTGCGGTGCGGTGCTCGAACGCCAATCATCCACCGCAGCCTTCACCCACCGCCACCGCGACTAAAACGGTACACTATCCCCAAACGACTCGTCGCCGCAAAAGCAGCAGCAACACCAAAAGCAGCACCACCAGCAGCAACACCAAAAGCAGCACCACCAGCAGCAACAACAACAGCAAAAGCAGCAGCAACAGCAATAGCAGCAGCAGCAGCAGCAGCAACAGCAGCAGCAACAGCAGCAGCAACAGCAGCAGCAACAGCACCAACAACACCAAGAACAGCACCAACACAGAGTGCACTCGAACTCCGCACTCACCCCGAAGGCCCCGCCGACCGCCCCCTTCTCCGAAAGCTTGCCCACAAGCTCAGCTCCAGCCGGCTCGCCAGCAAGTCTCCCAGGGTCGCCTTCACAAGTCTATCGCCAAGCCACGCCGTCTCCATCATCAGCGGGTCTCCTATCGCGGCACCACCGCCACCACCAGCACCGCCACCACCAGCACCGCCACCACCAGCACTGGCACCACTACCACCTCCTTCACCCCCATCACTGCGTCGCCGCTGCGCTTCCGTGTCCGCCAAGGCGTGACCAAGAACAGCTCCCGTTTTCTCCGCACCCCAAACCGCCACCGCTGCCGTCGCTTTAGGGGCCGCCGCCACCGTCATCCCTCTTCTACTGCCTAACTCAGCGTCAGCGGCAGCCACGTCCCCACCCCCCGCCCCCCCGTGCGCTTCATGCTGCGCTCCCCCGGCGCCGTCGCTACGGGAGGACAACCGCCGAAGGTCTTCGAGCAGCCTCCGTGGCCGCGACAGCTCAGCTTCGGTCAGGGTAAGCGCGCAAGGCGCTCCCGGTCGCGCCCCCTCCCCGTCCCGCGAACCGTCACCGACGGCGATACACAATCGGACCGCTTCCTGCAAGCGCTCCCCGACCTGCAGCACCGTCTGCCCGTCACTGCTGTCACTGCCACCACCGCTAGCGCGGCACTCCACCGACCCAGACTCGTTGGTCAAAATTGCGCCTGCTCGACTGTAAACTCCGTCCCCCGAATCGCCAGCCGCTGCCACCCCCCCCCCGGGCGCCGCCCCCGGACTTCCGTTGGTACCAATGCCGTCCATTCCCACATCCGGCGACCCCGTCAGTCTATCATTCCCGCGTCCGAACCCCGATTTATCCCCTGCCTTCGCGGGCAGAATCTCGGCAGGCGTCGCTTTTGGCGTGCTTGCAGAGACTGCCCCCGCGTCGGCTTGGGAAGAAACGACGCGTGGGGTGGGCACAAATGACGGCGGCGGTTGCCTTCCTACCTGACCCTCGCCCTGAGCGTTAGCGTGCGAGGAAGGGTGTTGGGAGGGAGCTGCCGTAGCCATCGCGGACGATGCACCCACGGAGATGGCGGAGGCGGTGGAGGAGGGGGCGGGGGCGGCGCCCGGCCCGACGCGATTTCGCTCGCTTCTCTGGAGTTTGTCGTAGATTTTGCGTACCTGCAGGGGAAAAACAAGACTTGATGGAATCAACAACTAGGGTAGCATGACGGAGGTTGTTGATATGAGTTCAGCGCAAGGGACGTACGCGCACCAACGTTTCAGGGCACACACTACTTCGACGAAATCTGGGATTATGTTTGCAGTCTTAAATGTGGTGGGACGTTTACATTATGGTTTAGTAAACTCGTGTATAATGAAGCTTATAATCAAGCTTATACGCAGAGCGACGCCCGTCTCTTCAACGTCATGCACATGTGGTCGGAGAATAAAGCGATATTGTTTGTACGGACCCTGTTTTCCACAAGAAAAGTTCAATCCAAATTGCAAGGTTGCAAAACTCGAATCAACTTTGCAAGCTGCGTAGTTATCAATACTACTATATTACGTAACCGCCGTGCGTGATGCGCCGATCACGAACATATGATATGGTTCATGTATTGCCGCAGATACCGTTTTCTTTTTTTCACGGTAGAAGGAAAAACGCGAAAATGCAAAACTACCGAAAGGGCAAAAAACGTTACCCTTGCTGAGTTACTCTTCTGATCTTATAAATACCAGGCAAAACTAGTACCTGGTACTCGGAAGGACGAAGGGAAACACGAACTGGCGCACACAACGTAGGATAAAGGAACGGCCAATCATGTCATACGAGGTGTATGTATCATGAATAGACCAATAAAATCCATAGGACCCATGCTTATCTTCAAGGAGTAAAAACGCGCGACCGGAGTATCACTCAGCTTGCAAAGTATGAGTAACGAGTATTATTGATAGAACTCACAGCTGAAGTATTTACAAAAAATTCCTTTATACCAGGTATACAAAGATAAACCCAGACAAAGTGCGATCCTACTGCGTTTGCTGCTGCTTTCTACTTCTATTTTTTCTGCTGCACTGCTACTGCTTGCTGAGTGTGTGCGTACACTCAATAGTTGCAGTCTTACTTATGACCGCAAGTATTCACCAGCACGCGAGGGCATCGTGCTGTACGCCATACCTGGTACAGCAGTATAATATTGGTATAGATAATTTTATCAGATATTTATAAGATGTGCTTATGGAGGGAGAATGGCCACGCACTCTTGTAGCCCGCCCAGGTTGTCGCTCTTTTGCCTGGTTATAATACCATGTGTACGACAGGGTATGATATACCGGTGTAGCGGTTTACAACGTGCTGTCTGCGTTGGTTGTGGCGGTTTGGAACGCGCATCGCCGAGGGACAGCGACAAGCTTCAAATACCTTAGCAGAGCGACCTCTACTCTACTGCCAGAGGTAGTGTCACATGTAGTGACATGAACACGCATGCCGGGTATCATCGTCTATACTACAATAGCAGCAAAGAGTAGCTGCAGCAGAAACAATGATCAACGAACGAGCATCGGCCGCAACTCACACAACAAAATGCACACAAATCGAGCTGATTTCACTCCTGGCTTCCGCTGCATCAAACCATCGAATCATGATATGCACTTGTCGTAGATGTACAAAATATGTAAAACACTTTCCTCCACTATGGCGGTACTGGTTGAAGAACTACACGTAGAAAGGCAACGGAATTGCGATTCTAGAACTTGCACACGCCCACCACGAGCTGCAAGCTTGGGGCAAGTCATCCCCGAGGGCCTCGAAACAACAGTGGCACCTCCGTTTCTCCCTCCCTCCCTCCCTCCCTATTCTAGAAGTCTCCAACACGCTGCATAGTCCAACAAAACGCAGCGCTGCGTACGTACCATATACCAAAAACAGCACACACGGTGTACGAGACGGTCGCACGAACACTATATTAATCGTACTCGTAGAAGACCTTTCGTAGACCTCAGGTTCGGGAAGATCATTGTCAATTCAATATGATTCGTACGTGCAACACAAAAAATGATACAAAAATGTATGCAGACAGGTCAGGTTGCACAAGAAAAAAAAAGAGGCAGTCATAAAGTAGTGCTTGCCTTGTCCCTGTCCCACGTGGGAGGAGTTCCTTGCTGGCGCATCCATGACTTGTGCTTGCGGTACAGGACGTTGAAGAGACGGATCCAAACCACATCCTCGACGGCGATCGCCTAACGAGGAATACCGGGGGAGGGAATGAGAGTCCGCGCGTGCAACAGCAAAAGCAGCAACCGAGACAGAGAGGGAGGGGAAGGCAATGCCATAATTGCTCGTCAAATCCGGAAAAAATCAGTCTCTCGTCATCATTGGCCTATAAAATTAGGCGTACGTTTTGGACGCTTCGGCAAGGTCCCACGTTTTCTTCCGCGGTGTGTTCTCCCGAGGCAATGAGGCATCGCTTGGCGGGGCGGCGTTGCCCGGCACATGGGGAGGGGGAAAGAGGAGGCATGTCTGCATGCATGCGGATGGCCGCTCGATGTCAGCAAAGAGCAGTAGCGATCGGCTACGAGAGTATCGCACAGACCGAGAGGTTCGTCATCAAGGTACCGGTAAGCACTGCAGCTTGTATCTGATTCCCAATTTTCGACTCAAAAGCGGGGTTGCAGCAACATCCAGGGGCAATCTCCGCCGGCATGATACCATGCGCTACTGACAACCTGATTTCCGCTACGCCGACGGGGTGCGCTTCTTTTCTCTAGCGACGGCGGAGGACGCCCGTACGGTGGAGCGTGTCTAGAGGGCAGGGATTGAAGGTGGCTCGACTACGCTCGCGAAGTAACAGCCAGGGCCCCCAACCACGCCTTATCGCAGCGCAATATTGACCTACCTGTAGCCTCTCCTGCGTGGAGAGCTGGCAGAACCATGAGCTCATATCTTCAGCCATGACATCTCTCTGTTTCCAGTCCCAGTTAGCTTCCCCCTGTTCTTCGCCCATCGCTTGCCTGGGGGTGTGCTTGGGTACTTGCGCGCTTCTGTAAGGCGTTCATTATTATGGAGGCTTCGTTTGAAAGCAGGGGACGTTTTCAATGTCATCCCCGCTCAATTGACTCTCTGGCGCAATCCATTACGCCTTCGATCCAGACTGTTGAGGACATGGCGACCACATGTGCAAGCTCGACCGCCCTTGCTGCTATGCAACTAGTGCTGGCAGCGTCCCAGGCTGAGGAGGAGGTGCGAGACGGATGCTTGATTCCTTTAGTGGAGTATTTCGACCTCGATAGGACTTGTTTTTTTGAATTTTTTACATGGCCTCACGAGACACTCCCCTCAACTTGCTGTCAGTATAGCGAATATGCCGCAAGTTCGAGTAACAAGAGATTGAGCTGCGATCCAGCGGCGATTGCAGCTGTCGGACACCTTATACCTGTTCTTGGCAGGTGTAGTCCAGTTGATATTAGAGCATGACACAAATGCTGATTTCGCCCTAATGCTGAAGCAGTGTTGCTGTGCTGCTGCTGCTGCTGTTGCTGCTTCTACGATAGGATTATCGCTGCAGTTGCCCCCCTTTTTTTTAGCTTGGTACTTGCTTAGTCTTGTCTATACTTGATAAGAATATTGTACGGCGGTACACAGCTCCATCTTGTATCGCACCCGCGAGCTACCATCATGGAGCTCTTTGTTCAGGGCACTCCAGACAAAGGGTGGTACACCACAGCAGCAGCAACATCAACACAGTATAGCAGCAGCAGCAGCAGTCCCACGCGTGCTACATAAATAAGTAACGTAGCATCATGCATTCAACTACGACGGGGTTTTCACCCGCTCGCCCGCAAGAGCATCAACGTCCAAGACAGAAACATGCACAATGCAGCAAACGAATGCTATGGTACAACCTTTGCCGACCGCCAAACGAACTCCGCGCAGATCTTGGAGGCAGGCAGAGGGCGTCGTTGCAGCGCTGAGGCTCGTCTTCTCACGATATATGAGAAAATTGAAATTTGACGCAAGAAACGGCGCTTTCAGGTTATGTATGTGATGATAAATGCCATATAAAGGCTAATACCAGGTACCTGCGCTCAATAATGACAATGACAACTAAGAAATTGAGCATCGACGCCAAATTGACGCGTGTTACGGCAGTCAGTACCAGTGCAGTACCGGTACGCTGGGGCAGTACCAGTTTAACTCATACCTGGTAGGTTTGCAATACTTACAGCAGCAGTACGCACACACTGCGCCCAAAATGCTGAATATGCCCCAGTACTCGTACAGTCTAGAAGAGTACCCTCGTTTTCCTTTTTCCAATTACCCGGGTACTCGCGAGTGTTGCCCGTCCCGCAAATGCTCGTCACGGGTATGAGTAGCACTTAATACTCGCCGAGTGTTTGGGTCCCCGGGTAGCGTACTCGCGAGTATCGAGTACAGTACCCGGGTACTCACTGCTTCACCTCTGGAAACCCGGGGACGGCAACTTTTCATCGTCTAAATACTAAATACCGCCCCCAGCAGCCCCCAGGACGATATAATGGATTACGCGTGCTGAACCTGCGATTTCGTGTAGGGGACCTGGCCCTACCAGAAAGAAGAAAGAGATATACCAGTAGTCGGGAGGAGGACGTGGGTGCACATATATATGTGCCGGTGTGGTACAACAGCAGTATAGAGTACGACTCACATAGTAGGATAATGTGAAATGTAGAAGCAGGAACGGGATGTGTTAGAAGAGATGAGGAAGTTAGACGAATGTGACATGGACGAGTTTGGTAGACTAGAGAGTAGCGAGAAAACGATCGCTATCTTAGGAGATAGATGGTGGCCACAGAAGGCAAAACGGGAAGAGGATAAGATGAGCAAGCAATTATTATGTAATACGATCGTATGTGTATGGGATAAGCGTTATGAGCGCCCACATGTTGGAGTTTTCTCTATGAGGAGTAGGAACGGTGCTCCGTCTCGAAAGGGATGCGTGGTCAATGGTCATATGACAAAGTCGAGCAACAAATGAGTACGCCCCCCCCCCCGCCTCCCCCCCCAGGGCGATATATCCTCGAAGCACGCCCTCTGGGCAGTGTGCCTCCAGGGACCCATTTCAAAAGCTCTGTCGGGCAATTTTAGTCAGTTCGATGTACGCCTTATTTTGTCAAGCGCCAGGGTACTCACGAGTACCCGACTACCCGGGTGCCCGGTGTTGCACCCTGGAAACCCGGGAGGTGGCAACATATAACCCTGTGAATCACCGTGGGCGGTATTGCGTTCAAAATCTCAACGAGCAAAGATGCCCGTTGTTCTTACGTGTTTGCTCGAATCACGGCGTGCTGTGCGGGGCGCATCCAATTCGCTCTCTGTCTGTGTATGTGCCATGACTTGTCGGCCTGTGATGAAATACACGAACACACATGCTCTATACATGTATAATGCTTATGTAAATCATTGTGACGGTCGTCCGGTTGAATGTGGTATCCACTGCGTTTCGAACCCCCTGTTCGATACAGTTTTATGGACCCAAGGTCGAATAAAGTCCCGGGTATCAGGATACCCGGCTAGGGTGCTCGCCTAAAATAGCCGACAATGCTCGCGAGTACCCGAGCAGTTTTTCCCCAAATTCGTCTAGTACTGTATTAATAGTATTCTTTCTCGCCGTTACGGATCACTTGATGTAAGTATTGGATTGGATGAGGCCCCCTCCGCCGGCAGGAGGTGCTCACCCGTGGATATACCACGCGCGCTGAGGGTGCCCTCGGCTGAAGCACCTTCAGCGCTGCAGCATTTCCCGGAAATGATCGCAACCTGTAGAAGAATACTCAATGTAGGGTGGATGGGACGGTCTTAAGTGTTTAGCTCGTTCCTCGTGTCTTACCGAGGTTTTGCAGGGGCTGCGATATATATGACTGCACTCGATACAGTTTTCAAGTGAATATCATCAAAGGTGTGGTTCCAACCTCTGTCCCGCAGTTTTGATTCATGTGATTGGATGACGATACTGTAGTATTATATATCTCCGTTACGGGTCATTTATCTTAATGTAAGTATTGGATTGGATGAGGCCTCCTGCGCCGGCCGGTGGTACCACGCAAACTTCTTGCACCCTTGCCACCTCACCCAAACTCGCGTTACTTGTAGCCTTACTTCCGTGCGCGGATGGCGAAGTCTTCCGCAAAAACCGGTGCCAACAACAGGTCGGACGCGTTGGTCCAGGCCTGGTCCCGTCGGTTTCCCCCCCCCAGATTTGGCGAGTACTAGCTGGCGGCGTGTACTCGGCGGCGTGCACCTCTACCCCGGTGTCGCTGTATCAAGACCCTGGAAATACCTACGTTTGTAGAGCAGTACTCGCAGGGTCAAGCCTCGAAACTCGAAGAAAAAGGCTGTGGACATTCATGGCCCAGTACTTGCAGTATCAAGCCTCGAAAATACCTGGTACTGCGTACCAGGTATCTGGTATGCTGTAGCCTGGTAATCATTCCTACTGCGTCGTACATTCGGATGCAGTACCAGACCGCTGTCGTTCGTCCGACATTGAGCTGGTTTTTGTGGTGTACCCTGGTGCTTAGGTAGACGCACAAATCGAAATCGGACGCAGCACCATGGTACCTGGCTTGTATTTGTCATTTAGCTTGCACCTGGCGCTACCTAGTGTGGTGTTTACTGGGATACCCTCACACTGACAAGTGTAATCCATTGTCCATCGACTCCACTGCTGCTCGAATGCTTCAGATCCAGGATTCGGTGCCATGTGTCGTACCCTGGTGTTGTAGGCCGTAACGGTAACGGTATCCACCAGTACCAGTACGAATACGACTGTAGTATATTTGGAGTTCAACTACAAAGTACGCTGACGCTCTGCAACTTTCGTGCGCCCAGGAGGATGACACGAGCCAAGAGGTCTTCTATGGCTGCGCGGACCTGTTGATCGTCGGCTGCCGGTACTACAAGTAAGTTCCTCGTACAAGAGTATGAAACATTTTTGAGGCCAAATCACAACTTGCTTGTTGCTCATCACGAATGAAATCGTGAGCCGCAAGGCATCTTCGTTTTACATGATATATGTTGAGGCCTTCAGCGCAATCGGTCGAAACTCCCAATTGTTAAATCATTACAGTAGTAACCCTCTCGCTTCCGCAAGAGTTATCCCATACTAACTCCATGTTGTTTGTCCCCTAAAGCATGCTCGACGGTGGTTGCCAATCCCTCATTTTTTTTGTTTTTCCGCCGCGTTTATGCTAATTTGTTGTTGCTCTATATTTGTTTTGCTCTACGTGTAGACTGCTATGGTGCTGCAGTATTCTGAGACGTACTCCCCACCCCCCCCCTTGCCTGCTTGCTCGATTGCGCCGAAACGTTTGGACGGGGTGCAGGGGCGTGGCGCACCTGGGGGAGTTCGTCAACCTCGTGCGGGAGCCCCAGAACCCGTACGATCGTAACGCCATTCGGGTGGACAACCTCGCCTCGCAGCAGGTGCGCGCTGAAGATGACGTTGCACACTTTCAACACCATATACAAAAGACAACTCAACTGTGAACTCGAGTATTTCGTTGTATGCAATCTTTGCAAGCTGCGTTTGTGTCCACTCGAGCCCGGGTGTTGCAGGGGCCTGCGAATTGGAGAGGGGTAAAAACCGACGACGAATCGATTGGAACAGGCCGACAACTGTTTTGACGTATTATATACTGTTAGTCTGTTGCGTGAGATGTGTGTAGTGTAAAGGGTGCTGTGGAAGGCTGGTTCTGAAAAGCGGATGCGATCGATCGAGCTCGTGCTTTTTTATTCAACCGTGCGCCGAGCGCCGGAATCCCCATACCATTGCCGCTCCGTGCGCCGCCACAAAGAAGCAGTGCATGTGCCCCCTCATTCACCCCCCCCCCCCCTCAAGTCTGCCGTTTCCAGTCATGGTCGGTCCAACAATAGACTTGCGCCATAGCCTTCGTACGCCGATTCTGGAACCCACCTATCCAACCGAATGAAACATGACCCAACTCAACCCAGTTCAACCCAACTCAACCCAGCCCAACCCAACCCAACCCAACCCAACCCAACCCAACCCAACCCAACCCAACCCAACCCACTGCAAGCTGTTTCGCGGTTTGAACCATGTCTCACCCTCTCCTTAGAACGCGGTACCCCATCGTGTTTGCGTGTGGAAGTGTCTTGCATTGTGCAGAGATACCGTAACACGGGGACTACACCATACCACCCTCAAGGTAACTCCATGCCAGGGAGTGTACATTCAACTATGCATTCGATGCGCACATCTCGCACCCCTCCCTCACCCCTGTTACCGTAACGCCCACCACCGCCCTGCAAACCCGGCCCTTCAATTTTCAGGTGGGCCACATCAAGGCCACGCAGGCCTGCGTCCTGGCCTGCATCCTCGACGACCGCCGCCCCACCGCTCCCCGCGTGGAAGCCGTCGTGTCGGTGGGGGGCCAGCGTGTGTACACCCTTCCCATCCGGGTGCATGTCTACGGCCCCCCCGAGACCGCGGCGGCGGCGATCGAGTCCTTCAGAGGGTAAGCCACGTCGGATGAGCGTTTATGTGTGTTTGTTTTGCTTATCTATTGTGTTAGAGAACAAGCCACTCGGAGGGAGCGAGTGTGAAGCCTCTATTTAGCCCTCTTGCAACAGTGCTGCATTGTTCAAGGTTAATCCCAAGTAGTTTGGCCCCGAAAACGCTTGTGCAGTTCTCAAGGGGTTGAGCTCTGGCCTCGCCTGGCGTGAACGACCGACCCTGTCTTGCGGCAACAGAAATGCCGCCCAATTGAATTGTGGTCCTGTCTTCGCGACGAAAAAGTAGTACCGCTGAATAGATGCTGCACTTCGTATGGTGCTACTAGATTTATTTTTAATTAGAAATACACTAGAGCTGTGAAAAAGAGTTTTCGTCTAAACTCATATTTGCGTGCTGTATGTGACACTCCGGTCGCGCGTGTTACGGGGCGTGTATGCCCTCATGAAGGAGTAGGTCAACGCCGGTCGCCCCGGTGGCGTATCAGGTTATCCTCGAGCCTGGTATAGGTCAGTTTCGTGAGTTCGAGCCCCGCCGAGTGCATACTCGTATAAATTCGTTGGGACTTTTTCTTGTGCACAAATTGACTTGCGGAAAGCGCGAGAGCGTGAGTTAGCAACACTCGATGAAAAATCGACAAGCAGTGGGATTGCTGAACCCTATGCGCGATAAAAATTGAAGGCGAGAACCGGGGGGGGAAAGGGACGACACCTGTGACCACGGCTTGTCCAGAAGCTGGAAAGTAAAAGTGTGCGAAAAAAGAAAAAAAAAAAAAGGAAAAAAAAAAAAGGTCGGCGACTCGCCTTCATGGTAGCTAGTACTACTGTAGGATCAACGGGGTGGTAAAACGACGTTCAGACTTTAATCAAGCTACGCATGGAAACCATAAAGCCAGTGCTGAGGGGGACACATATGTCGGCTGTGAAGCGCAACAGCTTTTAATTAGTATTTTTACCGGTGAGGGAAGGGGTTCTTTAGGCAATTTTTTAATCGCGTTATGGTTAAGAGCTATTTATGCCATCCTGTATCGCGACAACGGCAGTGCAGCTGAATTGAGTGGTATAGCCTGTAGGACTACTGATAATGGTTCATGTTAAGGCTTACCAGTAAAACCCATAATGGTGTTGAATAATACGTAGGCGTCGACCCCCCGCCCCCCCCCCTCTTCCCCCGAAGACCCCGGGGCCGACATGTATGCGGTTTTATCGTCCTCTTACAGCCCCGCGGTTTTTGCGCCCGACATGTATTGGCTTCCGTAGTACTGTAGGAAACCCCTATAGCCATCTGACGACGGCTTCATCATTCCCTCACAGCCCCGCGTTTTTCGTACCCGACATATGTTGGCCTCCTTAATACTATAGGAAACCCCGAATGCCTTCTCGAGAAAATGTAGCCCACCTTTTGGGGACCGTTGTTACGGTTCGCATGGCAGATTGCCTCTTTTTCATCCGAACACGTTTGTTGTCCGAATGTTTCCTCTCTGTTGGGCGAGCAGTTTGCACCTTAAGGGTGGCATGACGGGAAGAGCAGGACCATCGGCTGGAGGCGGGACTACGGCGGGGGGCGGGGGGCCTTCGGTAACCGTGATGACTACCGCGAACCCGGTCAAAACGCAGGTGACGGGAGTTTGAAGCTGCTCTTGTTTCTCTAGGACTGATCGATGTGATGCCTTGATCGATTTAAATATTATGGTTCGATGATCGATATACGAGTTTAGGCCGTTTATTAGGCAAGTGTTTTTTGGTTGAAAAATGGAGCAGAATGACAAAATGCCCAAAACAGAATTGCTATGGAAACAAAAACGGAGCAGATCCGCCGCGTTCAGATTTCAACTCTCGTTCCCCTGTCTCCTGTTTGACATTCGCAACCTTAAACGATTTCAGCTTCAGATTGTTTAAAGCAACTACACACAAAATGAGGTTGAAAATTGAAAAAAATTGCGTATACCTGTTAGGTTTTTATGTCGGTCGACAGGCATATTTATGGTTGGATGTGATAACATTCGATTAACCCAGTACACATATGCGAAGTATGTATGGTTATGTGCCGACCGGTGTATGATATTATAATATGGTTCAATTGCGACCTATCGTGTACCATGTACGTTTTATTTTTTCGTTCGTCCTTACTGTTCAGCTCTTGCTCTAGCCCGGCACCACAAGGCTCTTCGCCGCCACTGCCGGCACTGCCGCCGCCGCGGCTCTGCTTCCATGTAAACGTCGTGTTTATAGCAATGCGCCCTTGTACTTATTCCCCATGTGTGTGTTTTGTTTCCTTTTCGGCAGAGGGAGTTGGACGAGATGTTCGATAAGCTTGACACGGACACGCCGCAAGTTTTGACGCAAGAGGCGTCCGCCAACACGACTCCAGTCCTCTCGGCGACCCTCATGCAGCACCAGGAGGAAGGCCTAGCGTGGATGCTGCTGAGAGAGAGCAAACCTGACCCCACCGGTGAGGAGGGCCAAAGTATGGCGGGGTTGAAACTGAAATTGACGTTGGACTTGAAGGTGACGTTGAAGTTCAAGATGGAGTTGGAGAGTGCATTGGAGTTGGAGTAATATTGGAAGTAGTAGCGAGGGATATCGTATCGTTTTCTTCATATCATGTGCCATGTGTCAATACATCGAAGTTCGATATTTCGTATCGACGGCCGTTTCCCTCCTATTTATGTTGGTACTAACTGATGTTGAAGTTGGAGAGCTGGAGTTGAATCTGAAGTTGGTAAAGTTGGAGTGGGGCGTATAATATCAATTGTGGTCGATATATATATATATATATATATCGATACGTTGAACTTCGACACCTGGTTATCGATATATTGCAGCTCGATGTACATCGTAGGGCTTTCTGCCCTCAGTCCCTAGCGTCAACGATCTTTGCATTTGTTTGTGCTGGTTGTTGATACCGAAATCAAACTTCAAGTAGAAGTTGTGTTTGGAGTTGGAGTTGAAGCTGGGGTCAAAGCATAGAGCGGTGGTATTGGATACCCTCCTGTTTGCGAAGGCCGTTTTCATGCTTGCGACAACCGTTCATGTCCGCTAGAAACGCTTCATCCCCGCCACAACCGCCTCCCCGCCCTCCCCCCTCCTCCCCGGCCCTCCTGCCCTACGAAGAATAGGCCTTCCACCATTCTGGGAGAGGCGTGTTGAGGGCGGGCAGACGGTGTTCCACAACACCATCACGTGCTCCTCCCGCCCGGCCCGACCCGCTTCCGTCCACGGCGGCATTCTCAGCGATGACATGGGCTTGGTGAAAGGCAGGAGAGACGGAAGAGAAAGAGAGAAGACAAAAACATCCCAGACGGACAGGTCACGATCTAGATCACGTAGGCCCTACCGATTCATTTGTCGTTGTGAGATGTTATGCAGGAGCCGTAGTGCATAGATCCCACCGTGAAAACGTGCGTGCAAGAGCCGTGTCGTACAGACCCCACACGGCAAACATGGTCTACTTCAGACGGTGCAGATGATGTACACCAGTGATCTATATATCCCCCCTGAAATGTTAGTATCAATGTACGGGATATGATCTGCCCGATGTGTGAAGGGTCTGGACGTGAACCGGACCGTAGGCTGATGGGGACGAAGGGGGGTAGCAGGTACACGCCCCGCAACACGCTGCGCGCGCATGGCCTAACCCCGCCTCCCGCATGGCCTAACCCCGCCTCCCTCCCTCCCCCCCAGAAAAATCATCAAACTGAACCCTTTTTCCATCACCCGTCACCTTTCCGGGCAATGTCGCCTTGCTTCCCCTTAGGGTAAGACCCTCCAGGTAATTTCTCTCGTTGTGGCCCAGCCACCGAAAGGTGTGAGCTATGTGCAGAGGGTGCGCGCGGTGGAGGAGAACAAGAGGACGTTAGAAAGTCTGGAGGCGAAGGAGAACGCCGCCCAGCATGGGGAAACCGAAGCCCTTTCTCCCAAGGTACGCGTACTGTTTCGGAAAGATGGCGTTGGTCTCGCGTGGAGGTGGGCTTAGTAAGGCGTTTTATGTGCAATACCTGGCTCGGGTGGGAGGACGGGGGGATAGGTGGGAGCGAGAGGAGGGGCTGGTGGAGGTTAGTCGTGAGGGGCGTGGAAATGAACCTGTTTCTCTCTTTGACCGGAAGGTCGAACACGACGTGATGTCTTTATATTTTGATATTTCGATGTTTCGATGTGTCGGCATTGCGATGTTTTCGATACTCGGGTGCTTTGATTTTGCGATATTCCGATGCGCTCGATACTTTGATGCGTGGATGCTCTCGATATTCGGATATTCTCGACAGTTCGATGTTCTCGATATGATACTCTCGATTCTTGGATGTTTCGATACTTGGATGTTCCGAACTTTTCTTTTTATACAAATACAATTTTTGAGGCAACCGTTGGTGCTACAGGTACGATACTTTCGACAAGCTCTTCGCATTGATATGTTCCTTCCCTTGGTCTTACCGAAGGAAGCGAAGTTTGACAGTTGAAAAGCCGAAGAGACATCAGTTGTTCCGCTTTTGAAATGATCCGCCCGTCGTGTCCCGCCGTGCGCTCAACTCGACCCCGACTGCCGCGCGACACGCATGATGACGCTTGCACGCTCCCCACCTCCCGCGACAGCAAACGCAGGAGGAAGAAGGAGCAGGGGGTGAGCACATACCAGCCGGCCCAACGCCGGAGGAAACGAAGGAGCAGAAGCGGCTGAAATTGGTGAAAGTGTTCAAGTAGCTGAAGAAAATCTACTTAAAGGAGGTGAGACACACGACACGGGTCTCCAGGCCGCACGGCGGCGTCTTCCGGGGGGAAAGGGGGCGGAGGGCAGTGGTAATAACGCGGTTGCTCGTGAGACGCGCACGACGAAGTGGCCTTCGAATCAAATCTGACGTGTACTTGTCCGGAAGCAATCTGCGGAACGGTCTTCGGAGCGGTTAGCGGATCGAAGACTTTCCTCGATAATTTTCCCACGGAAAAGTGAACCTTAAACGGCATACCACGCAAAAAAGGATTTCCGCGGTAATTTTACGGCGTAAAAAACGAAGCCGTTGTAACCGTCAAGAAAAAAATGGGTTTCCTCAGGAATTTTCGCGCGCGTGTCCGGAAAACCCCCCAACGGTTTTGTTTTGTTTCGCACGAAAAAAACATTTTCTAAAACAAATATAAAACCAAATCCGCCAGTAGGAACTCACGCAGCAGGATAGGTACAGTTGTCACTGTCATCAGCTTGTCTGCGTTGGCTGGAGAACTAGGAAAATCGTAAATCACAGCCGACGGTCGTGGAGTCGCGGTCGTAGATCTGACTTCCGCCAGCTCGAAACACATCCCTACTTTTATGGCGCATGGCGCTGTTGAATTTTAACAGCCGCATTCGCTCGTCAATATGCATCGGTCCCGCGTGTTTGCTTCCTCGAAACCACCAGATGCTCCAGACGAAGGGCCTTAGCGATAAGGGGGTAAAGGACGAGCTTGTCACTCGCCTTGCCCGCTTTGAAGTCGGGCTGCCTTCGCTCGATGAACCGACCGTGAAAGAAGGTGTTGATGCTGGGGGCGGGGCAGGGGGTGGCAGTGGCGCCGGCGGACCTATCGGGACTTTGGTGGTTTGCCCCATGTCGGTGCTGTCCAACTGGGAGACGCAGCTGGAGGAGCACGTGAAGGAGGGCGCGCTGAAGGTGATTGGCTGGCGGGTGGGCTGTCCGGCCGACTGGCTGGCTGGCTGACCGGCAGGCTGGCTGGCTGGCCGAGGGCTGAGTAGACCCTGGCCTAAACTTCGACTTAACGATTGGAATTTTCTCAAGGCCTTGGCCCAGCTTCGACGTAATGGTTGAAATAATCAGGGCTTTTCACGGGCCAGGCCAAACCTCGCGGGTCGGGTCGGGTCGGGTCGGGTTAGGTGACCCGACCGACCGGTGAGAATTCCGAGGCGTCTTGACCTGATCCGACCCGACCCGCGATATTTTGAAACCTCTTGACTCGACCCGACCCGACCCGTGAGATTTTGAAGACCTTCTGACCCGACCCACTTCCCGCGAGGTTTTGAAAGCCTATTGACCCGACCCGACCCGACCCGCCACACTCCGAGTGACCCGTGAGGTGCGCGTCTCATGCGGGTCGGATCGACTGAACCCATGATATATCTTACGGGTCAAAGTCGAAAAGTCACGGGTCAAACATGTCTGGATATGTACCTTGGTCGGTTGGTTGGCCCTTGGTCCCTCGTACTTTTCCCAGGATGTCGTGCTCTCGGTTTTTTTTTGCCGGCGTTGTTTGCAGCATTATTGAATGGTGTGCGCGCGAAAAATAATAAAGAGACCGCAACCCACGCATGGGCAATTAGCCACGCCCGTCGCGTTAGACCACCGGGTCCACCCGACGAGCGAGCTAGTTATCTATGCAGTCTCCGGCCCCGGCAAGCAGCCTAGCCGGGCCGCATCCGGCAGCAAGCCCACAAGTGGGGCGGTGGATCTGTCAGCAGGGGCTGCGATCCGCGAGGATGCGTTGTCTGCTGCGGGTGCTTGCTACTGCCAGTGCTGCTGCTGCTGCTGAGCTGCTGCTGCTGCTTCGATGACGACTGCTCTTGCTTTTTTATGTTTGGTCACATTTCGTACTGGCATGATAATTCTCGAGCTAAACAGCTACTGTATCTATCTACCATGCAGTCTCCGGCCCCGGCAAGCAGCCTAGCTGAGCTGCCTCCGGCAACAAGCCCACAACTGGGGCGGTGGATCTGTCAGCAGGAGCTGCGATCCGCGAGGACCCGGGGTCTGCTGCCGGTGCTTGCTGCTGCCAGTGCTGCTGCTTCGACGACGATTGCCATCGCCTTTTTACGTTTGGTCACGTTCCGTACTGGTAGTATATATGATCAAATATATAATACCTGCCTTGGCTTCATCCGGCACGGGATTCGCGTCACACTGCATGTCTTGGTACGAGTAGCTACTGCCTGGTGATTGTTTTACACGCTGTGATGACATGTGATCGGAGCATCGGCACGAGAGAGGCAGGAAGCGGTATGCTTTGAATTACTTACGGATCCGCGGGTCCGACCCGCGGGGCGCCTGCACATCAATGGCCCTCAGCTGTAAGCTTGAAAAAGGCGGATCCGCGGGCCAGATCTGTGGGTTTGACCCGCGGGTCAGCCGAAAACAACTCGCGGGTCATGATGGCTGGACCCGCGAATGACCCGTATTTCGCGGGTGATGACCCGACCCGACCCGCGAGATTTTGAAAACCTCTTGACCCGACCCGACCCGCGAGATTTTGAAACCTCTTGACCCGGCTCGGCCCGTGAGATTTTAAAGCGTAGTGACCCGACCCGACCCGACCCGCGAGATTTTGAAACCCCCTTGACCCGACGGGTCGGACCATGACCCGTAAAAAGCCTTGAAAATAATACCCTTGCCTTTGGCAAAATGGTTGAAATATACTTTGACCGTGGCCGAGCTGCGTTCAAAATGGTTGAAATATAAGTATTCTTAGGACTTGACCCAGCTTCGACGAACTGGTTTGAAATATGTTCTTGCCTTGTTGAAAAATGATTGAAATGTACTACAGTCGACCAGCCCAGCTTGCACATAAATGATTGGAATATTCTCTTGCCTTTTGGCCAATGTTTGAAGAGTAAATTTAGTCCAAAGCCAAGTTTCGACAAAATAGTTTAATTATACTTTATATCAAGACGTTAATTACTTAACCCTAACACCAGCCCCGACCGCCTGCTACTTCTCCCTAAAGGGACATGTAGTGAAGAGTTAGTTTTGCGCCATCCACCCTTTGAGCGAAGCTGGGCCAAGTCGGAAACGCTGCTATGCTTGCTGGCTCTCGGTGTGCTGGTTTTGTGTGTGTTATAGGCTCTAAAGTTTTTTTTTTG
This sequence comes from Undaria pinnatifida, assembly GCA_012845835.1. Classification (NCBI taxonomy): domain Eukaryota; class Phaeophyceae; order Laminariales; family Alariaceae; genus Undaria; species Undaria pinnatifida. Next base: position 6,474,124 of record JABAKD010000009.1, on the reverse strand, counting down.
TCTACTTTAAAATATGGCTGGAGCTGAGTCCACGACCGCCTGCCGACAGTGATCCCCGAAGAAAAAGCAAACAGGACCATCGAGTTTTGAAACAAAACCAATCGAAACACCCTCGATCTCAGCGCCCCCCCCCCTTTCCCTATCCCCGCCTCTGTGCTTTCCCCTCGGTCCTGCCTGTCTCACGGCTACTGCGTGTCGTTACTGCCATGAAGGTTTACGCTTACCATGGTGGAAACAGGAGCCAGGACGTGGACTTCTTGGCCTCGTGCGACGTGGTGGGTCAGCAGGGCGTAATGCTGTATATCTACTGCGGCTACTGCGATGTCAACTTTGCGGCTATTTTGCGGCTACTGTAGCTACACAGTACGCGACAGCGCTTAGCACTTTCCCGACCTCGAAATGTATCGGACAATACTGAGAGGAAATGTATTCCCCAAAATGTGTGTGCAGTTTTTGAAGGGTTAATACATTGAGAGTTGGTACCTTTAGGCTCAATTTTTGTACGAAACTTGATAAAGCTTTATTTTTAGTACTAAAACGAATTTAGGAATAACCCTGTGATCACCGTAGAACTTTGTAAGCCTGGCCTAACCTAGGAAAGTTCGTGGCGTCACGTACACTGCTGTACTGTCTTTGCGCCCGCCCCCCGCTGTTGTTATTTTCCTTTTTTGGCTAGAAAAAGAAGAAATTTTGGCAAGACCAAACAAATTTTGGCGAAAAACAAATGGTGGCAACTGTTTTTATGACGTAAAACAGTTGTTATTGCAAAAAAATATATAAATATGTTTTCGGCTGGTCGGTGTTACTCACCCGGTTTCTTGCGGGTTGGGTACAGCAGCACCTGCAGTTTATGTTTGTTTCGTTTTCGGGCTATTATTATGTGTTGCCTGGCCGCTCATATTAACGATTGTGTCACCCCTTTTTTCAATTTGCCACCCCCCCGGCATTTCAAGCCAACCACATCCCGAATTAGATTTTTTTTCAACATTTTTTTTGTGAAAATACAAGGTGATCACCACGTATGACACTCTGGCGAGCGATTTCACGGCGAGCGGGGGGGAGCAGGCGTTTGTGGGGGATGGGGCGGCTGCTGCCGGCGACAAACGGAAGCGACGCCACGGAGTGATGTCTCTGGGGTGGCACAGGGTCGTGCTCGATGAGGCCCACACCATCAGGAACAACAAGACGATCAAGCACAAGGTAGGCGGGGAGGGAGGGAGGGAGCGAGCGAGGGAGGGCTTTTATGGTATGTTTTGGTTTGCGTTGACACGGTGTCGTTCAAAAATCAACACGACTCGCCTGTCTCGACAACCGCGACCCCGCCCCCCGCCCCCCCACTCGCGGCACGATGTAAGAAAAACATGCCTCTCGCCCCTTTGACTCCCCCCTCCGCGCAAGATGTAAACTTGTAAAAATGGCGTATCTGTCGCCCGTTTCGACCCCCCCCCCCCCCCCCCCCGCTCGATCCCGCTTAGACACATAACAATGAGATGTCTCTCGCCCCTCCCCCCCCCCCACCGTACGCACGCACGCGTGCGGGTTTCCGCTTTGATTTTAGGCGTGCTTGGCGCTTTCCTCGCGGTACAGGTGGTGCCTCACCGGCACGCCCCTCCAGAACAAAGCCGAGGACATAGGCTCTCTTTTTTCCTTCCTGCGCCTGGCGCCGGCGTCAGACAAGACAGTCTTCACTAGGGCTATCGGGAGGCCTATTCGCTCGGGGGTTGATGCCGGTCTGGCCCGGCTGAGGGTGTTGATGAAAAGCGTGTGCCTCAGAAGGACGAAGGCCATTTTGGGAAACAAGCTTCCTCCGAAGGTGTGTGCGCTTTGGGGGAAGGAGTGAACTAATTTTATGCATAGCCGCAGTCTTAAGACCATAGCTATTAGACCCTTGCATCCCCACAATATCGGGTCAGAGCACGTCAAGTTATCATCGAGCACGAAGACATCGCGTGCACCAAGCGCGAGGCGCCGTGAGGTGCTCGGCGAGTCGCATGAAGGGGTGAGCTGCATCCTACTAACAGCCATTGGTGAGGCGGACTTCCGCACCCAGTGCGTACTTTCTAGCGTATGGATGACAGCTTCGATGTAACTTGTCTGTTTTTTGGTGGAGCCACTTGCGGAGAGAGCACTGGGATACTATGTAACTGTCTCGTGGGTGCCTTACCATATGCGCACTACGTGATGTCACTTCCCTTGCTCGCAGTTAAGGTTCTCCACCCCGCACAATATGATCGAACTCGGCCGCCATCTCGATCTCGGCTAAAACACAAGAACGAGAAAACAAGACGGTACGCCGGTGGTCTAGCTCGCGTAGTGAGGCGTGTTTTACGGCGCTATTGCCATCCGACGCCAACCCCAGCAAGGAGTGGGGGGGAGGGATTGTTTTGCTTTTGTTTGTGAGTTTGCGTGTTTGCGTGTTTTTTTTGTGTATGTTTTGTGTTTTGTCATTAAGATTGCTGTGTGGCCCGCCTGAAGGTGCTGATGTAGAGCGTGTGCTTGAGGAGGACGAAGGCCATCTTGGGCGACAAGCTTCCTCCGACGGTGTGCTTTTGAGTGCGGTGCGGGGGGGGGGGGAAGGTTGTTTTTGGGTTTGGGTGTTCAGATTGTGTGTGTTTCTTGTTTTTGGGTGTTTTCACACCCGGGATTAACAGCCGCCCCCCCCCCCCCCCCCCGCCTTTTTACACCCGAGGTTGACAGCAGAACCTCCCTCCCTCGTTTTTATCACCCGGGGTTGGCGAGGGACCCCCCCCCCCCTTCTTTTTCACACCCGACGTTGGCGCCAGAACGTCCCCCCCCATTTGAAGCATTTACAACTGGAAACCCGTTTTGGGGGACAAACTACTTGGGGTTAGTATAGACAGGGGTTTTGGGGCTCTGAAGGGGCCAACACCCGGGTTCGACAACGGAACCCGTCCCTCCCGTGTCACGCCTCTGGTGAACAACGGACCCCCCCCTCCCCCCTTCTCACACCCGGGGTTGACAACGAACCCTCCCCTCCCATTTTAGACACCTGGGGTTGACAATGAACCCTCCCCTCCCTCCCTTCCTCCCTCCCTCCCTCCCTCCCTCCCTCCCTCCCCCCGATAAGGTGGTGGAGGTCCATAGCGTGGAGATGGACGAATGCCACCGCGACGCTTACAACGCCCTCTACAACAGTGCCAGGGCTGCCTTCCGCGCCGCCCTGGCCGTCGGCGTGTCCGAGGTGAGTGGTTGATGTGGTGATTTGGTGGTTTGTGTTTGGTTGATGTGGTGCTGAAATTGTGATTGATTGGTATGGTGATTGGGGGTTGGTGATTGGTGAGTTTTGGTGATGGATGGTGATGGTGTTCTCACATTAGCTTAATTTCCTGAAAATTCGCCCGTGTTCACACATACCTGGTAGGCTAAAAAGAAACATCCCCACGGAAGAAAAAGCACGCGTTGAACAATACGTGGACCGCAACACCAATAGTGGAGATTGGCGGTTTGGTTATTTGTTATTGGTAAATGGTGGTTGGCGATTTGGTGATCGGGGATTGAGGGTTGGTGATTCGTGGTTGGTGACTGGTAATTGGTGGTTGGTGATGTGGTGATTGAGTGGTTTGGTGATACGTGATCGGTAATTAGTGCTTGGTGCTTGTGCTTGGTGCTTGATGCTTGTCGAGCGTTTGTGTTATTCACGTTAACCTGGTATTTCCACCCAGCTGCGCCCAGCACAACCAATGTCCGTGCCTAGTGCCGATGTCTCCTCCGAGAGAGACGAGCTCTTTGGTCACAAACTGCAAGACAGAGATACACATCGCGAATACGGTACGGTGGTTTTGGCCATGCAATGCCAAATGCAGTGAATGCGGAGACGGCGCAAGTGCAAGCCACCACACCAGACAGCTTGCAAGGAAGCAATAAAACAAGAATAAGAAAGAACACAAAAAATGAAAAAGGGAGAACAAAAAATGGGGAGAAAGAGCAAAATGTCAGCAAAAGGAACGCATGGGTCGGGGGGGGAAGAGGTCCCCAGGAAGACCAATAAAAAAGAGTGAGACAGCACAGCAGTAAACGAAAAATAATCGAAACAGATAGGCAACGACATAGCAGATGGTACCATCGAAGCAGCGTCGGGAGCAGCAACCGTATTGGGTTCCGAACGCACCTACTGTAGGGGTGGGGGCATTGCCGCGTGGTCTATCACCTGCTCGCTGCCTCTGACCACAGCGGTGCCCATACCGCCACCATCGCCCCCGTACCCAAAGGAACAACGAACCTACAAAATGACAAGGAAGCGAAAGCACAGCAAATAAGAAGAATATGACACCACCCAGCCGGCGTTGGGGCAACACCCAAAGTTCTGAATGCAGCTACTGTGTAGGGTTAGCAGCGTTGTTGCCTGGTCTGTCCCGTGCTTACTATATCTAACGACAGTCGGTGTCCATGCCACCATCTTCGCCTCCGTACGCCCCAAGGGTACCCGAAAGGAAACGGAAATTATAGTGAAAAAGGAAAAGGGTACAAAAGGGATGCAAAGGAAAGGTTGGGGAGTGGTGATTGATGGTGGGGGGTTGAGCGTTGAGGGTTGGTGATTTTGTTGGGCTGATCGTGATTGTTGATTGTTGATTGAAGCAAGCGAAATGTAGACGCTTTTATTTTATTTTTTGGGGAATGGATGTAATCGGTGGAGCTCCAGACCACATGGATTTTTTTCCAGAAGAAATACCGTCGTGCTCTGTGTTGAAAGATAGTCATGGAGTTGTAGGTCCAAGCCCGCTATCCCAGCCCACAAAGTATATATCATAATGGACCCACAATCTATATCATATACCTGGTAATTAACCCTGAAAAACTATGCACTTCGAACCATTATAAATAACCCACAACCCATACCGGTATATCGTAAGCAATCCACACACTATACCTGGTAAATCATTGTGGACCTCTCTCCCTCCACCCCTATTGTTTCGGCGGTCACCATGATGGTTATTGATTTAATCATATTGTGCGGGGTGGAGAACCCTAGCTCCGCACAAGGCAAATGATCGCTTCACGTAGTGTAAATACGAAGTATGGTAAGTCACCCACGAGGCAGCTACATAGTAATACCTATTGCTGTCTCTAGAGTGGCCACACCAAAAAACAAAGTAGCTCGTTGGCGCTGTAATCCATAAGCAAGAAAGTAGGCACAAAGTGCCGAAGTCCGTCTTACGAGCGGTTCTTGGAAGGACGCACTTCACCCTTCATGCGACTCGCCGAACACCTTACGGCGCTTGGCGCTTGGCGCAAGCAAAGTCTGCCTGGTTGGTGAAAACCCGACGTGCTCCGTCCCGGCATAGTAGGGATGCGAGAGGCTATGGTCATACAACTACGGCCATGCACAAACTGAGTACACCCCCCGCCCCCCTCCGCCTTTCCTCCCCCCTCCCCCCTTCCCTCCCGCCCTTCCACCCACGATGGCCTGGGCTCGTCCTGGTCCCAGGTAATGTCCCAGTACGCCAGCGTCCTGGAGTGCTTGCTCCGTCTGCGGCAGGTTTGTTGTGCGACCAGCCTCGTGCCGCACGGACGGCTGGATCAGGCTCGGAAGGTCCTCAACCAGCTCGCGGAAGAGGGGCCTAAGCTGGGGAAGGAGGTGAGAGAGTTGCTGCTGGTCCAAATGGGAGAGTGGTTACGTTTTTGCCTTTTCTCTAATGATCCATCCTACTATTTTATTGTCTCTGACTCGTGCACGTCTTGGCTTGCCCCTTACCCGTTATCGTCTTATCTATCTCCAGAGCACTGGTAGGAGACCGGAGTCTTGCTACGGAGGAGGGAGTGGCTTATCTATATATTTTTTTGTATCGGGTTCTTATTATAACATGAAAAGTTTTACGGTACAAACCGTCACCCCCCCCCCAAACTGGACATTTGACAAAAAACATGTACGCGCAGCCCGATGAGTAGTTTCCCACCGGCTACGAGGCATATAATAATACAACAACGAATAAGATAGTTGCTACCGTTATTGTTATCGATGATCATTTATTGCTGATTTTCACCCTGGCAACATCCACGGGAGCCACGTATCCTCAAAGAACAACACGTGCTGTAGAAACGGGCGGCCGGTGTATCACGCAGCTTGCAAAATGTGAGTATCGATCGACCCTTAAAATGTATTGAACTCACAGCTGACTTATGGAATATTGTTTTTTGCAGAATAGTACCGCGAAGCATAAATACATTGGGAATTTGAAGGTGTTGGGTAGTCCCTGGCTTAGGCGAGCGCCCTGTGAGGCAGATTTTTTTCGGCCCCAAAATTGTAGCCGTACCGTGCCATACCACGACGGACCCAGGGCCTACGGTGGGGCGCATATTAATACATGCTAATACCCCAATTTTCCCACTGCAGGTTTTCACCGGTCGCACGAGTGACTCTGTACCTCACCGGCAAGAATATACTGTAGACAAGATGTTTTGGCGCAGCGTAGGTTACGCTCCGTTGCGGATTCCTGTCGCAAGACTGAAGCAGCGCGATAGGTTTTGAAGACCGGGAAGGAAACAGGGGAGGGCGCTCGTGCGAGTGACCGGAGCCACTGAAAACAGTGGCCCAGAAAGAGTGACCCACCCCCCTATTGTATCCTGGGTCGAACTCGTCACACCGTTGTTTATGTCCTCTTGGCGTGGCCACTAATCCACTTCTGCTCTTTACCCCCAGCTTGGCCTTTTCGGGGACTGATATGTGCCGCTCTGCCCGGAAATATAAAAAGCAGCCTTTGGACATCAATATTGCAATAAGTTTTGCTTATATTTCCGGACGGAGTGGTATATATGGATATTCATACATATTAATATAGACTGTATTTTTTCATTTTTTCTGATATATATATGGATATTCATACATATTAATATTTTTTCATTTTTTCTTAGGGCCCGTATTAACGAGGAACTTGCAAAATCGAATTTCGATTTTTTTTTATAGAATTTAATTTAATTTGCATCTGATTGATCAAAAAATGAATCACCAAGCAGGCATTCTCAGAACTATTACGAAAAATCAAATTCAACAAAGAAGTAAAAAAAGACTTTCTCGGTCGAATTTTGTCGAAAATCGAAATTGAATTTAGGGAGTTTGTCCACCTAGACATGGCTTGTTCTGTGTAACCGAAGCCGGCCACGCGAATTGGTGCCATGTCGTCGGCTGATTGAGAGGCGAGAAGCCAACATTGCGAGAGGTAGGACCACCGGAGCAGCCGCAGCGCGGCCTCCGAAGGTCCTTAGCACAGCCTAGACCGCCTGCGACGCTTCGAAAACAACCGAGACCGCCGCAAACCCAGTTTTTCGTCGCCCTGCACCTCGAAAGTTACACGACCAACTACCACATGATGACTTCGCTCAGAAGTTCGACCGCTATATCCCCGTCGCTGCTGCCCGTGTCGGGCGGCGGGGTGGCGCCAGCCCATCCAAGAGACACCTAGAGCCATAGCCTCCAAGCCGCTGCCGGCCAAAAGAATCTGCGGCTAGCCGCGGCGCTCCGGGGAGGACGCGAGCCATCGCTCGCCTCGGCCGTTGCCCACGGGTGTTCGTTGACCCTTTTGCGTTTTTAGAATTTTTTTATTTCCTAGAACGCACTGCGCCGTTCCTTGATAAGAACCAAAGTTGAATTTTTCGTGGATTTTTCATGAAATTAAAAAAAAAAATCGAAATTCGATTTTGCAAGTTCCTCGTTAATTCGGGCCCTAAGGGTACCAGCTACAAACGATCGATTTACATTACATGCCTCAGACCATTAGCGAAGGGCGTGGAAACTTTAGTATTAGTAGTATTATTAGTATTATTATTATTATTATTATTATTATTATTATTATTATTATTATTAGTAGTAGTAGTAGTAGTAGTAGTAGTAGTAGTAATATTATTAGTATTATTATTATTATAATTATTATTATTATTATTATTATTATTATTATTATTATTATTATTATTATTATTATTATTATTATTATTATTATTATTATTATTATTATTATTATTATTATCATTATCATTATTAGTAGTAGTAGTAGTAGTAGTAGTAGTAGTAGTAGTATTTAGATCCAAGGTCCCCCTGCGGAATGTGGTTTTCTTGAATTGAACTCCGGGGGGTGTCGCAAGTTGAAAGGGGGGGGGGAAGGTTATTGAAAACTAAAGAAGAAATAATCAGCCACCGCGCATGTAACCGGGGAAGTAACACGGACTATTCATGGCTAAAACGAGTTTCTAATTCAGTCTGTATCTGTCCCCCTTTCGGGTTGGCGCTGGTTGGTGATCTCCCCCTCTTTGCGTCGCCCGACTCCATCGGCGTGTAATCTCGCCGCTGGGCTGTTCAGGAAGCTGCGAAACTGTTCGCGAAGTTGAAGGGTCTGCTGGAGCAAGAAGAGGGGGCCGAGTGCGCTGTTTGGTGAGGTTTGTATGATTGGGACGCCCTTTATAGATAGCTCTCAATCATTTTTTTCAGTGGTGGTGTTTCAACTCCCGTTTCCTGAAAATCGAAGCTCAAGGGGTCCGTCCGCTGGAGCGGAAAGACGGTGCGCGGAGTGCGCTGTTTGGTGAGATTATCGGTGCGCGGAGTGCGCTGTTTGGTGAGATTATTGTTTATTTATTTTTTATATCACCAAAACTATTAATCACTCTTTTTTTCCTTTATTCGATCCTATTATTGCCTCCAGTTTTTAATATCAACAGCAGTCGCGCCGTTCCATGAACACTCTGCAATAGTCGCGCAAACATGGATGCGCAACCATTTTGATACTGCGATTTTTACCCCACACTATAACCAAATATTCAAGGAGGTGAGCACCCACCCCCCACGCCGCCCCCGACCCCGCCCGCGCTTTTGTACACGGCTGACTGCTTTGCATGAACGCCCTTCACAGCCTGGAACCAGTCGGGGAAGCCGATGTCCGGGTGCTTCGCGGGTGCGGCCACGGTTTCTGTCGTAAGGTATACCGGCCGCGATGAGTTTTTTTTAGTTCTCGCTACGATAACAATGCAAGGAGCTCCGCTCCGCCAAACACAAAACGCAGCATGTGTTGCACCTTTTTTTTTTTTCCTCTGCTGCGCGACGCGTGCTGCTATATAGAGTTAGCACTTTCTTGGCTCGAAAACAAATTCTGGCATGGCGGGGACTCCTCAACCCCTTTAGAGCCCCAGACTCCCTCCCTTTACTAACTTCCAGTAATTTTGAAAAAAAAAAGAGTTTCCAGTATTGAAGGCGTCATAACCCACAATGGCGTCGTCGGAATGTGTGTGTTTTTTCTTGTTGCAAAAACCGTGTGTTTTTTATACCTATTAATAGGCGGGGGCTTTGTTTGTTGCGTTGGCGCTACACTTTTCTTTTTTTTTTTCTCAAAATCAGTTTTTGGGTGGGGTGTGGAGCTCCTCAGGCCAGGAGTCTCTCGGGAAAATGTCGGTGCTACTGCCCTACCGTAGCTTGTGCTCTTGTCCCAGACCAAAGGCTACCTGATTGGCTGAAGGAAGCACCGCTAAAATGCTTGCCTCTGTTATTTCTTGTGTTGATATAGGCTAGGTATCTATCTGATTGGCTCAATGTAGCGTCGTTTGAGACCAAGCGTGGAGTTATTTCATTTTATTGATTTTCTATCGTTGAGGCATGCGCTGGCGGAGCGGGGGGGTCAGATCGCGTCGCCGTCACCGCGTACTGAAAGCGGGAATAACCCCACTATCCCCCCCCCCCTCCCTTCCCCCTCCCTTATCCTAGAATTGTTATCCACATGTCACGGGTAACGCGAATTGTTGGGACTGACAGGGTCCCTCAAGTTAGGAATTGCCCAATATAGTGGGGTGTTTCCGATTTCAAAACTCTGTCGGGTTGGAAAGCACATAAGAATAGTAGTGAAACCGACGAACGTCGTAAATAACTGAAGGTGAACCCAACCGACGAAAAAAAAAATGGGTGAGAAAATACGAAAATGGACGGATAAACAGATTTTTTAACCTGATATTTTCGGCGATTTTTCGTGGGTTGAATGGTACCTTGGGTTGTGACGTGCGACGGTCTCAATGCTGTTGCTGACTGTTTCTCCTGCCCAACTCCTACCCAACCAAGTTTGGTGCCTCGCAAACACCCTATTTGCGATCCCGTTTGTGTTTTACTACTTTACATATTCGTTACTTTCCTAGTCTAGCCGATGGGATTGTTTCCTAAGGGCATGCACGTACCATACCGTTTATCTCAGCGTCGGTTTTTGGGTCAAAGGTACAGAGCTAAAAGTGCAGCGGCTCCTCGTGTTTGGAACCTGAAACTGTATACTTCGTTAGGGTAAGTTTTTTCTCATGCTGCTGTGCCAGGGTAGTTGTGGGGTAAGAACGTAGAGCGATGGTAACTCAGTCATGAGGGAAAACTAAAACTTATTTTGGCGTTGTACGCCTGCATTGCTCGGTCGGGTCCGCTGTTCACCTTCCTGCAACAACGCAACGACAACGATACGATACGCCAACGGGACGGCAACGGGACGGCAACACCGGAAACAACAACAGTGCCTCGGCGCCATGTGTGCCGCAGCTGGAGGCGCCAGCGGGGGCGGCGGTAGCGGTGGCGGTGGCAGGGTCGACAGCAAGTGTCCTCTCTGTCGCACCAACTTCACCAGCGCAGACGTTGTCGGTGGCGCTGAGCTAGCACCAGCTGAGGCAAGCAAGGAAGAAAGGGAGGAGGAGGAGAAGGGGAAAGGGAAAGCAGGAGGAGAGGAGGGAATGGGAACGAGAACGCCTCCCCCAAAGGTTGCTGCTCTCCTGCAGAGGTATGTCGTGTAGTCAGGCGTGTACGTTAAGGAAGCGGGGTGTACTCATGCTAGGGATGCTAGGCGGGAGAGGAGGGGAGAAAAAGGGCGAGGGGCTGGGGATGAGAACGCTCCCCCCCCCCCCCCCCCGAAGACCGCTGCGCTGCTACAGAGGTAGTGTGTTGTAACCAGGCGAACGATAGCGGGGCGGGAGGGGGGGGAGGGGCGTGTGCTCGTTATCATCCATGTCTTTTGGACCAATGAGTTGCGTGTGGGAAGGTCGGGAAGAGGGCTCGTTTTGGACAAATGGTTTGGTGATTATGCTTTTTCGACGTCGTCACCATCGTGTCGGCCAGCCGCCCCCCCCCCTCCAGAATAACGATCGATATACTAGGAAATACATGGTAGCCACAAAATGCGATACAGGAAAAAGGGATAAGGTAAGGACAAGGTTTTTATATGTTATATCATAAATGGAAGAAACTTCCTGAGCGCCCAAATGTTGGAGGTGTCTCTATTAGGAGTAGGATCGGTGCTCCGTCTTCCAAAGGGATGCGTGGTCAATGGTCAAATGACTAAGGCACGCAATGAGTACCCCCCCCGTCGTCAAATGACCGTGACACGCAGTGAGTACCCCCCCGCCCCCCTCCGTCCCGACCATTTTTTTCAGGACTCGGATCAAGTCTCGCGGGTCGGATGGGGTCGGGATGATCCGAAACGATCCTTGATGTTGCCAAGAGAATCCCGATCCGACCCGTGAGAGTTCGAACACCTCCCGACCCGACTCGACTCGACTCGAACCGCGAGTTTTTTAACCTCTTTAGAGCCCCTAAATCCCTTCCTATTCTTACTTCAAGTAAATTTGTCCCCAAAACGGGTTTCCAGTTCTAAAGGCGTTACGCGTTCTGACCCGACGCGTGGGCCTGGTCATGACCCTTGAAAAGGCCCTGTTTTTTCCCCCCTAATCCGTGAGGATCGAGACTTACCACCACCACGTACCCTGTACTTGCCTTTGCTTACAATAGTCATGACCTTTGTTAGTACGCGACGTCAGCACTCATGTTTTTTGTTCGTTTTGTGACGTCGGTATTGGGCGATCTTCTCCTGTGCTCGTGCTCGTGACCTCCCCCCGTTCGTAAGCCTCCAAGAGCTCCGGAACTCCGGTGGCGATGACAAGGTCGTCATATTCTCCCAGTTCACTTCCTTCCTCAACGTACTCCAGGTGCGCCCACTGTATTTTTTCGGTGGTGGTGATAATGTTGGTGGTGGTGGTGATGGTGTTAGTGTTGGCGTTGGTGGTGGCGGCGTGTGTGGTGTCGGTGATGGTGGTGATGTTGGTGGTTGTCGTAGCTGTGGTGCGCTACATTCGGAGTGTTGAGGGTTTTTTGCGGTACTCTTAATATCAAGTTTTGACCCTTTTCGCAACTACACCAACCTGCATTGGGGGACGTCAACAATTTCTGCTTGGAATCTGACATACGCGTGCATGGTCTTCACTAAACAGCGTACACACTGTATAGTGAAAGTCTTACCCGGAGGTTTTTTTTTCAAGTCTACCCCCCCCCTATGCATGAAATGAGTACACGCCCCCGCCTCCCCCCCTCAGTTTCTGTCTAATATATGGAAGCGACGTAATGAGCGCCCAAATGTTGGAGGTGTCTCTATTAGGAGTAGAAACGGTGCTCCGTCTCGAAAGCGATGCGTGGTCAATGGTCCAATGACTAAGGCAAGCAACAAAATGAGTATCCCTCCCCCCCCCCCCTTCCCGCGTTTGCCTCCTTCTCTATCGCGGTAGCCGTTCCTAGTAGCAGCCGGGTACCGCTTCGCCCGTCTGGACGGGACCATGACTAACAAGAAGCGCCAGGCGGAGCTCAAGCGCTTTGCGGGGAAGGGGGAGGACAACGCCGAGGTAAGCGAAAGATATTTCCTTCACCTGTTTTTCCTGTCGGTCGCTTTGTTTTAATGGAAATTTCTAATACCGTAGGTAAAAAAAATGGCATCGTCATTAACCCCTTTAGGGCCCTGAAACCCCCTCCTATTTTAATTCCAATTAATCTTGTCCCGAAAACGGGTTTCCAAATGTCAAGGCGTTAAGGGTGGTGACGTCCCTTTTTAAGCAGATGGACAAAAAAAACGTCTGGTCATGGATGACAACGTCACCTTTTTTTGTCGAGGTCGGTCGGTCGGTATCGTAGGTCGGTCGGTAGCTTGGCCGGTCGGGAGCGAGTGGGTGGGTGGGTGGGTGGGTGGGTCTGTCTTCCGTTGTTGTCGGGTCAAACAAACAATCGACTTGCCATACCGGTGGAGAACTCGCGTGAAGTTGCTCTTTCGCTTACCAAGGGACACGCCCACGTGCTTGGGTACGAGTACAAGTGGTCAAGCACCGTGTTATTGGAGCCTGTCTTGTGACCACGGACTAGCTTGTGGTGATGAGTTATTGTGAGAACGACGCTGTGAGAACGACAGCAACAGCAACAGCAAAGCAACCGGGCAAATACCACCGACCAGCCCACACGAAATTATAGCTACTGCTGAAACAGTACCCACCCCACCCCCCGCCCTGCCTTCTCGATTGCGTCCGTCGGTGTTGCATCCGTCTGTCGTTACTTTTGAAAACATTGAAGGTAATGCTGGCGAGCCTCATGGCGGCGGGTACCGGCATCAACCTCACCTCCGCCAACCATTGCTTCATCTGTGACCGTGAGTTGTCAAGTGGGCTGGAGTTGGGCTTGGTCTGGGTTGGGGTTGGAATTGAGGATGGGGGTAGGGTGGAATGGGGTCGGGTGCTGGTGGGGTGAGGTGGGGTGAGGTGGGGTGGGGTGGGATGATGGTGGAGTGCGGTGGGGTGGGGTGGGTTGGAATGCAGTGAAGTAGAGCGGTACGGGGGACTGTCGCGTGATTATCACCGGGTTGCTTCCGACTTCATAACCGAATAAGTGTTTCTTTAAAACGACAGGTAGGTGACGACGATTAGCTGGCTGTGGTGCAGCTGATTATGTAGGCGAAAACTACCCCAGCCCAGCGTCATGGAACGCTAGCGTGGATACCTATACCCCCCCCCCCCCCGTACTAAGCACAATCGTTCTGTAATATGTGAAGGATGGAATGGGAACTATGATGGAGGAAGAAGGAATTATAAGCAAAGGCCAAGCAGGATTTAGGCCAAACCAGAGCTGCGTAGACCATGTGTACACGTCAGGTGACATAATTCGAGGTAGGAAGGACGCGGGGCTATCAACATGCTTATTTATATTCATACATGTACAAAAAACCTATGGCACAGTATGGAGAAACGGGTTGTGGAAAAAGTTGTGGGAAGGTGGGATCAGAGGAAAGGTGTGGAGAATGATGAAATGCATGACGGAATGTGCTAGAAGTGTTGTGATGCTGTACGGGGAATATACGAAGTATCGAAGTATGCTGACGTTTCACAAGGAGTGCCACAGGGATGTACGTTGTCATCCAATCGGTTCAAGGTATATAATAATGGCATGATAGTGGCAGTTGAAGCAGCAAAGCAGGGGGTCACCGGGGGGGAAATGTAGTGTCAGGATTGATACTTGCGGATGATTTCGTGGGGGCATCTGAAACACACGATAAGACTAAAAGAACCAATTGCGAAAGGCGCTGCAATACGCTTGGAAATGGAGAGTGACAGCGAACGGAAAAGAGTGCGCAGTACGACGTTGTAACGAAGATAAGAACCCGGTAACATTCAAATGGACACGGGGAGAACTGCCGATTGTAGACCAGCACACATACCTTGGCGTAGAAATAAAGACTGCTCTTGGGACGCACATATCGCAAAAATAATAGGGAACTACCCACCTAAAACGACAAAATACGTGAGGATCTTGAAATGGCTACGTAAAGAGTACGGAACATGCCGAAGAAGAGGTTGCCAGCATTAGCTGATAGGGCTGTATGGGAGAAAGTTTCTAGACGGATAACTGGAATATGGTGGGATAATGTAGCCAACAAGCGTGGGAGGACCTGGGAGAAAACCAAGAAGATGCAGAGAAAAGTTTGGGGGATACAAGACCAAAGCGTAATAAATAATATAAGAGATACGCTAGCGCTAAGAAGGGTGAATGAAGAAGAGCGTTTAGAGATATACGGGGGTTAAATTAGAGATAGGAATGAAAATGTAGTTTCCCGGCCCTATGGACTGCTCGATAACCCTGCAAATGCGTTTTCGTGTAGGGGACCTGGACCTGCCAGGAGGAAGAACGAAGCATACCGGTAGTCGGGCGGAGGCGGAAGAAAGCGCACACAACTGCCCTTGTGGCTATTGCAGACGAGAGTACAACCCACGCAGCAGGAAAATGTGAAATATACAAGGAGGAACGGGATACGTTAGAGGAGGGGATGAGGAAAATAGAAGGATGTGACATGGAGAAATTTGGTACGTTAGACAGCAGCGAGGAAATGATCGCTCTACTAGGAGACCGATGGTGGCCACAGACGGCGAAAGAGGAAGGATATGAGACAAGCGGAAGGGTTTTATGTAATATGTGGAAGAAACGCACTGAGCGCCCAACTGTTGGAGGTGCCTCTGTTAGGAGTAGAAACGGTGCTCCGTCTCGAAAGGGATGCGTGGTCAATGGTCAAATGACTAAGGCAAGCAACAAATGTGCACACACACCTTCTTCCCCCTCCATATTTACGCAAAAAGCACCCTACCCCAGCGTGGTGAATCGCTCCTGTTGATCCTTACTTCACCCCGCACCCGCCCCCGCCCCCCTCCCTCCCCCCCCCGCTTATTGTAATTTTCCACGTCCATACTAAACCAACCCATTTCCAGCATGGTGGAACGCTAGCGTGGAGGAGCAGGCCATGGATCGCGTTCACCGCATTGGACAGACCAAGCCCGTTCGGGTAGTCCGCATGGTGTCGGCTGACACCGTTGAGACGCGCATCCTCGAGATTCAGGAGGCTAAGCAGGCGCTCGGGAAAGGGGTCCTCCGAAAGGTTAGATTAGTTTTGCCCGCGAGGAGCGGCGGGGGGGGGGGGGGTACTCTCATATCACTCATGGACGTAGTCGGGGGGGGGGGAGGGGGGTGAGCGGTAATATTGGAATGGGGGAGGGGGCGGGGGCGGGGAGATTGGACATATTGTATTATTTACTTCATTTTTTCCTGACACCGAAATCATTTTGTCCGATCGGTTGCTTCTTCCCCACATGATGGGCTAGCGACTTTGCCCCCCCCCCCCTCCCAAATAAACTAACAAACACACACGCAAATGATCTTATCCCATTAGCTACTTCTCCCTCACCTAAGTGGCTGACCACTCCTCCTTCCCCTTCCCCTTGCACATCGGCGCTGTCTGTGTGTCTGCGCAGCTCTCTGCGGATGAGATTCGCAAGTCGCGTGTGACGGACCTGCGCACCATATTCGAGTGCTAAAGCCCACATTCATCATGAAAAAAGCACCATAAAGTATGGAACAATAGTCAGCGCTGTTGGGAACAATAGCAAGGAATCACGGAACAAGAACCATTCATCATGGAACACAAGCAAATAATGGACAATGGAATTCTGATTAGGGACCAAGGAGAACAAGCAGCTGCAGGATTCAAGCTATAGGCAAGCTGTAACTGCTCCAAGATTCTCGCGTGCTGATTGGCTGATTTTTGGATTGATGTTGACTGATTGGTATATTTCCGTGTTACCCTTCGGTGTGATTCCAGTATTTTACGTGTAGTGTAGCTAACGGCGGGGGGAGGTGGGGTGGGGTACCAAGTTTCCTCATTTCATGCATATCTTAGCCGTAGTCGTAAGAGACCCTCGCATCTCTACAATGCCGGGATGGGTCGCGTCGGGCGTTTCACCGACCAGACAGACATCGCGTGCACCAACTGCGAAGCGCCGTGAAGTAGTTCGGCGAGTCGCATGAACGGGGGATGCAATAGGTATTTTAGGGTTTTGACGGTACCCTTTGACGAGTGCTACGATAGACGTAGCCATTTTTGTCTGTAATGGTTTCTGAACGACGGGGCTCCTTAATCTAGAATCGTCGGAAAAAAAATAAATAATCGGTCATTTTTTTGCATGGTGATTATTGTTGCATACCTAGGCCATGGGATTGTTTATCCGGTATTATGGCAGTTTTATTTCTCTCTCCAAATCCGTTTTTGGGGGAGGTCTTAAGCTCCCAAAATTGAGGACCGTCAGAAAAAAAAGTGGTACACCTCTACCATAGCACGCGTCCTTTGATGATTACCTGTGATGATTGGGAAAAAAATTGTTGGGTAGCCACGCCTTGGGCATGTATGTTTGGGCAGCAAGACCGCAGTGTTCCCTGCCCCCGAACCGGCCTGTTTTTATTTGAGCATTGGTTTTCGTTTGAGAAGGGACGGGGGGGGAGGGGGGGGGTGCAGGGGCTCTTTTTGTTTATAGCTCACTTTTACTTCCAGCCTGTGGACAAAACCGTCATCACAGATGTCACCCTCCGCCCCCCCCCCCCCCCCGACCCAGGCTACGGTAGGGGGGTCCCCTTTTGGGCCTTTTATTTCAGTGGCTAGGGGTCACTCGCGCGAGTAACCCCTCTGTTATTACGCAATCTTTTGTTTTCTTTATGTTTTACATTGACGAAATCAATCCGCAATGCAAAGGTGATCTAAGCTGCGGCAAACCAAGTTCTGCCCCCGCGTTACGAACCTTCATTTTTATTGCACACAGGGCTTAACGTTCCCGCTTGTCGATTTTCATCGTTTTTTTGCTGCGTAGGAACACTGTAGGAGGTTTCCTGACGTTGGAAAAGGACGCCATACAGATGCATGGCTACCAGTACCAAAGAGGAGAGGCTTGCTACGACAGGCGTAGCATTTTTTGGCCTCCAAGTATTTTCGACTGATGGGGGCGTGAGACTCCTTAGCTCAGTTTCGTCGAATTCGTTTTTTTTTTTTTTTTTCATGCAGCATGATTTTTTTGTGCATATGCCTAGGCCATGGTCTTGGGCCATCCATCGTGTTGTACTTTTTTTTTTCTCGATTTGTTTTTCTGGTTTATGTGAGGAGCCTTGAGAAAAAAAAAAGGGTGCAGCGCCTCTATCGTGCCGTAGCGTGTGCCCAGAGCAAAGGCGTACTCCGACAAGGAGGATAGCACTTCTTTTTTGGCCAGAGTATTTCCGACTGACGGGGGCGTGTGGCTCCTTAGCCCAGATTCGTCGGAATGCCATTTTGTTCTTTGCAGCATGATTTTTTTGTATACCTAGGCGATAGACTTGGTTCATCGGGTTGCACTTTGGTTTTTACAGAAACAAATAGTTTTTTTGGTTCGGGTGGGGTGTAGGGCTTCTCGTGTGGGGAGCCTCAACGCATTTTACAACCGGAAACCCTCTTTGGGGACAGATTTACTTGCAGTTAGTATGGGGAGGGGTTTTGGGGCTCCGAAGACAGGGGTTAAGAAACAGAAAAGGGTGCACCTCTGGCGTAGCATGGGTCCAGAGTAGAGGCGTACAACGAAAGGGTTGATAGCGCTTTTTGGCCAAAGCATTTCCGGCTGACGGGGCGGCGTGTGCCTTCTCAACCCGGAAACGATCCCATCGATACACCGTCGGGGCATACTTTCATTTTTTTGTGGTTTTCGCTACGTGTTTTCCGGTGTGTAGCCTTGGCCATGGGATGGATTGTCCATTGGGTTGTACTTTTCCATTTTTTTTTTTTTTTTTTTTTCTCGGAGCACTTCAAGCGAGGAGCGCCCCGGAAAAAAATATATATAATGGCGCACACCTACGATCAGTACCGTAGATGCGTGCTACGATATAGAGGTAGCACTATTGTATGACGAAAATATTTCTTGATTGTTGACCGGGCGCGCACCTAAACCCCAAAAATCGGCGGCATGCCAATTATTGTTTTGCGATATGTTTATTTTTTTATCTTGTGTACGTATATGTAGATGGTCATGGAGTTGATGGGATTGTTCAGTAGGTTTCATTGCTTTTCAGTTTTCTCAGGAAAAATCAGTTTTTTGGGGGGGGGTTAGGGTGCGCCACTCTGTCCGGAAGTTTAAGCACCCCGGTTTGTACTAATATTTAGTACTCATACGATGGTTATATTAGCGGACAGAGTGTAGCGTTCTTCAAGTGAGGCCAAAGGCGGCCTCAGAAAACATTAAAAGGTATTCCCGTCTGTAGCATGTGTCCAATGTCAATTTTGGGGTCACCTTTACACCGTAGCCTGTGTTAGCACACGTCGTCAGTGCTAAGCAGGCGGATGTGGTCATGATACCGTGTACCACAGTCTCGGGAAGATTTTCGAAGCATACGTTGTTCTCGATACCGGGGAAGCGTGCAAACGCCGAGAGATAGATGCGTTACGCCGTGCAAAATATCTTGGGGAAGTCTTTTTCAAAGCCAACGGTCATCCATTTTCGTTTTGTGTGCCCCCTTTTTGGGTGGGAGGCAGTCGGGTCTGAGACTCTTCTCAGAGTGTGGGTGGCTTGTGTCTTGTACGGTGTGTCGTTCGGGGGCTTCGCGGGTTTGGCGAGCGCTGGTGCGCGCCCTGCAGTCGCTCGTTGCTCCGGACTTTTCCCGGACTGCCAGGACGTTGTGTAGGTTTCATCCCACCTGGCTGGCTGGCTGATGCTTCAATTGGGCGGCTTTGGCTGCTTGGTGGCATTTGGCTGAATTGGTTGTGTTGTTGGTTGAACGGATTGATTGATTGATTGATTGATTACTTAATTAATTGATCCAAAGGTTGATTTATTTGATTGATTGAGCGATTGATTGAGTGATTGATTGATTTGTTGATTGAATCATTTAGCGGGGTAGGTGTATACCAAAATGTACAGAAGGTCGACGACAAATTCCAAACGGCAGCGTTTGGAAACACCTTTTCGAAGCCGAAAACCACGCCAAGCTCACAGAACGTGAACGAGTCCGCACGTTTTCTGCAATTTGATGTTCCAGAAGGTGCTCAGAAGGTCGGTCTTTTGCCCACCTCCGACTATGTCGACGAAACGGGGGAGCCCCGTCAACCCGTGTAGTAGTAGGTGCGTACGTCGTAGGTATAGGAAGAAGGGATTAGGTATAGGTATGTAAGTGGGTATAGAAAAGTACTGTAGGTAGGTAGGTAGGTAGGTAGGTATCTCTACGTAGGTAGGCATGCCGGATGGTTTTATTTTGGTATGATAGGCCGGTTTGGTTGGTGCATTGCCCCTTTTCGCAGACAAAGGGGTTTTGTGCAACACGGGTTGTGTATTACCAGCAATAGCAATAGTACATAGTATAGTAGTACGTGTAGTAGCCTCCTTCATCCGTCTCTTCGTAGCATCCATGATTCTTGCTCATGCCCGTAACCGTGGTGATCCTGTTGTTAACTTTCGCCGTCAAGTTGCGTCGGGGTTACAGGAAAACACCGTGCCTACCTGCGGTTAGGCTGTCCAATTGGCGTCGTCGGAGAACAGTTTCAGGTTTTGCATCGATGTGAGCTTGACGAAAAGGCGTTATTAGTGATAGTGCTCGCAGCGCACGTATTATACACTAGGGCTCCGATCCGCGAGCCACTGACGCCGCCCGCTACGCTCGCGCAAGGAAGACACAACAAAGTGTAAACGTGGAAGAAATAAAAGGCCCATGATCATTTTTTGCTGAGACTCCTCGCCTGGGGAGGTACTTGATTATTATCCCGCCGCGCCCCAAAAAATATTTCAAGGAATTTGAAAGTGCATCCCGATGAAGCAATCCCAAGGCCTACGTTCACAAGAAAAATCACATCAAGCGAAACAAGAATGACAAAATCTGACGATTGTTGGTTAATGCGCCTTGCCGTTCAGAAAATATGTTATTAGCAACAAAAAAACAAAAAGTGCAACCAACCCTAGCGTAGCACACCGTGAAAAAAAACGCTGTTGTTTCCTTCAGAACAGCGTCACCCACGTTGTTGGTTTGTTGGGTGAACTTAGCGCCTACACGAGTATCTCCCGACACGGGGAACGAAACACTCTTGTAATCAGAGTAGGATCATTTTAGGAGTTGGAAACGGATTATGGGGTCCTTTTTAGCTAGAGCATACCCGGTATGCCAGGTAAGAATCTCCACGACTGTCTTTGTCCGTTATCACGCCACACCTACCCGCATGATTGACGCACCGCTGTGTTTTGAATCCTGGCACACGACAGGGGTACGATAGAAGGCGGCCCCTTTTAAGGAACTACGCGATGAGATAAAACGGTACATAATAATAAATGACTTCAAATTTCTCCAAACCCCGGTTGTTCCCATTTCAACGATCCTTGTTCCTTATAGTGGACGCAGCACTCAATAAGGGACCCCAGATCCCTTACAATGGACCATCACACCGTGTCCCACTTGAAAAACGCCACTTAGATTGCTAGAAAAACGAATCATGTGCTATAATAGAGGGGACACATTTGTCAAGGGACGTCAGTATATAAGGGACCCTGACCCGCCGACGTAATACGATTCCTTAAACGGGGCACCTACTGGAACACCACCGCCACCACCATACCGCCTTTTTCTTCTGCAAAAACACGCCATACGAGCGCACACAAGACAGCACAACTCAGAACGGCGGCGTGAGACTCGGTCAACAACAACACGCTACCACAACTACCGGTACAGAGTAGAGCACGTACAATAAACATCATAAGCCTACACGGTCACTCAATAAAAAAATCGAACCACCCTCCGACATCAGGACGCCGGCTGTCGCATCCGCTGGTCCCCGGTCCACACAACCCCGTTTGAAAACTCAAGAGAAAATACAATAACAAGAACCGTGGCCACTATTCGCGCGGTGAAGCAGACGGGGTGGGGACGTCATCTCCCCTCAATAGCGTTTTCACTTTCCCTCGACCACGAAATGTCGAGACACGGGAATGCAACTATGTGCCATAAAATCGTTTTGCTTTACTCCTTTTTTTTTCATGTACTGGGAAAACAAGTACTTGAAGTGCAAAGCTCAAAACAGCCCCCCTCGCTCCACGTATCGGAAAGACAAGAAAAAAAACACGCGCGTTCAAACTTTTCTTCGCCACAAAAATACCACAGCAGTTTCCTTATTCTCCATGAACCCTTTTTACCCCGACCAGGCTGCCAATCACAAAACACCCCTCTTTTAACCCATCGAGACAACATTTTCCATCGGTAAATAACGACTCGCTGCATTGGTTTTAATAAAAGAGCTAGGGGGACACCGGGGGGTCAAAATTCACCTTGCAATCAGAAGTGGTAGGTCAGGGAAAGGTGCTTGTAGAGGGGGCGGAAGGCGTGTGTATAAAAAAAACGTTCGAACCCCGTCCATATCTTCCTTCTCCCTTCGTTAATACCTTGTTCGTTTCTTAGTTCCGCCGCAATCCCAAGCAAGTATTAACGACAAAAAAACAAAAACATACACAAGAAACGCTGCCCACAGTGTTTTCGGCCAAGCAAATATTGACGGAGCAAAACCGAATCAAACTTACGACAAAAAAGCGAAGCCCACAGTAGTATATTGCCCATCTCCTCACCACCGCCATACCAAGCAAACAATGAACGACCAAACACAAAGCAAACACGTACGAAAAAGGTTGATAAAATCCAAGACTGCACGTGCTCAGGCGGCGTTTCATCATCAAGGGTAACTCCCCCGCCAACCTGCACACCGTGCTCTCGCAAAGCGCTTCAGTTCCTTCTCCTTCCGCCCTTCTTCCTTGGCTCCGCCGCAATCCCATCCAATATTTAACGGCAGCAAATCCGAAAACGTATACAGCAAGCATACCCCACAGACAACAAACCACCCCCTCAAGACTGCACGCACTCTGGCGGAGTCCCATCATCGCGGCCAACCCCACCACCATCCTGCACCACGTGCTCTTGCTTAGAAGAAGCCGTCTGCGCCTTAACTCCTTGCGTAGCGTTGGTCAAGCCACGCAGCGCTCTACCATGCGCAGGAGCACCCGATAGCCCAGCCGAGGATAACGCCTGAGATTTAGTAGAAACCCCATTTTCTTCGGAGCCGGCGCCGCTCCCCCCTGCCCCCCTACGAGAAGACCTCCTTTTGGGTTTCATTTCTTGTGGTTGGGATTTCACTGACGAAGAGGTGGAGGAAGTTTTCGAAGCTCGCTTTTCCCTTTTAATGGAGGCGTCGGTGAAAGGGGTGGCGGTGGCGGCGGTGACGTTTGCTGACCCTGCTGCTAGCTTCTTTTCCTGACGCTTGCACACGAGCTGCGAACATCAATAACACAGGAGAGGTTGGTGGAGAGGAAGGGGCGGGGGGGGAAGGGGGTGGTTAAGGTATGACGATGAGGTCCGCACACACATGCCTGGCAAATAAATATTGAGAGTCATAACTAGAGGAAGGGGATGGCGGCTGGGGGAGGGGAGCGAGGAGATAACCAAAATCGTACGCTGAGGTCAACAACCTACACATACTCGCTTGTCCTCGGTATTTCTTCCACAAACTTTGTTGTCTGGTTAGGGATTGGTCGGAAAGCTCAACGATCGGAGGTTGCAGCTCATTCTACAAGGCGTGTTGGCCCCAGCTCATGGAGCCAAGCTCATGGAGCCACCTGTGTGCCTCCACTGGCGGCGTTTCGTGGCTCCCGATTGTAATCGATCGTAAGCATTAGCGAGGACCGTGTTAGGCTTTCAGAGCAATGATTGACGTAGAAAGCTAGCGTGCCGTATCGTCCAACGGGGTGCGCGGTGGCCGCTCTTCGACTTTCCTTCGCGCCGGACATTGCGCTCGACCGCGGTATCTACCACCCCAGCGGGATCGAACAACGGAGCAACAGAGGAAATCGACTAAACAGTAAATCATCAAAAAGCAAGCATGCAACTTTACACACACCCAACCAAATAAACACCTCTGCCGCAGCACCCTCTTGTTCGTTAAATACTCCTCGAGTCAAACCCAGAAGCCCCCGCCCCAAACCCTCCCTCCCCTCTCCCCTCTCCTTCACCTGAAGCTTGACCATCTGGGAGCGCATCTCCTCCATGCCGTCCTCAAGCTCGGCGCACCGCCTCTCCTCCTCGTTCAGTCGCGAAGATGTAGCGTGGTACTTGAGGAGCATGTCCTGCTTCTCCTCCTTCAGGGCCACCATCTCGGACTCGTGCTCGGCCCTCATCGCCGCGATCCCGCTGCTGCCCCACTTCCCACCGCGGCCACTGCGCGTGCTCATCCCCCCAACTCCTCCTCCGCTTTCGCCGCCCTCGGTGTCCTATGAGTCGGTCGGTATCCACACCAAGAAGCGGGGGTAAGGAGAAAAAAAAATATTAGCCAAACCCTTCCGCCGAAGCACCATTCGTTTTGTTTTTACTATCATTCGGTAGGCTACACGTACACTATTAGTACGGCGTTGCGACTTCCAAATCTTCTTGGGGTTGGAAAACACATAATATTACGACCAACGCCACAAACCCTAGGCCAACCAACCAACTCACAAAAAAAAAATAGGCCATAAATAAAGCAAAAAAGCGGTGCTGCCCCTTGGTACATAGGAGAATACATATATATATATATATATTCGCTGTTTTTGTCGTGGGTGGTTGTTGGGTTGGCCGTTGATCGCGACGTTCAACGGTTTCAACACCATTGCTATTATATGTTGTTTTCCTAGAATCCAACTCCTGCCCAAACAAGTTTAGCATTCCGTAATCACCCTAGTCTACACCTATAGGCCGGAAAAAGTGGAAGCAGCAATTCCAACAAAGGTTTTAAGCCGCGGTTGCGTGAAAGCCAACATCCTCCCCGCGCGTAGCAAACGCCTGGCAAGGTAGTAATCCACCAAAAATATATCCTAATACGCAGCATGCGATAGTTCAATTTAGCTGGGGATACGGGGGCTATGCGCGGGGCACGCTTGCTACGGGTAGGGGGTGGTGGATGGCGCTGCATGTTCCAAAAAGGAGAAAACGATTCGTTTTGAGGTGTTGGGGCAGAAGGTTAGCGGTGAAACGAGTTTCGGATGATGCTGCTGTGACCGCTGTTTAGCGCGGGACAGCCGTATCCATTCTCGACGTTTGGCTGCCCGTTCTTGAACTCAGCCATCTCGGAGGGCGCTCTCCATACAACACTTCGCCCTGAGCAAAAATTACACGTTCTCGGAGCGCAGCACAAGGCAGGCTGTACAGTAGGCAAGCTATAGTATGACAACATTTCCACACATCTGACAAAAAATCACGATGTAGGTAATCTAGATCCTAGATCCTAGATCTGCTACGATATTAACGCCTTCACTGCCGCAAACCCTTTTTGGGGCACAAATTTACTCGAAGCTGGCGTAAGGAGGGATTTTGGGACTCTAAGGGGGTGATTGAAGTGCAGAACCTGTGTATTAAATACAGCACAGATCCAACCCAGCCCAAAAAACAAGGGCTAGATCATTCAGATCATCCGACTCCCATCCACCCACCAACACGATCTACATAGGTCATGCACATCACACAGACCAGGGATCTGTCTGCCCTGAAACGCGCAGATCATCAACAGATCGACAAATCATCAACATATCATCAACAGATCATCAACAGATCATCTATATGGATCTGGTAAGTCCGATGTGTGAATATTTCTCATCGGAAGAGGGCACCTTCCCACTTGTACAAGAAAATTGTTGACATTCTCTTTGGAACATACACAACCCTAACCCTAGCCCTAACCCTGGCCCCATGAAACGCAATCAACCCGTCTAGGGGTTAGTCCCCTTCGTCTCGTACACAGTGCATTATACCTCAATCATTCTCTCGAATAAGCGGTAAGCTCTACTGCATCGGAAGCAGGACCCCTCCATATCCCCCCACAACCACCGCAGGAAGTCGCCCGCATGGCATATTTCACTGCTGCAAAAACCACCTCACCCTAACTTTCGAGTAGCTTGCCCTCCAAAGTGGGCTGCAGCTCGCAAGAGGAAAAGCGCCCCTTCTCCAACAGTTAACAACAACAAAAGTCAAACGCGAAAAAAACACACGCCATTACCTTTTTTTTTATACAGATGGCCTTCCCGCAAACAGGAAACCCGCCGGTCGACAAAACACAGAAAAGCAACACGCCCTCCCACAAATTGGAAAAACCGCTTTCCAACAAAACACTAAACGACATGCATATCCGCAAGTTGGAAACCCCGTGGTCAACAAAAAAAACACGCACACACTCTTGGGAACGTCCATGGGTGATCGTTGTTCAAGCTCATGCTGCCGGCACATGGACGGGCAGCAACACCAGTAACAGTAACGACAAAACAATATTATCAGCCAGGCCACCCACCCACCCATCCACCCACCCGAATACTCACCAGCACTCTTTGCTTCAGCTCACGGTTCTCCTCAATGAGCTCCTTCGTCTGCTCCACCAGCTGCGCGTGGTCCTCGTCTCTCGAGGGGTCCGCCCTTCTGCCCGTCGCCGCTGACATCCTGAGCTCTTCCGCCTGCCCCCAGTAGTACGTCTTCTCGCGCTCGAGCCGCCGCTTGTCCTACAGCATGAGGCCAAAACAAAACACATCACGCGATGCGACATGAGTCACCGTCGAATGGTAAGCACCAGGTGACTGAGAGCCGCTAACGGTAACCTATTTATAAATCAGCACACGATTTTCGGGGCCAACTGCTCGGAAATTACTGTGAGATCATGTGAGCAGCAGCAACAAAGTGAACTAACACCAGCGCCACCGACACAAAACGTACTTCGAGAAGCCAAAAGCGGAGGGGGATATTGTGATATTTTCACACACCAGACAAATGACGATATAGATAGATAGATAGATAGATAGATAGATAGATAGATAGATAGATAGATAGATAGATAGATACTATAAATCCGTCATTTGTCGTTGTAAGATGCTGTAGCAAGAACCGTGCGGTGCAGATCCTACAAGGCAAGCACGCGCGCGCAAGAGCCGTGACGCGCAGAATATATCCGGCAAACGTTATCCAGATCGCGCAGAGCATTAAAATATACTGTACGTCTCCCTAGGAACTCGCTTTGCTGGATATTACGACTGTCGTCAACCTTGTATGCGTTGGTGAGACAACTGCGCGTGCGCTGGCGGAAAGCAGGAAAATCCCAACCCAAACCCCAACCCAACCCCCAACCCAACCCCCAACCCAACCCCCAACCCAACCCAACCCAGCCCAACCCAACCCCCAACCCAATCCAATCCAATCTAATCCAACCCAACCCAACCCAACCCAACCCAACCCAACCCAACCCAACCCAACAACCAAACCCATCAAAATTGGTTTGCTGTCAATATTGGGCGTTGGTGTGTGTGCGTCTCAAAATGGCAAAAAATGGTCAATTTTGGAGGTCGTCGGATGGGACGTGCACCACTCATGAAATGATCGGGCACACGAGGGTGTAAATGAGCCCCTATTTTTAGGCGTCGGCAATTAGAATCTCGCGTTTTACTCGTAACAAAGGAGCTAGTTGCCCAGAAATATCTAGATAATGGAAACGAGGATCTGATCCGCCCGATGTGTGGATAAATCCCTTGGGCGCGTTTCGGGTTTCGGGGGGTACGTAGACGGAGTCGGTCAGCGCGAAAAGCGTGGCGGAATAGCCACTCCACTCTCGCGCCTTCGCTGCATCATGCATCGCATCCAAACTACACGTCAGCCCATCTGGGGTCTCGCCCCTTTGCTGAATCATACAAATCATACAAACCATACACCTCATACAAACCACACGACAGCCCCATCTGGTGAACGGCATATGCTAAAAGCTACATTTTTTGCACGACCCGCCAGACACCCTGGCGATCTCCCAAAAACAACAATAAGAAAAATGCATATTTGTGGCTACTGAGACAGCAGCACAGAAGTATGTACCAACAGGTTTGGGTTGGCATTGGGTTGGGTTGACGAACCAGTCATTCCACCGTAGGGTTTGCAGCTTTTGGACTAATTTTATTTTCTGTCCGATTGAGCTCCTCACGCGTAGAACTCGGCTAGTACGATAATTTTACGAGTATACTTGGTTTAAGACTAACGCATAGCACTGTTGGTCGGGTTGCACGAACGAATGTCTTCGAAATCATGCTTTCCGGGTGAGATCTCGAGTTCCTCGTGTTAGGAGCTCAGAAAGTTCTTAGAAAATTCTGCTGCGTCCCTACCGTGGGTTGGCGGCAGTTTCAAATATCGAGTAGCGCGATTTCCTAGCGAGATATACAATATCTCCAAGAAATAGCCAGTCGTTTTTTGTATCATATGAAAACGACATAGAGCGCCAACCGACGATGCGCACGAACCTGAGGTCGCAATCAAGAAGATGGTGGTCAGCGTGCGGAAGACGACGACCGACCTCGGTGCTACTTTTGTTGTTGTTGTTGTTGTTGTTGTTGTTGTTAAGCTCAAGTTCACCACACTTCCCGTATTTCCATACGTGTCATGTCGATTCAACTTGATTGCAGTTGAAATCCAGCACTACTAGCTGGCGTGCCCTTCGGTGTACGTGGTAACGGCGGCTCGAGCGGTCGCTACCGACGCTCACCGTGACCACAGCAGCGCAACCTGCCCAAGGGAATGGTCTACGGACGCGTGCATTCTACCCGTCGGACGTACCAGGCCATTTCTTCGCAATTTCTAGCGGTCCTCGCAATATCTAGCGAGTAAAAAACGAATGTCGCGACGTCGACTGTCATTTTCGCAATCGATGACGTATATCCCACCATCTCCGACCTTGAAAATAGGAACATTCACACATGTTTAGTCGAATTTATAGCTTACACATACGCACCAATACGCCAACGAATACTGCTTCCCTCCTCCTTTTTTTCCGGGTTAGCACAATCTACATATTTTTCTATTAAACTCTTCAGCAACACTACCTTCTTCAGCGCGTCTGCTTGGCTTTGAAGGCCGATCACGATTTTCTTCTGCGCCGCGACGTTCCCGTCCCACTCGTGCATATCTTTCAGGTAGGAGGCATCGTCCACCGTGTGCGCCTCGCGGTACTTGTCGAACTGAACAACAAGGCGACACAGACGAAAACAACATGGTGGCCAAGATGAGTGAAACGTTTTACTTAATTTTTCGGGGTTAGAAGATTACCTGCAGCAAAGGGCAACTCTTCTGTTCCAGAGGAAACACTTTCTTCAGCTGAACACAAGATTGTACGCAAGATTGCACCTAGATAGTGACACCTCCGACCTCCCTCAGTCACAACACCACACATCAAGCAACAACCAAGTCAGTACATACAACAAAAACAAATACAAAATTAAAACACAACAAAGCTAAATCAAATCAAACCAAACCAAACCAAATCAGCTAAAACCAATCAAATCAAGCCTAATCGAACAAACTAAAACCAAACCAGCAATTTACATAAAACAGAAACAACAATCAAATCTCATCACCCACCTCTCCCTGCAGCACCGCGATCTTCGCCTCGTGATCCTCTTGCGCCTGCTGTCGCATCCACGCCGCCTCTTCCCTCATCTCCTTAGCATTCGCCTTAAGTCTTTCGATCGCGGTAAGAGCTGCCGCCTTACCCGTCGACAATTCCCCCTCCAGCCGTTTGACCTCACTCAACGCCTCGCCCTAAAACAGGAAATAGGCGTGAACAAGGCACGGGGGGGGGGGGGAGGAGGGTACTCATTAGTTGCTTGCCTTAGTCATTTGACCATTGACCACGCATCCCTTTCGAGACGGAGCACCGTTCCTACTCCTAATAGAAAAACCTCCATAAAAATTGGGCGCTCGGTACGTTTCTTCCATATACCAAAGCTTTTCGCTTATCTCATCTTCTTCCGCAGGATGGAGGGCATCAAAAGAGGGGGGTAAACGTGTTAGCACTTGAAGGGAGAGACATAAGACGCACGACGTGCCACTACATTCCC
This sequence comes from Undaria pinnatifida, assembly GCA_012845835.1. Taxonomy (NCBI): domain Eukaryota; class Phaeophyceae; order Laminariales; family Alariaceae; genus Undaria; species Undaria pinnatifida. The sequence goes on along the minus strand of JABAKD010000009.1, from coordinate 6,444,622 downwards.
CTACTCTTTAGCCTTTTCATAAAAGCTTATACATGATTGAAAACAAACTACTAGGGATTGGTGGGGAATCGATTTTGCTTGGTGATAGGGTTAATGTTGTTGTTGTTGTTCTCACACTAACTCGCATATGGCCACAGGACAGGTTCCAGTCACTCTGGAGTGGAATATTACCCCAGGGAAAAAGAAACACAAACAAAACCACAAGTGGTACACGCAAATAGTATAGCTGACGCAATTCATGCCTCCGCCAGAAAAGTGTAAAAAGCGAAATCGGGAGTCAGCCTATGATGTGCTAGGTCCATACTGGTACATACGTCGCACTACTCGCGCCTGGAAAAAAAACGACTACACCGCTTGCCACCCAGAAAAGACTACCACGTATATGTTACACGTGGTACCTATCACTACGCATACGCACGTCAGATTCAAGTCAATTGGGAGAAGAAAAAAAAAAGAAAAAAAGAAAAGAAAAGAAAGAAAACAAACAGAAATCGAAAAAGGAAAGGAAAAAAGAAAAGAAAAGAAAAGAAAGGAGACGAAGCGAGGAGAGGAAAAAACAAACATACTAGCAGACCCTAGGAACTGGCTAAAGACGGCATTGGGCTCAGGGGGTATCAAGTGCATCAATGACACTTGTGGGAGAACGCAGCAAGGCGAAGAAGTCAGGGCGGCGTTACGCTAACTTGTGACGGCCATTGGAAGGCCCACAAGCTTCAACACGATGATGGCCAGAGTGATGGCCAGACCCAGACCTCAGTATCTTGGGCATAACCCCCCCCCCCCCCCCCCTTTCTCCCCCCCTCCTCCCCCCCTCTCCCCCCGCCTCCCTCCCCCCGGCCGCTTAGAGATGCCGACGATGGATGGCGCTGCCGCGGCCTTTGCGTGTCGCTCTGCAGCTCTCCGTGTCATGCTAGTTCCGCTTGAATGACTCTGCTCCCTCGTCTACCCGTCGAAACCATCTGCAGGCCTTGTGTGCATCCTTTCGCCACCTTCGAACCTCATTCCAAAGGCCGACATATCCTTCTTTAGGTGCACCATCCAGTCCTTCTCTTGCCCCCCTGAGCAGCCCTTACCTCCAACAAGCTCTCCAAACATCGCCCTATGTGGCAGACGCTCCTCCCCCATACGTGCTACGAATCCCGCAAACAATATCCTCCGTTTGCGCACTATCGCCTCTATGCTCTCGGAAGCTGTCTTGGCAAGCGCGTCGGCGTACGATAGGATGTGGTCGTCGCGCTTCCGTTTCCGCCATCCGAGGCATCGGAGGAGCATGGAGTGGTGAACCCGTCGTAGCCTGTCATAGTCAGGCTTGTTCGGGCTCCACGTCGTGCAACCCTATAATAGTGTCTCGATCACCTCGGCTTTTAGCAACCGCACCTTCAACCGTAAGCGCACACCCGGGCGATCATAGATTTCCGTCTTGTACCGCTGGAAGCACGCCCAGGCCCTCTGAAGGCGCCGCGTTATCTCGATGCTGAGGTCTCTGTTCGCGCTGATGGCCCCGCCCAAGTACACAAACTCGATCGTTTGTTTGTATACCTGGCCGGCTGCATTGATGGCGAACGACCGACACCTTCCCGCCATGCTTAGTCTGCAGACACATGATCTCCGTTTTGGCCTCGGAGACCGTACGCCCGAACGCCAAGCATGCAGTCACGACCACCGTCATCATCCTCTCCAACCCTTCTAATGATCGCGATACGATGCCCGCACGGTCAGCGTACAGCATACCCCACAACCTCTGCACCTCCTCCTCCTCCTTCCCCCCCCGCCCGTCGACGTTGCCTGTGCGTGGTGTGCCCTTCTTCATATAGTGTATTCACTCCTTTGGAGCTTCGAAGGGAAAATAATTGCCAACACCAATAAGAATGACGCCTATGTACAGCATCGGTGACCAATAAAAAACGACGACTACAGCATCGGTGACCACTAAAAAACGACGACTACAGCCTCGGTGACCAATAAAAACGACGACGACCGCATCGGCGACCAATAAAAACGACGACTACAGCATCGGTGACCAATAAAAACGACGACTACAGCACCGGTGACCAACAAAAACGACGACTACAGCCTCGGTGACCAATAAAAACGACGACTACAGCATCGGTGACCAATACAAAACGACGACAATAGCGTCGGTGACCAGTAAAAAACGACGACTACAGAATCGGTCACATATCGTAACGCGGCCGGGTATCATGATAAGAGGCACTGTGTCTGTGCCAAGGTTGAAGGAGCTGTGTGACAAAAAGTTGTACGACTGCTCCGCGCTTACACAGGACTAGAAAATTGGCAACACCACTTTTCTAATGTTCGTGCTGTTGACGTATGTACCTTAGTCCCAAAGAACTGCTGGCCATTATCGGGTATACCCGGTGCCTTTGTGGCCGAACTCGGGTACCTTTCTATTCCAGTGACCGCAACGACCCCAGGACGCCATCTGATTGGCCGACGCCAGCCACCACCCGACGATGGCCGCATTTCCTCCGGGTAGACCCGATTTTCGCTACTCAACGCCCCACAGCTTTTAATAGTTGTCGCTGGGAGGTCGCGCAGCAGGATAGTTCAATTAACTGTTTCTGTCGCCAACTTGTGTGCTTCTTCGGGCAACTCCAAAGGGGTCCCTCCCTCCTTCCCTCTACTCCTGGCCGCCATTAGTCTGGTAACTGCTGCAAAATAAATATTTCCTTCACTAAAATCAAAAGAGTTCGTCCCCAAACACGTGCATGCAGTTCTAAAGGGCTTATAATCAAAAACTGGAATTCGTCGTTCCCCCAAAAAATAATTCTACACAAAGTCCAAGTAATTTGTCCCGAAAAGGGTGGGTGCACTTCTGACGAAAGGGGCTAAATGAAACCACAAACTCAAATTCGCTCCAACAAAAAAACGTGGGTTACACAAACTCCAACAAATCTACCCCCAAACACGTGGGCGTGTTTTTTTTTTAACGTTAGAATTAGAAGCTCGCATTCGCTTCGAAAATAAAAGCAATGCGCGCACCTTCAGCCTCGACTCCTCCACGCGACCCTGCTCCTCGTTCGCCGTCTTCTCCCTTTCTTCCTTCAGCTCGCTCGCCGCCAAAGCCCGAGCTTCCTGCAAGCGCGCCTCCGAGTCCCTCTTAACCTCGGCCACCTCGCTCTCAAAAACCCTCCTCGCCTCAACCATAGCTTCAGCAGCCTCCTCCCCCTTCTCGCGTGCCTCCTCCCTTTCCCTCGCAACCATCGCCTCCATCTCTCTCACCTCCCGCGCGTGTGCCTCCTCCGTAGCGATTTTTTCAGCGCGCACCCGGTCCCCCTCCTCCACCGCCTCCTTCTCCCTCGCCTCCACCACCGCCTCAAGCTCCTCCCTCTCCCTAACCCTCTCCCCCGCAACAATCGCCGCCGCCGCCACCGCCGCTTCCTCCGCGGCAGCCATCTCCGCCCGCAACCCTTCCTCAAGCCGCTCCGCGTCCCTCTTAGCATCCGCAAGCTTCCCAGCTCCCGCAACCCGCTCCGCCTCTAACACCTCCGCCGCGGCTAGCTCACTAGCCGCCAGCGCCTCCTTACCCTCTTCCCGAGACTCCACGAGAGCGGCAGCCGCGGCGGCGGCAGCCGCCGCCGCCTCCGCTTCAAGGCGCGCTATCGTAGCTCGGCGTTCTTCACGGAGCGCCGCGAGCTCCGCCTCGAGCTCGGCGATGCGAGCGCGGGCGGCGGCGAGAGATTCCTCGGCGGAGGCGCGAAGCTGGCGCTCGGAGGCAAGGTTAGAGTGGAAAGACTCGGTGAGACGATTGGCGTCGTCGGCTTTTTGTTCGAGATCCTGGATCGTCTCGACGGTATTGTAGTCCACCTTTGGAGGATGGGAGGAGGAGGCGAAGCATGAGGAGGCATACTATCGGCAGGGGTTGGGGGGGATGGTGAGGTTGCCGGGCGGCGAAGATAGCGCAGGAGGGGACGACGAGGAGGAGTAGGCTATTAGATTATGGACTTTGAGGCCCATACGTACCTACATGATGTGCAGTCAATTCGCACAAGCGCACATCACAAGTTCTAATCACAGTCGCTCGGTACCACCTCTGCACCTTTTCTTATAGCCTAGGGCCAGAGCCTCGACACGCAATACGAGTAGGGACCGGGAGGAACGGGGGGAGTTACCGGAGGGCAGAGATACGATAGCGCAGGAGAGAAAGGAAGAGAGGGGGTTTTCCATTGGAATCAACAGTCAATGAAACGTATCAACACCACGGCAGCCCACCCTTGCCACACAAGCACGCGGCTATTCAGGCCGGGTTTGATGCAGCAGCAATGCCATGCCACTCTGGGCGGAATTGTAACGATCATTGAGGTATTAATGTAAGTATCCAAACGGTCCTGAAAATCATTTCCAGGTGGGTTAATTTCACACCTAACAACGTCACGGGGAACGGATCCGGCTGCCACCGATCATAAGCATCCTCATTAACACTATTTGTCAGAGTATTACATAAATGGTCAACGATACTCTTACCACTGTCTGCACGAACAACAGCACCAATACCGGTATCAGCACACATCAATTTTCAGTACAGCGTGTACCCCGATTAAAGAGCGCGCAAGAATTTCCTGCAACAAAGGTCGCTTGAACTGAAATGGTACCGATCACTATTTGAACCACTGCCCAAACTCTTTCATTAACGGCAGCGGTTACCTTGGCCCCCAACCACGTCGTCCAGAGGCCTACGTCATGCCACGCAGGAAGCTTAGCGGGTCACGGAAGGCGCGCGCAGCATAAGAGTACTGCAGAATTCAGAGCGGTCAAGTCGGTACGTTCCGCCTGTACTAATGGCTATATATTGCCCACTGCAGAAGAGAGCAATCTGTAGTCAAGAACACCTGTTTCGGCTTGTCACAAGGTGCTTTTACATCTTGTCACTCACGGTATTATAAATACTACGACCACGATCCGTATCATAACCACCACCAGATTTTTTCGCCACGCACCTTGGCTGCGAGCTGCTCGTTCTGCCTTCTGAGCCTGACCAGTTCCTCGCTAAGCTCCGGGTTGAGCTCCGATACGCCTGTGTCAACAAAGCCAATCCCAGAGAAATACCCGGCGGGGGGAGGGGCGCGATACAAAACTTGGTCGTAGAACATGGCACAATTCAAACAAACCGGACAGGTCACAGTCTAGATAATCTAGATAATCTAGATCCTGTAGATGTCGTTGTAATATGCTGTGCAGGACCTGTGCAATACAGATCCAACCCAGAAGACATGGGCCGAGATCATTCAGATCGTCCGGCTTTCACCCGGCAACACACAAAATCCGCGATATCACAGCTGAAGGTGTGTGTCTGTTATGTTGTCACATATCAGACAGATCACACGATCTAGATAATATATATCAAATAGATCATACAGATCATATAGATCATATAGATCCTATATCTGTCGTTGTGATATGTTGTGCAGGATCTGTGTAGTACCGATCCAAATCAGGAAGCATGTGCTAGGTCGTGCAGATCAAACGGCTTTCATCCGGCAACATGATCTATGGGCCACGCAGATCATTCAGACCAGGGATATATCTTCCCTGAAAGACATAGATTATATAAATCATTCATAGGGATCTGATCTGTCGGATGCGTGCCCAGTTGGACAGGCCGTCGCTCCTTGGACACCCTGCCTGGTTAACTAATCGAAAACGTGCCTCCGAACGGCTCGAGCTTACCCCTTTTTAGCACTGAAAAACATGCCATCCTAATTTCAAGTAGTCCTAATTTCAAGTAGTCTGTGCCCAAAAACGTGGGCACAGCAGATTCTGCAGGGGTTAATCCTTGCTCCATTGCAGAATAAATAATACTAAGTCCAAGTATTTTGTGGTCAAAAACATGTCTTTACTGCTAAAAGGCTTACTCCGCCCTACTGGAGACAGACCAAGACTAACCTTGCCCAATGCCCCCTCCTGTTCCGCTGCGTTCCACCTCCTCCATCGCCCTCTTCTGCAGCTCCTCTTGAAGCTTCTGGTGCTCATTCCGCACCGCCCCTGAGCCATCTTCAAGAGCCCGCACCTTCTCAGATAGCCGCGAGACCTCTTCCTGTGACAGCTTCAGCTCTAGCGACTACGTTGGCGTTATGTGATAGGAGGGCGGGGGGGGGAGGGGGGGCGTACTTTTTTGTTGCATACCTTCATCAATTGATCACTGACCACGCATCCCTTTCGGAAGAGCGGTGAAATCACATCATGCATGGCCGTAATCTGTACGACCATAGACCCTTGCATCCCCACAATGTCGGAACGGAGCACATCCGGTTTTCACCGACCAGGCAGACATCAAAAGCACCAAGCGCGAAGTGCCGTGAGTTGTTCGGCGAGTCGCATGAATGGAGAGCTGCATCCTATTAATATCAACAGTACTGTTACCCGACAAGATGGAGAAATATTAGAGTATGGGGTGACATTGTCTAGGCGATCGTTTGTCGACAGGAAAGTGTTTACTGGCTGCACAGGGGCGAGGGGCAACGGACAAATTCCGCGAACTGCACGAGGACACAGCACCGCACGACTATTGATAGTATGAGGGTCTCGCATGGCCGAAATAATCATCCTTCGCACCGTCGGCTATGGGCTAGGTATACGTGGCTAAATACACCTGGTACTTGGTTAAAACACCATATCTACTACTGCAATTCCACAAGCGAGGGAGACAAACTAGGCCAAGTGAAAGGAAACAAAGACCGTACCAGGTATACTGGTACCTGCTATGCCTTACCATCTGATCAAACTAGTTTTTCGATTACGTAAGTATAGAACTGGAAGCGTACCTGTTCACGACTGGCCACCTCCATGTCGGTCTTCGAGCGTCGGTAGCTGTCAAGCTGCCGTCTCAACGCCGGAAATTGTGCCACCTCGGCTTCAAGAGCCAGACAGCGGTCTAAAACCTGAGATACATACCGCATTGGATCGCAGAAAAGGGCCAGAGGGGTAGGGAGGGCGATTGTCAGGAACGAAGGGATAGGAAGCGGTGTTACGCAAAAGAAGGGACACAAATGAGGAGGCCCGGGTGCACACAACAGTAGCCGGCAAAACGAAGATGTTGCAGGCAAGGCACGTGAGGGCAGAGATTGGCTACCTGGTACCTATTTTGAACGAAGACACACCTACAGCCAGATCCCTACCCCGCACAAGCGATATTAATAACCATCCAAACACAGACAGAGAGCAGTAAAAGGAGGCACAAGGATGACGATCGACACACATGAGGGAGAGAGAAAAACGAAAAACTAGACGGAAAGAGGGCGTAGTGTAGTGTGTGAGAGAAAGCGCAAAGGGAATGAACAGCACTAGAAATATACCGCCATAGAGATAACACCGGACCGAGGGTACAAAAAGGCGTGGGATACCGCTGCTGGTTACGTTGCACCTGTCCCAGAGGTTTAGCACACTATGAAGAGCCAACTCACCTCGGCGTGCGCATCTTCTTCCTTCTTGAGTCGGGTTGGGAAGTCGCCCAACTCCTCGATCCGATCCCGGCACCTTCAATAACACGCGTGTTTGATGCGGCGTTGGGTCCATGTGATCATTGCAAGTGATGTTGCCCAAGAAGAAAAATATCACGGCGTCGCGCGGGGAGATTGTGAAGCGAGGAAAAGTCATTACTCTGAGGTGCATAAAGAAAAAGAGAGTAAGACCAGGATGGTATTCAAACCATGATGTGTGTAAAATAATATATTCAGCGTGCTTCTGCGCAGTGCCTGCATACTGGTATCAACTAGACACGTTTGGCGTTAAGCCCTTATTAACAGGTGCTCTCTGAACTGACAATAACTTTCTTGTTCTTACTTATTTTATTTCTAATCATCAATTTGACTCTCCCGTTCAACTCGTAAGAGGTTTTACCCTCAACGACCTTCTGGACAAGCCGTGGTCACTGGTGTCTTCCCCTCTCCTGCCCGGTGCTTGCCTTCGTTTATATCGAGCATAGGGTCCAGCATTCCATTTTTCAGTCTTTTACGCTCGTCGATTTGCATCGAATTTCGCGAACTCACGCTCTCGCGCTCTCGGCCTGCCTTCTATAAGGAAGAGTCTCTTGTAACATTCGAACCTACGAGCTCGACCTCAATAGTAGCTTACATTGGACCACCGGGGAAGTTGGTTGATAAAAACCGACCAATTCAAGGCAAGTGTAAAGGCCCGCACGTGTTTCTATAGCACGCGGGTGACAGCACCGATGTAGAACAGAAGATGAACAGGTAGCTAGGTTCTTAAGAATGGAGATAACCGAACAAGTCTGCAAAGGCACCCGTATCTCCCCTCCTGCAGTTACGTCGCCATTGCGTTGACGCCCTTTTTTTTGCGACTGAATATGCGGTAACAGCCTCCACACACGCTGCGCGGACCGCACGTTCAGCGGTGCCTTCGGTGACCAATATTAATTCGGCCATCGACATCTGCCGCGAACGCGCATCTACGCCACAGCAGGCCTCGCCTGGGCGAGAAGCAGCGCACGAAAGCAGACCCCAAGCTATGAAAATCGCGGCCGATATCCCTTTGACAATCGAAAATACAATTTCATACCAACTCTAAGCTACAATAAACGTGGCCGATACCCCATGTACTACAATACTGCAAGTTTCTAGACCCTTGTACCACTCCAAACGTTATCCCACGCTAATCCTAAATACTTTGCCCCCAAAAGGGTTGACTGCATTTCCAAGAACTGCATCCCCGCACCGGGGGTGACCTTACAAAGGAGCATAACGTTACAAATCTGTCACCTGGCGAGGTTTTCTTCCGCTTTGGACAAGTTAGTTTCCATCGGCCGAAGAACATCCACCTCGTCTCGCAATCGCTCAACTTCTTCCTCCAGCGGCTCCAAGAGGAAAACCTGTACGGCCCAACAACAACGAGGAACGAGGAAGTGCTAACGATACGCAATATACGCAAAAGAGGTACGCATGAGACAGAGCTAACGATACGCACTATACGCAAAAGAGGTACACATGAGACAGAACGTACGATGGGGTGCATGGAGATCTCCGTGGCGTTCGGCTGGGTTACGTTGCCATATACACGATGAGCGCTTTGCGCTGAGGTATGATGCTGGCCAGCTGCGGGTGCAGGTGCTCGTAACAACACTTGCTAGAGTGCAATAGCCGTGTGTTTTTGCCCCTCGAGTGAGATGCTTCTAGTGTAGAAATATCCAACAGAACAAAACGAATGCATATCAAGTGCCAGCGAGATGAATTACGCAGGACGTTAGTGAACAGCTGTACTGCTGTTTGAGGGTAACATTTACCTCAGAAGTGAGCATAAATCCAATATTCAACCGCGGCGTGCTAGCATATCGCTCGATGAACTCCCTCCCCACTCCCAGCACACTCAAAACAAAACCATCACGCCCTTCCTCGCCACCTATTCCGTCAAACGCACATCTTAAACCTCGGAAAGCCCCCCCCCACACCAGCCATAGTTGATAGGGCTGTATGGGAGAGAATAACAAAAGGGCGAGCTGGAATAAGATGGGATAACGTAGTCGAGAAAATATGGAAGGGTTTAGAGGGAAGCCAAGAAGAGATACCGTCTATAGAGAAGTTTGGCGGGTACAAGACAGAAGTAAAAGAAATAATAGAATAAAGGGAAAGGCTAGCGCCAAGAAATAACGTGAAAGAGGAGAAGAACTTAAGAGATATGCGGGGGGTTGAAGGAAGGTATTGGAATAAAAACGTATCTGCACGGCCCAATGGACTACGCCAAAAAGCTGAAACTGCGATTTCGTGCAGGGGACCTGAACCTAACAGAAAAAAGAAAGAGAAAGAGATATACCAGTAGTCAGGAGGAGGAGGACGCGGCTGCAAATATGTGCCCGTGTGGCACAACAATAGAGAGTAGGACTCACATACTCACATAGTAGGAGAATGTGAAATACGCAAGGAGGAACGGGATGCGCTAGAGGAGATGAGTAAATTAGACGTATGTCACATGGAAGAGTTTGGTAGACCAGAGAGTAGCGAGAAAACGATCGCTATCCTAGGAGATAGGTGGTGGCCACAGACGGCGAAACCGGACGGGGATAGGATAAGCAAAAGGTTTCTATATTAATATATGAAAGAAGCGTAATGAGCGCCCAAATATTGGAAGTGTTTCTATTAGGAGTAGGAACGGTGCTCCGTCTCGAAAGGGTATATGGTCATACGACTACGGCCATGCACAAAAACTGAGTACACACTCCCACCCCCACCCTGCCCCCGCCCCAACTCTTCACTCTCACCCTCTCCTCCAACTCCGAAGCCCTAGCCTGCAGCTCGGCAACCTCCCGCTCGTGCTTCGCTCGCATGGTTTTTTCAATGGCGATCACATCATCCTCTCCCGAGTACGCCGCGCGTGCTGCGGCCTGCCGCGCTTGCCTTAACGCCTCGCTCAGTTCCGCCTCTCTCGTCGCGGCCGCGCTTGACTGTGCATTGACGGCGGTTGTAGAGCGACTGCGAGCTTTCTCGGATTCTTCGAGCTGAGTTTTGAGACCGGCCACTTCGACGCGAAGGTCTGCCACCTGCGGAAGGCGTACGGTGTGAGGTTCCAGATATGTTGAGTGCGCTGTGTACGTACAATGGAATGGGGTCGAATCGATGCTGTTGCTTGGGTTTAAGAGTCGAGCAGACTTTGTGTAACCAGTGGGTGGATAGTTGCTACCAGATACTGCTGTGCACCTCAAAAGGTGAAAAGGAATTCAGCAAGCGAATGCCCTTTTGGGCTATGGGGTCAGGACTCGGGGATGTTCCCGCTGGGGGTACCAATGTAGTACAAGGTCTGTTTGTGGCAAGGATGAAGCAGATAGTGCTGCTGTACATTGGTTTGCAGAGCTTCATCGTACATCGGGTTTCCACCGGCATGCTTCAAAACCGTGGTCTCTCTTGCCATTATTATTTGATCTCCATCGTAGTATCGGCAACGCCGGTATGCATAGGCTTACTTATCGTTGCTTTTCTCCTGAGCGGGTTCGGTTGGTACATCCCTGGCCTCCCAAGACCTCCCACTTGAACACCACCTCCTTCTATTACTTGCGGAAGGGTCCAGCTTCTCTTTGATTTATTCATTTCTTTTTTCTTTTTAGTTGGACAAAGCATCATCATACCAGGTCCCAGCTGAGCTGAGCTCAGCAACGCACCGCAGCTCTAGCTCAGCAGCGCAGCGCCGCGCGGTGCCGTGCCCTGCAGTGCGGTAATATGTGCCGTGCTGTGCGCTTTACTGTACTTAATATTTTGTACATGCCAGGTACAATCGAAGTATCATACCAGGTACCGGTATTGCCACACTAGGTATGTGCGTTCTACATTGTTGAATCGCCAACAAATGCACTCCCAGCTCAGCTCAGACCAGTTGTAGCTCAGCAGCACGGCGCAGCGCCATGCGGTGCCGTGCGGTGTCGTACCTTGTCCTGCGGTGCGGTGCTGTGACGTGCTGCGCTGTACTATATTTCGAACATACAGTACCAGGTACCATGCGAAGCATCAGGTACCAGGTACCGGCATGTACGTGCGTAGTCGTTTTGTTTGCTTTCTTCATTTGATTGTCCTATCTCGGCCGTCTTCATGTTTTTTTATTTCTCAAACTACGTCCGGGCTGCCGATCACAACGTGACATCGCCACCAAACACAGCACACAGCACAGCACAGGGCAATCAGCTCTGCACAAGTAGCTCTTGGCATAATCAAATCGCTAGTTGACCAAATCATGGGCCTCTTCTGCTTCTTTTGCCCCCTTCACATTTTGTCGCATTGTTCCTTGCGCGAGCGTAGCGGGCGGCACCAGCCGCCCGCGGAGCCAAGCCTTTGTAACATGATACTCGAACATGAAATGCCGGTAGCTCTCGACTCTGGAGGATTAGTCTAATGGAGCCAGGAGCCCCAACTCGTAGAAATCCGGATTCAATACACTTTCGTTCGTGTACCAACTTGCAACTTTCGTCCATTTGCACCACGCGTACGAAGAAACTGGAAAACAGAAAATATACGACGAAACTGCTGCTGCCATGGTCGACCAAGGAAGGCTGAACGCTGCTGCCGCACTGGCAGCCGTTTCGCGTCGACGGCTGATGCTATACCAGTATATTTTTCAAAGTAGTAACGAGCTCTCAGCGAAACCGCTCTTGCCCTTCGGTTCAAACTACCATTCCTTCTCACCTCCATAGCAGTTACAGCGGCATACTCAGCACCACCTACAGAAGCGGGTAACGTTGGCAGGGGAAGAGCACAGCAGTCAGCACCGCCACCACCTCCAACTACCTCCGCCGAACCCCCGGCCGCCGTGTCCATGTCCGTTTCCACGCGCTGGCGTTTCGGGCCCACAGGCGCCGCACGATCCCCGCCTGGCGTCCCTGCCATCCTGCGCTCTCGCGTGTCCTCTTTCGCGTGGGGAGAAAACCAGCTGTTGAAGCTGCGATCGTCGGAGTTGCTGTCCCCCCCGTACGAGGATTCAGCGTTGCCGTGGCGGTCAGGGGTGGACGCGGTCAAGGAGCTCCCAGCGTCGGGAGTGGGGGATTCCGCGAAGCTTACGTATGCGATCGATTCCCTAGAGGGAGAGTCTGCTGCTTCCGCGCCACTTTCGTCCTCGTATTCGTGCTGGGGTTGATCCTGGCTGCCCACGATGATGTGCTTGAGGGTGGTCTGTGCTGCGGCGTCAAGGGACATGATCTGGCGGATAAACGCTTCGCGTCCGTTGCACTGCTCTCCTACTGAATGTCGCAGCAGGGCTTCAAGGCAGGTAACCGCCATGGCTCCTTTAGCGACGTCTTCTGCCTGTTCTATGAGATCGGCGTTTTCCTCGAGCAGCAGCCCTGCAGGGTGCATGTGGGAGATCACACTTGTCCATCCAAGAGCAGCACATTCAGGAGTTTTCCCATCTTCACAGTGTTTGTCGTGTCCGACGATGGCCTGAGCTATGGGGATGAGCGCATCGCCGCTGGCGAAGTCTGCAACGGAGGTTGCGGGTGCAGGACAGGTGGGGAAGGAAGAAAAGTTGAAGGTGTTGGCCCAAGCCACGAGACTTCGCTCGTATTCCTCCTCCATAGCTTAAAAGAAACCAGCAGAAACTGCTAAGGCTGTGCAGCCTTGCCTCTGATGTTCCCGCCACTAATCTTGTATGGCGCTTGGGGTCTTGGCTGGCGGGATTACGGGTGTGGTCCCCGTGCACAACGGAAACTGGCAGTTGGTATCTCTTAGCGCACGCTTTTTAAAAACATGCCTCCGACAAATTTGGAACTCCTCGGTACCCTCCAAAAGAAAAACTACACAGTACACCGCTAGAGGACGCGCGCAGCACGCCGATCAGAGTAGACACAGCAAAACCTGCGGGGAGGATCTTCTGCTAAAAGGCTAGGAGACATGGATGAGAACTTCAATCCTAACCGAAAACTCTACGGGTCGAGTATGATGGATGGTTTGGGGAAGGCAGCATCTATTGATGATGTTCCTCCAAGAAACAAGGAAGCTGCCACAGCAGACATCGATGCGCCGCTTATTGCTGCCCTCGTGAGCTTGGAGGATGGCCAGGTGGCCGTGGTGGGCGACCTTTTGGCTATCAGGGCAGGGCCGGAGACATACCATCCTGTCAAAGCTCTTAAGGTGCGTGCGGGCACACTTATAGCACGAAGCAAACGTGGACCCGAAAAGCCGTTAGGCTTTTCTACTCTCACTACTCTCCTCTTGCACTTGGCACACAGCACTACAGCACTCTGATTCTGTCAGTATCATATCATATCATAACCGGCAGGTATTAACCAGGGCTTTCCACGGGTCAAGGGGGTTTCAAAATCTCGCGGGTCGGGTCGGGTCGGGTCAAAAGATTTTAAAACCTCACGGGTCGGGTCGGGTCGGGTCGAGTCGGGTTGGGTCGGGTCGGGTCAAGAGGTTTTCAAAATCTCGCGGGTCGGGTCGGGTCGGGCCAAGAGGCTTCAAAATCTCGCGGGTCGGGTCGGGTCGGGTCGGGTCAGAAGGTTTCAAAATCTCGCGGCTGGGGTCGGGTCATGACCCGCGATTTACGGGTCACTCGCGGGTCAAGCCATCATGACCCGCGAATTGTTTTCGGCTGACCCGCGGGTCAAACCCGCGGATCTGGCCCGCGGATCCGCCATTTTCAAACTTATTACAGCTGAGGGCCATTGCCGTGCAGGCGCCCCGCGGGTCCGACGCGCGGATCTGCAAATAACATACAAACCTTTCCGCTTCCTGCCTCTCTCGTGCCGATGCTCCGATCATATGTCATCACAGCGTGCAGAACAATCACCAGGCAGTACCCCTAGCTACTCGCACCAAGGCATACAGCAGTGTGACGCGAACCGGCTGAAGCCGTAACAACAGCAGTAGTAGACATACTACGGTCATACCAGTACGAAATATGACCAAACGTAAAAAGGCAAGGAAGGTCAGTCGTCGTCGAAGCAGTAGCAGCAGCAGCACTGGCAGCAGCAAGCACCAGCAACAAACCCCGGATTGTCGCGGATCGCAGCCCCTGCTGACAGACCCACCGCCCCAGTTGTGGGCTCGCTGCCGGAGGCGTCTCAGCTATGCTGCTTGCCGGGGCTGGAGACTGCACAGATATAAGATAGATACAGCAGTAAGCTAGCTCGAGAATTATCATACCAGTACGAAATGTGACCAAACGTGAAAAAGCAAGAAGAGCAGTCGTCGTCGAAGCAGCAGCAGCAGACAAAGCATCCTCGCGGATCGCAGCCCCTGCTGACAGATCCACCGCCCCAGTTGTGGGCTTGCTGCCGGAGGCGGCTCAGCTAGGCTGCTTGCCGGGGCCGGAGATTGCACTTATAACTAGCTCGCTCGTCGGGTCGCTCGTCGGGTCGACCCGGTGGTCTAGCGATACGCGCATGCCCATGCATGTGGGTTGCGGTTTCTTTCCCATTTTCGCGCGCACACCACATGACAAAAATCATCAGCTGCAAACCATGCCGGTAAAAAATCCAGAGAACACGACATACTGGGGAAAGTACGAGGGACCAAGGACCAACCAACCGACCGAGGTGTACATGCTTTGATCCGTGACTTTTCTAATTTGACCCGTGAGAAATGTCACGGGTCAAGTCGACGTGACCCGCATGAAACCCGCATCTCACGGGTCACCCGAATTGTGTCGGGTCGGATCGGGTCGGGTCAACAGGCTTTCAAAATCTCGCGGGTCGGGTCGGGTCGGGTCAGGAGGTTTTCAAAATCTCGCGGGTCGGGGCGGGGCGGGGCGGGTCAAGACGTCTCGAAATTCTAGCGGGTCGGGTCTGGTCGGGTCAAGACGTCTCGAAATTCTCACGGGTCGGGTTGGGTCAGGAGGTTTTCAAATTCTCGCGGGTCGGGTCGGGGCGGGTCAAGACGTCTCGAAATTCTCGCGGGTCGGGTCTAGTCGGGTTAAGACGTCTCGATATTCTCACGGGTCGGGTCGGGTCAGCTGACCCGACCCGACCCGAACCGACCCGACCCGACCCGATCCGCGAGGTTTGACCCAGCCCGTAAAAAACCCTGGTATTAACCGATTATCGTACCTGGTACACAACAGCAGCAGAAGTCTGTAGTCAATGCAGCAGCAACGCACCGAGTATTGTTGCTGAATTGACTAGCGTGTAAAAATTGGAGTTGTGTGTCGTGAGCATGCAAAGTGCTCTGCTGCCGAATCAATGTCGTGGTCAAATATCACACCCCGGACAATAGCCTATTGAATATGCCTATTGATATTACCATAGGTTGGGGTATTGCATATCGATTCCTATTGCTCCCTGCAATAGGAGGTCGACACTATCTATCGATACCTATTGTTTCGACCAATAGGTTCAGACTGATTTGTGCAATAGGCTATTGTGTCTGGGATAGGTACTTGAAAGCGTCTATCGATACCTATTTATTTGTTCAATAGGTTCAGAGAAATTTGTATCATAGGCTACTGCAGTTGGGATAGGTACTTCAAATTGTCTATCGATACCTATTGTTAAAAATACATACTATAGTTTTTCCATGTACTTTTTCGAACGCACACTGGTGAGGGTCCTTCCAACGCACACTGTGTCGGGCCCGGGGGGGGGGGTTCGGGGGGGGGCGCGTCGCCCCCCCCCGACACTGCTACTAGCATCCAAGCACCGTTCGGCTGCCCTGCCAACCCAGTGCTGGTGGTGCATTTTGGGACACACACACGAACACCAACACACTCTACACTGCTTGTAGTAGCATACAAGCACCCTTCGGCTGCTGGTGAGGGTCCTTCCAACGCACACTGTGTCGGGCCCGGGGGGGGGGGTTCGGGGGGGGGCGCGTCGCCCCCCCCCGACACTGCTATTAGCATCCAAGCACCGTTCGGCTGCCCTGCCAACCCAGTGCTGGTGGTGCATTTTGGGACACACACACGAACACCAACACACTCTACACTGCTAGTAGTAGCATACAAGCACCCTTCGGCTGGCCTGCCAACCCAGCGCTGGTGGTGCATTTTGGGACACACACACGAACACCAACACACTCTACACTGCTAGTAGTAGCATACAAGCACCCTTCGGCTGGCCTGCCAACCCAGCGCTGGTGGTGCATGCGCTTGAACGTTTGCGCCTCTGCTGTTCGATCCTGCTACATCACGATGCGGGACAACAAAAAAAAACAACACAACACACAAACATTTCACTTCGTTGTGCCCTGGGCTGCGGACAAAAAAATCCCATCCCAAAAAACCCTCCTCGTTCTTGCAAAACCATAAAATTTAAACGGCTGCGATTCAAATCAAACGGCGTGACGAACTACACCCTCGCACGCAAACAACCACCTCGTGGGTGCATTTTGGGACACAAACACGAACACCAACACACTCTACACTGCTAGTAGTAGCATACAAGCACCCTTCGGCTGGCCTGCCAACCCAGCGCTGGTGGTGCATGCGCTTGAACGTTTGCGCCTCTGCTGTTCGATCCTGCTACATCACGATGCGGGACAACAAAAAAAAACAACACAACACACAAACATTTCACTTCGTTGTGCCCTGGGCTGCGGACGAAAAAAACCCTTCCCAAAAAACCCTCCTCGTCCTTGCAAAACCATAAAATTTAAACGGCTGCGATTCAAATCAAACGGCGTGACGAACTACACCCTCGCACGCAAACAACCACCTCGTGGGTGCATTTTGGGACACACACACGAACACCAACACACTCTACACTGCTAGTAGTAGCATACAAGCACCCTTCGGCTGGCCTGCCAACCCAGCGCTGGTGGTGCATGCGCTTGAACGTTTGCGCCTCTGCTGTTCGATCCTGCTACATCACGATGCGGGACAACAAAAAAAAACAACACAACACACAAACATTTCACTTCGTTGTGCCCTGGGCTGCGGACAAAAAAATCCCTTCCCAAAAAACCCTCCTCGTCCTTGCAAAACCATAAAATTCAAACGGCTGCGATTCAAATCAAACGGCGTGACGAACTACACCCTCGCACGCAAACAACCACTTCGTGGGTGCATTTTGGGACACACACACGAACACCAACACACTCTACACTGCTAGTAGTAGCATACAAGCACCCTTCGGCTGGCCTGCCAACCCAGCGCTGGTGGTCTCCGGAGCGTGCTGTGGGTGTCTGCTATGAGCCCCTTCGCTCGTTCTACGCTCCTCCTCCTCTGCGGCTGCGTGTTCTTCGCCCTTTTCAAACGTCACGGCGTACCACCACCTGGTGCTGCGTTTGAATCTCTGCACAACATGCAGCGGAACGTCCTTGCAGCAGAGCGGTATCTTGACGACTGGGGAGACCAACTGTTCCAATACACATTTGCAGGGCTCTCTCTGCCTCATCGCTTGGAGTTCGTCCTACATCCTTCCGCCTTGCGAGGGCAACAACAATCCATTCAGCAATTGCACTGCCCGAATGGCCTCGTTCTACAGCGCCGGAACACTCGCACTGTTCCGTGCAGGGGGGATGGCAACTGCGGCTGGCACTCTCTGCTCAACGGGAACTGCACCTTCTTGGGACAGGTATGTACACGGCATTGCTTATACGCTACGCACTCAGCATGGTCACAGCTGTGTTTGTATGTACAGCGGCGTGCACACCGCTCTCGCCGCGTGTGTAGAGTACGTACATGTGTAGCGCAGCAGTACTCCCGTGTGTTTGCGTTTGTAGCATACCCGTACGTCTTCGAACCTGCTATAGTCTACTACCTCACCTTCCACCAGCGTTCCTGCGGTGCAAATGCGTTCCGTCACCTGTGTATCCATCATCTCCTATGTATGTAGGCGTCTCCAGCTACGTGTGTGCGTCCTGTGCTTGCGTTTGTAGCATACGCGTGCGTGTTCGAAACTGTTCGAACCCGCCATACTACCTCACCTTCCACCGGCGTTCCTGGGGTGCAAATCCCTTCCGTCGCCTGTTTATGCGTCATGTCCTATGTGTGTAGGCGTCTCCAGCTACGTCTGGGCGTCCTGTAACAATGGTTCTTGTCTTTCAGCACGTTGCATCCTACACCTGCGTACAACGTAACCCATGCGCACATTGTCCTCACACCATGCGGCCTTGCCCGCCGAATTCTGCTGTTACCTTTACAGGGGACTAAATACGAGCATCCTCTCGGCGACATTCTCCGCCTCAAAAATGAAATCGCCAACTTCATCGTGCTTCACGTGACCGCCGTTCTGCAGGGGAGTTGCCGTCAGCGGAGCGTACATAGTGAAACAGTGGCCGCTCATGGTCGCCGCTTGTATGACCATACATAGGGTACAGGGTGTCGGGTTCGAGCGGGTTGCCGTGTGGATTCCGAGTAGAGGATTCTTCGCCCAGGGCCAGGGGTACACCGCTGTATCTAGGGGTAAAACTCTTGGGGGCCTATTCATAGTCTTGCAGAGTGCTGTATTGCGCGACAGAGGCGCCGCCCGCGATTTCATGAAGGACGCCTTCCACCCCCCAATGGACGCCATCAACGCGCTCGCGGAACTGCGCCGAAAAGCGCCAGCGACAGTAACCATCGACACGCGGGGGAGAAGAGTGGCGTACGCCACCCTATGGGACGCACGGGAAGCGTATGACGCCCCCGACGGTTGGAGAGGGCTTTGGCCTCGGGACGTTCACAGTAGTGGCCATGGATTGCAGGGGGTCTACAACGTAAACTAAGTTTGGTCAAGCGAACCACGTCTGTAGCGATGAACATTCCACCAGTCAAGTGTGACAAAACATTCCGCCACTCCCGACCATCGTCAAGTGACTTCTCGCGCGGTCAAATGTGATAAAACATTCCGCCACTGCCGACGATCGCCAAGTGCCTTCTCGCGCAGCGAGTCACCAGTCATGTGTGACAAAAAACTTCTCCTCTTTACACCAAAAAGCACTTGACGAAACATGTATTGTTTCGACCAATAGGTTCAGACGGATTTCTGCAATAGGCTTTTGAATTGGGATAGGTACTTGAAATTATCTATCGATGCCTACTTATTCGTACAAACTGTTCAGATAATTTTGTGCAATAGGCTATTGCACATAGGATAGCTAGGATAGCTACGTGAATTTGTCTATCGATACCTACCCCCTACGTCAATAATTGGTCCAGGGAAAGCTGTTCAACAGGCTAATGTTCGTTGGATTGGTAGTATGTATTTTTTTCCATCGATACCTATTGATCTGACCAATAGGTTCGAAGAGATTTGCACAATGGGCTATTGTACTTGCGGCAGGAACTTGAAATTGTCGATCGATACCTATGAATTTGACCCATAGATGAAGACATTTGATACAATAGACTATTACACGTATGCTACTCTCATAGTAGGTCCTTGTATCGGTTCAGAGAAATCGGTGTAATAGGTTAGTGTTCTTCGAACCAGTGTGACTATATTCCATCGAGGCCTATTGGTTTACCGATTGATCTAAATAAGTTGGTACATTAGGCTATTGTCCTTCGGACAAGTATGTGACATTCTCGATCGATGCCTATATGAGTTGACCAATAGGTTTAGCTAAAATGCTGCGATAGGCTATTGTTCTTAAGATAGGTATGTAGTGTCGTCGAAAACAAGGGAACAAAGAGAGAAACAAAGTCGTATTGCGCTCTAAAAAATAGAGACCTATCCAAGTGCGTGGATGGAGCGAGAGTTGCTTCCGCGGCATGAACATATCCGCGATGCAAAAGTCGCGTTCCATTACCCCTGCTGAGGCCGGGCACACTCAAATACCGAATGTGCTACTGCCCGGAGCGCCAGCGGTAGCACTTTGCCGTGTACACGCCAGTAGTCGGCGGCGTTGTCCTCCCTTTGGCTCTAGGGGATCTGCACGCGATGCAAGGGAAATAAATGGGCGGGGGAAGGAAAGGCGTGTACCGTGAGTAACGCAACCAAAGACAAGCCAGCACGAGTCATACCCCTATGAAACCTCTTCCGTTTGGGCAACAACTTTTGATCGTTCCCCTTTCAAAACAATACAATTGGGCAATAGGCGTTGATCGATACCCTTCCAAACATATTGCATTGGGCGATAGATGTCGATCGATACCGTTGAACAACTATTATGTCGAGCAATAGGTATCGATTGACAACCTGGCAAACCTATTAAATTGGGCAATAGGTGTCGATCGATGTCAATGTGAACATATTGAACTGGGCAATAGGTATCGATCGGTATCACCTTGAACATATTGAATTGGGAAATAGGTATCGATCGATATCATTGCGAACCTATTGCATTGTCCAATAGGTATCGATCGATGGTGGTACGAAGATATTGCTCGAACGATATCCTATTGGTTGAAATTTCAAAATTCTGTTCGTACCGAAGATACCTATCGATAGACACATTCATAAGCGTATCGGTAGCCCGATAGGCTATTGTGGCCACCGCACTAATCCAATGTTTATTTCAATACGTATCGATATGCCCCGCACCCAACCGATTATGGCCCGCAATAGGTATCGATCGTCATAATTTCCGTCCTATTGATGTTCCAATAGCCTATTCGATAGGGTATTGTCCAAGGTATAAGGCAACCGAACGGCACGCAAACAGGTCGCTGTAGAAAACAAGAGAGTAGATGGTACTCACCGCCTTGTTCAAGCCATCCACCAGCAGCTTTTTGGGGCGCAACAGCGACCGACAACGCCGGATCCGAGCATGTTTCGCTGTGCTGAAGGGGCATGCGGCGTGGACAGTGAAGCTCTTCACAAACATGGAGTTGGTTGAATTCGGAGGGGTTGTCATGGAACGCCTTGCTGTCCAACACCTCGTTCTCCTCCTACACTTCTTTTTTCCTGCATTTGTTAAACAGCACAGCGCTCTGTTTTTGGTGGCCGTGTCGACTCAGCAGGCAAGGCAAGGCAAGGCAGGGCAATCCAAGCACTCTTCTGCATGCACATGCATGGCACATGATGCTGTGTCCGTGGGGTACATATGCTGGCTGACACAGAAGGGAGCGCGCCGAAAACAAATGCGACATCCCACTTTTAATACCTAGTATTCAAGTTTGTACATACGGATACGTGCATAGCATACTTGGTACTATTTCAGAGCCAGGGGAAGTAAACTACTACAAACCAAGCACGATACCGCTTTCGCCTTTGCGAATATGAGCGCAGTATCTTTTTAAAATTTATTATGATGCACACACAACACATACCCAAATAACATCGGTGCGAGAGTCACCTCTCGGTCGGCGCCCGCAGCTGCTACAGTAGTGCTCTGGATGCCATCCATGGCATCCACCAGGTGTTGCGTGGCCCCCGTGGTGCACTCTGATTGGACCCGAAGCATACTGCAGTTGTTACGACACTCGGTGGTCGCGAGGCAAGTCCACGTCTGCCCCCCCTTCCGTTCCGGAATGGGGAGCTTGTTTATTGCTGCGTTGCTGTCGGTGGTCGAGTCGAGTGGCCAAGGCCACAT
Organism: Undaria pinnatifida; assembly: GCA_012845835.1. Lineage (NCBI taxonomy): Eukaryota > Phaeophyceae > Laminariales > Alariaceae > Undaria > Undaria pinnatifida. The sequence goes on along the minus strand of JABAKD010000009.1, from coordinate 6,422,780 downwards.
TTCGGTGTGCTCTCGCACAACGATCTCTTTCATTTTTTAGGATTTCCCACCTCTATCGGAACGTACAAAAAAATACACTTGGTGGACAGCAGTTGTGGATGTGATACTGTTTTGTTACCGGTACGGTGATAGATAGAGTATAGTGGGCTGCTGTATGATACCTGTTGCCCGAACCAATAGCATGGTGTAACGTCTATGGATACCTATTGCCCGAACCAACATAATGGTGGAACACCTATCGATACCTATTGGCCGAACCAATAGAATGGTGGAACGTCTATTGATACCCATCTATAGAAACAATATGTTTAATTAAACAGCTATCGATACCTATCGGACAAACCCATAGGTTCCGTCTCTCAGTGTCAATACCCTATTGCCCGAACAGTACCGTCCTGGACATGTCTATTGATACCTACTTGTTTGATCAATATGTTCAGGTAAATAGTTACAATAGGCTATTGGCCGATTTTCTGGTGTTATCTCTAGTATGGTCTTAAACCGGATGGTCTTAAGAAGGGTACACCGCTGTACATCCTACTTCGTATTATGACGTCAAATATTATTGAAGCCGGGGGTTTATCATAAATTTCTTTCAGCGTGCAGAAGGGTTGCTCAGCACCCGGGTCCGAAAGATGCTTAGTATACTCCTGACTCCTGAGCGGTTGTGGTCTTTGTGCGAACTCATCCCGTAAAAAAACCAACGGAGTCGCAGAGGTTATCATCCTTGCCACGCATACATATCATACCGCACGATACGCGGGTTTATCTACTCCCTGCCGCCGTTGTTGCCTGTTGAAAGCTGCGAATACATTATAGTACAGAACAAGCAGCGTCGACGATAGGGGGCATAAAAGATGGTAATCTGTACTGCGGTAGTCTGGTACAATAGTCCCACAGGATAACCTCAATAACGCTGCGCCTCCTGCCGTCCATGAAACCACGCGAAGGAAGACAGGCTGACCAAGCAGAAGAGGGTGTGTGTACCCTCAGCGAAGAATCACGGGTTTGTCCGCTGGGCGGGGAGCGAGGCAGGGCACGCTCCCCGCCGCCGTCGTTGCCTGTTGAAAGCGAAGAGTACATAGTACAGAGCAAGCAGTACTGCTGTAATCTCGTACAACAGTCCCACGGGATATCCTCGGCAAACAACGCAGACTGCTCCTCGTGCCGCTTGTGAAACCGCACGAAGAAAGACGGGCTGACCAAGCAGAAGATGGTGTGTGTGCCCTCGGTAAAGAACACGCGGGGGTATCCGCTGGGTGGGGAGCGGGCTGCGCCCCGCCCCGCTCCCCGCCGCCATCGTCGCCTGTTAAAAGCCACTAGTAGTACAGAGTACAGAGCAAGTTATCGTGCTGCTGCTGTTGTATTCTGTACTCTGACTGGTAGTAGTGCTGGTCCTTCTGACGGCGGCGGACTGACTGTCGTGATCTTTTCATTTATTTATTTATTTTTTCGGAATGTACCGGTACGAACATTGAAAGTTTATGTAATCCAGGGGGTGGTTGAATGGGGATATACCCCTGTGTTTTTTGGTCATTTGGGGTATAGGGAAAACACGCCCGCGGAACGTGCCTGCGCTTGCCCCAAACTGCCTAATACATACATTTATATGACGTGTTGGCAAGACACCCGCAGCCCATGCCGAGCGATCGCTGTCAAGGAGCGAAACAGCGAGTCGATTTATGTCAAATTTTTGCATGTGTGCATCTGATCGTCTCGATGCCCTTGTCAAGGGCGCATGCGAGCGTCAACCATCATACTTCAAAGAGGGAAAATAGTCGACACCAATCAGCACATTACTGGACGAGACGTGAAAGGGGCGCAACGATAAAAAAAATAGCGTGAAGGATCACGAACAAAGAGGGAAGTTTATGTCAAATATGTTGCAGTATACATGTGTCTGCAAGAGAAACTTATGCATCGGCGGCGGCATCTATTCTGGTCCGTCATGCCGCGCTCCGTTCCTGTGCGTTCATTACCCTTCCGTCCTCCCTGGCTAGGGAGCACGTTGAGTTATTGTAAAACTCACGAACGCGCGGAGATACAAGCGCGAATTTGTTGGTGCACACGGTTTGCTGACAATGCACAGGGTCATGTTGAAGAATCGGCAGGGAGTGGAGTGACACAGAGCCTATCATGGTGCGAAACAGCAAAAATCCAAAACAGAGTGGTCGAATGTGTGCGTTCTTCGCATTAAATGGTTATCTGCGCCCGTCGATACCCAACATATCCAGTGTCCGTGCCGATTCTTCATTTTTAGAGGCAAAAGCTCTACGGACACCAACACATCTATATTAATATATCGCGAATACAGCAGCAAGGGGGTTGGCTGTGCCACGCAAAACGTACTGTCTGCGACTTTGACCCCATCATCCGCGGGAAAGCAAGCAATCGGGGTATCTTGCCTCCCGTCGGCAGCCATCTTCGCGATTTTCTGCCATTTCGTCGAGACTACGAGTATACTCGAAGCACCTTTTTATTCAGGTTGGAGGATTGACCGATGCAACAAATCGAGCTCAACCCTTTGCGCACGAACACTGCGGTCTCTCAACATAAGCAATGCTGTCACGCGCAACGATAAGTCATGAAACCCACAGCATTCGTTCATTCGTGGATTGCGTTGTTTAATGATCGCACCACACACCCAATGTTACTCAAAAAAATTCCCCTCCCTCCCTCCCTCCCTCCCTCCCTGCCACCTCCCTGCCACAACCCCACGCCCCTCCCAGGGGATGGCCTCAGAAAGCGACGTAATCCTCCTTTCCTGCCTCACAAAAGCGCCGGCCGCCGGCGAAGCTACATCCGCCGTGCGCTCGGCTCTGCAACGCGTTATCGTACGGGCACCCTCAGTCATGATTCACAACAACGAAGGACACAGGGGGTCAACCCCGGGAATGGCAGCAGCGGCAGCAGCTGGATCGGGGCCCGCCGCACACCTCCGTGCTATGTCCCCGTCCTCGCACTCTGCCGTTATTGACGGGAAATTGCTGCGCGCATTCACAGCAACTCGCGCTCGGACTATCCTCGCGGGGCTAACTCCGAAAACACCCGCTGGAGGGCGCGAGCTGCCGACGATCGTCGCAGGAGTTGCTGGAGGAGGAGCTTCCGGGTTATGTTTTCTTGGTCAGAGGGCGTCTTCTGACGGGTACAGCTCGTTTTCTATCCGTAGAGAGGGTAGCGCTGAATTTGGCGGGACCGGGCAGGCGATTCGGATCGACAAGCTGATGATGCGCGAGTATGGAGGTCGTCGCGCCCAAGCTTCTGCCCGAGCTTTGTATGACCTTTGGGGAACTTCTAATGGTGATGTTCTTGGCGGGAGCTTGCAGGAAGGTGTTGAATCGGTGCCTTTTGCGCGGCTCGCTACGGAGTGGGATTGTTCGACCCCGGCTGGTCGAACTTTGGGATCGGTGCCGCCCCCGGCTTGTTCCTCCCTGCTCCTCGTGGGGGGGAAGTGTCCGCCTAGTGCGTTGAGCTTGGCCCTCCGTGGAGAAATAGATACGCTTACGGCGGCGGCCTCAGCGGAGCTCGTGACGACGTCGTTGCCGGCACGGCAGAAGAAGGCGATGGGGCCATTCGGAAGTGTGGATGGGAAGAGGGTCGGTGTTGTTGCGACTGCAGGCGTTGCTGGCGGTGATTCTGCGACGGACTGCGACATGCAGGATAAGGTGCGGTGGGAGGAAGATCTCGAAATATTGCTCAGCGGATCCGAGAACATGGCGGAATTTGCGGCGAGGTCATCCGAGCTCCAGTCCAGGGCTAGTGATTGTGATGGGTCATCGGAGGGGACAGGTAGACCTCACGAGGAGGACACCGCAGTACAGGAGCGAAAAGGTGGTGGTGGTATGGGCGAAGAGGAGATGAGGTCGGAACAGGACCAGGATGCGAAGGCGTTTCGGGGTGACCTTGACTTCTCCGAAAGGCTGTGGGAGCTGGCGGCGCGCGCTGCGGACGTAAAAGGAGTGCGTGCGGCTGTCGAGTCCGCATTCGATGCCGTTGGGGAAGGGAGTATTTTCCCCGTTGTAAGTCGCGACAATCAGACCGCTGTGGGCTGCCACATCAGAGATGGCGTTGCTATAGCGCGGGAGGCGCGCTATCACGATGGGAGTCGAGCCGGGGTAGGGGGATTGGCACGGGATGACGATAAAGCGAAAGCGTGGCGGGCTCGGGGATCCGCCATATTGAAAGACACGGAAACCCTTGCGGAGGCATTTTTTGAGCTCGGCGTTTATAAGGTCACGCGCGACCTCTTGCACTGGCTTGGAACGTACGCCGGTGTTCTTGCAGCGGACGTTGACCGCGCCCTTCCCACCTCCTCTTATAGTAAGCCTTGGGGTGCTACTTCTGGAGAGGAGGGAGCCAAAGTACCGCCGCCGCGATCGACGGTCGACCGTCGGTTAGACCGTCTTGTTGCGCTTGCCGATACACTAGACCTTGTCGCGCTGGCTACATCCTACGGCGCGCCCTGGCGGCAGGTTCGAGCATTGGCGCTTAACGGCCTGACCACCCTTGGTCGAGCGGCCGCAGCAACGAATCCGGGGTCTTCTTTCCTCCCATCGCCTTCTCCTGTGTTTTCCCTTGGACTGCCCAAGCCTATCCCACCTCGCGCACGTTCCAAGCTCGCCCACCCGGTCTTCTGGGAGCTGTTCCTGGAGCCTGTTAAAGACGCGGGGGGGTTAGATGGCGCCACAACCGGTGTGTTGAGTGCGACGGAAACGGTATCCTACGCGATGGTGACCGCCGGTATTTTGCAGCTTAACGCGGTAGATGAGCCTCCGGTGCTGTCTGGGGGTGCTGCCCGCGCGGCCCAGGCTGCGCTGGAGGGCTGCCCCCGGCACTTGGTTCCCCAGGTGCTGTCGAGTGTGACCGGGGTCGAGAGTTTTGCGGAGCTAAAGCGGCTGCAGCTGGAGCGTAGAGCGAAGGGTGCGACGGGTGGAGATGACGTACCTGCTGTTTTTGTGTGCGAACATAGGTTTACTCCGTGGTCTTAAATGGTTTGTTGGTTAGTTGAGTGCAGAGTTTACACTTATCGTTCACCCTTGTGTTATGTCTATTCGAGGAGGAATCGGGGTTGAGGAGTGTATATTGCTCGTTTAGCATGCGTTGGAAGAAGAAATACATAGAATGATGATGATGATGATGACTTGACAAGTGAAAAAGCGGAAGCATTTGTTTTCAAGCCACAGGCGGGAGCTTGGTGAAATGAATCGAGTTACCAATCTTGAACAGGTTTGCTTGCACTCTCCCATGGATTGCCCATGGGTTGATTGTGCTGGCCCACGGATTGCCCACGAGTCTGCAGGTCCATGGGTCACGCATGGGTTTATAGTGCTGAGACCCGTGGGTCGCCCCCGACTTTATCGTGTTGAATCGCTCATGTGTCACCTATGAGTTTGGAATGCTGACCCTATGTGTCTTCCATAGGTCGCTCATGGGTGTGCGAGCGTGTTGGCTCACAACAATGTGAAACAGAAGCTTAGCGTTGAAATTTTTCTTCAGGATGGGATTTCAGTTTTTTCCGCGGAAAAATCGCCGTAAACGATCTTATCTAATAGGGTACCATACTTTCCCATGAGTCCCCCGCGGTTTTATGTTTGTGCATAGTGCTTGCCAATGGGTCGCCCATGGATCCCCCATAAGCCCATGAGTTTATGGTACTGGCCCCTGGGTCGCCCATCGGTTTACAGTGCTGGCCTATGGGTCTTCCATGTGGGTGCTGCCGCATTGGTCTCCATGGATGGGTCTCATGGGTCTCCCGTGGATGTGCGTCCCGTGCGACTCCCGTGGCACTCCCGTGGGGCCTCGGGAAGAAAAACAATGAATCACCCATCAGCGGGTAGCCGTACGAAAGATATACCTGTTTCTCGTGAAGATGATTAGAGCAGGTCGCACACCGGGGAGACCGACGACATCGGAAAGCCGCGTGAAGCAGCGAGCATCGATCGATCTCCTTTTTATTTGCTGTTTTCAAGTGTAGCTCTGCTCGCAACCTCTCTCGGCCAAATTGCGAAAAAATACGCCGCTGCCGGTCTCCAAAGCGTTTCTATTAACCGCGTTGGGACTTGATTTATCTTGGTTATAGTATAGCGACCGAAAAAACGACTATTGCGATGTTTTCAAGCGTCTACCAGTAGCGTGAGCGCGCAGCAGTACGAGTAGGACGGATAATGCTGCCTGCGCCCGTCCCGTACGAGTATTTGCAATTGTTGGCGTCGTCGTTCGGACACACTGATTTGTCATCGCCAACCGACGGTGGCTGGCCGATGCCGTGATCGTACATTTTCGAGGTCAATTTTTCCCTCTGTAAAAGTCTCAAAGGGGTTGAAAACGCTCGAGAACGCGAGAACCACAGCCAAACCAAACACGCCAATCCCGAAAAACAGGGAAACATGCTCACCCCCGCCCCCCCCCGTTGGTAGTTCATTCTATCATACGACTGACTGTGTGATAGGCGCCAACTGCCAGTTCCCCACGTAGACCTGACCCCACCCGGGCTTGAGCCCTCTATGCCGGCCTTGGGTATGGGTTGTCACCAACAGGGCTGAGAGCCAAGCGACTGGTCCACCGCAATCAGCCTTACAATCGTCCATGGTCACACACCGCACATAGCAATTGAAAAAAATAGGCAGCCGTCAAAGATGTCGGCTGACGGCGAAAATTATCTTGCCCCTTTGTGACGGACAGCCATCAAAGCACTCACCACATACTGAAAGTAAGATACTAAATAAAGTCTAACGAGGCTTGACGGCTTTGACGAGTCCAAATCTACGTAGACCGCCAACCGATATCTTTGGATTAATAAAAAGATGCAAAGGGAACTAGACATACATGCTACGTAAATAAACTTGAACGTAAAAATCTAGACCATCCCGTGGGGATCGGTCATTTGTCCGACGTGTGAAATACTGGGAAGCGCGACGCGATAATCTCAGAAAATTTCGTGACCCCAGTAACATTTTTTTTTTTTTTTTGTTAATATCCTCCGGCGGATGGGGAAAACTAAAGCTTAAGCTCACCACGCTTCCACGTATTTTCATACACGTCGTGTGTCGATCATGTCATTCAGCGAGCGTGTTGAAACTGCGCCGAGACGGAAGTTTTCGGCGATTAAAAAATTCTGCGAATTTGTTAAAAGAGACGATCAGCAGTTTTGGCGTTGTTATACCTAGACTATATACACTACCTGTATTATAGCTCTCGCTAGGAATTCGCGCTTGTGGATGTTCCCACGTTCTGTATTGGCGTGGTTCTAGGCGTTCAACAAAGGTGTGTCCAAACGCTGCCGCTTGCAGTTTTGCCGACGAAGACGTTTCGTGGAGTTTTCCAACATTCTTTGGATTCTACGCCCCATAGCTGACTTTTTGTAAAAAAACGTGCTTCTGAGAAGGTCTCCTCTTGCTCACGTTCTGCTATATTGACTGATTCTACGATAGCGCCCCCTCCAAAATCAGCGATTTTCTTTAACGAACGTTTCATGGGTGCTCGACACAAGAAAGGATACAAGTGAAAACAGAGGATCCATATATGTTCTTGTGTGCAGAGGCCTATCGGTCGATGACGTCGGGGTGTCGAGGGACACCGTATTTCAGGGTTTCGAAACCGGCAATATCGTTAAAGAAAAGTTGGGGGGGGCTACCGTAGTAAGATTCTATTGTGTCGACGAGACAGGCGGGTCCCGTCCCCCCGTGGAAACAAATAGTCATTATTATTCCCTTTCGGAGATACCGGTTTTCGAGTGGGAGGTGAAAATCGGGCACGCGAGGCTGCAAAGGAGCCCCCAATTTTTGTCGCCGTCAGAAATTATAAAACTCGCTTCGTTCGCAGTAAAAGGGGTATTTAACCTCGGCCTTTACCATCAGATAGTTCGAACCGACATCCGTGTGGACATTTATCAGGGCTTGCTGCGCATACCCACCAAAGTTGCACTGAGGACGACAGTTTTGGGCATTGTCAGACACACCCTTAGCAGCTCTCACACTAAAACTAGTATATTAGGTCTAGACCACCGTCTGTCACAGGCCTAGAGTCGTCTACATTCACCAAATCTAAATCGGCGTAAGGATGGCCGACACCCTGACAAAACAAGAAAAAAAAACTGCCGGAAACTACACATTACCAAAAAAACTTTCGTCGAGAACCATCCATCCGGGACTACAGAGCCATGCCACAGCTCTGGCGTTGCAATATTAAATTACACTCTGGTACGCGTTAATCATGCATTCCGCAGCGAAAACGTGAGGAAATATCGGCGGCAGTTCTGTCGTATTTACACTTCCTATGACACGCGTATTCATGCCGCCAAATGAACGCGTCCAATCTGGAACTGAAGATGTAATACTCCCGACAAGATCTGATCTAACGCTCTATGTACCGTGTACCAGATAGTATATACTCTCACACGTACCCTATGCCCAACGGCGGCTACTGGAGGTACTTACTGCCATCTGTCGAGGATCTACAGCTCTCGGGGAAAACATGCCAGCAGATGGGGATGCCTAACGCCAGCGATCCAAAAACACATATACCCAAAGCCATTACCTACTGCAGACTAAAGCTTGATCAGCAGTACAGCAAAAATCACGGCGTGCTGTGGAGCTTGATCAACCGCGCAGCAAAACAGTTACACACTGTTGTATACGTCTACCAGCAGTACAGCACAATCACTACGTGCCGTAGAGCTTGGCCAGCAGTACCGCCGTAAAGCCCTACCGTTTGTATTTTATACATACGTGTAGCAAAAGTAGAACTGGCATCTGGTGTGGGTGACATAAACTGCGCTAGAAACCGTGTCGAACTACTGTAGCTGTGGTGGGCACGCCCCCACCGCAAGAAAAGAGCGTGTGAAGAGCAGTATCATAGCTTGCGTACAAACAGATTAATACCTTACTCGCTATACCCACACAGGACACGCATTGTTCCCAGACCATCTAAAAATAGCAAAAAAAATGTACAAAGCCTGCCTTCCCCCATTGCCATGCCGCTTTACTCGCGGGCTAATAATTCGGAAATTATCGAACCAGGTTGGTATTGAGGCTCCGCCTAGCTTACGAAACAAAAACGGGGCTTTCTTCGCCGGACCCACTCCCCACTCCCAACACGCGCACGCTCGAGGCTCTACAGCAGTGCGCGCATCAACTGCCCGTCTCATAGGCGTTCGGTGGTAGCATGACGAGGAAAGTCGGACAACTAAACTCTCGCCAGAACCTCAAAATAATCTGAAAAAAGAACAAAGCTTGAAAACACCGATCCACCACGCACGAAAACGAAAAGCGGGGAACCCCCCCCCCCCCCTATATATACCCCTAAAACAAACCACAAACACTATCCACCTCTGATTCCATGTATCAATAGTGAGAGGTTCACCCCCCAATACATGAGTGCAGATTTGAGTGGGGGACAAACCAACGCGTGCAAAACACGCCTCGCAGATAGTTGAAACAAAAAAGCACAGCAAGCAGTGTGTATGCCATGCCACCCCCCCCCCCCCACCCCCCCACCCACCCGACGACGCGTCTCCCACCTCCTCCGCTCCGCCTCGCAAGCAAGCAACGAAAGGGCACACCACAGTATCCTACCCATCCCCACACCGCCGCGAAAAATAAGGCCTGCACTAATCTCCCCAGCCAAGATGTCATGAGCTGCTCGATCCGACCACCGCAAACGGATTGGTTTCCGTGTCGACAACAGCTGACCCCACGCGTCTAACAGATGCATGGTCGAAAGACTGCGCGGCCACAGACAGTCCGGTCGGGTAGTGGCAGGCAAGGAGGTGGTGTGGACGGAGTGGGATGGGGTGGGGGGCGGAGGGTAAGATCATCATGTCTACAAATTGTACTCTGACAACATTGGGTATTTCCTCATACAAGGAGATTCATCCGTCAGAAATGTGTTCGCCGCAAAGAGCCACTCGCACCTCTTTTTTTTGTTCTTGTCTTTTCAATAAACACTTTCCACTTTCCACCTCAACTCACAACAGGTTTTACCCCCAGCGACCTTTTGGATAAGCCGTGGTCACAGGTGTCTTCCCTCCTCCCCCCGGTACGCGCCTTCATTTTCATGGTGCATAGGGATTCAGCATTCTCATTTTTCATCTTTTTATGCTTGTCGATTTTCATCGAATCTCTACTGCAAGCACGCGTTTCTCTACCCCACAACCCCGACCACCCACCCAGCCCCGTCAATCAGCAATCAGACAAGTTTAGACAAAAAAAGTGCGTTACCTTCTTACATATAGTACCACACCTCTCTACCCCCCCCCCCCCCCCGCCTCCCCCGGCTCTACCCCGCGACAGAATTACACCCACACCCACACACCCTTCAATCATGCGACTCCCCGAACACCTCACCGCGCTTCGTGCAAGCAGTGTCTGCCTCTGGTCTGTGAAAACCCGACGCGCCCCGTCCCGGCATTGTCGGGATGCGAGGCTCTATGGTCTTGCAGACTACGGCCATGCACGAAATGAGTACCCCCCTCCACCCCCCCCCTCCACCCCCCGCCTCCCGTCTCCCGCCCTACCTAACCCCACGCGCCTACCCACATATACACCATAGTCACCTGTCCGCGTGGGGTGCCGCCCTCATGAAGCAAGTGCCGCATGCTCGAAAGACGATCATTGAGCACGTACAGCCTATCCTGAATATCTGCCTCTACTCTAGCGACCTCCGCGAGGCAATTTGAGAGCGCTTGGCTATGGTGCTGGGTCTGGCCAGACGCGGAAGTGATTACGCGCGAAGGGGGGGGAGGGCATAGGGGTTAACTTGTCGCTATGAAAAGCGGAAACATTGAATGGAACGAAGACAACAGCGAAGGGTTCCCAGTTCGGAGTACCGGTATGTGCCAGCCCAACATACCGGCACTATCCAGGGCACCGGCACTATTGGGAATAGGGTTATTACTGCATAGAGAGTTCCAGCCGTGCCAAGCGATTTCACCGGCACCATAGAGAGCAATGGCACTATTCAAACGGCACTATATAGGACAATGGCACTATCCAACCGGCACTATTCGACTGCACCACTACGGTATGATTCTCCCACAGGGTGGCAGAATGGGTCGATTGAACGCGCAGCGTGGGGGGAGGGGGGGGGGGGGGGGGTGCAATCAGACATGCGTGGAGGTTAAGTTGTCGCTACGAAGAGAAAAAACATTGACCTAATGGAAGACTACCCCTGTATGCTTCTCATTCTCCTACACAAGTACCGGGATAGAACATTGAGTGAAATAAAAACTACTACTGCAAGATTTTCTTACCGTACAGCAGTAGGGGCTTTTTGCGCAGCTGCACATGGGTTCGTAATCGCGTTCTTTTGATCGAAACGTCGCGGCCGCCAGCATTGACTGCGGTGTTTTTTGTGAGGCGGAATAACTCGTACAGTAGTACAGAAAAACACCTCCTTGTATATTGTTCGTCCCTCGACAGTTCCGCCACCTACCCGTGGCCTCGCACAGTCAACCCATCTAACACAAACACAAAAAAACGGAATAAGTGCCCCCTAAACGAGCATTTAAATCCAAACAAGAAAAACCGCACTCGAATCACATGCGTACCACAACCCCCCCCCCCCCGTCCCTCAAAACCGACTTAGAAAAAAAAGTTGCAGCCTCTTCTATAACCCCACCCCCGTTTCAGGGCGGAAACTGCTTGGGTTTCGAGTAGGGCCATGTTTTGCAAGAGTAAAAAAAACGGCGAAAGAGGCGTGTTTCGCCAAACCTAGCTCATGACCCTGACGCCCTTGAGCTCAAGGAAAACCGCGGCAGAAATTATGGTACCACAGGCATACTCAAGTGACAAACATAACTAACTGCTGCGGGTCGTACTGTATCACACACTCACCCCTCAAGGAAAAACATACCAGGTAACCCCTTTAGAATTGCACCCACGTTTCAGGGACAAACTACTTGGAATTAGAGTGCATTTTAGCAGCACTAACAAGATCAAAAGAGGCGTGTTTCGCCAGTTTTAGTCCATGACCCCGATCCCCTCGAGCCAACCGCATAAAAAAAACACGCCTCACCTCCAGCGGCAACTAAACTCCCGTCGAATCCACAAGCACGGTTTGTCCCCCGTACCGCGGACAAAAGCGAAACCGCCGGGCGATCTCAACAAGGACCCCCCCCCCTCCCCCCCGGGTCAAGACCAACTTGGAAAATGAAATAAAAACTTAAGCACAGCATCGCCAACCCCAGTCCGTGACCCCGATCCCCTCAAACCCATCGAGCCAAAGACACGCCTCACCCCCAGCGGCATCTGCACCCCCGACGAATCCCTAAACTTGTTAGTACCCTGTACCGTGGACAAAAGCGAGTCACCCGGCGACCCCAACAAGGAGCCCCCTTCACCCCCCCCTCCATCTCCCGCCTCCCCCGCCACCGCCGCCAACGATGGCTCCCCCGACTCCCGCGTGAACGAGAAGGAGGGGTTGCCGCCTCGTCCTCCCGACTACAAAAAAAAAAGGGCGGCAGGAGTTCGTTCGGAGTGGCAGGCATTGGTTTACTTGTTTTAGATTATTTTTTGGTTGGTGCTAATTATTGCTTGTTTGGTATTTGTCATCGTCATTGGACGGAGGCGCGCTTTACCGTTTTCTCTGTTCTATGGGCGTTGTTTGATCAACGCGTGTTCATGTCAAGGTCGGGTCGCCGAGCGCGGCGTTGGGAGGGTCGGACACTCTCAAAACAGTTCAAAACGCCCTCCTCTTCCACGCACGCGCCGCACGTTCGTTGCATTAGGCTACTGGCGCAGGCTGCTTCAGCGCCGACTTAGTTCAAAAGCGCGACAGGTTTTGTTAACCAAGAACCGATATACCTTCCCGCCCTCCCCCCTCAAACGCCTTCGTCACAGAAAAAAACAAACAGAAAAAGCAGTCTCACGTCCGCGGCAGGAGCAGGGGCCGCTTCATCGCCGCACCCTTTTCGTTTTCCGACTGTCAATGCTCGAGACGACTCGGCCTTAAGCTCGGCCATGGGGCCCGGAAATTTCCTGTCATCGGGGGGCGGAATGGAATGTCAGGAAAAACAAAACCGCGAGGGGAAAAACAAAAAAAACGAAGCACACCATAGGACAACGGTTAACCGCATGAAAAACAAAATCGATTCACGATGAAGGATGACAGATAGTACACAAAGGAACGCAAACATATGTGAACAGCTGTCGTATATAATCGAGAGAGGGGGCTGGAGGAGAACGACGCGTGAACAAAGGGGTGCGCAGAACGGCACACGTGTGGTTTCGCGCGGGCAGATGCCGCGGAGGGTTTGAGCGATGGCGACGGGTTGGTGGGCGGGCGGGTGGGTAGTTGGGCGGGTGGGTAGGTGATTCTCCGCCAAACCATAGGGTTCGAATAACGCGGAGCGTCGGCAAAAAACACCAAGATGCCTGCATTGGGACCGGGCGATATTGACTAGCGCCACGCAAGCTCCCGAGGGCCTCCGCCGTCCGCGTCAACGCCTGCCAAGCACAGCCACACCACGCCACGCCACGCCACGCCACGCCACACCACACCACACCACACCACACCACACCACACTACGCCACACCACACTACGCCACACCACACTACGCCACACCACACCACACCACACCACACCACACCACACCACACCACACCACACCACACCACACCACACCACACTACGCCACACCAAACCACACCACACAACACCACACCACACCACACCACACCACACCACACCACACCACACCACACCACACCACACCACACCACCACACCACACCACACCACACCACACCACACCACACCACACCACACCACACCACACCACCCCGCGAAACGATCAGACAAGATACGAGACGCGTGCTACGATAGAAGCGACACTTTTAGGCTGGTATACTTTCGGAATGTCGGGGATTTTCAACACAAAACCGTCTGAATTTCATGCTTGTATTGCACATGTTTCGTTGTCTACTTAGGCCACGAGATTCTCCATCGGGTGCGACTTTCATTTTCTTTCCCAATCAATCAATTTCTGCCTGAGAGGGGCATTTACCTCCTCAAGCCAAGAGTCTCAAGAAAGAAAACGGTGCACCTCTATCTACCGTACCCTGCGTCATGACATGACTTCACCCCCCCACCCCACCCCACCTCATCCCATCCCATCCCACCCTACCCCACCCTATTCCACTCCACGCCGCACCGCACCGCACCGCACCGCCACCGCACCGCACCGCACCGCCACCGCACCGCACCGCCACCGCACCGCCACCGCACTGTACCGTACCTGGCGAGATGCCTGAGCATCTTCCCCTCGATGGTGTACATCTCGCAGTCCGTGACGCATGTGACCGCTTCTCGTTGTCGGCCGCTATGCAAAGCCGCCGTCGCACCGAAACACGACCCGGCGCCTAACACCCCCACCTTCCGCCAACAAAACAAGCAAAAAGTCGGTGCGCAAGGGACGGGGTCATGAACAAAGTATTTTTCACCGCACTGTATGGGGTCCCGCACTAAAGGATATGGCATTATATTGGGTACCGCACTAATATAGACGGCGCTCACCTCAACCCCCCGACGCGTGATCGAAGCCCGACCACGCACTACGAAGATGGCATTTTCTTCTGCACCATCCTCGAGCAGGACTCGTTCCCCCGCCTTTTCCGCACAGAAGGTTTTCCCCCACACGGAGGCATATGCGGTGTAACAGCAAACGCGGAACACAGGGAGACGAAAACACACACAGGGCAAAGGTACACGGTTGAGCTCGGGGCGGCGAGGGGAACGAGGGCAAGGAACACCGACGCGTGGAAAGCACGGGCTGGCTACAAGCCCAGCAGCATTAACACTCTTAAGAAATCAGGGGGAAACAGCGTCGAAAAAAGGTGATAATTACAGCATAGGCCACACGAATCAGACTGGGCTTCCACTAACAGGGTATGGGGGGGTGGGTCCAAAACGCATGCGAGGACATGTATGACACGGCGCGGAGAATGGTGCTTGTACTGCTGCACCTTGGCACCCATTAAACGTTATTGCGCGCGGGCGTTTCATTCTGTGGAATAGCCCGCTTGCGCAACAGACGCCGAGGCCCTGATGAATGCCCTGTGCTGCACGCTATTCCCAGAAGGGCAATAGGGTCCTATTTTGTCGCTTTTCAGGTCGCTGCACCTGGGTCCCAAAGAGTTCATAACCCAAAGACTTTATAACCCAATGCTTGAACTACATCCACGTTTTTGGTAACAGACTACTTGGAATTAGTACGCAATGCAGTTTGCAGTACAGTAGGGGTCTCCCTACAAGGCGGTATCCCTATATAAAGCGGTATCCCGATCTAAGGCGTTCAAAATTGCTTTTCAGGCACCACTGGGGAATTGCACTCATACGCTGGAACGAATAAGGCGGTTTTCCTCCAAATACGGCGGTCGTGGTCGTACTGCTATGGCACACACCACCGCCTTATTCGAGGACACCTACTGCTGCTACTGCCGCACAACTATATCAATCAGGGTTCTCCCTGGGATTAGAGCGAGATGTATTTTGCAGCAGCACTAGATCAGGGTTCTAAATCCAACCCTCTAGGAGGAAAAACAATATGCATACAAACATCATACAACTATTTTCTGAGGCTCTGCGCTTCATCGGCACGCCGCTCGAAAGAACTCAACCCCCCCCCCCCAAAAAAAAAACGATTTGGAGTACACCGAAAATGTAACCCAATGAACATACCCAAGGCCTAAGCATATAAACAAAAAATATTGCAAGAAATGGATGACATTCCGATGATTTTGGGTTATAACCCCTTTTGGGTTATAACCCCTTGAAACCCCCAAATCCCCCTATACTAATTTCAAGTAATTGTTCCCAAAAAAGGTTTCCAGTTGTAAAGGCGTTAAGCAGCCCCATTTTATTCAGAAAGCAAAAAATTGCTTCCTCTATCGTAGCACGCGTCAAAAAAACGACTACAGTACGAAGCAATGCGGACTGCTAGCTTAGGAGCGCGGAGAGGGGGGGGGGGGGGGGGGGATGTACTCGATATTCACGGATGACTGTAGTCGTATGACCATAGACCCTCGTATCCTTACAACGCCGGGACGGAGCATGTCGGGTTTTCACCTACTAGGCAGACTTTGCTGGCACCAAGCGCGAAGCGCCGTGAGGTGTTCGGGCAGTCGCATGAAGGGTGAACTGCATACGTCCAAGAACCGCTCGTAAGACGCACTTCGGCGCCTTGTGCCTACTTTCTTGCTTATGGATGACAGTGACCAATGACTTAGTTTGTTCTCTGGTGTGGCCACTCCAGAGACAGCACGGGTAGTACTATGTAACTGCCTCGTGGGCGCCTCACCATATTCACACTAAGTGATGCGATCATTCCCCTTGTGCCGAGTTAGGGTTCTCCACCCCGCACAATATAATCTCAAGTAACTCGATAGCCATCATGGTGGCCGCCAAAACAAAACGAAACACAACAGTACCCTGGTTGTCTAGCTAAAGCAGCGATTGGCGTGTGTTTTTACAGCGTCGTTGCCAACCAACGCCAACCCCAATATACATACAACGTTTCACAGCGTCGGTGCCAACCGGGGCCAGCTATTATATATATTAGGCTAGGTTAGGGGGTGGCGTTTTTCATGCGTTGTACCCGCGTAACATGAATTACCGTATGCCGCACTTTCACGCTATATAGGTAAGGCATCAATTATCCTCTGTTTTATCGCTTACATTGTAGTCAACCCCTGAGCCAAAACGTTTCAACAGCCTCCATGCCAATTTTCGGCACCCCGATGAAAAACAAAGAACTTCAGGCCGATCTCTGAGCTCCGCTTTCTTCAGGCGAGGATGAAACGCTGCGATGACGTGTCGTGGGGTCGGAGATAGATTGACGACATCGTACCAGGTACTATGTAATGGTCACCAGCCTTGTGAGTAGCGAGGCTAAAAACAAAAAATACAAAACACTCAAAAGTAAGCATTAACAATGAGCGGAACGCCGCATGGAAGACATCGAAAAACACTCGAAGCCGCGCGTGAGGATCATTTCGTGTCGTGGTAAGTGTTGCTCACCTTGGGGTATACGTGGTCGTGCATGTGTCGCATGACGGACGTCACGAACACCGGGGAGTCGTCCTTCCTGTTTCTCAAAAATGGAATCCTCGCAATCTGCCGTCGGGGCGCGTTCAAGTGGACCAACAAACGAGCCAAGGAACGAACGAACGAACGAACGAACGAACGAACGAACGAACGAACGAACGAACGAACGAACGAACGAACGAACGAACGAACGAACGAACGAACGAACGAACGAACGAACGAACGAACGAACGAACGAACGAACGAACGAACGAACGAACGAACGAACGAACGAACGAACGAACGAACGAACGAACGAACGAACGAACGAACGAACGAACGAACGAACGAACGAACGGACGAACGGACGGACGAACGCTTTTTCGTTTCACTAGAAAACTAGTCCAAAAGTCGCGACGGTATCACAAAGCCCAACATGTAATATATTTTGCGATTGCCACTTTTGCTGTTATCCACCCTGTACGGACGTTTCAACCCTACCTACCGCACCCCATTCCTTCCCACCCCGCTCCACACAGGACGTCCTCAACGGTCTAGTGGGTTAACTTCGTAACTACAAAGGTCGATTTCGCTGGTTCGAGTCCCCTCGAGTGCATATTATTAGTGGTACTCGTAGGTACTTTTTTTTGTGCAAGATTGACTCGCGGAAAGCGCGAGAGCGTGTGAGTCACTAAAATTTCGATGAAAATCGACGAACGTTGGGAATGCCGAACCCTCGGCGCGATGTAAACGAATGCAGGTACTGGGGAGGGAGGGGAGGGACGACACATGTGGATCCCGGCCTGTCCACAAGCTGGAAAATAAAAGTGAGAAAAAAATAACAATAAAAAAAATGAGTCCACTTCATCAACAACGCACGAGCGAGCGAACAACAAAAGCCTCCAACCCATAACAAACAACAAAGTTCATCCCCTAGGTACAAACGACTACTGGTACCAAAATAAAAAGTACGGAGCGCATCAAGGCACGATCGCCTCACCACGACTATCAATGTTGCGCGCACCTGCGTACGGTAGATGCACAGCAGAGTCATGGTCCGAACGTGCGAGGGCAAGAGCTCTAGTGTGTTCTGCGCCCTCTTCTCCGCCATGACCTGCGTCTCGCCCGATATATTCAAAGTGCGCATGATCTGTGCTCGAGGGGCAGCAGCAGCAGCGGCGGTGGCAGCAGCAACAGCGGCCAAGGGCCATGGGCACGGCGGCGGCGCAATAAGATAACAGAATCTAAAATGCGGTCGATGGGCGGACGGTAGCAGCACCATGGTGGTGGCAGCGGCGTAATTAAACAACAGCGGGGAAATGTGGCCAATGAGCGGGCAGCGGCAGCAGCAATCGTGGCGACAGCGGCGGCACAACAAGACAACAGCAACGAAATTTGAACAATGGCCGGGAGGTAGCAGCATCATGGTGGTGGCAGTGGCGTAATTAAAAAGCAGCGGGGAAACGTAGCCAATGAGCAGCGGTCAATGAGCAGCGGTCATGGTGATGGCGGCGGCGGCGAAATTAGACAGCAGCGGCAAAACGTGGCCAATGAGCGGTGCGAAACGTGTCATCCCAACCCCAGAAGCGGCGGGTTGCTACTAATATACGCGCGACCGATGCTGTAATCGCCACTAGTGCTGTAGTCAATATGATAGCCCCTTCTTGCCCCTGCACTCCTGTAATCAAGCAGTTCAGGACCCTAACGGATAAGAGTGCCGAGCCGCGCAGCGACAAACTGTTTCAGCACATTTGTCACTGCACGGAAAAATCTGTGCTCGCGATGAAATGTATCTGTCTCGTAGTTTTGTGACCACAGACCTCGTACCTCTCGAGGGCGAAGCATTGGCACGGATAGACTGGATGGATGTGCTGGATGTCGACGGGTAACACAAACAAAAAAAAACCAGAAAAGTATAGAGCCATGCACCCCTACCCAACGTATTGTACTTCATACACACACCCTGTTCCCGCTCCCAATGACTTTCGGGCTAGGTGGTTAGGGCTTAGTTAGGTTTCTGGTCGGTTTGGGACCTGGTACCAGGTACCACCCTGGTATATCGGTATACTACTTGTACTAGAGTAGGTATACTAAATAGGGGTGAATGGCTCCTGTACACGCCTAGGGGTGCATGCAGATATTGAAACGTAAAGGATGAATCCCTTGGGGATTTCAGAGGAAAAACCATCCATGTCGAGAAAAACGGACGATCACAGCATCCACCACACCAAGCAGCCCCAGTCCGCTGGGGTAGGCAGGGGACGTGTCCCATTAATATCCTATTAATATCCTATCAATAACTACCTGCCATGTAAGGAACTGTGGGACACGCGAGTATCGTCGGTCATAACATGGTGGTACTCGTACTGCAGTACGCTTGGTATGCAATGTAAGGACACGCACGTATCATCGGTCATAGCATGGTGGTATTCGTACTGCAGTACGCTCAGTACGCTCCTCTTAGACTCGTGAGACGCAATATTCGTCGTTTTGCGCGCTATACATGGGTCTCAAAACGGTCAACATAACAAACGAGCGGCCGGTATATCACGCAGCTTGCAAAGACGAGTATCGACCCCATTTATCGAATTCATAGCTGACGTGTTAGTAGGTTTAAATATACATGAACACAGGCACACAAACAAACCTCTGACGCAAGGTGCTGAGGGAGCGAGTGCATGCGGATGAAGGCCTCGGCGTGTCGCTCTATCTTCCTGGACTGGGAGTGCCTCGCGACGACAGTGGTGATGATGTGGCTCACCGCACCGATGGCGAGGGCGTACATCGTTGCCCCGGTGAGCATCACCTGATATAGGCATAACCACCACCAAAAGCGTCAACAGGCATTTTGCACGTAAAATCATTAACACACACAGACCAGCACCACCATCGGTATCAACATGCGCATACGCGCAGAGCATCCGTATATACCGAGTAATCCTCAAGCCTTCGCATCAACGGTAACAGCAGCAGCACCCGTATCAGCATCAGCATCGACCGCAGCATCACCTGGCATCCTATCAGCTCAAGCAAACACCGCTGGCACCAACATGCAACATGTCATAAGAATAATATCTGAGGGCACCTTACTTACCATCTACTCGTAGCTATGGTTGGGTGTCAGTGCGTACGCTATGAATACGTTTACGTCATGGTCGCTCTTCTCCGTCCTGTCTGTTGATTCCGATGGGTGCCAAGATGGCCACAAAATAATTACAGCAGTAGCAGGCCGCCCCCGAACCCCGCTGCTGTCATAACGGTACGTTGTCCGCGTCATGATTATTATCGTCTGGTCATGTCGTTCCCCTATGCGAACGACACCACGTGCGCATGCGTCAAGAGCGATGCCATTCCCGCGCGGTAAAAGTGGGCGCACTTCTCGATCTCCCAATACCTGTATCCCTCACTCGTGAGTTTGCGCGGAGTAAACCACATCCAACACTGTCAGATGGAGTGCTCTCCGTAGACGGGCACTCGTAGTGTAGAGATTCGACGTGAAACCGTCATGGTTAGGGTGACACCAGGTGATATTACCGTACACCACTAAAACTGGGGGGTGATATGAATACTAAATTAATACGTCACTTGAGGCCGATCTGCCCACATGCACATACGAAGTCCCTGTCGTCAGGACAAACCATACTTCTCAGGGAGCTGTCCGGTAACCCGACCTGTCAGTGATACACATTATTTGACACATCTAACCATTTTACCCCAGCGATGTCACTACGGTTAGTTAGGCATGGTTGAAAAAACACAATGGTGTAGAACACCCCCGACCTGTCCACCTGTCCCCGAAAGAGTTGTCTGTCGACACTCCATAAAACGCGGCTACCCCACGTCTTCTCGTGCAGCGTGTGACGGCTCCGTCACCCGCTGACTCCCACTTGTGGTATCGTCTCAAACTGGTCGGCCTCCCTTTGTCCTAGCTCTTACTCCGCGTCCAAACACCCAACGTCGTTATAGCCTACGAGAGAGAGAGAGAGAGCACCCTGCTTGAACAGGAGGACGAGGTATCATACCCTCCGACGATTGCGGAACGTAACCCTCTTACTGACCCTAACCCCGACCCAATCAACCAATGTTTAGGTTTTTTTTCAACAGTCCTCCTTGTCTCGTACATCAACCAGTGTTGAATAAGTTGCAAGTGCAAGGTCTACCGACATAAGCACAAGCAACGCATTGCGAAACAAACCGGCCAGCATCAACATCGGAGCAAGAGTAACATCAAAGTCAACCAAAGTATCAGCATAAGCATCTACACCAGCATCAGCATCTACACCGGCATCAGCATCTAAACGCATCAACAGTAGCATCTATAGTAGTAGCAGCATTAGTATTAATATTAACATCAGCGTCAACATCCAATCAACACCCAGCAACATCCATATCAACAGCAGGATCAACAGAGTAGTAGCACCCGTGTCAATATCAGCATCAGCGGTAACACCAACAAAAATACTACAGCATCAACAGCAGCATCTACTACAATTACTAGCACTATCCCTCCCCGCCCTTTACCCTCTCAACGCGTGCAAAAACAAGCAAGCAACCACACATCCAGCCCTGCCAAGCCTTACTCACAAGAATGCAGTAGGTTCTTTCCGCAATGGTGCTGGCGAAGATATCACCGTATCCAACCGTGGACAACGTCGTCACAGTCCAGTACACCGAGGTCACATACAGCTTAGAGGCTATCGCGTCTTCCAGCCCATCTTTCACAATCCTGACATATACGGGGGCATACGCCACGGGGACGGGGGGGGAGGGGGGGGGGGGGGGGTACTCATTTGTTGCTTGCCTTAGTCATTTGGCCATTGACCACGCATCCCTTTCGAGATGGAGCCCCGTTCTTACTCCTAAAAGAGACACCTCCAACATTTGGACGCTCATTACGCTTCTTCCATATATTACATAGAAACCGTTTGTGTACCCTATCCTCTTCCCGTTTCGCCGTCTGTGGCCACCATCTATCTCCTAGGATGATAGCGATCGTTTTCTCGCTGCTCTCTAGTCTACCAAACTCTTCCATGTCACACCCGTTTAATTTCCTCATCTCTACCAACACATCCCGTTCCTCCTTGTATATTTCACATTCTCCCATTGTATGAGTCCTACTCTATTGTTGTGCCACACGGGCACATGTGTGCATCCACGTCCCCCTCCTCTCGACTTCTGGTATATCTCTTCTTTCTGGTAGGTCCACGTTCCCTACACGAAATCGAAGTTTCAGCTTTTTCGCGTAGTCCATTGGGCCGGGCAGATACGTTTTCATTCCAATATCTTCCCTGAATCCCCCGTACATCTCTTGAGGCCACGGGGGGGCCCAAGCGTCCCCTGGTCCCCGGTTCCCAGTTTTCCGGCAACTCTAATACCTAGATGTTTTATCGGAACAGTAAAACACATGGCTAGGTTAACGCGCTGCGTTCAGAGCTTCGGTTGGTTCGTGAAACACAGACCCGGAAACCCATGAAAAAAAGGGCTTAATCCACAGATGCTGTGAGTCTCTTCAGATTGGCGTCCCTCTGGTTCTCAGCAGAGGTCCACACCTCGACTTTGAGGCACTGCAGTGATCAAAATTTTGGGTACACAAAACGAGACAAAAAACGACCCCCAACAGAACGTATGCGCTTCACTAGCGGGCAGCTACAGCTCCTCACAAGTAACCACGGCCCGCGAAATTGAGGGACGTTCCTGGTGGAGTGTATGATGACGTGGAGTGCGCCAGCCAGCTGTCGTAGGCAGCCAGAAGCCACTCACGAGATGTTTTCGTGAGTTCGAACTTGCGAGGAGAAACACCCAAAACTACCGAAATCGCTGAAATATTTCAATTCACGCACGGGAGCCCAATAGAATGGGTACATCACCGATGAAAAAACGGTTTTCACCCAAAGATTGCTGCTCGCCAGGCGGATGATATACCTTTGTAATATGTGGGGTTCAAGGGCTTAGGAGAAGAGGAGAGGGACCTTCGATAAAGGGGTGATTAGTTATGGAGTCCAAAAAAGGACTAAAAGCACCTGAAAATCTCTGCATTATTGGATCTTTGCTGCATTTTTTTCCAAAATTTCGAAATTAGGATCTTGTTTGCAGATGCCATACTCTGTTTTCAAGTGGTTTTATATGTACGCGAAATGCCTCCATACGAGCTCCTACTAAAAATATTCCTGTGCGATCCCCCGTGGCCTCAAGTGTTTCTCCTTTTTCACCTTATTTCTTAGCGCTAGCCTTTCCCTTTTCTTCTATCCTTTCTTTAGCTTCTGCCTTGTACCCACCAATTTCTCTATGGACAGTACCTCTTCTCGGTCTCCTAAACCCTTCCATATTTTCTTGACTACGTTATCCCATCTTATCCCAGCTCGCCCTTTTGTTGTTTTCTCCCATACAGCCCTATCAGCTACGGCTGGCAACCTCTTTTCTGGCATATTCCTTACTTTATATTGCCATTTTGACTTTCTCACGTCTCTATTTGCTTCAAATGGGTACATTCCTAGTTCCGCTCTTAATGCTGTATTGCTCGTCGTGCTTGAGAATCCTATTATCTTTTTAGCTGCTGTCATTTGCGCTGTTTCCAGTTGTTTTACGAATTTCGCGTTCCCTTCCCATACTTCTACTGCATGCTCTAACTTTGGTGCAATCACATCCATCATAAATAAATATTGCAATCATAGTGTCAAGGTACGAGCCTGTTAGGATCGCATCCATCTTGCCTACTTGTGCTAGGGGGAGGGAGGGGGGGGGGGTTGAAACCAACGAGTAGCGGACGCAGTGTCCGAAAAAACTATTGACACGTCCAGTCAAATAATCCAGTATCAGACGCAGTACCTGAACTTCTTGGCGTCTTCAACGCGCCGACTGCTAACAACGGTACAGTATGACTTCTAATTCCCATCCACGCGTCCTTGTTATCTTTAGCAACTCCCACCCTGTCTCACCAAGATTGGTCCGCGTCCTCCAAATCTGCCAAGAGGTGCCACCCGCAAGCAACCCAGTGCATCACCAGCAGAACGTACAGGATAACCTTGACCGCGACCATGGCACCAAAAACAAAAACAAAGCAAAAAAACACAACACGAAAACAAAAACGGTTGGAATAACGAAACAAAGCACACACATAAACACACAATAATTTACCTACACTCGCGCAAGAAAATGTATGCCTACACGATGCGTGTGTTCTGCACATTAAACTAACATTTCCATCCATCTGCATCCAGCACAACCAGTGTCCGTGCCGATGCCTCCTAGAGACGAGCTCTGTGGTCACAAACTACGAGACAGAGATACACACTGCAAATACAGCAAGTACGACTCGGCCATGCAACGCCAATCGCAATGAGCACGCGGGCAAAAAAACAAAAATATGCAAACCACCACCCCTGCCTATTTGCAGTAAAAATGTATACCTACACGGTACTCGCGCATCACGGCCATACTCGTACTGCTGTACGCCCTTTCTACTACGGAGGATACATTATAATATTGTAACAACCAGAACCAAACATGGTTAGAAAAAATAGTGTACATGTGATTTTTCGTGTATATCGTGGATTCTGACTACTATGGTCCTCCTTAATACCTGGTAGGCGGTTGATAAAGATCACCCTTCTCGTTACCTTCAATGCTATACTATAATCACGTCAAAACGGCTACCAGGAAGACCGGACCGGCACGTCGTCAGACACGTGCTACAAACAGCACAGTACAGGCGCACCTAATAGTTTCTTCGGCTCCTCACTAGACAAACGGCTCTACGCCCCGCCCCAAAAAATGTTCTCGAGAAAACACGATCGCGAAAAAACCGGATGAACAATCCTATGGCCTCCTGAAGCAGGTATCATATACTTCGAAGTATACCTGGTTCCATGAAACATGTTGTAAGCCGGTCGCCCCGGGCGTCCAGTGGTTAACCTCGAACACTACTAAGGATGGAGACAGGGGTTCCAATCTCAGTATGTATGGAATTTCTTATTTTCTAGAGGCACCAACTGCCGAGAGCGCTTGGTAGCGCGGGTAAGCACAACTCGACGTGAGTCAACGAGGGAAAAAAGTGCTGAAGTATTATCGCGATAAAAAGGAAGGCGCGTACAGTATTGGGGAGGGAGGAGAAGACCCTGCTTAGTGTCCCCGGGGCTGAGTTGCGTCTAGGGAGGGAAAATGAGGAAGATAGAGAGCGAAGGAAATAAATGGGATGAGCGCTCCTTCTTTTTTTGTTAAACACAATTGGTATGCCAAGGTTGTTGGGTAGTTCCTGACTTGATCAACTGAGGAGCGCCATCAGCGAGAAACGTTATAGCGAACAAGTGCTATACCCTATACCCTATACTGAGGAGCGCCATCAGCGAGAAACGTTTTAGCGAACAAGTGCTATACCCTATACTCCTATAGTCACTTTCGGCGTTTTCGGCACCTTGGCGAGGTTGTAGGCGGCGAGGAGGATGTTCTTGTGGTGGGCTTCCTCCGCCTCCTCGCTGAGCAGCTTGATCGATCGGATCAGTCGCAGGGTCTGCGGCATTCTCAACAGCCTCGTCACCTTGTTCGTTATGGCAAACATGCGGATGCCCAAAATCTGGGGGGGGGGGGGGGGGGGGGTGGAGGTATCACCAAAAGCGGGGAGGGGGGGGGGGAGGAGGCGTCACCAAAATACGGGGTGTGTGTGGGGGGGGAGGGGCGTGAAGGCGTTCCTAAAATACGGGGTAGATTAGAGAGGTGCCTGGGCTACAAGAAATACTCAAGCACGAGCACACACATATATCCGTACAACGCGGTCTTGACTGACGGGAAACGTGGCACATTCGCCTACACGACAAGGCCAAACACGGGGCTAAAACGAGTCGAGATGGGGAGGGGGGGGGGCACCAACTCAACGAACTGTTTCATACGTTTAAGCGGAGGAGTGCATCAAACTTTGAGCTTGGACGCGAGGGAACGTCAATTCGCCCGTGCCCCGTCAATCTATATAACAGAATACACACCGCGTATAATAATCCTGCTGCCGTAAACTGCAAATCACTCTGCAAATACATATTCTGATTGTACCTATCGATTGAAATATTCTATCTTTCGATCCATGTACAATAACAAATTATGAAGCTTTTAACACGTTGTTTACTACACCCAAGAACTGGGTTGCATACTACATGTAACATCAAACCTTCTAGAAAAATAAACATTACCAGGCGGGTGATATAAAGGGGTGTCTTCTTGCTGCAACCGTCAGATTCGTCCCCTTCAAGGGTTTATAGTTTCCGCGCACATATTGAAATGCTCGCCCCCCGCCCCCCCCCCCCGATCCTTCTTGTTTAAATGCACCACCTGAAATCAAAATCTGCCGGAGTAGTAAACACTACCAGCCAGCTGATATCATCTCATTATCCATCTAGCCATCCATGCCGTAGCTCCAACTCATCCCCCCCCCCCCCCCTTTGTTCCCCGCCCAGTTCGTTCAAACGCCCCACTTACAATCGAAATCGGCCAGAGTAATAAACACTAATAAGCCATTGATATCACGTCATTATCTTTCTAGCCATCCATGACGTAGCTTTCATTAATCCCCCCTCCCCCCCTCCAACGCCCCCTTCTTCCCCACACCCCGCACGATCGCCTAGACCCAGCACCGCGCGTATAGTAAGCCCCTACATATATGATTAATACGCGCGATCGGAGGATCACACACAATGTTGCGAACATCAGTGTCGACCAAATCCTTCATTTCAATATTATATGTGACCTAAACCTCTTGAAAACCCTTCCCCCCCCCCCCCGCCTTCCCTCGCTTCCTCTTGCTTAAACGCCCCACCTACTATCGAAATCCGCCAGAGTAATAAACACTTCCACGCCCTGGATATCGCCTCGTTATCGTTTCAGAGCCGTCCATGCCGCTGCTGCAATTCCCACCCACCCCCGTCCCCAACGCCCCCTCCTTCACCCACCACCCGCACCATCGCCTAGACCTAGCACCACGCGTATAGCCAACCCCTACATCTATGCGACCTAAAGCCCTCCCCCCCCGCCCCCGGCCCCCCCGCCATATTCCTCCCCCTCCCCCACAAGAAATATTTATAGTTTCCACGCACAAATAGACCTGCCCCACCCGTCCCCCCCCCCCCCCTCCCCCCCTCCCGCCCCCCTTTTGATCAAAATCAGGCCCCCACGCCACGTCCTTAAAAACTCCGCTCTCCCCTCACCGGATATTCGACTTACAGGATTCACTTGATAAACTGATGCATTTCCTTCCACAGCTGCCAGATTTTGTCCCCCTCAGAAACGGGTTTTATAGTTTCCGCGCACAGACTGCCTAACATCACCCTGTTGACCCTGATAGCTACACTGTAGGTGCAAGGGGAGTCGCCGACCTATATCCTGAATGAGGACACACAACTCGTAATGCGCGCGATCGGAGTATCACACACAGCTTGCAAAGATGAGTTTCGACAAAATCTTCCATCTCACAGCTGGAGTGTATTTTAATTTTTATAATATTCTAGCTCTACCCCCTGTGGAATTGCACCCACCTTTCGGGGATGAAACTACATAGAATTACACCTGAAAAACTTTCCCGGTTTCAAACAGTCAATCCCTTATCATTGCACACTATTGACAAGAGGTTGTGCCACACTTACGATATACCTACAAATGGACCAAATCCCCTGAAGCAAGCCTATTTTTTGGTATTCTCCGTAGACTATATTGATAGCCGTGTATAATACTTACGAGGGTTAGTGGCACTGAGGCGATGAGATCGGGCACGAGCAAGCCCGAGCAGTAGTGCCTTGCGATCGCGGCCGGTTCGTACACCACCCTGTCGGCGTAGTCGTCGTGGTAGGCCGTCACGAAGCGCGCGGCGAAATCCACAAGGAAGAACAGGTCCACTCCGATGTTGAAGGCGTACCAGTCCTCCTGACGGTTTTATAAAAACACACATCCAACAGATCAGATCCCAACTGATCGGTTGATGATCTGTCTTTCAGGGAAGATGTATGCCCGGTCTATATGATCTGCGTGGCCTATAGACCATGTTGCCGGGTGAAAGCCGAACGACCTGAACGATCTAGCCCATGTTTCCTGGATTGGATACCACGCAGATCCTGAACAACATACCATGACGACAGATACAGGATCTATAGGATCTACTGATATGTATTATCTAGATCGTGATCTGTCCGATGTGTGAAAACATAAAAGAAACACACCTTCAGCTGTGAGATCGCGGATTTCGTCGAAGCCCATATTTGCAAGTTGCGCGCGACATAGTACTTCGATCGCGCGTGCTACTGCTACGAGGTGTGTATGTCGCCACGAAAGATATACAGTAGGTCGGTGACCCCCCCTAGTGCTAGTTGTGCCAGGGTCAACAGCGCGATTTGCGAATCATTTGGCTACGTTAGAACAGCTTCAAAAAGTAAAATCACCAGACTAAGTCTTATGGCCACTCCAAACATTAGCCCACCGAATGTTTACGTAGTTCGTCCCCAAACACGTGGGTGCAGTCCATGAACGGGTTAACTAAACATTAAAATGCCCAGAAAATATGCGCTAAAACCATACTCCGCTATACAGCAAAATTCATTTGACTCTCTTGGGGTTTGGCTTAAGGAGGGAAAAGTGACGAATATCAAAATATTATTGTGGCATCGGCCACACGAAGCAGGCCGGGCTGCGGGGCTGAGAGATAATACTGCAAGGGCGGTGTGCGACACGCACTCAACGTTTGCACTCCTACACGCTTACACCACGACTGCACTGTTATTACGGCAGTTACAAGGCAGCCGAACGCTCTGAGTACAAACACACCAATGGATGAAGACATCAGCAGGACGGCAGACGAGGAAAAAACAACGGGAAAATCACGGCGTCCACTCACCGCGTGCATGTTCTCGATGTGCTGGAAGGAGACGAACAGCGGTATGGCAACCATCACGTACAGCGTCAGCAGATCGCCTGATCACAAAGCCAGCAGCACAGCCACAGCACCATCCAAGTAGCAGCAGGTCAGCAATACCATCCAAGTATAAGCACAGCAGCATAGCAGCAATCCCATCAAATAAGCAGCAAAGCGGTACCATCATCCATGTAGCAGTCCAGCAGCAGCGCCATCCAAAAGGCATCACCGACGATACAGGGCAGTAGTCGAGCAGCCCGCAGCCCACCCCAGAGAGTAACGTAGGATAGGATACGGTAGGATGGCACAAGATACCCGACAAGAGACTAGATAACATAACCTCGAAACACATATTACAGCCGCGGTAGGTTCGCCTGCGCAGGTCCGATTCGTGTTTGCGCGCCCGTAAACTGATTGTTTCGGTGAGGTATGTAGGCTTTCGTCACGAGACTGGGAATACAATCAATACGTGCGAGTACAGCCGTGGGTTTTGTTTTCGGCACACGGTGGCCACCACTCTGGCCATCCCGACCCGGATCCCTATGGGGAATCCTAACCAGAGGCGTGCTCCTAACCAGAGGCGTGCTTGATTGGTGTGCTTTGAGAAGACTCCACGATTATTAATACCCTTGGTAGGTAGCTGTGCGAGTACAAGCCTATTTGGGGTCGTGCTGCGTTTGTTGTGTTTTCGGTGACAGGAGTTAAACACCTTGGATACGGATTGTCTTACTGGGCGTTGTTGGCAGCCAGTGTAAGGCGAGGAGAGAGAGTTGGTACCGCTGCGAACCACGTATTTGTTTGGATAAACAAGAACCGTGCCTGCCGTAGGCAGAAGTACGAGCTGTGCACAGATCAGGATAGGAGATGTCACCAGAAAAGAGAGCCAGTGTAACGAAGATTGAGGATACTGTAATATATCCAGCTTCTGCTGCTGCAGTATACGGGAACGCGCGAGTAAGATAGTGTAGATGTCGCTTCCAACTTGCGGAGCAGGATTTTTTAGAAGAGTCGTCAATGGACGTGTGTGCGTTCGTGGATGGTGGGCGGTAGGTAGCTGTTGTTGTCCCATCGCCACAATCTAGTCCGTGTTCACAGGCCAGGCCTCTGTACCATGCCGTAAAAAAAACACCCGTATCCTGTTTCCTGGTCAACGCCCGAGCAGAAAGAGCGGTGAATTCGCTTAGGTTTTAAGACACACAACATCAGTACCACAGCAGCCGCAGCACAAGCACCAGCAGTATCAGCACGAGCACAGCAGCAGCATCTTCGGCGGCGGTGGTGGCGTAGGCGGCTCTTCCTGACGTTGTTATGTGCCGGCACGCACGTACACCGTACCACATTCTGGGTACAAATATCAGGACCGCTAACATATGAAAATGAATACAACACGATCCTCATCTTTCCGTCCAGACCGGTATGGACCAGGTAGGTAGTATGCTAGGTAGCGGCAGCAGAACACACATGTATAATTTAAGTACCAGGTACCAGCACCAGCACCAGCACCCCAGCCTAGCAGCAGCATCAGCAGTAGCGGCGGCGGCGGTGGCGGCGGTGGCGGCGGTGGCTGCGGCGGCGGCGGAGGCGGCTGTGCCAGCATGTACCAGCGCAAATGTATCATGTACCTGGTATGTATGATGCCAGGTAACACTACATCAGTATCGCAAGATAACAAACCCTCTCCTTGAAAAACAAAGCGTTTTGCGCGAGACCACAGCACAGTGTAGCACCGTACCACGGTTACCAGCGTATCATGAACACGTAGTTTTCATCTAGTCGCGCCCCGCAGTCGCTCCGTCTCCCTCCGTGCGTCGGCTGGTGCTTGCGGTGTACAATGCTCTCGCAGTTTTAGCTTCCCGTGCTTGGATCGAGGCTACAGAGAGGTACTGTAGGTTTGTGGACATCTCGCACACCACAAGTACACCGCAATGAGTCCAGGAACGCTGTTCGGGTGGTGTGAATTGAAGACACTGTTGTGTGCGCGCTCAGGCCGACATCTGCGGCACTGGGCCGCTATTGTGCGTGCTCTCGTGCCTGATGCAACCCTTTTGTGTGGTATTTTGTGGACGGGCAAAACCCGGGGACATAAACCCAAATTGATTGTTGGAAAGAGCCATGCCATGATTTTGGGAACGACCGTCACGGCGAACGAGACCTCCTTGCAGTCCTGGAACTGTAGCACTAAAATCACAAGCCGCACGCTATTATCAGGGTTTTAATGTTCGAGGGTGAAAAGGGTCGTTGGACCAACCGCAATAAACCACACCGTCGTTTTGATTGGTGAACCCTAATCCCACCCCACACCCCGATCCCACCCCCTATAATTTTGGGTCTATGTTAGGCCTTAGGCTTCTGGTTGGGGTTGGGACCTGATCCGACCCGATGGCCGTGAGCGCGTAAGCGCGAACAGTAATCGTGTGGCGTGCAACTAGTGCTGCAGTTCTAGGATTGCAAGGAGCTGCGTCCGTCACGGCGTCGGCTTCGCCCTATTGTTTTCGATATCAGCATGTTTGGCCGTCAGGATTACTCGCAGACACTCGCATTCGCTCGTAGGGGCTATTTTTGATAATGGAACTCAATTTCATGAACAGTACCCGAAAAATACGACTCTACTGTAGTTCTTATCGCGAAACGGCGTAGCATTAGAAAAACGGAAAGTTGTCAACGAGCATCCGTGGGCAACGACCGAGGTAGCTAAGGTTCGCGTCCTCCCTGGAGCGCCGCGGTTAGCGGCAGGTCTTTTTCGCTGGCAGCGGCTAGGAGGCTATGGCTCTAGGATTTCTTGGGCGGGCTGACGCAGTCCCATCGCCCCACACGGGCAACAACGACGGGGACACAGCGGTTGAACTTCTGAGGGGAGTTGTGATGTGGTGGTTGGTCGGGTAACTTTGGAGGTGCAGGGCGACAAAAAATCTGGGTTTGCGGCGGCCCCGATTTTTTCGAGGCGTCGCAGGTGGTCTAGGCTGTGCCAAGGGCCTTCGGAAGTCGCGCTGCGGCTGCTCCGGTGGTCCTACCTCTCGCAATGGTGGCTTCTCGCCTCTGAATCAGCCGACGACACGGCACCGATTCGTTTGGCCGGCTTCGGTTACATAAAACATGCCCCGTCGAGGTGTTCAAACTCCTCAAATTGAATCCAATCTTCGATGAAATTAGACAACAAAAATAAGCCATTTTGATATTTGATTTCTTGTCAAGATTGTGAAAATGCCTGCTTGGTGATTTCATTTTTCGACCAACCAGATGCAAATTCAATTCAATTCTAAAAACAAAACGATTACTACATGTATGCTTGTCGATAAGATGGTCGATTAGATAATATGCCAGGTACCAGGTAAAGCAGTAACAGGTATGACATGGCGAAATGGGTGTACCAGGTAAGACGGTTCCAACCCATCGCGCTCCATGTACGTACAGCGTACAAAAACCAGTATGACTGGATGGCATATCTATACATAGGCGCGCATAGCTGGATACCTGTTATGTCCAACGAATGCGAAGCTACCGTCGTACCTGGTACTGGTATTCCCCTTCATGTGATACTTGTATCTTACCTAGTACATCACATACCCAGTACCAGGTAGGTGTTCCGCTCTATAATACACAAAATCGAATGCAGCAGTACATACAAAGACACTCACCTGGAAAATCTCTCAGACAGACTGCTGTCGTAGGATACGATACTCAATGAAGAAGTCCAGCTCGGGATAGAACGTCGGCCGCCGACACGTGCTAAAAAAGGGTGCCGGTGGTGACTACTGCAGTACAGCACTTGTAGATGTAGTGGATACAGGATAGGCCGAGCGATAGCCCGAGCTACACGTACCAGGTATCCTACCACAGCAGTACCAGGTATGTATAACGTCCATCGAAAAACGGACAACAAGCGTTTTGCACTCCGCGAAAACAAGCAAAACAATCAACCTGTCATCGCAACCCTCCTCACCCAAGTGATCAAATATCTGGTAGGTCCTCGACTCCGGGACGATGATAAACCACGGCCGGCGCTCTTCCCCCCCTCTCACATCTCCGACATCCTCTGCTTCAACGGTCGACGGCGGCGACCTATGTTTCGCCCTCCTCATGCCCAGGACACTCCGCAGGCCCAGAGGCCGCTGCCTGCCCGCCCCGGCCTCCTCCTCCTTATCCTCCACTCGCTCCTGCTGGGCGGAGGCAGCGTCAGCGACAGTAGCATCCCAGCGGAAGGTACCCGCCTCGGCAGACCCGACCTCAAGGCCATCGGGCCCGGCGAAAGCAGCAGGGCTATTGTTGACGGCTCTCATCTCTATTGCGCCGCTTCTCCTCCTCCTAGGAGCGGCGCGCCGGGTTCCACTATCACGAGCGCCCGCTGCATGGGGCATCGCTGGGAGCAGGGAGTTGGTACTACTGTTGCTGCTGCGCTGGGAGGCGGTTCCTCCTTCGACAGGACCGGCCCTGCCGTTGGCCGTGGTGAGCTTTCGGGCGGAGGACTCGCGGAACATCGGAGCTGAGATCGCGGCCCTGGACGGGGAGAGGACGTCTTCCTCCTCCGCTCCCGGCATTTGATTCACCGCGTGAAACATGGTGGTATCAAGTACGTTGTAGCGTGATGATGTACGATGGAGGGTGAGGCTGAGCTATCTGCCTGCGCGTGCTCGCGCTCACACCGAGCGCAGAGACACTCAGCTCCCTGGAGGATTTTTCTAGTGTGCTCCCTGCCCCCTGCAATCTGCCCCAACCCCCTACCTGCTTGCTCGAGTTGATGTTAAAATTCGGGAGTTCCAAATATGGATGCGTTTTACTAAACAAGTTTTAAATGCTTCGGTCCTGTGGTTGCTCTTTTTGCAGCTTGCCCTCAGAACAACAGAGCCGTGAAAAAGAGTTCGCTTCTCCTCTGGTCATGGATTGCATCAAGAACATGATGGACGGGTTAGATCCTCGGGTCTTGACGGGACTTACCGTCGTCGGTGGCCTGGCCGTCGCCCGGTGTGCACTGAGCGTGCTGGGCTCTCTGTTCATGAGCTTCCTTCGGCCTGGCAAGAATCTCGCCAAGTTTGGCTCATGGGCGGTCGTCACCGGAGCCACAGGTAAGCCATCCTCCTGGAAGCAGCACTAGCAGACTAAGTGTGCACAGCAGTGCAACACCACCACTGCCTGGATTGCATCGCATGGTGGGACAAAGCGTCCATAGTTTAAGGTGGCTGGACACGCTTGCTGCCTGCGTATTCCTGTCGACGCTCAAGTCAGTAAATTGTGTTGTTCGTCATTGGAGGGCGTCCCCGATCGCGCGCATGTCACAGCAGCAGCAGCAGCAGCACTGCAGCTGCAGCAGTGTGCAGATTTGGCGTTTAGATCCGAGAAATGTCGAGCTTCACAATCCACGGGTGATCTATGTCCCGTCTCGCTACCCAGTCTCGGCAGTTTCAATACGTGAGCACTGCGGTGCACCGGCTCAGCTATCGGAAATGCGGAGATGAGAGAGATACAGCGTTCAATGTTCCAAGGTTCTTCTACGTAAGGCTTGTGGATTCCGGAAAGGGTGTGGGAGTCTTACAGAACTCCCAGACGTGTCGGGGACGGGTCGTATGGAAATGTTACAGAACTCACAGAAGTTCCGGGCGGGTAAAAAAAGTGCTACACCCGTACCCCGGCTATTGTGGCATGGGGCGTACAGATATCTGGACAATAGCCTATTGAATATGCCTGTTGGACGTCAATAGGTTGGGGTAATACATATCGGTCGGTCGCCCCGGTGGCGTATCAGGCTATTCTCGAGCGTGGTATAGGTCAGTTTCGCGAGTTCGAGCCCCCCCGAGTGCATGAATATATATAAAATCATTCCTTGAATATCGAGTCATTCCTTGGTGTCATGGACTTTGGTCAGGAGTTTTTTGTCTCGGCCCAAGTATGCGATTCGCGGAACTGGAATTCTCGGTCGAATATGGCTTGGTTCGAGCGCCGCCTTCGGGGGGCGGCTCCAACGCCCCTCGCCCTGCCGTGTCCGTTCCGCACATCGACGTGAACGCGGACGGGTGCCGAGCGAGACGAGCGAGTGTCGAGGAGGAATTTTGGAAAAATCGTTGAATTTTAATGGCTGCAACGCCTGAATGATTTACAAAATTGGCATCATTTCCAAACGGTACGTGATGATGTTTGGAATTTTGCGTACCGGGTGAGAACAGCAGTATGTACGACGAGCATGAACGCCAACTGACGGCATTGGCAAACACACAACATCAGGTGCAGCAGCAGTAGCCGAAGGGCGAAACTTCTAGCACATACTGCAGCAACTAGTTGCAACCAGAACCACAGCAGATAGCTCAAAGTGCAGTACGAGTGCAGTTGGCAAGTTTAGTCGTACACGCATCACTCTGTCCAATAGTCTATATATAACAGCATCTCGAGACAAAACCAAGCAGGCACAAGAGCCGTCTCTTCGGCCTTTGGCCTTGGCTTTAGCACGGCCGCTGACACTCCAGGCAGCCTCTGCTGTAGGCATAAACGAGTGCGGTTGATTCGCAGCGAACTATCCCGCTGTGCTCGCTTCTATGTGGCCATTGTCCATGCCATTTCATGTCACCTCCCTTCTGTTTTGAGCTCGTCGTCGTGCCGTCGAGGTACGAGGAAGCCCGTACGTACTGGGTGAGAACAGCAGTATGTACGACGAGCATGAACGCCAACTGACAACATTGGCAAACACACAACATCAGGTGCAGCAGCAGTGGCCGAAGGGCGAAACTTCTAGCACATACAGCAGCAACTAGTAGCAACCAGAACCCCAGCAGATAGCTCAAAGTGCAGTACGAGTGCCGTTGGCAAGTTTAGTCGTACACGCATCACTCTGTCCAATATATAACAACCGTTTTATGTTCATATTGATGATGGAGAAAAAAATACCAGGTATTACATTTATTTCCTGTAAGAGTGATTGTTGTTGTTGTTGTTGTTGTTCTCACATTAACTCGCATAATCAAGTCCGTGGTCACAGGACAGGCTCCAGTCACTCTGGAGCTGAGGAATACCCCAGGGAAAACACACACACAACCCAAGGTGGTACACGCATATATCACAGCTGACGCCATTCATGCCTCCACCAGAAACATATTAAAGTGAAATCGGGAGTCAGTCTACGATGTGCCAGGTCCAGGCCGGTGCATACGTCTCACTACTCACGCCTGGAGAAACCAAATATTCCGATTGCCACCCAAGGAAGACTACCACGTATATATTACACGTAGTATCTATCACTACGCATACGCACGACAGGCATAAGTCAATTAGAGAAAAAGAAACAAAGAAAAGAAAAGAAGATAAAGGGAAGGAAAGAAAAGAGAAGAAAAACGAAACAAGACGAAAAAGGCAAGCAAAGAGAAGAAAAAGACAAGAAAAGCAAGAAAAAACAAGACAAGAAAGCAAGGAAAGAAGAAGAGAAAAAAAGAAAAAAGAAATAGAAGAAGAAAAGAAAGAAAAATGTCATACTAGCAGACCCTAGGAACTGGCTAAGGATGGCATTGGGCTAACAGAGGGTATCACGTCCATCATCAATGGCACCTGGGAGAGAACGCAACAAGAATGATACGTCGTACGAGCGGACGTTCTGATTCTGGTGCCGTGAGACCATCGAGCACACCGCATGTTTTACCCAAGCAAGAGCCAACAAGAGGCAGCGCACAGGGGCCCCCAACACAGAGACACGTGACAACCACGGCCAGCTGTCGATCGCGTAATTCGCCGGTAGTCCGTGCTTCGGTGGGTGTATCGGAAGTCGTTCGTAGTACTGCTGTAGATCGTCGAAAAACCACGTGGCATCGTGCTGGTGGCAAGACTCGCCAGTAGACCCCCCAAAATTTATTTACCTTTTCTTTTTCTTGGCCCCATGCACCCCATTTCCTTTCCTTTCTCTTCTTTGTTTCTTTTTCCCAATTGACTTGCGTCTGTTGTGCGCATGCGTAGTGATAGATACCACGTGTAATATATACGTGGTAGTCTTTCTTGGTTGGCAAGCGGTATAGTCGGTTTTTCCAGGCGCGAGTAATGAGACGTATGCACCGGTATGGACCTGGCACATCGTAGACTGACTCCCGATTTCACTTTTATATGTTTCTGGTGGAGGCATGAAATGCGTCAGCTGTGATTTATGCGTGTACCACCTTTGGTTTGTGTTTTTCCCCTAGGGTATTCCTCAGCTCCAGAGTGACTGGAACCTGTTCTGTGACCACGGACTTGATTATGCGAGTTAATGTGAGAACGACAACAACAACTAAATATTGCCTGTTTCTTGACCTTTCAGCTGCTTCCTGCAAACTTGGTTTTTCTGCCAACACGATTTTGAACTTTTTCGCGATTTTTTCTTCCTTTTGTCTAGTAAGTTGAACTTCCTACTGCCGCTAATTTACCGCCTGTGCATTAGTTGCGGAACGGTCCAGCTTTAGCTTTTCTTTGATTCGCACCATTTGTTTTGTACTTGACGAAGCTTCAGCGGCTGAGATCTGGGCTTGGCTCATCAGCTCAACACCGCCCAGCACCCCATCGCAGCGCTATAGCTTACAGCAACGAAGCGCCGTGCAGTGCCCTGCGATGCCCTGCGGCTCAGCTCAGCAGCGCACCGCTAGCTCAGCAGAGCGACGCGCTATGCTTTGCCGTGCTCTGCCGTCGCGGTCGTTCGTTATTCATGATATCTAAAACTCCGCGCACGCTGATACTTAGGTATTTGGCGCTTTATTCTATACATATCGCGTCAACCATCGTCATATCATACAATATGGGGGAGGGAATGTAATCTCTATGCAAAGATCCTGTTTTTTTTTAATCATTTGTCAGCCGGCCGCCCCAGTGGTCTAGTGGTTTTACCCTCGAATACTACTAACGTTTGGTTGTCCTTGAGTTCGACACCGACCACGGTGAGATTTGACTTTATTTGCAAAAATGCAAAAAAAAAACAGGGATCAACTGCTGAGAGCGCCTGGCAGCGTGGGTTGGTTCGACGCGAGTCGAAGAGGAAAGAAAATGCTGGATTCTCCTCGCGGTAAAAATGAAAGCACGTGCCGAAGTGGGGAGGGAGGAGGAGGGCCCGCTATTGACCCCGGATCTGAGTTACTACTGGGAGCGAGCGCGAGAGTGGTGCGGGGATAATAAATGGGATGAAGGAAAAAAAATGTTGCAAAGGTATTATTATTACTACCAGTAAATAATACGTCAGTCTCTAGGAAATACGCACGGCACCATCAGCAGTCGTCATGGTAGAGACACTCCGGATATACTGCCGCTAATTTACCGCCTGTGCATTAGTTGCGGAACGGTCCAGCTTTAGCTTTTCTTTGATTCGCACCATTTGTTTTGTACTTGACGAAGCTTCAGCGGCTGAGATCTGGGCTTGGCTCATCAGCTCAACACCGCCCAGCACCCCATCGCAGCGCTATAGCTTACAGCAACGAAGCGCCGTGCAGTGCCCTGCGATGCCCTGCGGC
Organism: Undaria pinnatifida; assembly: GCA_012845835.1. Taxonomy (NCBI): domain Eukaryota; class Phaeophyceae; order Laminariales; family Alariaceae; genus Undaria; species Undaria pinnatifida. The sequence goes on along the minus strand of JABAKD010000009.1, from coordinate 6,384,440 downwards.
TCAGCTCAGCAGCGCACCGCTAGCTCAGCAGAGCGACGCGCTATGCTTTGCCGTGCTCTGCCGTCGCGGTCGTTCGTTATTCATGATATCTAAAACTCCGCGCACGCTGATACTTAGGTATTTGGCGCTTTATTCTATACATATCGCGTCAACCATCGTCATATCATACAATATGGGGGAGGGAATGTAATCTCTATGCAAAGATCCTGTTTTTTTTTAATCATTTGTCAGCCGGCCGCCCCAGTGGTCTAGTGGTTTTACCCTCGAATACTACTAACGTTTGGTTGTCCTTGAGTTCGACACCGACCACGGTGAGATTTGACTTTATTTGCAAAAATGCAAAAAAAAAACAGGGATCAACTGCTGAGAGCGCCTGGCAGCGTGGGTTGGTTCGACGCGAGTCGAAGAGGAAAGAAAATGCTGGATTCTCCTCGCGGTAAAAATGAAAGCACGTGCCGAAGTGGGGAGGGAGGAGGAGGGCCCGCTATTGACCCCGGATCTGAGTTACTACTGGGAGCGAGCGCGAGAGTGGTGCGGGGATAATAAATGGGATGAAGGAAAAAAAATGTTGCAAAGGTATTATTATTACTACCAGTAAATAATACGTCAGTCTCTAGGAAATACGCACGGCACCATCAGCAGTCGTCATGGTAGAGACACTCCGGATATTTTGCATTGAGGGGACGCGTCCAATTTCGACAACGTGAAAGCCCCCACGAAGAAAAGACAGCAGACACACATATCCCGCCTTCCCGAGAAAAAACAGAGAAGAAGCGCTACGCCAACCTCCCGTACGAGCAAAGCCACCCCCGCACCAATCTTAGACAACGCCGCCTCAACGAGAGATCGCCCTCCTCTTCTACGTTTTCCTCCTCGCCCGCGACCACGCAGACCAATCAATGCGACAACCTTCACGTAACAAACAAAGCAATCTTCTTCCAAAACCTCGCCGGCTGACATGTCCTCATGTCGACGTTTGATGCAAACCGACTTTGCATCCTGTCGACTTCGAACCTCCATTGCCACGGGGACAGCAGTGCAGTCTCTTCATTAATGCCAAGGCCTCTTTTGTTTCGCCTAGAGAGGCGACGCAGGTTCTCAATAATACTCTTTTCGGTATTTTTGTTTGATAGACGCCAACTTTTACTTGACGGCGCATTTAACAGTTTGTTTCGCCCATCCTTGCCTTCTTTGTTGTATAATATTACGTTTTTTCTTTTGTCAAAGCATGACTTTCAGAATCCCATGTTCGTATTAAACCCTTGGCATTACTTTAAAGTTCAATGCATGCGAAATCGGACAGCTACACCTTAAGTTGTCGAAGTGCTGCCCTGCCCTACCCGAAGCATGGGCGCCGGCGAATGCCGGCGCCCATGCGGAGCCCTTGTAGTCGTATAATTCGTGGGGGGACTTTTTCTTATGCACAAATTGACTTGCGGAAAGCGCGAGAGCGTGAGTTAGCAACAACACTGGATGAAATATCGACGAGCAGTGGGATTGCTGAACCCTATGCGCGATAAAAATTGAAGGCAAGAACCGGGGGGAAGAAGGGACGACACCTGTGACCACAACTTGTCGAGAAGCTGGAAAGTAAAAGTGTGTAAAAACATATACCGGTATATTTTGCAATGCATGACCACATCACCTTGCCTGTTGTATTTGGCATTATGTATCTTTCTTATAATTAGCGATGTCAGAAAATAATGGTATGATTGTACCTATCGATTGAAATATTCTATCTTTCGATCCATGTACAATAACAAATTATGAAGCTTTTAACACGTTGTTTACTACACCTAAGAACGGGGTTGCATACTACATGTAACATCAAACCTTCTAGAATAATAAACATTACCAGGCAGGTGATATAAGGGGTGTCTTCTTGCTGAAACCGTCACATTCGTCCCCTTTTAAGGGTTTATAGTTTCCGCGCACATATTGAAATGCTCGCCCCCCCGCCCGCCCCCCTCGATCCCTCTTGTTCAAACGCCCCACCTGAAATCAAAATCTACCAGAGTAGTAAACACTACCAGCCAGCTGATATCATCTCATTATCCATCTAGCCATCCATACCGTAGCTCCAACTCATCTCCGCCCTCCGCCCCCCCCCCCCCCCCCGCTTTTGTTCCCCGCCCAGTTCGTTCAAACGCCCCACTAACAATCGAAATCGGCCAGAGTAATAAACATAAGCAATTGATATCACGTCATTATCATTCTAGCCATCCATGACGTAGCTTTCATTCATGCCCCCTCCCCCCCTCCAACGCCCCCTCCTTCCCCACACCCCGCACGATCGCCTAGACCCAGCACCACGCGTATAGCAAGCCCCTACATATATGATTAGTACGCGCGATCGGAGGATCACACACAATGTTGCGAACATCAGTGTCGACCAAATCCTTGATCTCATAGGTGAAGTGTATTTTCATAGTATAGGTGACCTAAACCTCTTGAAAACCCTTCCCCCCCCCCCCTCTCCCCTCCCCCCCGCCCCTTTTTTTTTTTTTTTTTCTCGTCTTTTCTAGCTTAAACGCCCCACCTAATATCGAAATCCGCCAGAGTAATAAATACTTGCACGCCCTGGATATCGCCTCGTTATCGTTTCAGAGCCGTCCATGCCGCTGCTGCAATTCTCCATGCCGCTGCTGCAATTCCCACCCACCCCCGCCCCTAACGCCCCCTCCTTCCCCTCCACCCGCACCATCGCCTAGACCTAGCACCACGCGTATAGCAAACCCCTACATATATGCGACCTAGAGCCCTCCCCTCCCGCCCTCCGCCCCCCCAGGCACATTTCCCCCCCCCTCCCCCACAAGCAGGATTTATAGTTTCCACGCATAAATTGACCTGCTTCACCCGTCCCCTCCCCCCCCTCCCCCCCTCCCGCCCCCCTTTTGATCAAAATCAGGCCCCCACGTCCTTAAAAACTCCGCTCTCCCCTCACCGGATATTCGACTTACAGTATTCACTTGATAAACTGATGCATTTCCTTCCACAGCTGTCAAATTTTGTCCCCCTCAGAAACGGGTTTTATAATTTCCGCGCACAGGCTGCCTAATATCACCCTGTTGACCCTGATAGCTACACTGTAGTTGCAAGGGGAGTCGCCGACCTATATCCTTAATGAGGACACACAACCTGTAATACGCGCGATCGGAGCATCACACACAGCTTGCAAAGATGAGTTTCGACAAGATATTCGATCTCACAGCTGGAGTGTATTTTAATTTTTATAATATATATCGACACATATTGAAACCTTCGATAGGTATGCGAATTTGTCGACCGATACCCATTGCTTGAACCAATAGGTCCACAGAAATTGGTGCAATAGGCTAATGTTCTTAAGATAGGTGTGTGAATCTGTCTGTCGATACCTATTTTATAATTAGGCGCGAGAAGCGCACAGCGCTGAAACTTTTTTCTTGGTTTTCCAAGGAAAAAAAAGCTTTTTTTCATATCGGATCGCATACGAGGGTAGGTGCCTTGAACGACCTTCTCTGTTTGTGCGTGTTTGTGTGTATGTGTATAAGTCAACATTTAAGTCGACATTTTTTTCGGCCACGTTTGTCCACCGCACTCAACGTACACAGCACCAAGGCCAGTCCCGACGGGTCCCGTGCACGCACAAATATCAGACAACTCTTCTCGAACTGGTTTCGCTGTAAGTCCTTGAGAGTTCGTCGAGGCAGGTGCGCCAACGTGTGTTTTCATGGCCACCAAAACTGGGTTCCTATTACATCATTTTTTTCGAGTTTTCAAAACATCGTACCAACGTATATACCAGAACTGAGAAACACTGCTGAACGGCGTCATCTGTCCAATAATCGACAGCACGTGATAAAATGGCCATTTTTTTCTTTTTGAAAATCCATTTTTACCGAGAAAAAAAATAGAGTTAGTTCCGCCTCTCATACATATAATACCCGAGTAACCGTCACACGATATACTAACAAGCCCACAAGCTCGTCGAGAATAAGCCCACAATACCCACAAGCCCACACGCGCGTAGAGAACAAAGAACAACAACATGATCTCTCCGCCATCATACCCTTTTCGTTCGGAATACCAGAAGCAGTGATGTCGAACCTACGGGCATACCCTCAATTCGAATCCAGGTAAAACGCCCTCGGCGACCTGCCCAGTCCAGACGGACGTCCGCGCCGCGTAAATGTTTACGAGAGCAGCTTCAACAGAACGAATCCGGAGCCAATCTACCGCAGGAGCAATTGGTTCTGGGACGCGCTCAATGCATATATGATGCATCGCAGATACCATATGACTACTGCAGGTATTGAGGCCACGCCTCATTACGACCAATCACTAGTAAAATTGTTCTAACGGCATCAGCTGTGAGTTGGACGAGTTAGGGTCGATACTCATCTTTTCAAGCTGCGTACTACCTCTTCGACCAATAGGTTATGATAAATCGCCACAAGTGGCTATTGTTCTTCCAATAGGTATGTCACACTGTCGATCGGTACCTATTCCTGTGACCAATAGGTGCGTGAAAGTGTCGATCGATACCTATTGTTTGACCAATGGGTATGTGAAATTGTCGATCAACATCTATTGCTATGACCAGTAGGCACAAAGCCCTGTACAATAGTCTACGATGTATTGAATACGCCTTTTGGTCTGTCCACATTGGTGTAATAATTGAATATCGGTACGTATTGTAACTTGTAATAGGAGGATGAAATTGCCGATGGATACCTATATCTTTGCCCAATAGGTCCAGAGGAATTGGTACGATTGATCCCCTCAAAAAAAGTACTGAGAGGTATTTATAATAGGAGGATGAAATTGCCGATGGATACCTATTTCTTTGCCCAATAGGTCCAGAGGAATTGGTACGATTGATCCCCTCAAAAAAAGTACCGAGAGGTATTTCTGTTCAACAGCGGCAGCAGTATCGATTGAAATCCTCTCACACCTATTGATGAAAACTTATTTTAATACAAGGCATTATCGTAAGTCTGCGGTTTTGAAACCAAAGGCAAGAAGTAGGTCAAGGTACATGTTGCTATAGTATCATCCACTTCCACAGCTGTCAAATTTTGTCCCCCTCAAAAACGGGTTTTATAATTTCCGCGCTCAGACTGATCAACATCACCCTGTTGACCCTGGTACAAGCTATACTGTAGTTCCAAGGGGAATCGCCGACCTAAATCCTTAATGAGGACACACCCCCAATAATAAGCGCGATCGGAGTATCACGCACACACAAAGATGAGTTTCGACGAAACCTTCGATCTCACGGCTGGGGTGTACTATTTATATAGTACCATCCAAGGTATTCATGCAAACAATAGCCTGGGGTATACGGTGCGTATAGGTATGTTCTAAGCAGTACAAGGGTATGAAGTTACAAGCAGTACTGCTGTATACAGTAGGTGTATCGATCGAATCCTAGGTTGAAAGTAATTATATTGAGTTGTCACTATTTTAAATAGGTATCGATCGATACCCTTGAGAACCTTGAATTGGGTGTTAGGCAGCGATCGATACCCTTGCAAACCTATTGCGTTGGGCAGTAGGTATCGATCGATATAATCGCACACCTATCGCTTTAACCAATAGGTATTGATTGGTGGCGATAAAAAGGTATTATTGTTCAAACGATAGCCTGTTGGGAGTCATTTTCAAATTATGTTGGTGCCCAAGATACCCATCGATATACACCTTCGCAAGCAGGTCGGTCGCACAATAGGCTATTTTGGCCACTGCCCTAACCCCTCCGCCCTAACCCTAGTGTTGCCTATCGATAGAACCCGAAGCCGAGCTATTGTGCCCCGCGATAGGTATCGATCCTCATAGTTGCCGACCTACTGTTGGCCCAATAGCCTATTCGATAGGGTATTATCCAGGGTATAAGAAGGAACTGAACGGCACACAAACAGGTCGCTCTAGAACATTAGAGACTTAAGCTTCGCATCGAACACACACACTCCATAAAAAGTAATCACGTTTTTGTTGAGACCACCCACCGTGGGTTTCTTGGGGCACAACAAGGACAGACAGCGCCGTATTCGGGGATTCTCCGCTGGGCTGGAGGGCGTGCGGCGTGCATGATGAATGCCGAACTAGAGTTGATTGTACCGAGGCGGGCTGTCTTCGAGCGCCTTTCTTTGCTCTCCAACACTAAAACAATATATTGGCGAAAGATCTACGTACCGATACCTATCATCCGAAACAATAGAATGGTGAAAAGTCTGTCACTTCCTGTCGTCCGAAACAATAGAATTGTGAAAGATCTATCGACACATATTTTCCGAAACAATAGGTTTGGTGAGAGGTATATCGATACCTATCGTTAGAAACAAAAGGTTTCCGCTCGCAGTCCCAATAGTATGTCGCCCGAACGGGAATACTCTGGAAACCCCTGTCGATAGCTATCTGTTTCAACGATAGGTTTTGATATTACATGTCAAAACAACATTGGCCGATCATTAGATCAATGAAGGTGTCAATCGATACCTACTGTTGGCCACAAAATATTCGAAAAGTGCCAATCGGTACCTATCACAGGCAACAATAGGCTTCTTATTGGAATAGGATCCTATCGATTGCCTATTGACCTGGAACCTATTGTCCAAGGTGTGGTCACAGAACTTACAGAAGTTCTGGGTGCGGGTATGAATGTTCTACAGAACTCATGGGAGTTTCGGGTACGGGTACGAAAGTCTTACAGAACTTACAGAAGTTCCGGGTACGGGTATGAATATCCTACATAAGTCTCAGAAGTTTCGGGTACGGGTATGAAAGTCTTTCAGAACTTGCAGAAGTTCGGGGTATTGTGGCACGGGCGTACAGAGCTTACAAAAAATCCGGGCAGGTATGAAAATGCTTTACCCGTGCCCCGGGTATTTGTGGCACTGGTGTACAGAACTTACAGACGTTACGGGTACGGTTTTGCGTCCTACAGAAATTACACAAGTTCCGGGTACGGGTAATACCCAGGTAAATACACGGCCTCGGGGGAGGAGTTCGATTTGAAGTGGAGGATTTCATCGAACTTGCATGGCATGTTCTCATTGGGCCAACGTCCCCGAGAGTCAATCCGTGGTATCTTTGAGGGCTATCGACAACCACCACCAAAGCGATAAATCGTGAACCTCAACGAGTGTCGACCGGGCAACAGCCGCGCTCTCGTCTACTTTTCTGTAACAGATCATACCATTCGTACCGTACCCCGGCTGTGGTGCCTCAAAAGAAGTAATGGCGGTCGCAAGTCCAACTTTGTCACCAGCTCGGTAAGCCAAGTGTCACGACAAAGAAGCGAAGCTACCGAAAACACAGAGGATAGTTCAAGACTTCGATGATAGCGAGATCTGCACTATTCCGATCGGGAAAAAAAAACGTTGAAAATACGCAATACGTGGCTTCCCAACAGGAGGCAAATTCCTATTTTCCACCAAATCGAATCGAATTCAACTCGATTCATTAGAAAGCATATTTTCGATTCAAAAGTGCCCTTCGTGAATACGTGCCCTTAGAAACGAAAGAAATATTATTTTATGATACGCACTGCTGTTCGGTGTTCAGGTTGTGTGGCTGACAAGACATGACATCGTAATGCATAATTTTTTCCCCCCGCTCCCTCTTGTTCAAACACCCCACGTAAAATCAAAATATGCCAGAGGAATAAACACTACCAGGCAAATGATATCACTTCATTATATTTCTAGCCATCCATGCCGTAGCTCCAATCCCCCCCCCCCCCCCCCCCAAACGCCCCAAACGCCCCCTCCTTCCCCACCACCCGAACCATCGCCTAGAACTAGCACCACGTGTATAGCAAGTCCCTATATCTATGCGACCTAAAGCTGTTGGAACCCCCCCCCCCCCTCCCCGCCCCCCCCTCCCCCGAACCCCCCCCCCCCAACCCTTCGAACACTCCGCCCTCTCCTCACTGGTTATACGACTTACAGCATACACTTGATAAACTGATGCATTTCCTTCCACAGCTGTCAGATTTGGTTCCCCTCAAAAACGTGTTTTATAGTTTCCGTGCTCAGACTGACTAATATCACCCTGTTGACCCTGGTACAAGCTACACTGTAGTTTTAAGGGGACTCGCCGACCTATATCCTTAATGAGGACACACCCAGTAATACGCGCGATCGGAGTATCACACACAGCTTGCAAAGATGAATTTCGACAGAATCTTCGATCTCACAGCTGGAGTGTATTTTTATTTTCACAATAATTCTTCGGATTAAACCTGAATGAATACAGGGCTCCCCGGGTATTTTATCGATGGTATACCCGTACCCCAGATATTGTGCCAGTCTCTCAGAAGTCACAAGAGGTTTCGGGTAAGGGTGTGGTGATCTTACAGGACTTACAGAAGTGCCGGGTACGGGTACGGAAGCCTTACAGAACTTCCAAAAGTTCGGGGTATTGTGGCACGGGCGTACAGAACTCACAGAAGTTCCGAGCGGGTACACAACATGCTGTACCCATACCCCGGGTATTGTGGCCACGGGCGTACAGAAGTTCCAAAAGTTGCGGGTACGGGTATGAATGTCGCACAGAACTTCCAGAAGTTCCGGGTACGGGTATGAATGTCCTGCAGAACTTACAGAAGTTCTTTGTAGGGTAATACCCGCGTTAATTACCCCGGGTATGGTTTGTACGTACCCTACGGAAAACGACCTTACATTGTTCCACACAAGGTTTCCAACCGTTGCCAACTTAAACTTAGACTTCAACACGTACAGCTGAACTGCTGTTATGATACTAACGCAGTATTAATGTACAAGGGCTTTGCTCCGCGGGCGGCTGACGCCGCCCGCCACGCTCGCGGAGGGAGCAACACAATTACATGTGAAGGGGGCAGAAAGAAGAGGCCCATGATTTGGTGCGACTAGCGATTTGATAATGCCAAGAGATACTTGTGCAGAGCTGACTGTCCTTTGCTGTGCTGCTTGTGGGCGATGTCATGTTCTGATCCGCGGTATACGGGTAAAACTGGCGAAGAACGAAAAAAAATGAAGAGAACCGAGAGAGGACAACCAAATTAAGCAAATCAATAACAAAGCAAAGAGATGAGTACCCACTCACAATCCGGTACCCGGTACCTGGTACTTGACATGATACCTGGTACAGCTTTTTGTTCGAAACGAAGTACAGCGCAGCACGGCACAGCGCCGCACCGCACCGCAATGCACGGCACCGCACGGCGCTGCGCTGCGCTGCTGAGCCTTAGCTGGGCTAAGCTGAGCTGGCGGCGCTTTTTTTAGTGATTCAACAATGTAGTACGTACCAACCTGGCTGGTGTACTAGTACCGGTACCTGGTATGATGCTTCGAAGGATACCTAGCATGTACGAAATACTGAGTATAGCAAAGCACTCAGCACGGCACAGCACCGCACGGCAGGGCTGGGCACCGCACCGCACGGACGTGCGCTGCTGAGCTGAGCTGAGCTGATGAGCCAAGCTAAGCTCAGCTCGACCTGTTATGATGATACGTCTTGCAACCAAAATAAAAGTAAAGGAAGAAATCGCAGAAAAGCTGGACCGTGCCGCAAGTAGTAGAAGGAGGCGGTGTCCAAATGGTAAGTCTTGAGAGGCCAGGGATGCCCCAACCGAACCCTCTCGAAAAAAGATAAATATAGGTAGTAAGTTTCTATGATGATACTTCCTGCAACTAAAAAAAAGGGTTGAGGAAGAAATCAAAGGAAAGCTGGACCGTTCTACAAGTAATGGAAGGAGGCGGTGTCCAAGTGGTAAGTCTTGAGAGGCCAAGGATGCACCAACCGATCCCTCTCGGAAAAAGCATAAAATGCGTGGTTCTACTGTTGTGCATTCTGAACCCACCTGACGAAGTTTGCACTGTAACAGCCCAGCAGTAAATTCGATAGAGCGACACAGCAGCAGCACAGCAGTGCAGCGGCGGCATTGCAGAGACAACAGTAAACAGGACCACCAGTGTTGGATTGTCGCTGCTGACGTGTACCTTTGAACCCTGGCACTGCCTACGGTGTGGTAAAACGAGCAAACCCAAGCAAGCAAGCACACTGCTGCATACCCATACGGCCGGTACAACAGAAAACATGCTCCCGGTATACCTGGGTACTTGTTACTCCAAGTATACTGGGAGTATGTTGAGAGTATTTATTGGCAGTACTGCGAGTATTCGCAGTTGAGGCGTCCAAAATACTGCCAGTACCGAACCTCAAAATACTGCCAGTAACTGCATGCCGAAGCCCGAAGTACTGCCGGTTGGCAGTACTAGCCCTATTCGCTCAAACTACAGCGAGTACCAGCAGTACCCGCGCTGTTGATGCTGTCAAACCCGAAGTACTCAAGTACGGGAAGCAGCCGCAGTACAGAACTCGACGTCTATGTCGATGCCGTGGCAGACCCTACTCCGATCCCCGCCCAACCCTCCCCCCCTCCCTCCCTCCCTCCCTCTCTCCCTCATTACCAGACGGAATCGGAAAAGCGATGGCGTTCGAGATGGCGAAGAAGGGCATGAACCTGCTTCTCATCTCAAGGACGGAGAGCAAGCTGGTGGCGGCCGAGGAGGAGCTCAAGGCAACATGCCCCAAAATAAGCGTGGAGCATCTCGCCATCGACTACTCCGACTTCGACGCGACGAGACAAGTGAGTGAGCGGGCGAACGAACGAGTTGTGGTGCTTGGCTAGTCGCTTTGTAAGGCAGGTCCGAATCTGTCGTGGTCGGGCGGGCGAGAGCGGCGGCTTGTTTTCGGCGGGAGGGAGCGCAGGAAGCGCAGCGCAACAAGTGGGCGGGTGAGCGAGTGGGGTCTCGCGATTGGTCGGTTGCTATATCGGACAGATCCGAAACTGTCGCGAGCGGCAGATCCGAAATAGTCGCGAGCGGGCGGGCGTGGTTAGCGAGCGAGCGAACAAGCTCCGATGATTAGTCGGTCGCTATATTGGGCAGGTTTGAAACCGTATCGGTCGGACGGAGTTAGTGAGCGAGCGAATGAGCTCCGGCGTTTGGTCGGTCGCAGTATAGGGCAGGTCCGCAACCATAGCTGGCGAACGGAAGTGATGATTGTTTAGTCGCTATATAGCGTAGGCCTGAAACTGTCGCGGCCGGGAGACGCGAGTGAACAAGCGAACGAGCTCCGGTGAGTGGGCGTTCGGTATATAGAGCAGATCCAAAACCGTCCCGGGCGGGCGGAGTGAGCTAGCGAACGAGCGAGCTCCGGTGATTGGTCAATCGCTATATAGAACAGGTCTGAAACCATCGTGGGCGGGCGGAGTGAGCTAGCGAACGAACTCCGGTGATTGGTCGGCCGCTTTACAGGGCAGGCCCGAAACCGTCGCGAGCGGGCGGAGAGAGCGAGCGAACTCCGGTGATTGGTTAGGAGCTGTATAGCCTCGAAACCGTGACGGGTGGGAGCGGCGGGTTTTGTAGGGGGGGGGGGGGGGGGGCAGGAAGAAAACCTTCTCGGCGCATTGTTTTTAGGCCAATTTCTGCTTGCCGTCGTTCCGAACACGTTAGGGCGTGATTCCAAAACTTTACAGCCCGCGGCATTTCTAATAATTGACCCCTTTAGAACTGCGCCTACGTTTTTTGGGACAAAGTACTTGAAATTCATTTGGTATCATTTTTGCGGTCCTAAAAGATTAAAGGCCTTCGAGAAAGCCCCATACCCATGCTGTGCGCGCTAACACTGCAGCCCTGCCTTTGCGTCGGACAGGGCAAGGTCGCGGCCGCCATCTCGGGCAAGGACGTCGGCATCCTCATCAACAATGTCGGCGTCTCCTACCCCTTTCCGAAGTACTTCAACGAGCTCACGGACGACGAGGTTAGGAGAAACATGCCTCGTGTCTCTCTACGTATCCCTCCGCATTGTTACGCTCTTATCTCGTGCACCCTGTACACTCAGCAGACGCCACTGCAGGGGGCGAGGGGGGGGGGTGTAGAGAGGCTGGGGGGGGCGGAGGAGGGAACGGGGGGAGGGGGGAGGGGTCCTTAGGCTGCGCGTGCATCCGCTGGCCGAGCGTTAGCTGGTGCAAACCGTTAGCTGGTGCAGAGCGAGCAGATGTTCGTCGTGGCGGGAGCTGCTTGGGATGTAGTCAGTGGCGTCCCCTTTACCCCCTCTTGCTCGGGCGGCCTGCTCACTGACGCTTAATCCATCCACCCACCACCCACCCACCCATCCACCCACCCACCCAGCCACCTGCCCACCCACCTGCCCACCCACCCAGCCAATCGCCCACCCACCCAGCCACCTGCCCACCCTCCCCACCCTCCTAATCGCCCACCTACCCACCCAACCGTCCACCAGCGCCTTCGAGAACGCTTGGTCCGCGGTCGTAGCCGTAGGAAGCGCGCTCTAGTCAGGAACGTAGGCTTAACCGTGTTGGAGCTTCAGAGCGAAAAATTGACCAATAAAAACCGACGATTGCAGAATCGTTGACACGAAACAACCCGGGCTGCTACTAATAGATTGGCTGACGACGATTTTGCTGTCGAACTCCAATGCAAATACCTGTAAGACACTCGCATAGCTTGCACTGCCGTGCGCTGCGTGCTCGCACCATGATAAAGAACTCGCCTATACATTGATTTGTCGCTGTACATGGGCTCCAAAAGGGTTAACACCTGTAGAAGTGCACCCACGTGTTTGAGGACAAACTAGTTGGAATTTCTGTGCGTTTCTTTAGCCTACAACAGTATACACATGTCTCGATATTTTAACCGCCGACTCTCACAGGCGCCGACGTGGCCACCCCTGTCCTTCTCCCTCCTCGCGACAGTTGTCATCGCTGCTGGAGATGAACGTGAAGTCGACCGTGTTGATGACGCGCCTTGCCCTCCCCGGCATGCTCGAGCGGAAGCGCGGTGCCATCGTCAACTTCGCTTCCGGGGCGGCCCTCAACCCCTGCGCCCTTCTCACGGGCTACTCGGGGGCTAAGGGGTTCATCTTGGTGAGAGATATCGCCGCGTCATACCCTCCTGCGCCCTTTTGTCTGCTGATCTTGTGTTTTTTTTGTCAACTTTTGTTTTTCGAGGGGAAGGTGGAGAGCGAGGCTTGTTGGTCGTGAAGGGCACGGGGGCTAAGGGCTTTGTCCTGTTGGGAGCTGCAACCGCATCATATCCCTCTTTTTTTTTGGCTGCTGATCATGCGCCATTTTGTGCCCTTCTCGCTGGCTACTTGGGGGCTAAGGGGTTCGTCTTAAGCGAAAGCTGCCGCAGCATCGTAAAATGACACAACACAACAAACGCCGCTGCGAGTGGAGTTCCTGTAGAGTGTCACAGGGGACCAAGTTGGCACCAATGACGAGCTGACGCCACATTATTTTCAGAAGTGCCCTCGGTAGACGGCCCCTTCATCCAGGTACGGTACCTGGATGAAGAAGCCGCCTGTTGTGGGCGCTTCCACTGTTCGTGTGACGTCAACTCGTTGTTGGTGCCCAAGTTGTCACCTATGGTATCCTGCAGTAACGCCAAAAACAACGACGCCATCCCAAGGCGGTGGTGGGACAAGCGCGACTGGGGCGGTCGGACGTGAACTCTGAACTACCGCCGTCTATTTTCTAGGCACCTTCACCATCTTAAAATGAAACAAAACCGCGTATTTCTCAGAGGCAACTCTTGTGACGCCACCGTGTAGATCGGCCCAATGGCCATGGTGTCCAACTTCTCACGTAGCTGTGGGGGTGCTTAGGACCTGCCATACTAAACTTAGTATAGAATGTCTAGACGGTTGTCCGTCATAAACTACGTCTAGACGATTGTTCGTCAAAGACCCAATTTGCGGTTGAATGCCGCGGTCCGTTATAGGCCAATATTGCCGTCTCCTGGCACACCAGGTACTTGCTAGACAAGCTTGCTTCTGAAGGCGTGATCACAACACACATATATATACTCCGGAGTATATTATAGAAATATATCGCGAGTAAAATAAGAGAGCAAGGGCAGCAGCAGCACGGCAGCGCCAACAGCAGCAGCCGTAGTAGCAACAAACGCAACAGCAACGGCGGTGGTGGTGGCGGCGATGGCGGCGGTGGCGGCGGTGGATCAGAAAGAAGATGCGAAAGCAAAAGTAGCAGCAGTAGCAGCCGGTCCTAGGGTATGCTAAGGGGACAAGATGCACCATCACCACCACCATCACCATCGCCATCCCCCACCACCACTGCATGGAGTTCGTGAGGGAGTCGACTCCTGTCCCTCCTTGCTTCGGCGTTCGCTCGGTGCTTGTGGATGGGCGGCTGCAGGCGGTTGCTGTACTGCTTGCTTGACAGGGGGCTGCTCGCCAGAGAGACCGGGGACATGACGCCGGACTTGTCTGTTGGAAGAAGCCATGTAATGGTTTTGGGAATACCCGCGTTACGGCGTCGGCCAGACTTTTTTTAATAGCACCATGTAATTGGCCGTTAAGATTAGAAACTCGCATTCGCTCCAAAAAAACAAGCACAATACACGAACGGTCCTTACATTACCGTTCAGAGTGGTATGCGCTTAATCGCTTTGTTGGGGTCGGGCGTGCTTCGCAAAGCACCCATCACACCAACCCCCACCTGTGCGGCGGGGGTTGCCGTACACGGGTCGTCAAGATTTGTTGAACCAGGTGAGGTGGCGACTGTCCTGCGTGCAGGGGCAGCGGTCTGGGGACCGCCTGCGCCTGTAGTCACGGGCAGTGACAGCACCAGCAGTGCCCCAGCCACCTCGTGCCACCCGCCCGTAGGCCACCGCGGACCCTGAGGTAGAGGGAGCTGCTGCCGCGGTGGCAGTCCCGACGGCTGCATATGCCGGGAGACGGCGGCAGCCCGTGTAGGGCCCATGGAACATCTGCGGGGCGGGGAGGGGTAGGGGCCTCTACCGGCGTGCCTCCGTCACCTACCGTCGGTACATATAAAGATATACCGGATAAGACGATGAAATATGAAGTAGTCAGTAGTGCCTCACCTGGCAACGATGCATTCATACTCAATTTGGGCAGAAGCGGCCGTAGTGTTTGCTGATCATGCAAGCGACCTCGCCGTCTGCTGCAGAGCGAAGAAATGATGGCCTATAGTGGTGGCGAGCGTCGAGCGTGCGGTGCGTGCCATTTACATACGCATATGCAGATAGCGTAGTTACGAGCACAACTACGAAACGTGTTGAACAATATTGAACAATAAGCAGCGCAACAGAAGATGGGTTTCTCCCTACCAGTACATACGTGCACATCACAGCCCCCCCCCCTCCCCCTCCCCCGCCCGGACCACCCCTAACAGAAAATGTCGGAGTCGATGAACGTGGAAATGGCGCCCAAGGGCATCCACGTGCAATGCCAGGTGCCTCTCTTGGTGGCTACGAAGATGTCCAAAATCCGCAAGACTTCCGTGACCGCCCCGTCTCCCGCTGACTACGCGAAGGCTGGGGTGGCGGCCATCGGTTACGGCGCGGTGGAGTCCCCGTACTGGAGCCACAAGCTGCAGCTGTTCCTTCTGTCCATCATGCCCTGGTCCGAGGCGTACGTGTTCAGCATGCACAAGAGCCTCAGGGCGAGGGGTTTCAAGAAGCTCGCTTCGAAGAAGGATTGACCACAAATCGTCTCGTAGTCTTGTTCTTGTTCTTGTTGTTCTTCCTTCTCCTGTTTTCTTTCTTTGTATCTTGTCATTCCTCGACCGGTTGATTTTCAATTTAGCTGTCTAGGTCCGATCTGAAGTTATGACTACCTGCCTGGAAGGGGGGAAGGGGGGGAGGGGTGTACTCAGTTTATGTATGGCCGTAGTTGTATGACCATAGGACCCTCGCATCCCTACTATGCCGGGACGGAGCATGTTGGGTTTTCACCGACCAGGCAGACATTGCTCGCACCAAGCGCGAAGCGCCGTGGGGTGTTCGACGAGCCGCAAGAAGGGTGAACTTCATCCTTCCAAGAACCGCTCCTAAGACGGATTTCGGCACCTCCTACCTTCCGTCTTGTTTTATGGATGACAGCGCCAATGAGTTACTTTGTTTTCTGGTGTGGCCACTCCAGCAATGGGTAGTACTATGTAACTGCCTCGTGGATGCCTTACCATATTCACACTACGTGATGCGATAATTCCCCTTGTGCGGAGTTAGGATTCTCCACCCTGCACAATATGATCTAGCTCGACAACCATCACGGTGACCGCTAAACAAAAGAAAAAGAAGCGGTACCCTTGTTAACTAGCTCACCCACTGGTTGGCTTGTTCTACAGTGTCGTTGCCAGCCAACGCCAACCCCAATATACATCATGATGTTTTACAGCGTTGGTGCCAACCGAGGCCAACTATTTTATGTATATTTTTGGACGGGGGAGGGGGGGGGGTACGGAGGATTCTATTTTACGTTGTCAATTGTACGAGGTCTAACGTCTATCTTACCTCCCTGACGCTTTCGGGACTTCCTTTGCCCTTCGTTGATTTTTGTGGAGGAGGCGTTGCCCGCTTGTGCCCTTGAGCAAAGATGTCGGTTGGCGGTCTATTAACAGTTTTGACACATCAAGGGGCCTGTTTAGACGTAATCTCTACTTTTAGCGTTGTGTGTTCCTTGATGGCTGTTCTTGACGACTGTCCATCAAGGGCCAAGGGTGCCTTCAGCCGACACCTTGGCCTTTGAGAAGGGGCTGCTGAACTCTCTTGTCGTGGGCTTGTCTTTTCCGTATTGGAGTCTTCGTTTTCCCGTTGTTGCGAACTCCTCGGCTATTTACCGGTACGTTGCGTCTGTTTTCGATGAAGTACCGCATCGAAATGGTGCGCTCGTGTTTCCTCCCACTTTGATGGGAAGGGTACATGTCGTTATGAATTGATACTCCTCGTACTGATCGGGAAATTCAGACTGGGCCATTCGGAAGAGACAGTTCGGGTGAAATCGTTCGAACTGGACGATTTGAAATGAAATTTCGGCCTGTATCATTGGGATCCGACTATCCACTACTCGTGTGGCTCTTGGTGCTGACTAGTCTCCTCTGGCCGCGTCGCGCTTGGAAGACGCTCCCAATCAGTAGTAGCTGCGGCAGTGGCTACACATGCACACCCATAAGTCGAAGGCGATATGAAACTCTTTTTTTTTTTTTCAGGAATCACGGATGGGGGAAGAGTTTCGGCGAAACTGCTCTGGGGTGGGGGATTGGATTGGGCCGCAGTTAGGGTTGCAGAAAATGAAGGAGAGAAGATGGTTAAAACCCACAATCTTAATGTTAGAAAGACCGCCTACGGTGTTAGTGCATTATGAAACGCGGGGGTAGCCCCGTCCCCCGCCATGTGTACTGCCTTCGCTGCATCATCCGAAAGCTGTGTTGTCCCCGAAGTATCCAACATGCGAGTCGTTCTACGATAGCCCCTCCAACTTTTCTTGAACGAAATCGCCGGCTTCAAAACCAGCTCCCGGTCGTGTCTCCTGAAATACGGTGTCCTTCGACACCCCGACGTCGTCGGTCGTTAGACCTTTGCGCGCAAGAAAATATATGGACCTTTTTTCTCAGTAGTATATCCTTCCTTGTGTCGAGCAGCCATGAAACGCTGGTTTTGGGGGGGGCTATCGTAGACTCGGTCATGCACAAATGGCGACACATGGGGGGTATAGAGAGGGAGGCCTTACCGCGATCTCCTCCAAACCGTACGTAGTCTGAAGCCTAATACGGTTTTACATTATATGACCTCCCCCCAATGAGGCGGGGGGGGGGAGCGAGGCGGGTTGGCTTTTGAGACATATTCGGCAGCTGAGATTAAACAAGAAACATAGCGAGGATCGCGTGAGTTTCAGCAAAATAATGATGCGAGTGAGCCCGAGGATGGAGCGCAGGCAGCGTCTTGATCGAGTGGTTCGAACTGGTAAAAGAAAGCTCTCTGAAAACATTTTTGACGAGCTTCGCATGCGAATCGAGTGATTTAACAATCGGTCGATAGGCAAAAAAGCTCACATCTGCGGTGTTGTCACTTTCTGGCGCAATTGTCGTTCGGCCTCAATGGATGCAATCTTTGAATGTCATGCGTTCTCTTTTTCCTGTATGCAGTTCTTCCCGTGTGGGGTTTTGGCGATGTCACGGCGATGGTGCTTTGAATCACGTCAGCTTCACATTTATGTTTGGGCGACGTCACGGCTGTGATGCTTGGTCCATATCAGGTGTATCGTTGAAAGCACCCGCATTCTACTTGCGGTCGGCATGCCATGGCGTTGGACAATGCTGACGGGCGCTGTAATGTTGCGTGTCAGTGGAGGTCATATTGTACGTAACGCTAGCGTGTTTATAAAGTCGGAGTGCATATCTTGGATATTTTTGAGTTGTCTCACGAGTACAATGACTTCTCGCGAGTCCCGCTTAGGTTTGAAAACCCCCTGACATAACCCGACACGACCCGTGAGATTTCGATCTCCAAATCCGATGCGGCACGACCCGTGAGAGTTTGAATAGCTCCCGACCCGCGCGTCGTGGCATGACCCGCGCAAAACTCTGTTTTTTTCCACGGGGAAGGATTATTTCATCCAGCCCGTGAGCGAACTCGAATGTTTTGTTATGTTCTGCATACAAGGCCCTAAGTAAGCGCGCTTCCAACAGTATGCTTTAAATGAAGTCAAGTTCTGTTCGAGGAGAACGCGCTTGAAATTATGAAATTATATTGCGCGCATCTAACAGCTCTTCAGCTTGTACATGGTTTTTGCTAACATAAAAAGCTATCAAGTCAAAAGACAACCATCGCTTTGGTAAGTCAAAAGACAATCGTCGTTTTGGTTTTAGGTTTCGTCGGTGTCTTTCTTGGAAAGGTCCTGCCAAGACCCCGTTGATTATTCACCCCACGTATTATACCTCAAACGCCAACCATTCACCCCATAACCGCGAACCAAAGCACGCAATAAACACAAAACCTCACGCCCTGCCCCCTGTCACCTCCAAACTACTAAACACTCCTCCGCCCGCGGCAGCATCAGACAGAGAAGACCGCCCAACTGACGTCAACGACAAGTACGGCCCTAGCTTAGCTGCCATCACCCCCTGATCTGTAGGGCTCGCGGCTAACCCATGCAGGGCACCGGCTAACTGCATCCGCACCGCTAAGGTTAGCGCCCTCGCCTCCCCGGCCCTCACAAGCTCAAACACCCACGGTAGCGCGTGCTCGGCGTAAAGCCCCCCAGATATTGTCCTCGCCAAAAACGCGAAGAGGCGATCACGGGTTTCCATACCAAGTCGGCGTCGGCACAGGTCGGGGCCGCCTGCGCTCCCCATCAGTCGCAGCACATCGCGTTCGGTGCCGGAAGTCAGTGCCAGCCGAAAAGCTTGCTCGAAATCCTCGCGACGCACCAGGAGGGCGATCTGTCGCCGTACGCGCGTAGTGCTACGGGCCGAGCTGAATTCGGCCGCGACGGACGCTTTTGGGGCGGTCGCCTGGACGAAATTTGGCGTGGAATGATCAAGCTCGCCTTTGGGAAAAGGCGCGGTGTTGGGGCTTCGGGCCCGCACTGATCGTGGCCGCTTTAGTTGACGGGGCGGGGAGAAGGTGGACGACTCAGCCGAGTGCGGGGATTCCTGCGACTGTCGGGCGGCCGAAAGGGAGGGAGTGGGGGGGTTGGGTGAAGCGGGTGGGTTGGGTGGAGGGGTGGCGTCTGCTGAGATGTTTCAGCATGTTTTTATTGCTCGGCCGTCGGGGTGCCCCTCGCGACTCATGTCTGGTCTCTGCAGTGCACTGCAGCGCACATGTAGAGTGGTAATTATAGCGTGCGCGTCGATGTCGAGTGCAGCGAGACCAGGTCCTGGGTCCGCAGACAAGGGGCAGACTCTGTCGGTGTTCGCTACTGGAGTGGATAATTCGAAGCGTTTCGTCCGCTAGAACTACCACTACCCGTTTCACTAACCGTTCAACTAGCGGCCATACAATGCATCACCCATGAACATTAACAGCAGTGTTTGAGTAAAATAAACGTACTGCCCTAACACCCGGGAGAGCGAAGGGGGAACTCACAACGAGGGTTCTCTCCATCCCAACGACTCGTTGACCTAGGCTTTCGAGCACGCTTGCAATGGTGTCCGTCTTGTTGCAGAGGTGTTGAAGGAGGCGCGCGGTATCTGCCTGCGGCCCCCCATTCATCGGCGGAAGCAGCGAAGACGGGGCAAGCATTGGCGCCGGTCCCTCTCCCGTCGCCGCCGCTACCGCCGCTACCGTCACCGCCGCCGCTGCTGGCTCTTCTTGGTCAAGTTTCGGAACGATTGACGTCTCCGAAAATTGAGCTTTGTCCTCGGCCGGCGATGGCGTTGTCGGCAACGGCTGTTGCCTCTGCAAAGGGACAGCTCCCTGCACGCACTCCTGCTTGACTTCGGCTGTCGCGTTCCCACCGAGCCGAGCTGGCGGGATGTCGCATTCTTGGTGTCCGCGTTTGGGTACAGCGTCGTGGGTAGTAGTAGCTTCGGCTCGTGAAGTGTCCGCCCCCGCTTCTCGCTCTGGCGGTGCACGATCGGTATCGTCCTTGCTAGTTTCGGCGCCATCCTCAGACGCCCCGGGGGTACCCAACGGTGTTGGTTTGCATCGGTCAGGGGTGCGAGTATTTCCGTTTACGTCCTTTTCCTCGCACTCGTCGGCAACTGCCGCCGACAGCGAGATTTTCTGCGGGCTGGTGGGGCGCTCCTGCTGCTGCTCACCATCTCTGCTCGACGGTGTCCTTTCTACTTCTAATAACGCGGACAAAGTCGAGCTTGCCACCGGTGCCTCCTCTTCTGCTCGTCGTTGTCGCTGCTGTTTTTTTCTCCCCTCATCGCGATGCTCTCGAAAGCGCTCTATCTTGCGCTCTGCTGCGTCGACTGCGTCGCTCGACACCCGCTCCCATTTCCTCAGGGCCCCATCTAGAGTCTTCTTCTTAAGCTTTTCCAGATCCGTGAACGTCTCTGCCTCCCCCGACTGGTGATGCTTATTTCTCGTATCGTCGACCGACATGCCAGTCTCCCCCACCCCCCTGCTCCCGTCTCCGAGAGTGCCCAGACAAGAAATCATACCTGTTTTTAGCGTTTCTCGCTCGGTTTTCTCGACAACCGTGGCTTCGAGTGCCGCCAACGATTGCACAGCAGCCTCCCTAACAGCCGCAACGGAATCGCGCTTGCCTGTAGTCGCCCCGTGAATAAGCTGGAGGCGGTGCTCCCCGAGGGGACCCTCTGGACCTCGGAGATCGCGCAGAGCGGCAAGAGCAACGATCAAATCTAGCGCCGCCTTGCGCTCTTTCCAGGAGAACGCGCGCCGCACCGGGCAGTCAAGGACCGTAGACACTGCTTGCACGATCGCGGGCAGACCCTTCCTGAGAGTTGCAAGCAACCCTCTTGCAGGCTGCCCTCCTAAATCGAACTCTGCGATGGTCGGGAGTCCGTCCGAGGTCTCCTGCAAGGGTCCGTAGATAGCGCAGCTGCGCGCCATGGCAGCTACGGCGTTGAAAAGTTCCGCTCGCGTTCCCTCCGACCTGCCGGAGCCCAAGGCTTCCAATAAACACGCGAGGATTTCCTCGCTGTTCACAGTGAGCCTGGCGTGGTGTGCCGCCTCTGCAAGCTTGACTTCGGCGCAAAAGTCCTGCCATGGGGAATGCAGAAACAGCATGCGAGCGTAGGGTGCAGAGGCTTGAGCGCTCGTGCCACTGGAGGTCGATTCGGTGACATCTCAGTGATTGAAAGCGAGAAAAAAGGTTGTCGCGTAAGAGTAAAGAGGTCCGAGTAATCCTCAAACACTCTCGATCCGGCCATTGCACAAACAACTATCTTTAGCGTCATGGTCATAAGAGTACCAGCCATGTATACCTATACATTTTTTTTTACAATAATTGCGTATTAGTCATAAATAACTCCTACTGCGAAAGTCCATTCGGTTACGCCTGCTCGTGTTGAATCGCAGAACTGTGGTTGATCTGGGCTGATATTGTTTTCGCTAGGTTGTGCCTTTTCTGTCACAGATCATTCTAACAAGGAAAAATAGTATCAAAATCGCCAGGAAGGGTTCAAGCACACCTCGGGAAACGGGAAAACACTCCAGTTCCGCGGAAGGTCTCCCGCCGCGATCGAGATTCGGTTGTAGAATTCCGCTGCAGCCTCCGCGTCAGCCAGCTCAATCAAAGCCCGCCCTTCCGGCAGCAGCACGGCTTCTTTCGGAACGGCGTTAGCGACGCCGACGCGCCCCGCCGCCTTCCCGACCGCCAAGCGCACGTCTTCGATACTGCGAACGTGGGTTTCCATCTCGACGGGGACAGGAAACGGGGGCGGAAGCACCGTCGCCGCGCAGCAGGCGCCCGCGGCAACCCGTACGGACGTCCTCTGCTCCCCCACGAGGCGTAAGAAGCGTCGAGTTTGTGTCATACTCGCGTCGGCGGAGCTAACCCGGAGGGCCGACAGCATGACCGCCCCGACGCACAGGGTCAGATCTCCGCACAGGCTGGCCGTCTCCTCGTCCTGAATGCGGTCGAGAGCGTACTCGACAATACCGCCACAAAACTTCCCCGCTGCCCGGGGCTGGTCCCAGCAGAGCCACGCCAGAAGCCGGAGAGTGTACCGTCGCGCCGCCAGGGAGCAAGCGCTCCCCACCGTGCGTGTAGCGGCCACCACTTGGCCCACCTGAGGGGAGGAAGCTTCGCGCACCATAGCGCGGAGTTCGCCGTACGCTGAGGCCTCCGTGCTCCGCGCCTCGAGCCTCTGCATGCACTCGAGGAGCCTCCTCTGCCACCTGTGCGCTCTCGCCATCGCACTTTCTTCCTGTCCCCAGCCCGTCGAGCCCCACTGTGGCGAGCCTAAGAGGCTTGCTTGTGACGCCTTGGCCGCCAGCCGCGATAGCTTGCTGCTTGACCTCACGTGCTTTGCGGTCAGTGCGGGACTCGCCATGGCCTTTGCCAAGGTTCGCCGGTCTTCTTGCCGACGACCCTCTAGCGGAAGGACGCCGACCTTTGCCGAGCCCAGCCGAGAAGGTGATGCGGCCGTTAGAAACTGCTTCTCCGTCGAGCCGTATGTGTCCTGCCACCTAGGTCGCTGCGCGCTAGCGACCGCCTCGGCCACCCTAGTAAATTCTAAGCTTTCTGTGGTAACCCGCCGTGGAAGCTCGGAAGAATGAGTCGCGCCGGGCGTTTGCGTGGTGTCCTGGACTGGAAACTGCGGTTGGATAGGCTTTAGCTCGAACGGCCGCTGTCGGAGGTGGTTCGGGGAGGTTAACGTCGTCGCACCGGGAGCCGACTTCGGTCGCTGATTGGTAGTACCGCCTCGGGCGGTCAAAGACCGTCTTGTCGTTGGGCTTCGACGCGTTGGGGACATCGACGCCGCTCGCCGACTACCAGTAGTAGTCGCGCCGTATCCACGAATCCTCCTCATGTGGTGCTCAAAACGAATTGCGACACCCGCGTTGTCGTCTAGGATCCCGCCGTCGTCACCTCGGAGCAACACGGAGTCCGCCCCGACGAAAAAACCTACCGCGATCTTTAACGCTCCCTGGGATTTCCTCATTCCGGGGCATCGCTGCAGCGGGTACCACCTCGCCGGCAGCTGAACGAGCTGGGTGTGGGCCATGATGTTGCCTTCCGTGAGCACCGTTTCGAGAGAGATTGTGACGCGGCCTAGGTCGAGGTAGTGGACGTCCCCGTCCGCGTCGTCGTGGTCGCGCACCCGGATGTTGAGCCGCCCGCTCAGTACGTCTTCTACGGTTTGTACTTCGAGCGGGAAGATAAACTCGGCATCCCAGACGGGGTCGACGGTGTGCTTGCAAACCTCCGTTGACTTTTTTGTTGGGTGATGCCGGTGTTCATGTATACGTGGGTACGGGTGGCGATTCAGCGTGCAAGAGGGGTTGTGACGGCAAGGGAATCGGGGCAGTGCAATATGTTGACGAGTGGGCACAAAGCTGTCTGGAATGTGTTCATATCTGAAGGCCAGAATATATTGTACGTTCTCCGGTGTGCGCGAACTCATCGCCGCCGGTATTTTTGGATGTCGGCCATGAGGAGGTCGGAGGTGCTCAAGACCATTTCATTTATCACGGGGTGTATTACTGCGCAGGCATGTGCACGGGGGGGGGAGAAGGAAAGACGCCTGTGACCACGGCTTGGTCAGAAGGCTACCGGAGGGTAAACCTCCCACGAGTTGAGATGGAAAGTAAGAGTGATGAAAAGCAAAGGACTTCGGGATCACAAAGCCACCTAGCAGCGTGTTGATGCCAGAGGAACGGGCCCAGAGTGGAAATTCAAACTACACACGTATTCGTATTCATACCACGATATTTACGACGAGACGCAAGTCATCATCACGAGGACAGTATCACAGGCAATTGCTATTGTTGTACGTGCCGCACAGGCTAAAACATGACAAATGACAAAACTCGCCTACGAGTATGCTAAGCTTTTTCTACACGGATCTCCAGAGGGATGAAAAAAAAAAAAAAAAAGACAGACCGCTTCGAGTTCATACCTGCACGTGCTTATCCTGGTGCGAATCAACGTCGCCGTCCTCGACGGAGCCAACCCACAGGTGCGCCACGGGGTCGCTGGTGCCCGTCGAGAGGTCCGACACCAGGAGATGTCTTCCTTCAATAAGCTTCACCGTTACCCTCGTGCGCTTCAACATCGGGTCTGGGAACACCACCGAGCGTCAATCAAAGCATGTGTCACAATTCACAACAGCGCACCATGCTTGCCATGCCACCAAAACAAAACATGTGCTGTACCAGGGGTACGGGTACGCACCCAACATAAGTTGTTCTTCCTGGATGACAATTCGAATAAGCACGGGCCATACCGTACAACGGCAAAACCGAGGGAACACACCTCTCGGGCACAGTTACAATAGCAGCAGTAGTACAGCAGTAATAATAGTGGAACCAGGGGAGTACAGGCAGTACGAGTAGTAGCGTTGGGCACTCAACTTTCAGCATAGACCAAGCTCCGCAGGTACATGGACAACACTGTCTCCTCATCAACAATCTAACGTCCGCACCTTCCGTGTCAGCTAACGAGGAGCTGAAGTGGTCGTGGGAAAAGAAGGTCGGCGTGAGCGCGGTCTTCTTGTGACCGCCGCTGCCGCCGCCTCCGCTTTGGTCTGCTCGCACACCGTAATCGATGAATGATGAAGCAATACCGCCAGCTCTGAACGTCGGCAGACCTTTGCACATCGCACGGCTCGGGCTCTTCCGCATGGCCGAACACCGGCAGCAGGGGGCTCCAAACTTGACGCAAGCCTGAGAGCAACGCCGTGTCCCCGAACATGTCGAAAAAAAGACGACCTCTGACCCGACCCGGCAATGGGGGGGAATTCTTATCTCTGAGGCCCGTGCGATAGACGACATGGCACGGGACGCCGCCGTCCGGGTGGACAGCGAGCGGTGGAATTAAAACAAAAGTGTAACCGAAATCCGAACAAGAATAATCGGCCGACCAATAGGATGCGTTTGGATTAAAAAAAAACTCAACGAAATGCCCCTTCGCATCGACGATGCAATGTTTGTATATATGATAGCGCTGCGTTCTGCCTTGGCGCAGCCTTGTTACGAGTAGAGGCCTCCTCGAAAACAAAGGTGTGAGGAGACAGCACTTTCTCCCTTTGACAAACAGCATTTTTGCCTTACGAATTTGCCCAAGGATTGGAACGAAAACTAGAAGTAGTAGCACGGAAGAACCTGCTTACGTATGTATAGACTATATTCAAAGTAGTAGTATTAATAGTGAATACTCGGCCCAACACCCCGGGACAGCGCTTGTTTTCCCGTGCTTGACGTGTCTCCTGACTCATTTGCTCGCTACAGTTGCTGCTAGTGATTAATGGTTTCGGTGGTTCAGTGTGTTCGCTCTTCTTGTGTTGGTTTGTTGATGATGCTCGATGTTAGCTGTTTTAGCTTTCACGTACGTACGCATATACCAAGTATATTATAAAAAAATGAAATATATGATACAACGTTTGGGTTAAATTTTATGATTACTTTCGCCGTCCGACAATATAGCTTGTAGGTCGTAAGATGTAGTTCACGTGTCGTTCCGATATAATTTGAGTATCCTCAAATAAGCTTCCACAGAGCAGTATCTCTCTCACAACCCTTTTTGCCAACCATTTCCTAGTTTCCTTTCCCCACATGTTTTCATTTTACGGGTACAGCTAAACTACCGAATTAGTCTATCCCAATTAAATCAATGTCAACATTATATTATATCCTCAGGTCATTGGATGCAGTTCTCCGGCTTCCTTCCTTCAACAGGGCTAGTTTATTTTTATTCAATTTGATTGGAGTGTCATCGAAGACGAACAGACTCGTGTGATTTCCCATTCCCCAGGGAACCCCAGTAAACTGGGGAATACAGGAGCACTGCTGTGAACATGTAATGTGACAGCAGCATGTGCAATATAACTGTTGGCGCACAATCAATAGCTTACAGACAAGGGAGGATTTAGGGCCTCCACGTGGCAGACTACGACACCGACAGTGTGCGGCGAAGAGGGAAACCGCTCCGCGCCATCATACCAGGTACGTACGTACCTGGCAACATATTTGATATTTGCCAAACAACGCTGGGTCGTAAATGTCACAACACAACCAATCGAAGCTTTCTCAACGGATTGCCCACAATGAAACTGAATGTGATCAATACAACTGGACGTGCCTTAAGAGTGAGGCGGAGATAGAAAGCGTCGACCATTACCGGCGGTGCCCCCCCCCGTCTACGATAATACTAATACGTCGGTTTGGTTTTGATTTCCGTAGCTCCTATAATACATTTATGCGACTCAAGTCACTACGCAAATGTGTCACACAGAACGTAAGTGAGAACGAAAAACATAAAGTAGACCGGATTAGGCACTCTCGGTTAACCGAAGCGTTAACGGGCGAGGTGAAAACGCGTGCAGTGAATTGTGCGACTTGACGATCCAACGAAAAGACAAAACGCACCAGGACGGTAATAAAATTAGTCTCGTTACCATGACGAGAGAGGATGGGGGAAAAATTAGAGTCCCGTGCCCACGACGGACAACTATCAACCTTTAGTTTCCATGCAAGAAAGCGCACCATGACACCAATGTTTTATTAGGACACAAACGCGTCCATCACTATCTAGTCCTAGACGCCCTCCCCCAACCAGACAAAAATCCCCGTCTTCCGCACGCACTATCCGAAACCACCGAAGGTCCAGAAACACCCCGCACACACCCCAACCGCAACAAGCAGTCGACGCCACCTTTAGGCTCTCTTAACCCATATAGCACCACAACCCACGCTTTAGAGGACAACCTACTTGAAACTAAAGCTGTCGTTAGTTCGTACTAATGGTAGTAAAAGGGTCAACTCCTTTCGTTCCCCGTATGAACGAACGGACGTGTACACGCACGAAGCCTCCCCACCCCACCGCCCTCCCCTCACACATATTATAGATAATCCGCCATAACCATGCATTACGGGAGGCCACAGACAAATGACCTGACAAAATCAACCACAACCAACCAACTTATCAGATCAAGCAATCAACCAATTAGTCCATGTTGACGGCAACGCCCAAGTTGTTGCGCAGGAAGTCGGCCTTCGCGGTCATCTCGGTAAGGGTGGCGTTGTTTGAGTCATAGTCTAGCCAGTCGCGCACGTTCTCAAGCGCCGCGACCTGGTCGGTGTCTCCCTTGTTGCGCGCGGCGCTGAGGGCGGAGTACACCGCGCCTTCCAACGCCGTCTGCATGGTCATCTGGAATAATGGACAAATCGACAACCGACGTGGAGGGGGGGGGGGGGGGGGGGGGGCGAGAAGAGTCTTGTCAGAAACAAGCATACCTGGTATAATCGCTGGGACGGGGCGGGAAGTCTTGTCAGCTACAAGGTAACATATAATGCCACGCGGAAAAGGGAACGATTAGCCTTATCAGCTACCATACGGGGGGATCAGCCAATCAGCACAATCGAGACAGACGGTCAGCCAACTAACAGCCAAGTCAGCAAAAGCGTTTTCAACCAAGGATATGTTACGTCAGCATTTGAAGGTCCTCATATTGAGGGCGAGCGGCGGAAATGCTTACAGCTACGGTGGCTTTGGTTACTGGGTCAACCGCCTTTCACCAAAATGTTTTGGAAAGTCAAGGTAGGCAAACCTATTTTTACTGTCAACAGTGCCAACAAACGCCCCCCCAAGCCAATGTTCAACAGCTTTGTCCCAAAAACGATTACGTATGGTAACGGGCACGAAAATAACGCGAGCGGGAACGGGAGAGTTACCTTGTCCGCAAGCTCATCATCCTGGGCCCTGTGCTTCTCAGCGTCCTGGACCATCTTGTCGATCTCATCGGCGGAGAGGCGGCCATCCTTGGCCTTGATCTCCGCACCAGCCTTGGCCCCGGTGACCGTGTCCTGCGCGGTAACGGCGAGGATGCCGTTGGCGTCCAACGCGAACGTCACCTCCACCTGTGAAGGGCCGGCAGAAAGAGGATCACGTCACAAGATAAAGGGAGATTGAAAAACAAAAAGACTGCTTGGAGAGCTTCGGATCAAGGGAGCAGGTTAAGAGCGGCGGAAACCGCACCGAAGCACGTAACAAAAAAAAATGTTGTCAATGGTGACTACCGTACTACAGAAGTACTTCGTACAGGTCTTTAGTCAATGTGATGAGATGTGTGATTTCTACCGTACTAGATTAGATGTTAGCGGGTGGGATCAAGTTAGCAGAGAAAAAAAAAAATCTATACACGTCTACGTCACGAAAAACAAAACAAAACAGTTCACGCTATAGTCTAACCATCGTGCGACAAAAAACGCAACAATTACGGATTACAAGAAAATAAGAACCGACCAAGCAAGCTACCGCGTTAACCATGTGCTGTGATAAGGCTGCAGGCGAAAACATACACTTGCTGAGCATTCGTCAAGAGTGAACGAGATCACGAACAACAGCCGTTCTCACCTTGGGCTCCCCCTTGCGCGCCCGCTCAACACCAGTGATGGTGAATTCCCCCAGCTTGTTGCACGTGTCGACCGAACGGCGTTCGCCCTGATACAGGAACAGAAGAGCGAGGGCGCGTGTGAGGTGGTGTCGTACAAACCAGGGCGGTCCTAATAGTCCACGAGAGCACCAGACGTAAGCGATTTATCGCACGAGATGTGTAACTGACTTCAACCCCTTTACCGCACACCACCAATGCTCCGTGAAGAAACTACTTGGAAATAAGGCAGGGTAACTTTTGCACCCGTAAAACAGACAAAAGTTTAGATCAAAGCAAAAATAGAGAGCAGCTACGCACTGCCAACAAAACGCGGACGAAATCCGTTCCAGCACCACGGACGCAGCTACACAGTTGGAACTCTCCCAACGGTAAAGTGTACATACACCCCCCCCCGTCCCCTCTTTTCCCATACCAATCGTCATATCAAACCACCAAATGTAGCCCCGTTCCCCGTCCAACCATAAAACCGTCTCCTTTTGTTTAAACCCACCTCGTACACGACCACGTCGATCGACGTCTGCCAG
The DNA here is from genome assembly GCA_012845835.1 of Undaria pinnatifida. NCBI lineage: Eukaryota > Phaeophyceae > Laminariales > Alariaceae > Undaria > Undaria pinnatifida. The sequence continues at coordinate 6,355,070 of JABAKD010000009.1, read as the reverse complement.
TCCTCGACCGTGGTGTAAGACCGCGACTTACGGCACGGGATGGTGGTGTTGCGCTTGATGAGCACCGACATCTCGCGTCCCTCCAGCTCGATACCGAGGGAAAGGGGTGTAACGTCCAGCAGCAGGAGGTCGGTGGTGCCCGCAAGGTCGGCGCCACCAGTGCGCGCGTCGCCCATGGCGAGGATATGTCCCTGAACCGCTGCGCCCACTGCCACCGCCTGCTCATATCAGAACAGCAAACGAACCAGGGCAAGGAAGAGGTTAGTCTTCATCTTCTGTGGACGATTATGCCACGCTTCAGGTGTGATCATCGTAGTTCACACGGGGGGTGTTGTTTACTGCCCGTATTATAGAGTCATCAATCATTCGAAGCGTACTGAACGCTGATAGTGTGGCCCAAACCGTATTTGCAGGCAGCTAAAACAGGTAAACGACGTAACGACCCGTAGTTGCGGAGAGGGCGAGCTATTAATATCACTAGTCAAGATGAGTCAAGACAAGGTAAGCAGATATTGTCATTGCCGTCGTACCTCATCGGGGTTGATGCTTCGGCAGAGCTCGATCCGCCCAGCGAAGAGCGCCTTCAGTCTGTCCTGGAGAGCAGGCACTCGGGTGCTGCCGCCGACGAGGACAACGTCCGATACGTCACCGATCGCCAGTGACGCGTCCTTAAGCACGGTGGTGACCGTGTTGATGCACCTGGCAGCACAAAAGCAGTGCGTGGATGCGTCATGGAGGCAGGGGCGGGTTCAGAGGCGTCAGCGGGTGTGCATGTTACTGTCTGGGATGTCTGCCAATACAGCTTTCATGGGCGGTTCTTGCGCCAATACATGCAGGCGTTTTATTGCTCCCGCGCGCCATGTCTCCTCTCTCGCTCCAATATTTGAATCATTTGCGAGCCATGTGCCCCATTTTGCGCTAGTACGCCATGTGCCGACCCAGACAAGCAGCGTACGCCGTTGTTGCGGTGACTTTGTATCTCATGATTAGGCGAGAAACTGGAAGGAGCATTGGAGAACACCAAACGGGCAACAACGAAAGGAATGACTTACCGGGTGAAGAGTTCGTCGTTAAGCGACTCGAACTTTTCCCGGGTGAGCTCGACGGACAGGTCGGCGTCGTCAAGGAGGCTCTCCACCTGATGGAAGGGAGGGAGGGAGCGAGCGACGAACGCAAGAGCAGCCGCGATTCAGAAGGGAGCAGGGGTGGGGTATTCGTTGGAACGCGAATACAAGAGTACAGTGAAAGACGTGGTTGAGGCAAACCGTATCCTCAAGTTACTGTTAATAGTCTAGCGGCAAATGAGGCAAGAAAGCCCCGTACATGCAGTAGGCCGTGCGTAATGGAAGACTGTACGCACCCCGCGAAGAAGAAAAGGTTCGTTTGCCTTGCACGGCAAAAAACGGTCTCGGTCGCTTGTTCTTTTGCCTTATCACCAGGAGTTTGTCGGCAAAACACGGGTGCAGCCGCCGTCAAGGGACTACGTTACGCCAAATTTACATAGTGCTTACCTCGAGCGTGGTGGTAGGGGCCGTAGAAACGGAGCGCTTAGCGTTCTCGCACGCTGTCCGCAGGCGGCGGATGGCGCGGGGGTTGGACTTGAGCTTGTTGGCACGGCCGGCACCGTTGACCTTCTCGAACTCAGCGACCGCCCAGTCTACAAGCTTGTTGTCGAAGTCCTCGCCGCCGAGGTGGGTGTCACCGCCGGTCGCCTTAACCTATCAGTTCAACATTAAAAACATCAAGAACAATCACACCAGGTAAGTTTTTATTAAAGGTATAGAACAAGTTGTGGGGCACTTGTACTGATAGCACTAATATTACCGACAGCACCATTACGTCAACACATAAGCACGGGAAAAAACGTGGTGGGGTATTTGCCGGACGGGGTGAGAGTCACGTGGTTGGCATATACAAGCAGTCTACAAACCCTGAACAATAGCATAACATGCAAACAAACATGTGCTGGAGCAAATACAGGTATTCAGGTCATTGGTGTAGCATTGGCCAACATACAATTAACATTGGTATCACTAAACAGCTATAGACATGTGAGTGGTGCTCGACACGAACAGCCGGTCGGGCAGCATGGCGCACAACCAGAGTCAAATATTATACGCCGAAATGGGATACGGGGCGCGATACAAATCAAGGCGTCAACTACTTGTATGACAAACGTGTTTGCGACACCAGCGATCAAACGCCTCCCATACGCATGACTAAAAACTAACCTCAAACACGCCTCCTTCCATGGAGAGCACGCTAACATCGAAGGTTCCGCCCCCCAGGTCGAAGATGACGACGTTTGATCCCGAGATACCCGTGTCCTGGGTCTCCTTATTCCCGTGGAGACCGTAAGCCAGGGCGGCAGCCGTGGGCTCGTTGATGATGCGGCGGACGTCGAGTCCCTGGAATAAAATAAAGGCAAAAATGAAGCGTGAAGGGGAGGGCCACAGAGCGGGGTCGCGGAGGGTGTGAGCGATTTTACAGAGAGCAATACGAAAATACCAACGGTAGTAAGTTTTGGTGTAAGCTGGTTCCAAAACTCGAACATCACGTTGTTTTCGCAGTACTCACAGGGATAGTGCCATCGTACTTGTACCGGACGGCACGATTCCTTATCCGAACGTCGGCGTGGAGGCGTTCGGTTCAGGGTTTAGAGGTCGAGGCGGCAGCTAGCTTCTTCGCGAAAAGGAAACCTGGCTCGAGGTTGTTGCCACATACTATACTCGTGCATGGCAGTTCGAAACCACTGAACCGCCATGTATGCGGGAACGTCGTCAAGCCAGGTTTCCCACGCGCCAAATGCCTACCTGTCGCCGCCACGCAGTGAGGCTCGATCTCCAAATCCATAACCGAGGACTCCCAAACAAAACGGGGGAAGCGCGCTGTTCGCACGGTGTCTACAATTATCCAAAAGAGTCCAACTTGTACTTCGTACATACTGACATAAAAACAGCGACAAGTCTCCTCTTGCGTTTGTCCTTTATGTGTGATATCACATGACTATTTTAGTCCAGATGTGCGTTAGCTACGTAATACCACAGGTAAAAGTTGGTGCCTATTACACCCTCAGAATCGAAGCGCGTGTACTTCGTCAACAGCGCCACGTGAGCAGCACCGCACCCGAGGATAAGACTGACCCTTCCTCAGTTGCTATTCAATCCTCACTCATCCACTCACCGCGATGCGGCCGGCATCCTTGGTGGCCTGGCGCTGCTGGTCGTTGAAGTGAGCGGGCACGGTGATCACGGCGGCTGTGCACGCCTTACCCAGGGCTTTTTCCGCTACTCTCTTGAGCTCCACGAGCACCATAGCCGAGACCTCCTCGGGCGCCATCTGCTTCTTGGCTCCGAGCCAGGATACCTCCACTTTGGGGCGGCCGTTGCCGCCGTCAACCACTCGGAAAGGGAAGGATTTGGCGTCGTCGCGGACAACCTGTGTGCATTATTGCATGGTGTATGGTTCAAGATCGGTAAATTCGCGTTGTTCTCGGAAAAAAAAGAGGTGTCACGCTTGTGTGTTTTTGAGAAAAAATACATGATCCGTGCGGATTAAAGATGGTTTGCTTGCTGGTTCGAGCTTTTTAGGTCTAACTCGGAAGAGCAAGAAAGGACTTGGCGTCGTGGCGGACAACCTTTGTGTGTTGATGTCCGGTCAGTATTAAAAAAAGATGCATTTGCTCTGTGTTCGCTGTTCGAAAAAGAGGAAATGGTCACCGGATTAACGATGGTTGGTTAGCTGGTTCGGGCGTTTCGGGTCCACTATATCGGAGGGGAAGGACATGGCGATGTCGTGGACTACGTACGTACGGACATTCGGTTTTCAACTTGCATTTGTCTTCGATGAAAGGAGATGCCATTGTCTGCGTTCGATACAAGATGAGATTATCCGCAGATTGATGTATATGCTCTACGTTCGCTGTTCGATAAGGTATTGTGGGGTAGAGTTGGGCAAAAAAAAGGGAGACGGTCAGCGGATTAACGATGGTAAGCTTGCTGGTTCGGGCGTTTCAGGTCCACCATCTCGGAGGGGAAGGACTTTTGGCGTTGTCACGGACTACATACGGACATTCGGTATTCAACTTGCATTTGTGTTCGGTAAAGGAAGGACATGCCATTGTCTGCGTTCGCCAAAACATGAGGTGATCCGCAGATAAACGATGGCTCAATTACTTGGTTCAGGTTTACTTGTTCGGGCGTGTCTAGTCCCCCACACGGACGGGCAAGGACCTGGCGTCACGACGGACGACCTGCGGATATTCGGCATGTGGTATTTTGTGTTCATGAGTTCGTGCTCAGTAAACAGCAGTTTGTCTTGGTACAAAAAATATGAGATCGCGTGTTCGGTACAACCAGAGATGGAGTTGATACGCACGTAGATATTAATGATGGTAGCATGCCTTTCGCTCGTTAGGGCGTTTCTGGTTCCTATCATGAGGCCGAGGCGTACGATACCTTCAACCGTGCGTGTACAGAAAATATCGTTTTGGTACGTGCGCGGCTGTATGTCTGTGTGGTAGCTGGTACATTTTTTTTTTTTTTTTTTCCTTCTCTTCTCGCTTTCTCTAGCTTAAACGCTCCACCTACTATCGAAATCCGCCAGAGTAATAAACACTTCCACGCCCAGGCTATCGCCTCGTTATCGTTTTAGAGCCGTCCATGCCGCTGCTGCAGTTCCCACACACCCCCGCCCCCAACGCCCCCTCCTTCCCCACCACCCGCACCATCGCCTAGACCTAGCACCACGCGTATAGCAAACCCCTACATATATGCGACCTAAAGCCCTCCCCCCCCCGCCCCCCGCCCCCCCCCGGCACATTTTCCCCCCCTCCCCCACAAGAAGGATTTATGGTTTCCACGCATAAATTGACCTGCCCCACCCGTCCCCTCCTCCCCCTCGCCCTCTCCCGCCCCCCTTTTGATCAAAATCAGGCCCTCACGTCCTTGAAAACTCCGCCCTCCCCTCACCGGTTATTCGACTTACAGTATTCACTTGATAAACTGATGCATTTCCTTCCACAGCTGTCAGATTTTGTCCCCCTCAGAAACGGGTTTCATAGTTTCCGCGCACAGACTGTCTAACAACACCCTGTTGACCCTGATAGCTACACTGTAGTTGCAAGGGGAGTCGCCGACCTATATCCTTAATGAGGAAACACAACCCGAAATACGCGCGATCGGAGTATCACACACAGCTTCCAAAGATGAGTTTCGACAAGATATTCGATCTCACAGCTGAAGTGTAATTTAATTTTTATAATACCTCTGGTCGTATTTATAAGAAAATTGCAAGTATTGTGATTTTCCAGTTTGTCAAGGTTTTCCGTCTTACTTTTTGGCGGGAGAGGTGCCGCTGTTTGAATGTCCACGTGCGTCTGGTATATAGAAGCCTAAAGCCTTCGAAAACGATGTGCAAGATAAGACAAATAATATGTCGGCGACCAGCGATAAACGGTAGCATCATGAGCTCGGTGAGATCAGCAGGGTGTTGGGGTAGGTTCGGGCTCGAGTTGAAGCACTGGGAAGCCGGGGAAGGGCGGTCTTCCAGGCTAAGGTTGCTGAGAGGCACGCCTACCATTCGTATTCGTCGATCCGAACATCCAAACACCACGGAAACAACTTTATAGCGACGGAAATATAAAATATAAGTATAGCGAAAGCGGTATACGTGTTCCTTCCAAGTTCCAACAACCTGGTACAAAATACCTGGTACAGCAGAATCGTGGAAATAACAACGAGCGCGAGGAAACAAGGAACTTTCGCGCAATCTAGTGCTTTGTCGCTACCCACCCGACAGTAGCGGGAGGCAACTCATTTCGGCGTGCACCATACGTGGCCCTTGATCCACCAACCTACCAAAACCTCGTGCACCGCAAACAAACCAAGAAACTCAAAATTTCAAGCACATCCATAGCTTTGTACCTGGTCGTTCCACGAACGTCCGATGATTCGCTTGACATCGTACACGGTGTTGGCCGGGTTTGATGCTGCCTGGCTCTTTGCGGGCTGACCCACTACGCGCGCCTGGTCCGTGAAGGACACGTAGCTGGGCATCGTCTTAGCTCCGTGAGAGTTCGTCAAGACGACAGGCCTTCCCTCGGCTTCGTCCCACACAGCGACGCAGCTGAAAGTCGTCCCCAGGTCGATTCCGATGACGGTCTCAAGCGCCTTTGCGGGTGTGCTTACCGACATTTTCTCCATGGACTTCTCCATCTTGTCCGTGGACCCGGTCCCGTTGCTAGCGAGGGCGGCCATGGTTCAAATCTACAGGCTGGACAGAGCAACGATGGTCTGTGCGGCTCCGAGCTAGTGACCATCTATGCTATCGCTTGGAGGATGGAAACCCGGGATCTGGGGGTTTATGCGTGTTCTATACCCTTGGCAAATAAATTTATGAGATTTTTGTCAGAATTTAATTTTGCGGGTTTTGTTCTTCGTAAACACAACAGCGACACAACAAAATGAGCGAATGAGCGCCACTCGCGTAGTTCGTAGCACGAGAACCCGCTAGTTGCGAAGCATGTATCGAGGTGGCGCGGCGACGATCAACGCTCTCGTGCACCCCAACCAACGAAGAAAAACAGTAAGTTGTGACTAAATAAACTACGTATGTTATACTAAATAAAGTGTACCACGACCACGGTCGGTTGTATCCTTATTACCTAGTATTATTATATCAATAACTAGCGGTCGCACTCACGAAGTATGCCTGTTGCCGGCGGGCATGGCGGACAAAAACAAATTGGTGCTCCGTATCATCCTCTAAAAAGTACTAAAATAACAAAATAATTAACAGGGCAGTACTGCAGTGCAAAAGTACGTACGGTAGTAAAGGACAGAGGAGTGCAGCAGAGGGGACGGTGGTACTCCCAAGCACCAGTGGGAGGCCGGTATTTCGCTCCCCCATCGCCGAGGTGGCGCCGAAGGCCGGTATTTCGCCGGCACATCGTAGTGCTGCTGTGCGGATGGGACGTGGCGGCACCGCGAGGCCGCCGGAGGCCGAGTGGAGCTCGGGAGTCGCAGCTTTTTGGGGGGGGTCTTATAGCGAAGATATTTTCAAAGATCCAAGAGAACGCCACTACCACGACGTTGGCGTATTATTAGACTACCAGGTATATAGTAGAAAGGATTATTTATTTATTTTCACACACATCTACTTTCCAGCGCTTCAGGACACGCCGTGGTCACAGGTGTCTTCCCTTCTCCCCCCCCGGTTCTTGCCTTCAATTTTTATCGCGCATAGGGTTCAGCAATCCCACTGCTCGCTCGTCGATTTTTCATCGAGCGTGCTATAACTCACGCTCTCACGCAAAAACGAGTTTAGAAGGAAATAATAACTCGAGCAGCATTTATTTGTTGTGCAACATTTTTAGTCTACTCATCATCGTACTTCCTCAAATTAAACTAAACTTTCGAACTGCTTTTTGGCCACTTGAGCCGACAAGCGCGCCTGCGTCAACAGCAAACACAACAACACCAGGACCAATCACAGCAGCGTCCAGCCGTCGCCGCTCGCCGTGCGCAGAATCGGCAACGCGAGCTTTTTTCGCTTGGCCCCCGGCGTGGCGGGGAATAGTATACAATTGCAAATCCCGCCCAGCCCGAGAGCATTATAACGAATCGGCTGCTGCTCGCCTGTCAGGTGTATTGCTCTACGTACTGCTGCATTGCTGTACTGCTGTACTGGGTAGGTCTGTGGGTGGATGGTGGGTGGTGGGTCGGTGGTGGATGGCGGCTCGCTCGCTCCCCGAGATGCCGAGTATCGTCAAAAAGTGAAACTCCCCCCGTCTATTTCCTGTTTCACACAAGATCCTCAAGAACCAACCAACTAACTGCTCCCCGGGTACCCGGTGTACTGCTGTACGTACTGCTGCACTGCTGTACTGCTGCACTGCTGTACTGCTGTATGTAGCAAATATTTGGTCGGTGGGTGGGTGGAGGGGGCACTGCGTCGTCCGTGGTGGGTGGGTGGGCTGTTCCGTACGTGGAAGTCTCTTTTCGTCCGGTGGGAGATGAACCTTTTTTTTTGTTTCTACTGAAATACCGGCCTCCCACTGGTGCTTGGGAGTACCACCGTCCCCACTACAGTCTGTTGCACTCCTCTGTCCTTTACTACCGTACGTACTGCTGCACTGCCGTACTGCCCTCTTATTTTTTTGTTACTACATGAAGAGAATAATGCAGCACCAATTTGTTTTTGTCCGCCATAATACCGGTCGGCAACAGGCATACGACTTCGAGAGTACCACTATTATTATTAATAGTAATGGATTATTACAGCTCAGCAGTAGTAGTACTACATACATGCTAAACACGTCTGCTAAGTAAAAAGTTGCACTATCATCGCGTAATATAACAAAATTTATAGCTGACACGCACAAATTGCCCGCCCGTCCCCCCCCCCCCCCCCCCCCCCCCCTCCAACCCCGCTCGCTTTTGATCAAAACCAGGCCCCCACGTCCTTCAAAACTCCGCCCCCCCCCTCACCGGTTATTCGACTTACTACAGGATTTACTTGATAAAAGGATACATTTCCCTCCACAGCTGTCAGATTTTGTCCCCCTCAGAAACGGGTTTCATAGTTTCCGCGCACAGACTGACTGAAATCACCCTGTTGACCCTGATAGCTACACTGTAGTTGTAAGGGGGGTCGCCGACCTATATCCTTAATGAGGACACACAACACGTAATACGCGCGATCGGAGTATCACACACAGCTTGCAAAGATGAGTTTCGACGAAATCTTCGATCTCACAGCTGCAGTGTATTTTCATTTTTTATACTTCGAAGTAATAACGAACAACTCTTCATGGCAAGAAGTGCGGCAAGCACTCCTAACCTGGTCCGTCTGTCAGAGGTGAACAAAAAAAAAGACGTATGCAAGATACCCCCGTGGTGCGCTTATTCTCAGTTAACCCCCTGCGAAAGAGCTGCTGCTGTCCTGTCGAGCTGCGGTTTGCGTACCGCGCTCCCCCGCCCTGTACCAAGTTCACCAAAGCAGCCTCATGTTTAATGTTCAGGGTATGATACTCCAGGAGATTCATTTCTTCTTGGTACTACTGCTCTGTATCAATATAAAAGTATCAATGTTAATCACGAAATAAAAAATGCACATACATTTAGTCTATCTGCCTATGCCGTTCAGTGGTGTAGGATGTTGCTGCTTCCTGGTCCCTGATGACTGATGATGATGATGACGAGTGGGGGCGGACAGGGGGGCGGGGGGCGGGGGGGCTTTCATCGGCATACATAGCAGACGAACACAACATGAGACAAAACGAACGCGGTTCTAACAACCAACCACCAAATTGAAATAATTAGGGTTTTGAGAGTTTTTTCATACCCGCCCCCCTCCCCCGATCGCTCACAGAGTTTGCAAAGTTGAAAGATTAGGGGGGAAATATACTATTAATAACTGCGAGGTATAGTAGTGCGTAGCAGTGTCCGTACCATTCAGCACACATCCTTCCTAGCGTTGGGCTGCGAAAGCAACGACACACGACGCGTATGAAAATACGTGGAAGTGTGGTGAGCTAAAGCTTTACTTTTCCCCATCCGCCGGAGGATAAAAAAAAAAAAAAAAAAAAAAGATCGCCGGAAGAGCTTATTATCTATCGCCATGGGTATTTGACGGGCACACGCAGGGCCACGCACAAGAAATGTGCACATACATGCTATTTCTCGCTAGCGTGTCAGTGTAAGCTGATTTTGTCTCCAGGGAATGGACCGTGCCGCATTTTTACCGTACAGCTACTTGAACGTTTATCGCAAAAAAAAAGCGCCACCCTTGGTTGAGTCGAAACAAATATTTGCAAGGTGTTTGTGATACTCTGATCGGGGGTATTACCGGGTGTGTGTCCTCATTAAGGATATAGGTCGACGATGGCCCTTGGACTAGAACTACAGTATAGTTCGCAGGTTAACACGGTGATGTTAATCTTTCTGTGCGCGGATGTTGAGGTTTTAGTGAGGTATTAGTCCGTTTGACCACTTGCAAAAGGTTAACCAATAGCTTACCCAAACTCAGCCTTATAACACTCTCCCCCCCTGAAACGGCGGGATAGCAGGTCGGCCGGATATACGGGCGGACCTGTCAATTATCCAAGCCGTTTCATTTCCTGGGTATGCCGGGGAGAGTATTTTTCAAGTTCGACATGGGGAAAATCTGAAAAGTTTAGTGTTGTGGATGGTGGGGATCGAACCCACGACCCTAAAAACCCATGGTCTGTCGACGACGCCATTTGTTAAGGTATAAGTAGGGTATTAGTCCGTTTGACCACTTGTGCTAAACCTTATAACACGGAAACTATAAAACCAGTTTTTGACGGGGACAAAATCTGACGCCTGTGGAGTGCATTACTTTATTTTGTATATCCTGTAGTTACTAGTAGTTGTATGACCGGTGAGGGGAGAGGGGTGGATATAAGGGGAACAGGCCTGTAATGGAGTGCCCTCCGTAGAAGGATAGTTTATAGATTCGACGTGAAACCATGTCATGGTTGAGGTGAAACCACGTGACATTAGATGTCACATTCACGTCAAGGCCATCCTAGATGGGCGATAATGTAGGTGACGATGATGGGACAAGCAGGACGCCCCATATCTCACTACCTGCTCTACCAGCTCTACCTGCTATACTTGCTCTGCCCTGCACTATCGTGTGCCAAGGGCCTGTGTTGTCCGTCTTTTAGAGTCCAATGAAGAGGAAATAATGTATAAGCTTTTGAGTCTATCCAGCGAGCCATGAGGAGAGACCAAACAAGGGCACCGGAACCCATGAGGAGCACGCTTCCCAACACCGACCAACCACGCATCCCCCACTCGGAGTACCACCACAATTGGCGCATAAAAAATAATAGGAGCTTACTGCACGCGTAATGCTAGTAGGCGATGGTGGGGCCGGCGGGGATGGGGGAGAGTACTCATTTGTTGCTTGTCTCAGTAATTTGACCACAGAGCACAGTACGACTGTCAACGATCAGAAGAGGGGTACATTCAACGCGTGGCATTGCTTTAATCGGTTGACGCGAAGTGGGAAATATGTACCAGGTACCCGTCACACACTACAATACCACAGAATAGCAGCAGTACTACCGACCCTTTTTCATAATAAAGAGCTCAACAGGAGATTAAAAACACACGGGGAAAATAAACTCGACAGCCAGCTGTCATCCCGAAGTCAGTGTGCGACACATCCTTTCTCAAGTAAGAAATCTAGCCTAAAACCAAAATGCGGTGTATCGATTTCTTGTCAGAGGGCTTGTACTGTATGTCAACGTTGCAGCGGCCGCGTCCATCGCACACGCGTACATTCGTTCGCAGCATTTCCGGTAAATCAATCGACTGCAAAGCAAACATATACCAGGTGGTACGAATTATCATACCAGGTAACGTGCAAATGAGTGCTACTGCTCTGTGTAGAGAAGTATATGTCTGAAGAGCAATATAATGCCCGGATACCTTCACCTCCTGGCATCAGGTACTCGGTACAATACCAGGTATAGGATAAGAGAATATGACTGAAGGAACAAATTGCATCAGCAATACCTCGAAAAGCATTACCTCTATTAATAGTACTTCCAGCAGCTATCAAATGTCATGTTGCTCGCCATCCGACAAAGTGCAGCGCATTTTTCTTAATGCCAGTAACTCCTAATTGGGTACTCATATCAAGCGCGCGGACAACATGCTTAGGTTACGACCGCCTCCCGCAAGGATAAGGTAGCGTGCTCGCTCAGTCCTTTCATCCACGCGATGTCCTTAGGAGTAAAAGCGCGCGCTCGGTTTGTGCCGATCACAACAACCGCGGATGACTCGTGCATTGGAAGCATCAAAACCGCTTGACAATTCTCGGGGAGGTAGTCAAACTCGATCTTGCCCGGTAGAGTCTGCGACGCCAAAATAAGAAAAGGATACAGAAAGTACGAAACAAGGAAAGTTTGAATTACAAGGAACAGGTATACCGAACACCGAATCGACTCGACGGGTATCGAACACCGAAGTACAGTAGAGCTGTGAGTTGGGAGGATTTCAGGACAAACAACCAATCGGTAGGTGCCGTTATGCCAAGTACACTAGCCGGAAAGTTGGCTGGCTAAATCAGCTGAGGCCCAGCCGACTTGTCGGCTTAAGTCAGGCGAACGAAGCGCGTTAAAACAGCCCTCACGGGCCAAGGGTCCCCGCCCAGATAAGAAAAAAACGTGTCGCCCGCATGAAAAAATCCTTCCTATGAGTATGGAAACTCATAAGGTCGGAAAAACGGCACCTCCGGGAAGCAACTAATTATCATGTGGAGCAACTAATGACTAGCTCGTGGCTTAAGTCATGCCGACTCACGCTCTACTAATCGATGTAATGGCCGGGCGTCCGATCGCTACTCCTCAAAGGATCGAATGTGACCGCACCGCCTACTATTCCGAACTATCAGCAGCTGTGCATAGGCAAGCAACACCAAGAACCAATCAATTGTCACGCAATCATTTGTCTCCTGGTGCCCATGGCTTCGAAAGCTGGGTCACCGTCAGGCCGGAACACGACGCAGCATGCCTCGAGGGCAACGAGCACCCCGCATTTGAGCAACCTGTTTAATTTTCCATCTTATAATGCTAACCTTGTTACTGCTGCAATAAAAAATCTACCACTAACCGCTCTACCTCCAACAAACTTATCCCCAAACCTCGGGTTCAGTTCCAAAAGGGGTTAACCATGGTATCATAACCACGAAAGTCGAAAGTGCCAGGAATGACACATAAAGTCACGAATGCTTCAGAACACAGACGGCTGCGCATGCACGGTTGACCACGCCCTACGGTTCGGGTTATAAACATGTAGGAGGCACGTGAAGGGCGCCCGGCACCCATAGACCAAAACACAGGGTAGGCTTTCACACAACCAATTCAAGTTTTCGGCAGAATAAAACAGAAACAGTCGCAGACAGAGAGCAATATATTAAATTGCAGGATACAATTTTACACTATACAGTAGTGAAGGTATGGGCGCAAGACAAAAATGAGCAGGTTCAGATAGATCGCGACATTCGGGTTTCAAGTACGCGGCTTCGTCCGCCTAACCGGGTTAAACACGGGCGGGTAACGGGCAAGGGCGAATCGCATGGAAAACACGAAATTACCTGAAGAGCAGCCAGGTACTGTTCGCGCCCATCTAGTCCATCTCGGAAACATTTTCTCAGAATCGGTGCGTCCTTAATGACAGCCGACTCTCCCATTACTCCAACCCTGGCCAGAGTTTTCCCGTCGCGGTAGACCAACACCGATGTTGCCGCCGATACCTGGGCAGAAAGTCGTGAACGACGCGCACGTCGCATGGAAGGATAATTATGTACTCGGCACCGTGACAAAGGTTCAAGAATGAAGATACGGCGACACAAAACAGTTGCACGACTGTACTCGCGCCGCATGTCCAGCATGGGTGAGCGATATCATGCCAGCACACTCGGTGCAAATGCATTGGTGGCTTGGTAGTGGCGCGATTCTACGACGGACATGAAAACTAGACAACAACAGCACAAGCCACGATTTGCGTAATCGCTGGCGTGTCAGCATCCGCGTGTGCTTTTCGAACGTTACCAACAGAAGACACGTGCTACGATAAAGGTAGCACTTTTTGGCTAAAACGTTTTTTGAATGACTGTGCTCTCCTTAACCCCAAATCGTCGGAATTTCGTTTTTTTGGGGATTTTTGTTTGGGGTACCTAGGCCATAGGATTGTCCATCTGGTTGCAACTTTTTGTTTTTCTCAAAATCATTTCTTGGGTGGGGAATAAATACCCTGAAATTAAGAGGCTCGGGGAAAAAAAAAGCACCTTTACTGAAGCATGAGTCGGGGGCAAAAGCTGATCTTGTGTACCCGCTGCCGCCACCTGCGCCCTCTTGCCCATTTCACACCGGCTGTTTATTTACACCAGTAGCTATCTCTATATCATAAAGCGGGCCGCCAATTTTTTAGAAACAGTTCACTGGAACGCCATATTTTTGCGTTTCTAAGGCATGCGCATTTAGTGGCGTCATGCTTATCCCTCGAACAACAAGTAAACAAATTGAGGCATGGCATGCAATGCACCGCCGTATGGTGTCAACACACAACGATGAGGCGACTGCAGGAACCACGTTGCGTTCGCACCGTGGAAGCTGTTGGTTAAAATAGGACTACCCACCAACCTGCGCAATCACGACAAATGTGAATGACCATAATAGAGTACTCTTAGAAATTAGTTCGTGGCGAGAGGTGTGGGGCGGAGATTAATCGTGCATTCTGCGAGATCCAGCGAATTCGAAGGTACCAGGGATATACTTTGTCGGTGTTACAAGGGCTCTCCGCGGGCGGCGTTAGCCACTCGCTACGCTCGCGCAAGAAAGAATATAACTAAATATGATGGGGCAGCAAGAAGAGGAGCATGATTTGGTGCACCTAGCGATTTGATAACGCTAAGAGCTACGTGCGCAGAGCTGATTGCCCTGTGCTGTGCTGTGTACCTGTTGGCGATGTCACAAACAAGAAAGATGAAGCGGACCGAGAGGGAGGATAATCAATAAAGAAAGCAAAAAGACGAGTACACATGTACATACCGGTACCTGGTACCTGGTACTTCGCATGATACCTGGCACTGTGTGTTCGAAAGAAAGCACAGAGCAGCACGGCACAGCACTGCACCGCAGGGCAAGACACGGCATCGGACGGCACCGCACGGCGCTGCGCTGCGCGCTGCTGAGCTATACCTGAGCTGAGCTGAGCTGGGAATGCATTTTTTGTGATTCAACAATGTAGTAGGTACAAACCTGGTGCGGTGTACCTCGGTACTGTTGTATGATTATTTGTCGAATGAGACCTGACATGTAAGAAATACTAACTACAGCAAAGCACGCAGCACGGCACAGCACCGCACAGTACCGCACCGCACGGCAGGGCAAGGCACCGCACGGCGCTGCTCTGCTGAGCTAGCGCCGCGGTGCGCTGCTGAGCTGAGCTCAGCTGGGACCTGGTATGATGATACTTCGTAAACAAAACAAACAAAAGAGAAGCCAGGTTTCAAAGTGCAAAACACGGCGTCTTTCAGGTGGGAACTCTCTGAGGAGCTTTGTTCCAAGCACCTGAGCCCGCTCAGCAGTCTGGAAAGGAGAATACCTTAAAGTTGATGTGTGACAGGAAAAACATTAGGCCGCTCAGGAAAACGATATTTGTAAGCAGTTCTATACGACACCCTGTAGCCTACGGCGTCACTAGCACTACCGATGCAAAGACACGACATTGTGAAGGCTAGTAGGTGGTGCCATATAACTAACAGACTTTCCCTCTGTGGCGGGTAGCAGACAGCTGGATTGCGCGTCACAATTCCGATAAGTCAAGGGTAAGGTAGGTCTTAGCTTTAAGCACCAAGCACTCACCAAGAGCAAAGACTCGCCCAACCATTGGAGGTCTTGTCGCGCGGGTGAAGAGAGCTCCTCGGCGTACTCCTGGACGAACGTTCCCACAAGCGTTACTTCTTCCGCCTCCTTTACGTTTAAATCCTGCATATGGCGGGTGAGTTCGTCAGTACCTCTAGAGAGCACTACCAAACAAGAAGACGGGGGAGGGGGGGAGACACCGGCATCATTCTCATTGTCCAATCTATATATTTGGCAGCTATTATTGCGGTCGCGGCTACAGTAGCGCTGGGCAAGCCATGGGCCATGCAACAACGAAGTCCAACCTAGAGACGAGGAAGGAATTCGACAAGTCTCGAAATGCGCATGCAGCCTTTACCAACCCCCTGCAGTTCGAAGGAACATGAGTCGTATATGTCCAAAAGGTAGGGAGTTTCAACGATCTGGCAGGGATACAATGCGTATTTACCACTGCAGTAATTGTGAAAGTGATCGTGAACAGTGATACTTCGAAAGGAGTCCAAGAGCAGGTGAGAAAAGATGGCGCTCTGACTCGTACGCGACAGCTCGGTCGACCCGATGCTATCCCGAAAATCAAACCGCCACCCATCATTATTTCCCGTTCTGTACAACTAGCCGCCCGACAGCCACGAATCGCGTTGGAGTCAAGCCAGCCTCCTACGTGTAATAACTACGCAGTCGGTGTATATTGAGGCTAGCATGATCACGGAGGGTGTCGCTTCCGTACGCACCAATAGGTAGACTCCATTCGTGACGAGGCCTCCACTAGCGATCACCCCGAGAATGTCCGTGCGTGCTTGTGTATCAACGAGGTTGGGGGTGGCGATCCGGTTCGCAAGCACGGCCAGAATGATTCCGATCCCGACTGCCACCGAAAACTGGGGCCCTGTGAGCGTCCTGAAAAGATTTCCAGCGACGGGGGGCGCTGGTCTTTCGTCCGTTCCTTCGATGCTCACGTCGGTTTCCAACTTTGCGTTGTCTGAGCCACCCTGTGACAACACACATTGGCGCACACTATAACATTCGTGCGATAACATATGAATTATGCACGGGCTGTGCAGTGGTGCTGATCAGATGGTTCCATATACTGCTGTATCATACAAGAAATGCAAAATAAATATGAGCTGCTTTGAGTCCTGTCACGACGCAGCGGACTCTTGTGTACATGCTAGGTACCTGGTGTGTACGTATGTGCCAGGTACTTGTGTGTGCACTCGTCGTGTTGTATACGAGCACGTGAATATGAGTATCATCAAACGACGCCTGCCGATGTTCCACTCAGCCGCTTACGAATCCTCACTGAGCATACAAAAAGGTGACATTTCGCGCCTATGAGCCGCGTAGAGGGTTCCCCGGGACTTGTTCGTCTCGCAAAACCGAGGCAATTTTTGAGCGTTAGCGTGGTCACGACAAAGACGAAAGGAGTCACCAGCTACCTGCTGATGATAATGAGGGTTCACCCACTGTCTTCCAAAAATGCACGCCCCTCCTATGTAGCTTATACAAGTAAGCTGTACTCGGTCCCAGACAAACAGGTTCTTGGTTCGTATAATACCAGATGCAACACTGCGCTTGAGCTCTGGTGAGATGTTCACAATCAGTACTGGTTGTATGCGTATGAGCTCTCGCGCGACATGTTTACAGAGTATAATAACTGGTACTGCTGTTGTACAGAGCTATTAATAGTGCCAGGTCCTTCATTTTACACATAAAACGGATGTACCACTGTTTAGCCTATAGTCTACCTGGTAATGTTTTTGGAACTCCTGGCATCATGGTTCCGACGAAGTTCTACTCACCATGCGAAGATCACTTTGTTCTTTTACGACGCCCAGCACTCTCCGCGGAAGAACACTTGTGGTGCGCGATCGATGCCGGCAAGCAGGCCCAGCCGCTTGCCAGCTGGTGCCAACGGAGATGACCCTGCTCCAAGAGCTTACTGCATGGAAAGCTTGCACTTGTGCCGGAGGAGGCGCGAAGGACAGTACCGCCACGGCAGAAGACATCAATATTCTGAATATTTTCATCACCATCATGCTGTGGCTCTCAGAGTCCTTCAAAAACCAGCTGCGACGTCGACAATCAACGTAGCAATGTCTATATCATGCAAACAGGGCGAAGCGTAAACCTGGACAGGGCCTGCGGTACATGCACCTGGTACTTGGTGCTACTACACTGCTGCCTGCTGCTGCTGCTGCTGCTGCCAAAACCACGGCTACATTTTGGTTGGCCCAAGGTTAGGCCGCATCTTCTCGCGTAACCCCTAATGATCCCGTTTTTTGTCCGCAGGCGTTATTATATTTTTCTTTTTCCGGATTGATGAAAACATGAAAACAAAACATTATATATATGTTCATTCAGTGTGTTTTGTTATGATACTACCACAGCAGGGAGGGAGTAGGGGACGGCGGTGCAACGGCCCCACCCAACTCCGCGCTCCCAGAACCAACGAACGAAAAACAATCACAAAACACCACTCACTCATCATCACCGCCATCGGTCGGTCATGGATTTTTATTCACTTTTCCGTGTCCTCTAAGACTTGCACAGACACAGACCGTGACTAAAATAAATAATCGTATCATACGTACGGTTACCACCGTGGTAACAACGCAGTATCGCGTTCACCTACAAGTATCTGAACTTAAATAGTGGGGTGGAATCTAAACCTTCTTCTATTAAATAATCTATGATCTTATTCTTCTGTCTTGCTTGCTTATTATTATATCTCTCTGATTACGGACGCCGCGGTCAACGGTCAATGGCCCATGGATGGGGTGTCGAAAAACAGACGACAGGACAAGATGAAGATATAATAAATAAACACGAAAAAAAGTACTGGTATAATAATTATTACTTCGAAGAGTATAGTAGTAGTTACTAGCAGTAATATTAAGTATAGAGTTAGAGTACACGGATGGGACCACCAATGGACACCTACTCTAGCAACCTCTGCTGAAACTCCTGTTGTAAGGCTTAGTTTGGGTAAGCTATTCGTTAAGCTTTTGCAAGTGGTCAAACGGACTAATACCCCACTAATGGCCTTGACAAATAATGGCGTTGACGGCAGGATCATTTTTTTTTCTGGGTCGTGGGTTCAAACCCCTCTATCTACAATAATGAACTTTTTCAGACTTTCCCCGTTGTAGTGGTACTCTAAGTGGGGGATGCGTGGTTGGTCGGTGTTGGGAAGCGTGCTCCTCATGGGTTCTGGTGCCCTTGTTTGGTCTCTCCTCATGGCTCGCTGGATAGACTCAATAGCTTATTTGCATTATTTCCCTATAATAGAGGATACTAAAATATAGACACAACAGGCCTAGGCACGGAAGGGCAGGGTAACGCAGGGAAACGCAAGGTAGAGCAGGTAGAACAGGTAGAGCAGGTAGTACAGGTAGAGCAGGTTGTGAGATGTGAGGCGTCCTGCTTGTCCAATCATCGTCACCTACATTATGGCCCATATATGATGGCCTTGACGTGAATGTGATATCTACTATCACGTGGTTTCACCGCAACCATGACATGGTTTCACGTCGAATCCATAAACTATCCTTCTACGGAAGGCACTCCATTACATTAGGCCACCCTGAATAGTCGTATATGCAGACCTCAAGACGGTCGAAGGGTGACGACAATGTTCATCCTAAAAGACCGGGAAAAAGGGTCGAAGATGCGGCTGTTCAAAACAAAGACATGAGGCTATAGATTCCCCCACATCTCGTGAATATGAGGCCTCATTGCAAGAAATTCAACCCTATGATGGAGCTCACAACCGTGAGGGCTCGAGAAAGGGTATGTACCTACGGTATACCAGTAGCAATCGGTCTGCGAAAACATGAAGGGCGCGGCCACTGAGCGCAAGGATGCGAGTCGAACTTGAAAAATACTCTCCCCGGTATACCCATGAAATGAAACCGCTTGGATATTGACAGCCCCGCCCGTATATCCGGCCGACCTGGTATCCCGCCGTTTCAGGCGGGGAGAGTGTTATAAGGCTTAGTTTGTGGGTAAGCTATTGGTTAACCTTTTGCAAGTGGTCTAACGGACTAATACCCCACTAATACCTTAACTAATGGGGCGGACCAACTTGGCCCATTTTGGCCTCACTCCTTGCTAGCACACAGATTTATCACTACTTGCTGTGGGGACTCCACAACAATACATCGACCTCCGTCGCTCCTTCACGCGTCGCCCTCGTCCCCCCCCCCTCCCGTCGCCCCCCCCTCCCTACAAGCAACATGTCCAATAACGTTGCAGGCTACTCGGGCAGACTGCGATCCTCCACGCACCTCAACCAGGAGGCCCAGGGAGAAGGAAGGGAAGGCTTGAGGTCCCGCAAGTCGAGACGGGGAGGAGAACGTGACGAGAACCCCGACGACAACAGCGACATGAACACCAGTCACCCCCAAGGCACAGCGACCGACCGGGTCGACTCGCTGGTCCACGGGGAGGAGGCCGAAAAAACCCTACCGGGCGCGGGGGCATCTAGACGCCAGGTCTCGCCAGCCGCGAGGGAGCGCCACCAGCTGATCTCCTCGCACTCGACAGAGCTCCACCGCCGCCACCTGGACTCTCCGCGCTCGACAGAGCGCCTCCCTCAGGACTCCGGAGACCAGGGCACTCATGTCGGCCCCTCGGACTCCGAGTCTGAATTTACACCGAGGCCCAGCAAGCACTCGACGATTTACTCGGACCCTTCACCGGCGTGAGGAACGCAGGCGCCACGATGACGAACGCCGACGCCGCGAGGATGAAGCCCTCGACCAGGCGAGGGTCGCTGCTCGAGAGGCGTCCCGCGCGGTAGCGAGGGAGCGCCAAGCCGTTGCCCTCTCAGCTATGTCGACTGCGGCGAGAGCTACCCTGCCTCCGGCGCGCCCGCTGGGCGTTGCCTCCCAGAAGTCACGACCCGGGGACGAAGCTTTCATGATGGGCAGCGTCCAATACATGGCGACCACGCCGAGGGTAGGGTTCTCGGCCGATCTGGCGGAGGCGGTGGTAGCAGCGGCCACGGCCCTCTTAACGTCAGAGCGACGGTCGTCGTTCAAGGCAGAAGACCCTTCGGTCGGAGCGGTCTGGGCCCGCCGCGACAACAACTCCACCTTTGGGCAGATGAGGCGGGCCCCTACCTCGCCTTGGTCAAAGCCTTAAGATTGGCCCACGACGACGCCCCCGACCCCGTTCTCTGGCCGACCCCAAAGGAAGCGCTGGAGGGAAGGCGCGCAACAAAACAGCGACGCGGTGACAGCCGCGATCGCGGAGACCGCAACCGTGGAGGTGGTAGTTACGGGGGTGGTGGCGGCCAGACTGGGGGAGACGGGGGAAATGGTGGGGATGGTGGCCACTACAACCGCCGCGGGGGTGGCAACGGTGATGGAAGCGCGGGACGAGCGTCGGGTACTGGTGGTGGCTTAGAGCACCGCCAAGAGAGCAACCAGGCACGAACCAACCGGGGCGGCGGCCGCAGGTCGGGAGGAGGCACTGGAGGACGGCGGAACAGCACACGAGGGCCTTCAGCGTGGGACGGATCGTCCACCTCCTCCCGCTCGTCCTCGAGCTCGAACACAGATCGCTGCGAGGTGAAGGTGGTAGCCGGCAAGAGGCAAGCAATTCCTTTCCTGGTGGATATTGCTTCCTCCGCTGGACGGCTGAGCAAACTGACTGTGTCGGGTGACCGCACCACGCCTGTTTCTTCGGATTTGGCACGCGCGCGTACCCCCGAACTTGAAAAATACTCTCCCGGTATCCCCAGGAAATGAAACCACTTAGATATTGACAGGTCCGCCCGTATATCCGGCCGACCTACTATCCCGCCGTTTCAGGGAGGGAGAGTGTTATAAGGCTTAGTTTGGGCAAGCTATTGGTTAACCTTTTGCAAGTGGTCCAACGGACTAATACCCCACTAATACCTTTTAACAAATGGCGTCGACGGCAGGACCATGTTTTTGTCGGGTCGTGGGTTCATCCCACCATCCACAATAATGAACTTTTTCAGACTTTCCCCATGTCGAACTTGAAAAATACTCTCCCCGGTATACCCAGAAAATGAAACCGCTTGGATATTGACAGGCCCGCCCGTATATCCGGCTAACCTGGTATCCCGCCGTTTCAGGGGGGAATAGTGTAGTGGTACTCCGAGTGGGGTATGCGTGGTTGTTCGGTGTTGGGAAGCGTGCTCCTTATAGGTTCCAGTGTCTTTGGTTGGTCTTTCCTCATGGCTCGCTGGATAGACTCAAAAGCTTATACATTCTTTCCTCTACATTGAACTCTGAAAGACAGACAAAATATAAGCCATGACAGAGTAGGGCAGGGTAGAGCAGGTAGTGAGATGAGGGGCGTCCTGCCCCTGTCCCATCATCGTCACCTACATTACCGCTCATCTATGATGGCCTTGACGTGAATGTGACATCTAATGTCACGCGGTTTCATCTCAACCATGACATGGTTTCACGTCGAATCTATAAACTATCCTTCTACGGAGGGCACTCCATTACATTAGGCCACCCTGAATAGTCGTAGATGCAGATCACCTGGCAACCAAAGGATGTCAACAACACATCCAGGATTGGAAAGGGGATCGAAGATGCAGCTATTCGAAACAAACGAAAATGAGGGTATAGATTCCCCCACACCTACCTGGTAATAATGAGGCTTAAATGCCTCATTGCAAGATATACACTAGTGCACGTTCACTGCTCCGACGACGTCAATTGTAGTGGTACTCCGAGTGGGGGATGCGTGGTTGGTCGGTGTTGGGAAGCGTGCTCCTCATAGGTTCCAGTGTCTTTGGTTGGTATCTCCTCATGGCTCGCTGGATAGACTCAAAAGCTTATACATTCTTTCCTCCACATTGAACTCTGAAAGACAGACAAAACAAGCCAAGACAGAGCAGGGCAGGGTAGAGCAGGTAGTGAGATGAGGGGCGTCCTGCTTGTCCCATCATCGTCACCTACATTACCGCCCATTTATCATGGCCTTGACGTGAATGTGACATCTAATGTCACGCGGTTTCACGTCAACCATGACATGGTTTCACGTCGAATCTATAAACTATCCTTCTACGGAGGACACTCCATTACAATAGTGTTATATGGCTTAGTTTGGGTAAGCTATTTTGGTTAACCTTTTGCAAGTGGTCAAACGGACTAATACCCCACTAATAACCTTAACACTCCTCCACCTGGCCCACCAGATAGAAATTGACACATAGTAACATAATCGTATCTGTCTGTATACTACTACAGTACTACTACTGCATGATGATTAGTATTATTACGTACTACGATGATCTCGCGAGATGCCTTCTATTTTTATTCTTGTTAATATTTTCATTTTTGGGTTGATTTGGATTGATATAATATATCAATACACACATAATAATAATACTCCCTTACTGCTGTATGTAAGTAAGGGTATTGGGCGGGGACACAGAGTGTCCCCTGAAGGTCTGCTAATTGAACAGGTCCTCGGAGAGTACTCACTTTCTTAGCCTTATAGGTTAGACAGACGTAACTTTTTATTAGTTTCCACCAGAGCCAGCCCCGGATGGGTTCTGAGAACGGAGGCGCGCGCCTCCGTTTTATTTCCTGACTATCCCCAATAGAAAACGACAACCTTATCATACGAAAAAGCCGGCCAAATTATTTCAATTCAGATCATGTTACAGGCCTTTCGAGGCCGTATCTTAACACTATAGCCCACCCTGATGAGCCGCATATACAACATATACTCAGTATAACATATATATGCAGAAATATGGTAGATTCGGTAAAACTCCGGTTCTATGAACTAGACCACGAGTCGAATACGCTCCTCAAAACCCACTCCCACACCTAGTTGTAAGGTTATCGGTGGGGACAGAGAGTGCCCCCTGCAGGTCTGCCAATTGAGCAGGTATTCGGAGAGTACTCACTTTCTTTGCCTTCGTAGAGACGTAGCTTTATTCGATTCCACCATAGCCCCGGATAGCTTCTGAGATCGGAGGCGTGCCTCCGATCTATTTCCTAACTTTCCCGACTATAAAACGCCAACCTTATCATACGAAACTCATCCAAATGATCTCAAATTCGGAAAATTACAGGCCTTTCGAGGCCGTATCTTAACACTAGCCCACCCTGATGAGTCGCGTATGCAGAAATATGGGAGATCCGGGGACACTCCAGTTCCACGAACTAGAGGACATGAGTCGAAGATGCGGCTCCTCAAAACCCACTCCCACACCTCTAACGATCTGGATATGGAGCCAGGAACGCGCGAAGGAAAGCAGTTGAAAGAAACGCAGATCCTACAACAAGGCAAAAGTCACCCATCAAAAACCTGCCGCGTGACGCCGGTGTGGCCGGGGGGGGCAGAAAAGGCTCTAGAACCTGCCGCATACCGCCGGTGTGGCGGGGAGGGGCAGGAAAGGCTCTACGGCAAACCAACCACACAAAAGGTACTATGGCGAGGCGAGCCCTCGTCGATATGGAGGGGAACACAGGCGCAAACACAAGGGAGAAGTCATGCGAAAAACCTCCCGCGGGCCATCGGCATGCCGGGGGGTTAGACGAGGAAACGACAAATACCCGGGATGGAAGGTGTGGCAACACCTACAGCCCCGCGAAGAAGGGGGAAAATGTTTGGTCGAAAAAACAAAGTAGAACAAATACAACACACAAAAGATTAAGGATGACACACAGACCCGTACATAGCCCTGTACCACGTTACGCGCGAACAGGGTACCCTGATCGCCCCCCGGCTCTGGGCTGAGGAGGGCGTCGGCAGGGGGAAATTGAACAATGACGAAAAAGCGACAGCCCTGCGCCTCAGGTAGCGGCGTTTTACCCGAACCCTGGCCCAGCACAGAGCAGGGGGCTCGCCAGGACCAAAAGAAGAAAAAAATGGAAAGAACCGCCCCTAAACCCGACGAAAACCCTCAGGACACTACGAACAACCCAAAGACGAAGACTCAAACCTCGTAACCCCAAAAATAGGAGAATTATCGAGGAGCGGTGGCGGCTTGGAGTCAACTGGCCACGGCCGCGCCTCGAGATTCGTCTACGTTACGTTGGATTCCCCGAGGAAACGCACTGGCGATGTGAACTTGCAAGCACCAAGAGCCTCGTACGGCTCCCGTTGAAGCGCGCCGGGGGAAGAGGAAGTTTAATCAGTCCCTGGTCGTCCAGAGAGCGGACCAGGTATACCTTGTCCTCGGTAGTGCTCGCGCTGATTTTTCCAAGCCACCATAACCCATGGTCTCCCTTGTACCAAAAGTGGGTTCCCTTCGGAAGTTCTGTGTCGTAGTAGCGACGGAGCCAATCGGCGCGGGGAACACAGGCGTAGCCCGGCGCTAGGAAACGTTCCCCGTTGTTGCGGGAGAGCTCGCGCTGTGCCGCCCCGATCCGCATTCGGCGGTAGAGGCGGTTGGTTTAGCGGTGCTGGTCCGGGTTTCGACCCAATAACGCAAGATGTGGGAGCGGGAGAGGTGGAGGTCCATTTCCCGCTCCCAGGAAGGTTTGGAGAGTCCCCCCCAATGCTTCTTGTATAGCACCGCGATGACGCCACCTCGCCCCCGTACCGACTGACGACCAGTGGTCTGCTCCACCTCCAGCCGTTGGAGGGGAGTCGAGACGTCGTCTTGGGTGACGTAGTACGGCGGGGACTTTTTGGAAAATTTGTTGAGCACGTACTGCGTCAGCCCCGCCGGTAGGTATTTGGGCATGTCCCCGCTGTCGTGGGGGTTGGCGCAGGGTTTGCAGCGCTCAATGGCCACACGCCAACGAGCGTCCGAACCGGGCAGGTCGGAAGGGAGATCCAAATAGAGGAGGTTGCTCCCGACGGGCGAACCGTCCGGTGTCTCGGCGGCGGAGCAGGGACCGACGGCCAGGACCTTATACGGGCCCGTCCAATTAAGCGCGAGTTTGGCCTTGAGTACCTTGGCGTCGGTGTTGGCCTTCACACCCTGGCGGATGATAGAGGCAGAATTGTATACCCATGTCCAACCACCCACAGCCAAGTTAGGTGCTGGACGCAGCGCGTCGACGAGGGCGGAGTTTCTGCGGTTAACACGGGAAACGGTGAGGGCGTGGTGTGCGCGGACAATGTCGTTCGCGAGCTTTTGCCGGTCGGTGGCCAAGTCGCAATAGGCCAGGTGGTCACGGGCCAGACCCTGGTGTCCCACGACACCAGTGCGGTCGAAAACCGTCAGGGGGAGCCGTGGTAGTTTGCCTGATGTGGACCTCGTTGGGCGCCAGACCCGTCGCCGCGCTGACGGAAT
Organism: Undaria pinnatifida; assembly: GCA_012845835.1. Lineage (NCBI taxonomy): Eukaryota > Phaeophyceae > Laminariales > Alariaceae > Undaria > Undaria pinnatifida. The sequence goes on along the minus strand of JABAKD010000009.1, from coordinate 6,329,418 downwards.
TGTTGTAAGCGAATTCTGCGTGGGGCAGATGCAAGTCTCAATCGTCTTGTCGCTCGTTGACGACCATAGCCAGCATTTGGACCATAGTGTGGTTTACCCGCTCAACGCCCCCGTTACAGTTGGGATGATAGGAGCTTGCAGCAAGCGTGTGCATACCCAACAGCTGATATACAGCTTGTGAAAGCTTGGAGCAGAACTGAAGTCCGTTGTCCGAGGGTATGGTGCGCGGGCACCCCCACAAGGGGATGTATTGGTTTCACACCAGGATATTGGCTGTACCCTCCGCGGTGAACTCAGCGGCAGTGACGGGGAACATGTCGACCCGACGACTGAAGCGATCGGTGAACAGCAGGATGTAGGTGTTGCATCGTGGTGTGGCCGGAAGGGGGCCGAAGTAGTCAACACTGACGGCGACACCTGGACCTTCCGGCAGAGGCATTGTGATGATGGGCCAGCGGACAGTCAGCCTTGGGTTTTTCCGCGCTTGGCACTTCAAGCAGTGGCGAAGCCACCACCGGGTGAACGCATTCATGCCAATCCACCAATAAAAATGCTCCAGCATGCGCAACGTGCGCGTTGTGCCAAGGTGACAAAAGACCGTCTAGTGGCAAGCTTGCATAATCCAAGGGCGCATGAGCAGGGGAACGTAGATGCGAATTGGCTCGTCGTTTAGCAGGCAAGCAACTCGCCCCATAGATTTGGGTTTGTCAGACCTTGTTGGCGGCAATGTGGGGTTACGGACGAGTAGGACGATGTCGTCATCGGTTGTATGTAGTCGACCCTTACCCGCCAGCTCCTGGATGTCTGAGAGGGAGAGACGCTTGTGCGAGGGGTAGCATGCCAAAAAGTCGGGTGGCAGGGCCGACGGCCGGCCGATAGAGATGTAACGTATCGTGGCGTGGCACGTCGGCTCGGCGTACTGTTCGCGCTTCCAATCGGCATGCGAATAACGCGCGACGGAATCCGCGAACCGCAATTCAGCAGCGTCGTCGAGGGCATCCGACCTTGTAGGTGTCGTCGGCGTGTCACCAGGAGAAGGCGTAAGCCGTAGAAGAGGAGTTCCCATAGGCTCTGCGCGGTCGTGGTCGGCCGGAAGTGGTACCGTGCGGGCCGGCAGGTCGGCAAGAGTAGGGATCGCGGCGGCGGGCGGAGTCGGCCGCGGCCGTCGGGCTCGCGGCGGAGTTGTAACTCGTCTGGAAGATGGCCGGGGGGCCCCGCCGGGCCCGAATCCATAACCTACAGCGGGGGTGCATTACCCGTTGTTGTCGCTGGTCGTCGGCGCGTTGTCGACGACGGAGGGGCTTGAGTGCCAAGCAATGCAGAGACAGAACACAGTCGAATCGGTGGTCGCGGCGGGGGCCGACTCCTGTGTAGAGCTCCGGGATAGATAGGTCGGCTGTGCGATGGGCGTTGCTGCGGCCAGGGCTTCTGCGGAACCCGTGCCGCCCTCGATGGGTATGGCAAAAACCGAAGCGAAAACGGTGTCAGCGGCAGGCTAAATCGACCCGCGGCCGGCACAGCCTTCGGTAGTGGCGACGGAGGCAGAAACACGAGCGACGAATCTCCCCGGGGAAGCAGAAAGGCCGTCACTCCTTATACGTGGCTCGTGTGTTAGGAAGTCGTGAAATGCGGTAGAGGTGAGAGGGAGCCCACCCGAGGCAGCATGTTCAGTGCGGGGCACGGGCCCACCCAAGACAGTGTTTTCGGCGAGGGGTTCCAGTCCAACCAAAGCAGTGCTTTCGGTGTGGGGCACGAGCCCACCCAAGGCAGTGCTTTCGGCGGGAGGTGCGAGTCCACCCAAACCGAACCCTGGGATCGGCGAGGAGGGAGTGCGCAGCCCGCGGGTCGGTAGGACGTAGATACCGCTATCTCCAACGGGGTTGGGGCTTGTCAACCCCACGAGGTTGAAGTTTGTCAAGCCGCTGCGGTCGTACACCGTAGTAGGCTCTGGAAAACGGGCCGGAAAAATCGGCGATGCCGTTGGCGCTGCTTTTGCGGTACTCGAGTGTGCAATCGAACTCGGTGACGACGTTTTTTTTTGTCTTGCCGACGACGCCATATGTAAGGTTATCGGTGGGGACACAGAGTGCCCCCTGCAGGTCTGCCAATTGAGCAGGTATTCGGAGAGTATTCACTTTCTTTGCCTTCGTAGAGACGTAGCTTTATTCGATTCCACCAGAGCCCCGGATAGCTTCTGAGATCGGAGGCACGTGCCTCCGATCTATTTCCTAACTTTCCCGAATATAAAACGCCAACCTTATCATACGAAACCCATCCAAATGATCTCAAGTTCGGATACTTACAGGCTTTTCGAGGCCGTATCTTAACATAGTCCTCCAACGCCCTGGCTATGGAGCCAGGAACACGCGAAGAAAAGCAGTTGAAGGAAGCGCAGACCCTACAACAAGGGAAACCAACCATCAAAACCCTGCCGCGTACCGCCGGTGTGTGGCGGGGGGGGGGGCAAAAAAGGCTCTTCTAGAACCTGCCGCATACCGCCGGCGTGGCGAGGGGGGGCAGAAAAGGCTCTACAGCAAACCAACCACAGAAAAGAGGTACTATGGCGACGCGAGCCCTCGTCGATATGGAGGGGAACACAGGCGCTATAATAAAAATCAAAATCTGCCAGAGTGGTAAACACTACCAGCCAGCTGATATCACCTCATTATATTTCTAGCCATCCATGCCGTAGCTCCAATTCATTTCCGCCCCCTCCCCCCCCCTCCCCCTCCCCCCCCCCCCCTTTTTTTCCCCGTTCCATCTTGTTCAAACGACCCACCTAAAATCGAAATCGTCCAGAGTAATAAACACTTCTACGTAATTATTGATATCACGTCATCATCTTTTTAGCCATCCATGACGTAGCTTTAATTCACCCCCCCCTCCCCCCCCCAACACCCCCTCCTTCCCCACCACCCGCACGACCGCCTAGGCCTAGCACCACACGTACGGCAAGCCCCTGCATATATTGCGACCTAAACCTGTTAAAAACCTTTCCTCGTCCCTAAAACCCCCTCCCCCCCCCCCCTTCCCCCCCCCACCCCCCCCCACCCCCCCCCCTTTTTTTTCCCCCGCTCCCTCTTGCTCAAACGCCCCACCTAACATCGAGATCCCCTCATTACATTTCTAGAGCCATCCATGCCGCTGCTTCCATTCACCCCCCACCACCACCACCACCCGCACCATCGCCTAGACCTAAGCACCACGCGTATAGCAAACCCCTACATCTATGCGACCTAAAGCTGTTGAAAACCCTTTACCCCCCCCCCCCCCTGCCCCCCCAACCCACCCACCCCCTCGAACACTCCGCCCTCTCCTCACTGGTTGTTCGACTTACAGGATATATTACATGATAAACTGGGGTCCAGGTGTATTTTCCTTCCGAAACCGTCAGATTTATCCCCTTAAAGGATTCATAGTTTCCGCGCACAGATTGAGTTGCCCCGCCCATTTGCCCCCCCCGGCTCCTCTCTCTTGTTCAAACCCATGCCCCCACGCCCTTATAAACTCCGCCCTCCCCTCACCGGTTGTACGACTTATATATGGGATACACTTGAGAATCTGAGGCATTTCCTTACACAGCTAGCTGTCAGATTTTGTCCCCCTCAAAAACGGGTTTTATAGTTTCCGCGCACAGACTGACTAGCATCACCCTGTTGACCCTGATAGCTTCGCTGTAGTTGCAAGGGGAGTCGCCGACCTATATCCTTAATTAATGAGGACACACAACAACCCGTAATACGCGCGATCGGAGTATCACACACAGCTCTTCTTGCAAAGATGAGTTTCGACAAAATATTCGATCTCACAGCTGGTTCCAGGAGGAGTGTGTTTTTATTTTCACAACAATACAAAAGAAAGGGAGAAAAGTCATACCAAACACCTCCCGCTGTATACTCGTATGCCGGCACTGCAATGCTGCTGTATGATACCTCGTAGGATGCCCATGTATTATACTCCGGAGTAGCTCGTATCAAACATAAAAATACACAACAACAATAATAATACTAATAATAGACTAATCAATACAACAACGACGGCAACAACAACGACGGAAACGACAACGACGGCAACAACAACGACGACACACCACAGCAGCAGCAGCAGCAGCAGCAGCACAGCATTTTGCTGCACAGCACACAACAATATTCTACATATAATCAGTAGTGTAATAGTACTTGTAGTGTTTTTGTAACAATAAAAAAGCCGAAAAAGGATCAAGAATCTCTTTGCTCTTTCATCGTCCCTCCCTCTCATCACCTGTGATGATGCAGGATGATGATCATCATTCGCGAAAAAAAATCGTTGTTGGTACCAAAACCAGCACGCCAAATCTCTTTATAACTCCCTAAACGTATAAAATTTGCAAAATGCCGTTCTTGTCTATTCATCTCAACTGCTGCTGTACACGTTTCAACTCGTTGTTCGTCACCGCCAAGCTACCCCTCGTGGTCGCTCCAACACCCAGCAAAAGGTTAGACCCTGCCCCGACTTACCAACTCCCACCCTTCGGTCTTATTGAAGCTAAAGTACCGGACCGTGGTGGATTTCAAGGCGCGTTCGTGTTGCTCTGCCACAAGCTACGGGGAAATCAACCTCGAAAACAGCCCGTTTTTGGAATCCGCTGCTACGTTGTTCGAGAGAGGCTGCCATTCGGCTCGCTCGCCCACGCTCGACGCTAGTAAGCCCTGCGCTACCAAATACCAATGACACCGCCCCACTAAGACTGCACTAGATTAGACCGGTGCAGAGAGCTTCCGGCGTTTTTTGGTTTGCTTGTTCGCCCACCCGCCCCTGTCCCTTTTTCTTGTCGCCCGTCGTCAGCCGGCACCACATGTTCCGTCTGCTTGGCACAGTCGCTCGCGCTGGCAGCGTCGGTGTTCGCAACGCACCCAAGCCTGGGGGAGCCCCCACGACCGCCCTATTCTGCATCTGCAGCCTCTGGAGTGTGGGGCAGACGCTGTCATTCGCGACAACGAGGACAGCTCAGACCATGTCCAGCGCGGTCGACGTGAGTGGGAGCTTTGGTTGTCGAGGAGGACTTTGTCTGGTTCAGCCGATGGCGTTGCCCTCGTTTTTGGAGGTTTGGTGGAACTTATACACAGCAGCAGTAGATACTCACTTTCAGTATACCTTTTCGTAGAGTACCACGGCAGAGTAGTATCACATGTACCACGTACTGCTGCTCCGGCACGAAGTTCGTCTGACTTTTGAATATCGCGCCGACAGGTCCCCCGCAGGTGGTTGATCCGAAACCGCTGATGTTTACGTGTTTTGCTGGCGAGCCTTGAGTGCTGATGGGAGTCGGGACGAGGGTCCATTCAAAGTTCCGCCATGTTTCTCTGTTGCCCTCTTCTGTTCTACGTACGTTCTACGAAATGCTGTATTAACGCACTCGCATTCAATCTACACATGACCCTGTACGTGAAAAGTGAGTGCGTAGGCTGCTGCTCCACACAACACCACAGCGGCAGTCAGTACTCGTACATACGATACGCTACAGCCTTTCTCTGGTGTCTGGTTTGGGTCCCTCCCTAACTGACTGTGAAGCAATTGTGAATAGTCGTCGCCTGCTGTGAATTGTCCTCATGTAGGGGCCAACCGTCTTGCCTCCCTACGTATCATATATTCCTCTCTTCGGCGACAAACCAGACCCTTTTACGAGGGGTATTCAGAGGCAGTGTTTCGCATCGGCGGTGACCGGACACCACCACCATGCTTGCTGTTTTAGCATGAAAAAGTGTAGGCTAAATCGCACGGTGTCTCTTATCAATAGTGCCCTCATGTAAAACTTAGATTTTCCTGTCGCCCTCATTGGATTGTGTGGACTTACCGTCAGTTTACTTTCGGATGACTAGGCCGTAACCACCTCATCGCTTTGGAAGCCCTTTTCTGAGGTTGCTGTTGCGGATAAGGTTCAAGGCGGACAACCCGCCAGTTACGTTTTTGCACGGCATACATATCATGCACTCGTTCGTGTCTTGTCCGGGTCTGTGTTTGTGTTCCCCACCCCTTTACAGAAGCCGCCGCGGGGCTAAAGTTTTGCTTGATTTGTGGGTAGATTTTGCATCCCCGTATGAGACTTCATTCGTTATTCAACCAGGGGGCTGCTCTATTCTGATGCTGGTCGCAGATGGCAGATGCATTCGCTTCGAAAGGCTCACTTTCTTTTGATACGACGTCTGTTTGTCGCTCGTCTCATTAGCCAGCTCACCCGATCACTCGACAGGAACCGGATTCACGCCATCAGTCCCTCAGACAGCGCGCTCCTTGCAGTTGTCGAAGATGTTCTGGGATTGACACCACGACCATGCTGCTGCTGTTTGCCGCTAACCGCATTGTCCTTGCCTTAACCTCCTGGTGTGGCACAAAGCAACACAAAGCCATAATATATGGAAAAGTGGGCCATAACATAATCTGTATCTGTGGTAGAATAGCTGGCATGACAACAATAACGCGGAGCGGAATTATATTTGTCGGTACCTTTTAAGCTACATACCCGGAAAATATCTCGGTGGGTGCGTCCGCCAACAGCGCTCAAATTATTCTTCGCGGAAGAAGGCTGTCTGCACCACCTATTTTTGGCGAGTAAATCGCCCGCGAGGCAACTTTGGGTTGTTCCCCCTTCGCAGTTCAGTCTGCTGTTGGTAGTTTCCTCCGCCCACTCCCCCCGAAACAGGAAGGGAACATGTTTTACGTAGTATATGGAAGACGCGTAATGAGCGCCCAAACGTTGGAGGTCTCTATTAGCAGTAGGAACGGTGCTCCGTCGCGAACGGGATGCGTGGTCAATGGTCAAATGACTAAGGCAAGCAACAAATGAGTACCCCCCCCCCCCCCCCCCCCCCCGGCTATGATGATGATTACACTACCCCCCCGCGCTATGATAGGGATGACCACCCCCCCCCGTTAATAGCAGTAGTCATCCGCCGGAGGATGAAAAAAGAGAAAAAAAATAAGCACTTCGTTTGGTTCGTTTGCTCGGCACTTCATTGTACCAAGCTACTACAAAACAGTATTGATGGTTAGTGTTGGTACTGGCATAAGTATTCTTGGGACGTACGAGTACGTGGCAGTTGTATTTGGCCCCCTTAGCTGGGCGTGGTGCTCGTATCGTCATGCATTGGAATATGAGTATGTGCCTGCAGTTTGTTTCCTGGGATCCAGTACTAGTACGTAGGTGAATGTGTTGGCAGGTGGACTTGTTTCAACGACAACCGATGGGACAGCCGTGTGCGTACTCACCAGTTCGTTCCAGGCACGACTCTAAACAACATGCGGCTGTTATTTTACATATATGATTGTACCTATCGATTGAAATATTCCATCTTTCGATCCATGAACAAGAACAAATTATGAAGCTTTCAACACGTTGTTTACTACACCTAAAACTGGATTGCATACTACATGTAACGTCAAATCTTCTACAGTATTAAACATTACCAGGCGCGTGATATATAGGGGTGTCGTCTTGCTACAACCGCCAGATTCGTCCCCTTTAAGGGTTTATGGTTTCCGCGCACATATTGAAATGCCCCCACCCCCTCCGATCCCTCTTGTTCAAACGCCCCACAAGAAATCAAAATCTACCAGAGTAGTAAATACCACCAGCCAGCTGATATCATCTCATTATCCTTCTAGCCATCCATGCCGTAGCTCCAACTCATCTCCGCCCCCCCCCCCCCCCCCCTCCTTTTGTTCTCCGCCCAGTTCGTTCAAACGCCCCACTTACAATCGAAATCGGCCAGAGTAATGAACACGTCTACGCAATTGATATCACGTCATTATCTTTCTAGCCATCCATGACGTAGCTTTCATTCATCCCCCCTCCCCCCCTCCAAAGCCCCCTCCTTCCCCACACCGCGCACGATCGCCTAGACCTAGCACCACGCGTATAGCAAACCTCTACATCTATGCGACCTAAGGCCCTTCTCCCCCCCCCCCCCTCCCCCCACATCCCCCCCCCCGCCCCCACAAGAAGGATTTATAGTTTCCACGCACAAATTGAACTCCCCCACCTGTCCCTCGCCCCCTTCCCCCCTCCCGCCCCCCTTTTGATCAAAATCAGGCCCCCACGTCCTTAAAAACTTTGCCCTCCCCTCACCGGTTATTCGACTTGCAGGATTCACTTGATAAACTGACGCATTTCCTTCCACAGCTGTCATATTTTGTCCCCCTCAGAAACGGGTTTTATAGTTTCCGCGCACAGACTGCCTAACATCACCCTGTTGACCCTGATAGCTACACTGTAGTTGCAAGGGGAGTCGCCGACCTATATCCTTAATAAGGACACACAACCCGTAATACGCTCGATCGGTGTATCACACACAGCTTGCAAAGATGAGTTTCGACGAAAATATTCGATCTCACAGCTGGAGTGTATTTTATTTTCGATAATATATATTATGATTATTTTTTTTGAGGGGACAGGGATTTGGCCAGGACGTTTTTTCGTCTCGGCCTCAGTATGGGATTCTCGGAACTGGAATTTCTCGGTCAAATCGCTTCGTTCGAGCGCCGTCTTCGGGGGGCGGCTCCAACGCCCCTCGTCCTGCGTTATCCGTTCTGCACCTCGACGTGAACGCGGGTAGACGCGGAACGAGACAAGCGAGGAGTGCGTGTTTTGTTGTATTTTGGGCGGTATACGCCCGAGCCATTCTTGGATCTTGGCGTATGTACCTGGTTGGACGAAAAAATCAAGGGGCAGCATTTCCAAATTGGCATCATTTCCAAATTGGAATCTAAATTTCTTCCCGACGACGCTTCTTTCATGGCCGTCTAGAAGCGCTTGCCCCATCGTAGCTATTACTACTGTTGTGTGTCGTTGCCTTCCGGCTCAGTTGGTATAGTGCTATGTAACCAACGAAGGATGTGTAGTAAGTACGATACTCACCGAGATAATCTTCGGTATTCAGGAGCGTGCGCGCTGGAGACGTTATGAATCGTCATGATAGTTGTTAGTGTTCTGCTGAGTACTACTAAATGTAGTACGTGGAGAGGGCATAGCGAACAGACTCTGCATCCTGTCACTCGTACAGCTGTGAGATCGAAGATTTGATTTCGTCGAAACTCATCTTTGCAAGCTGTGTGTGATAGTCCGATCGCACGAGTTTCTGGGTGCTCGTCCTCATTAAGGATACAGGTCGGCGACTCCCCTTAGAACCACATTACGAGCAGCTTGTACCAGGGTTGACAGGGGGATGTTAATCAATCTGTGCACGGAAACTATAAAAGTCGTTCATGAGGGGGACAAAATCGGACGACTGTTGAACGCACCGCCATTATACGACGATAAGAAAAAACTCATGATGCTGTCGTGTCATATATCGATATTCGAACCCATGCCGGCTATTTTGGTTTCTCTGTTTCACAGCAGTCTGCGACCACATAAATTGTATCTCTCGAGGATGAAGAATCAGGACGGAGGCTGTGTGTTTTATCAATAGTGGTGGTGTCCTTGTCCGTAAGAGATGTATGCCTACTAAGTATAAGATATCCCTGGTAACTGGTAACGGATTTCGTGTGAAGACAACACGCCACATATCATGCATATTTCAGGAAACAGCACCTCCACCCTTGATCCTTTGACAGAAGGCAAACTAGTCTAAATTTCCTTGATTGACGCCAAAGCATTACCTTGTACCTGGTTTGTGGCAGGTTTTAGTGTGGCGCACTCAGCCCTACACCTTGACAAAGCACGTTTTCGCTTGCTTGGCACAGATGTGATGTGTTTCCTGACGCCTTTGGCCCGTAGCGTACTGCAGTAGTTTATATTATGTAGGCATGCGGCAACGGGCGACAGCACATTTCATGTTTCTCGCCGACCCTTGATCGCGTTTCTATTATACTTCGTATATTGCTAAATTATCCCCGCCGTACGTGGGTGTGATAAGAGTTTTTTTTTGTTTTCTTGTGTCGTAGTTTTTCATGGCGAGGACGAGGGTTTGATGGTTGGGTTGTATCATACCGGTAGACAAAAAAACTTCCTGTGGTGCCGCTGTTGGCGGTGCGTTGTGAAATGATAAATTGTGGATTGTGTACCTTAACCCCTTTAGAGCCCCGAAATCCCTCCCTATACTAACTTCAAGTAAATTTGTAAAGAAAAGGGGTTTCCAGTTGTAAAGGCGTTAACCTTCTATCGGGTAGTTTTATCCCCTCCGAAAATGTGGGAATCTCGCCGATTTTGTTATTCTGAAAAACAAAGTCTCTAAACGGTTGTTTCTTGTCCGTACGTGCCACAGTAGTAGTGTTGTCGACTCTGGACGCGCTTTGTTATATATATAATGTCGATGTAGTATTTTGTTTTGTTTTTGAAACATACGAATATATGTCGTACAGTACCAGGCACGAGTCAGATAGTAAACTCGTATGTAGCTGTCGCTATTATTACATTATACCTGGTACGAGTTAGGAACTCGGGTAACAGGATAGAGTTGCTACTACTCTGTGGCCAAACTTGTGTGCGCTGGTGGTGGGCGGACGCTTGAGGCCGCTCCAAAGTGGTCACTATTTTTTGGCGCAAAGTTGGACACTCGCATTCGCTCGTATTAGTACAGTACGGCTCGCATGCAGTCGTTCCGCGTTAGTGCGGTACCCCATAGTGAGGGGTCCCAGTTCAGTGCGGCGACAATCGCCCGTCCTACAGAGTACCGCAGTATTGATACTCTCCCTGGATAGCTCGGGGTCCCCTTTAGTGCCAGTATTGTCTGGCAAAGCGCCGCGCTAGTGAGAGACCACGACTGACCATGTATTTCTCTGGGGTATTCCTCAGCTCCAGAGTGACTGGAGCCTGTCCTGTGACCACGGACTTGATTATGCGAGTCAATGTGAGAACATCAACACCTGCTGTAGCTGTGTATAATACACTAACGAGGGACTACGACTGACTCTGTTGTTGTCTCACGTTAACTCCTGGACAAAAATCTAGAGTCTGACTCTATATAGCTCTGTCTAGAGCTCAGTCTACAGATCTCTTTCTTTCCGGAGAACTTGTTCCGTCGTCGTTGTCGTCGAAGGCGACAAGGTTGAGATGTTATATCTATGTACAATGCCGCGTTCCCCTACTCATGTGCTGTGCCATTGAACTGCTATTTCCACCCATCGACATCCTTTGCGTGCTTCGTTGTGCACGTGTCTTTTTTTTTTCTCTTTTTTTATCCTCCGGCGGATGGGGAAAAATAAAGCTTTAGCTTACCACACTTCCACGTATTTTCATACGCGCCGTGTGTCGATTTAACTCAGTTGCTTTCGCAGCCCAACGCTAGCTGGCGCACCCTTCGGGTCCCATTGTAGGTATAGCGTAAGCTGTCCCTATCAGTGGTCTTCGTTACAACCCCGGCAGCGCAAGCTGCCGTTGTATACGGATGCGTGTGTATGTCGACCCGGCCTGTCCCCTGAGGGTCAGTTTCGGTGGAGATAGCCACCCGGAATGTCATCTTTCCGGGTAGTGTGGGACTTGCGCAAGCTCACCCACTAACAAAACCCCTGGCCATGGGAGATGGCCTTCCGCCGGACTTGGTCCAGTTACGGTCCACCCTACCCATTCGGGCGTTGGTCCTCGGATGCTGCATGCCGCAGTTGTACCAGATATTGCTGCCTGCCGCATATGCGTACTACTGCCTGTTGCAGCGTGCTTCAACTCGGACAAACAGCAGTTTTAATATGATACGAATTGAGAGATGAAAGCGTTGTGTTCCGCCGCGGAATATCTTTGTTGTATGAACTTGACAAGCACAGGTGACCCCCTGCAATTGCATGGTCAAGGCTGTGCTTTCCACGTTCCACGTTGTTTACACGAGATACGTTGCTGCCCTTGGCTGTTGGTGTCACTCAGTACGTTTTCATACCATACGCCAGATACCTGGTATACCTGGTAAATGTGATGGGAGCTATCTTGATGTGCGTCGGTTTTGTTCAAGCCATCTCTCTTGGCTTGGGTCCCAGGCTTCAGAGCAATTCCGCTTCGTGGGGGGCTCAAGACTGAAGGCGTTTTGAGGTCGTGTAGTTTGCCTACATCATACAACCCGCATTGTATCCCTCAATGCGGGTTATATCAATGCGGGCTATACAGTTTTCGTGCGCAGAACAAGGATGAAGGTCGTAGTCCTGTTGACCCTGGTATTTGCAGGGGAGTCACCGACCTGTATCCTTCACGAGGGTACACGCACCCCGTAACACGCGCGATCGAAGTATCACACGCAGCTTGCAAAGGTGAGTTTTGATCTAAATCCTCTTTGGTCGATCTCGTCGTCATCATCACACACAGCTCAAGTGTGTTTTTTCATTTTGAATATATAGACTATACGCGTATATGTACCTGGTACATATATGACACACAACCCGTAATACGCGCGATCGGAGCATCACACACAGCTTGCAAAGATGAGTTTCGACAAAATCTTCGATCTCACAGCTGGAGTGTATTTTAATTTTTCATGATATATGCCATCTATAACACCACCTTGATATTCAGATGAGCTTCGTATGATGTATTCATTCTATTTTGTCCATGCCCGTCTTTGCCCTCAAAGAGTATTTCTTCGTATTACAAGTATATTGACCCTAGTCCCGTCCCATGTGCATACGTAGGCAGTAATGGTTTAAACTTGTTACATTTTTCAGTCGGTGTTTTCCATACCCTGGTACTTGGTAATATTTTATTTTTTTTCCCTACAGGCGAAAAAGCAGAAGAGTTGTTGTTCTCAATTTTCGGAGTGTAGAACCATATTTGTTTCCAGGTATACAGCAGTTGTGCCGCCGGGAGTTGTGTATGGTGATGGTGATGTGGTGCATGGTTACATGATGGCTTGGTGACTGCACTGCTATTGATAACAATGTGTCCCTTTGGCCGGAAACGTAAGACGGTTTGAGCGTTCATGATGTACCCAAACGAACACCCAGGCGGTCCTTACGTCCGGAGTGGTATTTGTATGAGAAAAAGCGGGCCAAAAGGCGCTTCCCTTTTTCGGAGACGGTCTTGGCGTTTCGTTTTTGGTATTAATAGAAAACCCGGAGAAACAGCAGTGTGAAGGAAAGGCAAAATTCCGATGCTTGGTCTAACCTTTTTACCGTCGCCAACATGACCCTGCTCTAATTCTGAGTGGTTTGTTTCCAAAACGCACATGGTCGCAGCTCTAGTTCTAACGCGACGCACCACAATGGCCGGAAACATAATCTCCGTTTGATATTTTGACATGATACACGCACGAGTAGTCTAGCCGAGATATTTTTCTCGGCGAGAGTGGTACTCGTATATATGTAGAAACGTGTAGAAAAGGTCGCCCACAGGTAGCGTATCAGGTTGTCCTCGAGCCTGGTATAGGTCAGTTTCGTGAGTTCGAATCCCCCCGAGTGCATACTCGTATAAATTCGTGGGGACTTTTTCTTGCGCACAAATTGCCTTGCGGAAAGCGCGAGAGCGTGACTGAGCAACACTCGATGAAAAATCGACGAGCAGTGGGATTGGGACCCTGTGCGCGATAAAAATTGAAGGCAAGAACCGGGGGGGAAGAAGGGACGACACCTGTGACCACGGCTTTGTCCAGAAGCTGGAAAGTAGATGTGTGTGGACAAAAATAATAATATTAATAGTAATATAAAAAAAATGCAGATGCAAACCTCGACAGCACTGCAACTAGTGGTGCCGGCTGCTCGCTACGTATATAATGCCTGTGATTTCGCTTGGTACAGATGGGAAAAATCAATAGTGACAGCATGCGGAGTGACGCCGGTTGCCTGTCATTGTGCTGGTATTCCCGGCTGGCGCATACCGGCGGTAGAGAGGGACCGCTGCTGTTGTGCCGTAACGCGGCTGCTGTGGATCTTGCCGGTTGTTTTTTGTTTGTTCGCCGATTTAGGCTGGTCTGGCTTGCTTTGGTGCTGGTGTTGATCGGTTGCGGGCATACGACAGGTAGGGGCTGAGTGGGGTAATACCTCTTAAGCTTGCATCAGAGTGTTTACCTGTGGCTGAAATTTGGAACGGTTACGCGCCGAAAATACATGTTTTGATGAAGTTTTTACTGAAGTGCTTGACGAAAGTGTCATGTTTTTCATAACTAGTGTGCATGCAGCATCATTTAGCCTTCAGACCCGCCATCTGGTACGCACCTATGACACTCTGTACAAGTATAAAGGTGAACTTGTGTATGCTGCATATTAGACCAAGTGCTCGGTACGCGCCTTCAATTTGAAACGTCAAGATTATGTTGCATACTTGCCTCGAAGTATGTACGTTTTGATGTTGCAAAAGGAGTTGTGTATTGCGCTAGTAGAACGTTTTTTTGCTAACCGTCAAGCCTATTCGTATGCAGTAGTCGCACCCTTCGGTCGAAAACGGCCTTTTCCGACTGGACATGTTTTTGACTGGATTCTTCTGGGCCTCCTTATCGTCATTCGAGTCGACTTGATAGTTCTGTGCTCTTTCTGGAGGCGGTTGGTGAGAGGGAGTACTGCTGTACGGCAGTGAACAGTCGGTTGGAAGCTCCGGGCTTTTATTCTCCGCGAGTACGCGTGCTTCCTGCACACGCGACGAACCTTCGTCCAAGCGGGTTGGTGGCGTGGGACTTGGCCGATAGCCGCCAAAGCTACGTTGTTCGTGGTGTTGCAGTCTGCCGATAGCCGCCAAAGCTACAGCAAGTGAGCCGTTGTTGGCAAAATATCATCCATACCACGCACTGCTGCCATCGTGTGACACACGCTGCTAGCGGGCGGAGGTAGGAACGTGTCACGCTGACTTACGGCGAGAAGCAACAGGGGTGATAGCAGCCAAGCCAGCGTCGGCGCTATTTTATTATCCTGCTGTATTGTACGTGGTGTGGGTGTGTGGCCGTATGTGTTCGTGGTGGGATGAGCGATGCGATTGGTTCCAAAACGTGTACGACCGAACAATCCGACTGGCTGTGCAAATCGGCTTGCTCAAGTTGAAAAAAAATGAGTCGGAAAAGCCATTTTGGACTGTTCAAGAAGACCGATTTGGTCTTCAGACAAAGAGAGCCTTTTTTGACTGACGGATCCGACAGTCTAAGAATTGGGCTCATAGCCTATAGAGAAGAGTGGATAAATGTTCCCCGTCCGAAACATGCCTCCTGTGTTTATTTAGAGTTTCGATGAAGCGCCTTGAACCTCGAAATCCGAAATCCGGGTTGTGCCCGTTCAATCCATCGTTTCGCCGTTTCTTTTGGGTCTGCTTGTTGTGTTTGCATGTTTTGCTACGTTCTTGGGGTCTGCTTGTTGTGTTTGTGACGAACCCCCATGCCTCGTCTCGAAAGGGATGCGTGATCAATGGTCAACTGACTTAAGGCAAGCAGCAAATGAGCACGCCTCCCCTCGTCGCCGCCACCCCCTTCCCTTCCTCACCCCACCCCCTTCACCCCAGGCCACCCGCGACAGCGTCCAGGAATATTATGGAAAAGTTCTTACAAAATCCGACGATCTCAAGACGAACGCGTGCACGACGGACGCCAACATGCCGGCGAGCGTGAAGGCTGTAATGCCGCTTTTACACGACGAGGTCATCATGAAGTACTACGGGTGCGGTATCGTCATGCCCGAGGAATTGGAGGGCTGCAACGTGCTGGACCTGGGGTGCGGGGCGGGTCGAGATTGCTACATTATTTCGAAGCTCGTGGGGCCGAAGGGGCACGTGGTTGGGGTGGACATGACGGATGAGCAGTTAGATGTCGCGAATCGTCACGTCGACTACCACACGAAGTCGTTCGGTTACGACAAGCCTAACGTGGAGTTCAAGAAAGGGTACATCGAGAAGCTCGCGGACCTAGGCCTCCCTGACAACTTTTTCGACGTGATCGTTTCGAACTGCGTCATCAACCTCTCCCCCGATAAGGACGCGGTTTTGCGCGAGGCGTACCGCGTGCTTAAGCCCGGGGGCGAGCTTTACTTTTCCGACGTGTACTCGGACCGGCGGGTACCGCAGGACCTGGTCGACGACCCGGTTCTTTTTGGGGAGTGTCTGTCGGGGGCCCTGTACTGGAACGACTTCCTGACGATCGCGCGCAGGCACGGGTTTAACGACCCGCGACTCGTGAGCGATTCTAGAATCACCGTCTCCAACAAGGCGATAGAAGCGACGGTGAGAGAGAGGGGGTGGGTGGGGGGGAGGGGGTGAATGGGAAGAATCTCTAGTTGCGTTGTAGGTTGATATTTGCGGGAGGGGATGATTGGGAGGAGTAGTTTTATTTGGGTGTGATTTAGCGTTTGCGCGCCCGTCTGTGCTCCGCCGCGCTGTGTTAATTGATTGGCTTCGTGTACTGCTGCTGTAGCAGAAGTATAACGAAGTACACGTCGATGAATGTTGTCTGGGGTAGGGTTACGCGTTTGGCTGGAATTCGTGGCTCTGGTAGATAGTGGTGAAGGACTAAAAAACAACTTAGTTTTTGTACGAAGTATTTATAAACACCACCCGTTGAGCCGCAAACGGGCCAGTCGCGCCAAAGGCTAAGACGCAGAACTCCGCCAACCTCTGTACCCGAAAAACTATAGTGCCTGGCCAACCCAATATCTTGTGGGCGAGATACGGTAAGCCAACTCACAGCCTCCCTAGATTTGAAGGATTCTAAAGGAGAGAGTTGTTATTTCCTGTTGAAGCGTATCGAAACATATGTCAAAGAGCCCTTTTTTGATGGGTTGGAGGAGAAATTGATTGTCTCCCTAGCGTAGCGAAATAACGGTTTTCTGGAGGGATTGGGACGCGGGGGGGTGGGGGGGGGGGGGCTGCTGGATCACAGCGAAAGAAATGTCGATTGCCGCCGCCTTGAGGAATTGAGGGGGAAGATACTGAGTTTCTCCCCATCATGGCGAAGTAAATGTACACGAATGATGTGTTGAGGGATTGAGGGCGGAAGGTGTACTTTTCTACCGCTGGGTCGTCAGAGCACAGTGGACTTGGATGAACGCTGTCTTGAGGGATTGACGGAGAAACCCGTGATTTTTTCTCCTGACCCGACTATCTACATAGGCGGGAGAGTGTATTTTCTCCCACACTCGTAGACACTTTGTCCTAGACACGCCGCACGTATCCCCTCTACTCCTGCAAAGTGTACTTCAAAATGTGTGATCCCCGCAACGAGGTCCTAATTGTTTTACGTGTAGCTATATACCCTGCAAAGATTCACACATTGGAGACATGGCGATCTACAGTAGATGCTCCACATCCTGTATCTACCGGTATGAGGTGTTTACGGTCTGTAGTCATGGTACAGACCCAACCCAGGGAACATGTGCTACTAGATCGTGCAGATGGTACGACTCCCACTCGGCAGCTCGAGCTAGATCGTACAGATCTTCCCTGAAATTTGTAGATCATTCAGTGGGTATCGGTGATCTGTCTGACGAGTGCAACGGTAGCAAGTTTTCACACATCCCATCAGACCCCCCAATTCGTGATGAATAGTTCGGGGCAGATATACGAGCATCCCTGATTTGTCTCTGATCTGTATGATCTGTGTAATCCAGATGACGTTTGCCGGGTGGCATGTGTATCGGACGACTTGTTTTCTGGCCCTCTGCATGCTGCGGCTGTTATCATATTATAGCGGAAATTTAGGCTGTACTGTAGATGGACCATAGATTATCTAGATCGTGATACATTTTTCCGTTCGGGCGTTGACTGGGGGGAGGAAACAAATAAATTTCCAAAGGGTCTGAAGGAACCGCCGGGTCTCCTTTCTTTCCTTGCGGCGTTTCCTCTCCTCTCTAATGACGTCACGCTCCGCCGCGGTTTATGGATTATTTATTATGGTATTTCCAAAGGAATTGCTGGGTTTCCCTTGCTTCCTTGCGGCGTTTCGCTCTCTTTATCTAATGACATGACGCTCCGCCGCCGCTGTATACACTTGGTTGTCATAGGTTGGACACATTGGGTTTTACTCGGCGACCTACCGCCTCTTCAAGCTGCCGGAGCTTGAGAAGGACTGCGAAGACTACGGGGAGGCCGTGATCTACAAGGGGACTGTGGAGTCCTCCCCCCACTCGTTTACCCTCGACAACCACCACACCATGGACACCGGCCGAGTCTTTCCCGTGTGCCGAAACACGTTGCACATGCTCATGGGAACGCGATTCGCGCGCCATTTCGATAAGATTGGGGACGGCAAGATCCACTACGGGATATACCCGGATTGTGGAAAGCCGATCCCTTTTGCGAGCGCGGGGGATTCGAGCGCGCCTGCGGTGGGGGGGGGCAGTGCGGCGCCTAAGGCGAAGCCGGCAGCCAGCAAAGGTGGTTGCTGCTAATGCGCCCCTCGCTCGTGTTGGCGTCTAACCAACGTCATGCATGTGACGAGGACGAGACGTTCTTGAAACGATGACTGTGACTGTGACTGTTTTGTTTTGTTTCTCTTTGGGCGGGAGCGGGGTGGTAGGCTAGACCGCCAAATTAATCTATGTCCGACGAGATTCCTCTAAAACGAGCCGTTTGTTGTTGAGCCTACATATGCCATTTTGTTCGCGTTCAACGCAAATGTTGAAAGAGAGAGAGAGAGAGAAGAGGCGGCTCGCTGGCTCGTCGGATTGGGAAAAATGCGAGGAATTTTTTCGTCGCGGTTTTAAAAATGGTAAGATAATGGACTCTCTGTCCACGCTTCTCGTGTAAATGGAGAAGATGCCGCCGCTGCCACCTTTTGCCGTGGGTTCTCCGGGCCGATCTCTGGTGTAGCCCGGATGAATCTTGCGAACGAACGGCTTACGTTGAAGTAGCGGCGTCGAACCCGTGCCGGGTAGGGGGCTCAGCTGGGCACGGTGCAGTACAGTAGAATACATTTTCCGACGTACCTGATGGACCGACGCGCCGAAAGAAAACGATATTTCGAAGAAAATTCGGAAAACATTCGGAGAAACTTCCCGTTTTTTTTTTTTCTTCTATAAAGGATTGCGTACAAGTTACACCTGCACTTCTCGGATTTTTGACGCCAAACCTCGAGGGCGGGCGTGTCGTTCCATTGTCGAAATAAGTCCTTGTAGCGTAGTTCGATCAATAGGCAGACTGAACGGTAGTTCTGCATATATACCAAGAAGAAGGGAGTGGCTTGTCTCTCCAATTTTTGGTGGTGGATTTGTTTTGGCACTCTTCGGTGGTGGATTTGATTTGGCACTCTTCGGTGTGGCCTTTTTTGAGAGGGTCCTTGTGTGTCAAATTCATCTCGACAGTTTTACGGGCCATTATTTGTTGGGGGTCAATTGATTCGCAGTGTTTTTAGTGCGGAGAGGACGTGCGCTGCCAGACACCCGGCGTATTATTGCGCCATTCGTTACACCTAAGTTTTTTTTTTTCTTTTAGCCATGTGAAGCGTATTTTGAGGGGAGACGGGGGGGAGAGAAACGATGATAAAAAACATTGGCGAGGAAGAAAAAATAGAACGTGGAGACCGAGGGTGGCGTTGAAGTTGTGCCCATGGGCGAGTAATATCTTCACCGTGTGCCACAGCAGCCGGTCTTTGTGGAGAGTTTGTTGTGCCTTTTTAGCTTTTACAGTGCGCGCTCAACAGCACCCGTATATCTTGGGCGGTAGAGCAACTCGTGTATATCAATAAACAACATGGAGTGATCACAAACTCTGGCACCTTCGTGCGAGTATATGGCGTGAAACGAATCCGCCCGACTTGCGCAACAGAGAGGTGCACTGCCTGTCCTTGCTGATGCCTGGCGCAGCGTGTGCTGTTTCTGCTAACATACGACGGCAAATACCACGAATATACAGCACTGCAACTTCTGTAAGCTTGCAAGCTGGGCCGGCCAAGAAACCCATAATCCGTCAGTCGGGCATATCTTTTGAACGACAGTGACCCACTGCAAACTGAGCATATCCTTGTAATCAGCTAGATGCGGTGGTCATTTTAAGCCCTCCAGCTTGAGAAGAGAATCTGCGAAGTTGGCACCGAAAATAGTGTTTGCCACTCACGTTTCCTAGTTTGAGCTTTTTTTTTTCATGATTTGTTTGTGTTGCTTTTTCTAAAATTGCTCGAAATACAAAGTGGATGGAATTGGCATAATTTTTCTGGGCATGTACATGTTGGGACGAGGAGTCGGGAGACACATGCTTTTCATTTCATGGGTCATTTCCGTTCGAAAGATATGGAGGAATCCCTGAATTATATGTAAATTTGTATGCAGAGGCACTCCGGTGGAAACTTGGCCATGCACCTCTCATTTTTTTAAAGTTAGGACCTGAAACTTTGACACGTGATTTGGACCAAGCTCACCAAAACAGTACTTGGCGAGCTCAAAAAAGAAAAAAAAAACGCCGACATACGACCTGCTAAAAGTTTTCCATGGTCATGAAATGGACGAAAAGTCCACGGATTTTCATTTTGTTTTTCGAGCAAGAAATGTCTCGGCGAGCCTGTTCTAAATTGCGTGTCAAAATTTCAGGTCCGAACTCGAAAAACTGAGCGGGGCACACCGATATTGGTTTGTTTTGAGCGTCTTGGCCGGCCCAGCTTGTACAACCTGTGCATGTTTTAAAAACTAAGTGGCAAAAGGCAACAGCAAAAAACTCGCACGGCATCGTTTATGGGAAAAGACAGCACGATACGGGCCGAATAACGCAGCGAGCGGCGAAAGAACATCGAACAAACTATAAAACGTGTTCATCGTCTGGCGGGACAAATCCCCGACGATGCGGACATCAAAGTCGGATCACACATGGCAGGGCCCCCACACCATTCACTTTTCCTGCAGCAAAATTGCTCCCACACCAATTCCAAGCAAAATGCCCCCAAATACGTGGGTGCAGTTATCAAGGGGACGACGGCAACAGTAGGGGCGGTACCCTCTTTTTCACCACCGGGTTTTGAGTCACTCGCACGAGTGACTCTGTACCTCACAGGCAAAAATGCTTTCAGACAATTTGTTGTTTGCGCAGCTTTGCCTACCATTCCATCGCGGATTCCCATCGCAGAGAGAGTTAAAACAGCACGAAAGCTTCACGTCTCCAACTGCTGGAAACCCTTTATGGGGGCAAATTTACTTCGAGTTAACATAGGGAAGGATTTTGGGGTTCTTAAGGGGTTAAGACCGCCAAAGGCACAGAGGGGGCACTCGCGCGAGTGAGACCCTGGGCCAGATAAAAAAGAGGCCCCAAAGGTGACCCCTACCTTTTAGCCTTGGTCAAGGGTTAAAGTTATGGACACCTTCGGGACACTTCGTCAGCACGTTGACCACGCCCTATACGTTATCCTCCCAGCAGGGGCGCAGCAGCGACGGCACTTCATGACAGGGTGAGTACGCCCCTCGAAACTGACTGATTTTACCCCCGACAACGTCCAATCTGGCGAAATGTCTCCCCACCCCACCAGAGAAATGCAAACCAGCAGTCAACGTAGTACGCGCAACGAGTAGTAGTCTATCGTAGATACCGGGAAGCCTCCAGTCCTGCCTGCTTGTCCTGCCGTCGCTCCACGCCTGTATTAATTCCTCATCTGACGCAAGCATCGGCGCGGGAATATGGTGCATCACCTTTTGCATAAATTGCAGAATTTTCCATTTTCCATCCCTTGGTGTGATAAAAAAAACCACCCTGTCTATTCGCGCAAAATATCTCTCCTCCCTCCCTCCCTCCCTCCCTCCCTTCCTCCCTCCCTCCCCCGCTCCCTCCCTCCCTCCCTCCCTCCCTCCCTCCCTCCCTCCCTCCCTCCCTCCCTCCCTCCCTCCCTCCTCTCGCTCGCCCGACGCTTGCTCACGGCGGGTCGCGCCGTGCGTGGCAATTTCGACTTCGATCAAACAGCTCAATCAGCAGTTACGGCGCCCGTGCCGCCGGCAGAAAAAAGCTAGCAGAAGGACCAACGAGATGCCAGATTCGATTAAAAGGCTCATTCTCGACAAACAAAAAAAGGCAGTCATGTCCTGGAACCGCTCCACATCAGCTTCCGCAGGGATTATTGGTTGTTTTGATTCACGAGTCCAACAACCTGGCGGGTTAGCTTAGTTTAGGACGATCCCAAGGTCCTGCCGGTCCCCCACTCCGATCCCGCCCTTCCCGTGCGAAGGATGTTTCGAGGCGGCCGCACGACCCCTGGGGCAGGCATGGCGCGCGCTCCTTCCTGCCTGGTCACGCCCGACCCTTCCGTGCCCCACCCAAACGTGCTCACTAAGAACTTAGGGGTGTGCAGGAGGTCAATGTCGTGAAGGTCAGGGAGGACGTCCACCAAAAAGTAGAACAGGTGGCCCACGGCGATACCCACGAGGCCTAGGAAGATGCTGCCGCCCGTGAGGAGCACGAAAGTAAGCATTACCCACGGGACGAAGGGTGCGCCGACTGGAACTCCCCAGTAGCTGACCGACAGCTTGGGGTTCTTCCTGCTCCACACGTAGCAGATGTAGAACAAGAGCGCCTGGGAAAAGAGGTACAAGGGCTGGTAGAAGAGAATCAGAAGCACCGCTTCCATCACCGCTACTCCGAACATAAGCATGTAGGCGTAGTCTGCGCTGCCCCCTCCCCCGCCCATGCTGAATCCATCCTTCTCGTACCTGGTAAAAACATGAACGAGCGAGCAAGCAAATAGAGGAGCGCCGGGCGTGGGGGGGGGTGTTGAAAAATGAAGCGTGCATTCGACAGGGGCATGAGCACCTTTTCGCCAAAAAAAAAATTGACTGACGGGAACTCCAGAAGTATTAAGCCCTTTGGGATTTCAAACGGAAAAACTGACGAAAAAAAATACGGTTACAGCATCGGCCACATGAAGCAATCCGAGCTCCTGCTGGTGTAAGAGACGCATTGGAACCGCAACGCAGAAAGCTCTGAGGTAAGCCCTGACGCATGACGATACTCGAATTGCCTCAAGCTTGTCCTAGACGCTCGATTAGACCGCGCTCGTCGCTTTCCGGCGTGTATGTATGGCTACCAAAGGGTTAATAGACTATATTTACGGAGGAACATGTGGAAGACAGGGTCGTAGATACCTATCGTAGATCTCGTACATGCATGCGCGAGAGGAAACGTCACCGGTCAGGCAATACACGATCCCGGGTCGCGAGCGGTGTCACCCGTCATAGACGGCGCTGACCCGTCCCCGGAAGGTCAGCCACCGAGAGATGATCCCGCCGCGTGACGAGAGGGCATAAGCCCACCGTCACTCTAGCTTTAGCATCTCCTTGCTACAGCTAAGAAATAAAGGTTTCAGCGTGCGCCCGCTGTGAAGGCGATCGTCAAGGGACCTCAGCACCGCGACGCCCTCTCCGCTTCGACTTCAGCTCCGCAACGCCCTCTCCGCTCCGACGCCAGCTAAGAGACGAGTACAAGACTTCCGGGACCGCCCTCTCCACTTCGACACCAGGATCCGGGAGAGGCCAGGCTCCATAGTGGTGACCACCGTCGGATCATCAAACCATAAACCGCCGTCAAAGAAAAAACAAAATGCAGCGCTCAGGAGCTCGCTCCAAAAAGAGCCGCGGCAGGGCCCGCAAGGCAGCGCCGGGGAATTCCTTTGCGGCCCTCGCACCCACCGACCAGGGCGGACCGGCCGAGACTGACGAGGAGGAGCCGAGCGCTGCAGGTGATGCTGGAGCGCTTGGTACAACACCAGACTTCACCGCCACCACGACGCCTACACTATCTGCGGGAGCAGTTGGGAAGGGCTCGAGCCTGGCGGAGGATATCCTCGCCGCGCCGAGCACGCTCCCAGCCAACGAACCGGTCCGTGTCGAGACGGCGGCCTATCTAAGGAAGTGTATGCTCGACGGCACTACGCCGCCAGCGTGGGTCTTGGAGCTGGTGCTGCCTGGCAGCAGGAAAACCGTTGGTGGGCCTTGCGACAAGCAGATCGCAGAGATGAGAGGAGTACCGTCGCCGCAGCAGAATTTCGATGTTGTTTTTGAACGCGTGCGGAGTCCTCCAACACCCGCCGCGCCTATCCAACAACAGTCGAGTAGCTCTGACAGCAGCCGTACCTCTCCGCCTGACCAGTCTCACCCAGCCCCTCTGACAGCACGTACCACCTCTGCCGTAAAAGCATTTCTCACAGCACGTACAACCTCTGCTGTAGCACCCCCGAGCTCACACCACCACCACAGCAAACACGGAAAATTTTCGATGAAAAAATCGGATCTGCCCCCTTCGCTCAGGTTGCACGGTTTACCAAATGAAGATGTGCCCGAAATCATGGCGCTCTTCCACTCTCGCGTCCGCTTGCACGCCCCTGACGGCACCCCTGACTCGGTTATCGACCACCACGCCGTGAGATACTTTGCACACTTAGTGACCGGCGGAGCAGCTAGCACCATGCACCAAGTACAGTGTGAGACGTTAGAGTGGCGCACAGACAAAGAGCTAGCACAACTGAACACGGAAGATGTAGAAGTTAGAGCACCACACAACTGGAGCGAGTGGGTGGATGCTTTCATAAACATGTTTAGCCCAGTGAACCGCATCGTCCTCCTCGCTCGCGCCGTCTCTACCCTACAGCAAGGCAGTAGTGAATCCGTCGACTCTTACGGACTGCGTGTAACTCAAGCATACGCGCGCCTCCGCGGCGTCACCAAATAACGAACAGGTTGGCAAACACAGTTGACTCAGCTGTAGGCACAAGAGTCAACAACGGTGATGAGAGTAGCACCAGCAGACATGGCAGTACACACTCGTGTCTACCATGATCCGACGGGCACTCTACCCGGCATTCCGGTGGGAATAGCCGGGGCAAGGAGACGTGAAGAAAATTGTTGCACCCAACGGGGAGAGGCCGTAAGAAACGTGACACTTCATGCCCGTGCCCGACACTCCGTTCCGAACGGGACAAGACAGCAACACCACCGTCAAGCCACAAAATTGTTCGAACACTAAACACACACGGGGAATGAAACCCACGCGACTCCGTCCCACCTAAAACGAAGTCACACGTTAATGCACCTAGATCAACCGAGCCGACTCCGAGTGAAAATATCTAGGCGGACCCGCCCACAAAAGAGAAATCACGAGACAATTTCGCTGCCCGTGGTTCCCAGAACAGCAACCACGAGGGGTGCACCAGTACGTGTGGCCACACGGAATACGTGCGTTGAGATAATAATTGGAAACCCCATACAAGTCCAGTATTCGCTGTCAGCATGCAAGCTCGAAAATGTAAGCACATTCGCTGGACCGGTGTTTCACACCCGTGTTTACGAAACACGTCAGTTATAAAGAGTGGATGCACGCATATAACAGCTGCTGCGTCTCGATCCGATAAATCGACACCCCGTTTCCTAAAATTTTCATCCTCCCGATGACCGCTACAATACCATCCTTAGCTAAGATGGGCTTGCAGCGAATACAGAGGGAGGTAATGTGGAAGACAGGGTCGTAGATACCTATCGTAGATCTCGTACACGCATGCGCGAGAGGAAACGTCACCGGTCAGGCAATACACGATCCCGGGTCGCGAGCGGTGTCACCCGTCATAGACGGCGTTGACCCGTCCCCTAAAGGTCAGCCACCGTAATCCCGCCGCATGACGAGAGGGCATAAGCCCACCGTCACTCTAGCTATAGCATCTCCTTGCGACATCTAAGAAATAAAGGTTTCAGCGTGCGCTCGCTGTGAAGGCGATCGTCAAGGGACCTCAGCACCGCGACGCCCTCTCCGCTTCGACTTCAGCTCCGCAACGCCCTCTCCGCTCCAACGCCAGCTACCAGACGAGTGCAAGACCTCCGGGACCGCCCTCTCCACTTCGACACCAGGATCCGTGGGAGGCCAGGCTCCATAAACACAATAATAAGGACCCACGATACGCACAAAACCCTATATATTCCATTGTTTTTACTAACCACATTTGGTCCAAGGTTTATCTTCCCCTGTGAAATAGACTAAGTAGACTGTCCGATATCGTTCGACTCCCATTTTCCCTTTACAAAATGTATGCCTTACATACCTACGCCATTGGAGTGTTCATCGGGACAAGCGAACATTATTTTTTCTTGAATTCGTTTTCTGGGGTGAGCTATGGAACTCCTTGAGTGAGAATAGATGCACCTCCTACCGTTCCTATCAGTAGCATGCGTGTAATGTCAGGATTGGAGATGGAACCACCCAACAGCGGCGTCGACTGCGCGTGGCACGAGCTTCCCGCGCACGAGGGCCGGTCAGTGCTCGCGGGGATACCAGCGGCGCGGTTTTCAAGATGGGAGACCCGCGATTTCGCGTGCACGGCGCATGGTGGACTGTCGGCGACGGCTTGGCCGGCAGTCCTGATTTATCTTATCCTCCGTATGCAGCATTTTGTGAGCGTAGACAGACAGACAGATAGATAACTGGACACCACAACTCACTGCATCACGTATGAACCCGATGAACGCGCCTATGGGTTAGGCGTACCACCACGAGTAAAAGTGTAACGTGTACCAGGTATAACAAGCACGGGACAGCAAATGTATTTGGTACCAGCAGTTCCTCAGGTCATGAGCCCTGTCAGTCGGCACTTTTAGGGCTCTGATAAGAGCCCGTCCCACCGCAGCACAGATCTCAAATCACACCCGGGCTTCAGCCGCCGCCCGCGTCGAAACGAGAAAGCGCCAGCCTACCCCCCCGTTGCCGCCTTATACCCAGGATGACTATACCTTAATTATCTTTCTGGCGATTGGGTAAACAAAGGCAGCCCCTTTAGAACTGCACCCACGTTTTCTTGGGGACGATGTATTAGGAGTGCGCGTGGGAAACATTTCGGCAGCAACCAATAGGTTAGGTACACGTAACAGTGAAACACTGACACGTCTCGACGCTCTGTCTGTGCTTGGGGTTGCCGAGGTGGCACCGAAGTGTCTGTTAAGAGCACTTGCGAAGAAGAAATAAGACAGTTTGAAAATGGCGCTTATGTGGCCAAAACATGGAAACTAAGGAGAGTTACAGAGGTAAGTGTGGATCACTCACGACTGCCGCAGCGGTGTCGTGAAAAAAAACGAACAATACCTACCTCGTGACGAACGACGAGCTTTGTGCGAGGAACGGGCGATGCCTTCCCTCGTTGTCACGGTGCAATGTCCATGCTACGGGCAGATGCACTCTACGGGTGGTTGCACTAGCCGACGGTCCGACCTATAGCAATTTCCTGTAATGTTCCCTACAACATTCTCAGATCCGTATGGTGGTAAGCTAGTTATCCTACAATGTAGTCAACGTCCAGAAATATATCTTGTATACAGTGCGTCGGTGAGGAAGAACAAACTTTAATCTCGCCGCATGCTGTATTTCCCCGCATCTACATTAAAAGATACTTTACTCGTGCCAAGTGATTGCACATCAACAAAGACATGGATCCCGATATCCATATATGGATCCTAACATCCATAATTCAATATACAGTGGGTCAATATACAGTGGGTCAATATACAGTGGGTCAATATACAGTGGGTACCCCGATTAAGAGCACCCGAGTTAAGAGCATTCGGGAGTTAAGGGCGGCCAACTCGGCATGTCCCGCCACACTAAAAGCTACATGTTTCCCACTACAGATAATGGCGTTTAGTAGTTAAGAGCGCATGCTTCGGCTTGCCACGGCGCGCTCTTAAATCGGAGTACCCGCTGTACTTCCATCCACGTATGTGGTGTGTGCGTCAATATATCCCAGGCTGCCAAAAAAAAACAGTGCTGCCGTGGTGTGTGCGACACCCCGTACAACACGCAAAGACAACACCCCTGCAGGGGCCAATTGGACTTCAGAACCGACTTTCTCTCTAAAACCGAGAACGGCGTCCACCTATGGAAAAATTCTCGTCAAAAATCTCGGGATCAATTTCAGCCCCCGTTTTCTCCAAAACAGCCGGGCACACACAACGAAAAAGACGGCTTCGGGCAGATCTCTTTCCAAAGACGTATCGCTCGGCGTTTGCACTTTCCCCGTTGTCGAGAAAATAAGCTTTCCTTGAAATCCGTCCGGGGGGGGGGGGTGTTATCTTGGATGCTATACGGTGTACCGCTGTTATTTGCAGGGCATTTCACGGGTCAGGTCGAGTCAGGGTAACCCGTCCCAACCCCCGAGATATTTTTAAACCTCCTGATCTGACCCCACCCGACCCGACCCATCCCGTGACATTTCAAACACCTCCTGACCCGACCCCACTCGACCCGCGAGATTTTGATCACCTCCTGACATGATCCGCGGGTCGGGTCATACCCGTGGAAAAGCTCTGGTTATTTGGTGCACAACCAAAACGACGGCCCAATGAACTGGAGATACAACAGTGGTCCCTCTAGACTATACTCTTATTGTGCCGGTATGTGCACTATAGAGGGAAACATCGGCACTATAGCGGCAACCGGCACCACTCCCCATACTGACACTACGGGCGGTTCTCCTCTGTGCCAAAAACAATTTCACAGGCACTATAGCGGGCAACCTCCACTAATCGACCGGCTCTACAAAGGAACTCTAATGCTGTACCGAATCAGCCCCAACGCCATGTCGTACGACGGCTCCCTCCTCGCATGCAGGGGAAAACGCACGCGTTACACAGAACACACCCGCATATAAACGAATCGCCCGCAACTCCTAAAGGAAAAGAGAACCACGCGAACAGCACGCCATCGAGACGCCATCGAGTCTCACGAAAAACATGAACCAAGCCTTTTGAGCCCCAGGTAAAGGCAACCATTTTCTTCGTCACGGATGGGATCTAATCAAGTGTCTAGGATAAACAAGCAGCACTG
The DNA here is from genome assembly GCA_012845835.1 of Undaria pinnatifida. Classification (NCBI taxonomy): domain Eukaryota; class Phaeophyceae; order Laminariales; family Alariaceae; genus Undaria; species Undaria pinnatifida. Next base: position 6,300,794 of record JABAKD010000009.1, on the reverse strand, counting down.
TATGGGTGTCGCCGTGCAGCTCGCGTGTTTTGCAGCTCTCTCCCCGGCAATTCCGACACATCCCATACCCGCAAGTCTGCGTTATTTCACGTTGCCGATGCTATAATCGCCATTTGTTTCCGACACATTTTTCTCTCTGCAGCCACAAAGGGGTTGACAAGCCGAAATCGAAAGACATGGTACAACAAGGGAAAAGGCAAGGGAGAAGAGTTTTACGCATCGCGAGCCGAACAAAGAATAATCCGTGGTTTTGGTTTTCAAGCAAGAATAATCCGTGGCTTGCTGTAAGTGAGAATAACAAGGCGTGTTGGTTACATTCTCTGTGTGAACTATCCAGCTTCATGGCAGCAACGTGGCATTTTTTGGAATATCGCGTGGGTGGCAATACCAAAGTGGGTACAACACGGAACGGCGCCCAGTTTATCGAGTGATACCATATCGAGCGCCGCACAGCCCAACCCACCTTAGGCGCCTCCAGCTACGATGACGAAGGTGGTGACGATGATGCCCCCACATGACCTGAATTTCCTGTACCTAGCCCGTGGTACCAAACGCGGCTACAAAGGCTCCCGACGGCAGAAAAATACGTGTAATACAACAATAGTATATACGTACGCCGCAGTGCCAATACGCATTAAAACGGCATTGTGCGCTGCGGTGTGCCATCCTGTATTACCTGCAACACCAAATCATACCGCAAACATTCTTCAGGTATACTCCGTGTATGCGCACCGCACCTGATAGAGAACATGCCCACCGAGACCATGTGGAACAGGGTCGGGATGCTAGGTGGTCCCGGATAAACCGCCGAGGACACGAACCGCCAGAGGTGGAAGTTGTTCCAGACCAGCGGCCAGGAGAGCGCGTACTGGATGGGGGAGAAGACGCCCACAACTTCGCAGAACAAGGTACCAACCATGCCCACTATTAAAGCCCTGGAGATGACTGGGACGTTCCGGAACAGCTCCTCCGGGCTGCTTCCGTCCCCGCCGCTGACGAACCCAAAAGGCATGGTTGCTGCACCAAAATCAAGAGACAACAAGATGGCACGCGAAGTTTGCAATAAGTTATAAATATAACACATAAGGCACACAACTGGTACCGGGTACCCATGGTTAATGTATCATCATTTCTACTTCCCAGCCCAATCGCAAGAGGTTTTTCCCTCAGCTACCTTCTGGATAAGCCGTAAGATATACCTGATACATACAAATGAGCACTTTTCCTGACGACCACAAACTAGTACTTTTCATACGCCACGCTGTCGTCTAGCCATCACCACTGCTATCCAACAAACACAAGACACAGCACGTCGTCGACGGGCTACGCTTGTATTATATCATACAATATCTATTTGAAGTATCCAACGTTTGGAATTGGAACGTACAAACAGATGAAAAAATAAATAACAAGCGGCAATTGAACTCGTGAACGTTCGTATAGCCTACATAAGCCGCGCGTCGCTAGAGGCAAGATCGGCAAATAATAGGCATGCACCTCGCGTGCGACTTGGCACAGCAGTAATCGTGTCTCAGGAAAAACTACTCGTAGATGTGTTTTTGGCTATAGTCCCGCGCAACAGGTAGGAAAGCAAACCCTTGGTACACGATACAGTTGCAGCTCGATACGCGGTGTAAGAGCCCCTCACAATAGGTCACTACTGTTGCCGCTTACACGTCTGCAGCCTTCTCCAAACTATCACACTAACATACGGAAAATAGTACGGCATCGGAACTGTTTTCAGAAAAGTTTAGGGCAGACGACAGAAAGCGGTATACCGCCACCATTCCGCGCCACCGTGCGGTACACCAGATTACACCTAGGTTTTTGACCCCGATACGCGACGCTGATTGGTCAGCTCAGCCTCGTACCGGTTGTTGACACCAACTCCTTGCGGTACATCGTACCGCGGCTTCTCAGCTCGGGCGTCACCGTTTCCTGACGCGACCCATAACGCTTTCTGTAGCAAAATACACCATGCGGACCGATTTTGCCCCAGGCTCTTCACCGCCCATAGCCCTTCAATTTCCGGCCGAATCTCAACCATGGGCACAACGTCATGTAGCATCCATAGAACGACGCGCTTTCATATTCCTTCACATTTCAGATCCCTTCAGAACAATCATTGCAACACCCCTTCCGCACACAGCACGAACCGCTGCTCAACCATACATAGCTCGCACCATACGTAGCAGCTCGCACACCCCACGTACACGTATTGTAGATGTTGCTGCTGCTGTTGTTGTTCTCACATAATCAAGTCCGTGGTCACAGGACAGGCTCCAGTATTGGGTTACGAGGCATGTATGGATGGCGGGGAAAAGGCTGGGGCAAAGGGACAAAGAGGGAGTGACGGTCCCGCTACACGCGAACGACCCTGTTGGCCCAAACATACACCCGATGACGTCCGCCGTCCGCCTTGCGAATTCGTACACCGCATTACGTTGAAATCCACGCAAGGAGAAGACGCCACCACTTAAAGTTGGTAGTCAAGAACTTGGCCACACTGGGGATGCCCGGAAAATAACCTATACGAATACACTACCCATACCCTAAACCTATTAAACAAAAAAGAGGTTCTTGAGTGGTGACGTCATCTGTGCGGTCGTACACTACTGGTTATGTACGACACAACGGCTTTCGACTACTGTATTGACATGTGGACCTTGAATTATCGGGAGTATGTTACATGTAGTCTTGTGCATGGCCTTCTACATGCAGTTTTGTAGCCATGCAGTCAGTCTACCGACACAGATATGGTCGGGTAGGTTTGTTTTAGCCGAAGGCACAAGGGGTATGGATGCATGCTCTGGCTTAGAAGCGTTTCGCCGAGGCGAGGAAGATGGGTTGTGGAGTGTAAAAAAAGTGAGATTCGTTGGGGGTAGGTATATATCCATATCTCTGAAGGAATCCGAAACATGAAGGAATACGAAAGCGCGTCGTTCTAATGGATGCTACATGACGTTGTGCCCATGGTTGGGATTCAGTCGGAAATTGAAAGGCTATAAGCCGTGAAGAGCTGGGGCAAAGTCGGTCCGCATGGTGTATTTCGCGACAGAAGGCGTTATGGGTCGCGTCAGGAAACGGTGACGCCCGAGCTGAGAAGCCGCGGTACGATTTACCGCAAGGAGTTGGTGCCAAAAACCGGTACGAGGCTGAGCTGACCAATCAGCGTCGCGGATCGGGGTCAAAAATCTAGGTGCATTCTGGTGTACCGCACGATGGCGCGGAATGGTGGCGGTATACCGCTTTTTGTCATCTGCCCTATTTTTTACGTGGCCCAGCATATTTTCTCCGTTTTTGATTTTGCTCGAATTTTGCCGGACATAGCTCCTTCGGGTAGGCCAGGGGTCGGGGTCGGGGTCAAGCGTTTAGAGTGGATTTTTTGGCGCATTAAAAAAAACTGTCGTCTCAAAATACTGGAAGCACACGGGGGGGCACACGACATTCCCCGAATCGCATACTAAAACAATACCACTTCTTTAGTGTTGTGGCGAGGGCGGCTCCTTATGTCCGTGCCGCTCTTATCTACGATTGAGTATCACATACCAGGTAGGTTCAAGTATAGGCTCCGCGATCAAACAGGTTTTGTCATGGGCGTTGCAAGGCATGACAAGCCGATTTGACTGCTCTTAGGTCCGTTTTCTCTTTCTATGGAGGCTCTCAAACCAGGCATCCTACTGTACGTAGAAAAACGCCCTTTGGGGTATCATATTATAGGTACTGGCTGTCGTGTTCATAAGCAACTATTAATAAATGTGAACAGGGCAGAAATAAGAGGTCCATGGTGTTGTGCAACTAACGATATTATTAAGGTCAAGAGCTACTTGTGCAGAGCTGATTGCCCTGTGCTGTGCTGTGTGCTTGGTGGAGATGTCACGTTTTGATCGGCAGTGTACCGGTGTAACTTGCAAAAAAAAAAAACTTTGTGAGAATTGAGTATGTCCGAAAGACAGCACAGCACAGCACAGCACGGCACAGCGTCGCACCGCAGGGCAAGGTACGGCACCGCACGGCGTGCGCCGCGCTGCTAGACTCTAGCTGGGCTGAGCTGAGCTGGAAGTGCATTTTTTGTTGTTCAATCACGTTTTACCGGTACCTGGTATGATACTCACGGCACAGCGCCGCACCGCAGGGCAAGGTGCGGCACCCCACGGCACTGCACGGGACTGCGCCGCGCTGCTGAGCTATAGGGGGGCTGAACTGGGGGAGTGCATTTTTTGTGATTCAACGTTTTACCGGTACCTGGTATAATACTTGAAATGATTCCTGGCATGTACGAAAGAGTAAGTGCAGCAAAGCACGCAGCACAACACGGCACAGCACGGCATAGCACGGCACAGCACTGTAGCGCAGCGCACGGCGCTGCTGAGCTGAGCTGAGCTGAGTTGATGAGACAAGCTGAGCTCAGCTGGGGCGTAAAATGATACCTGATAGTTCGTGCAACTGAAAAAAAAGGTGAAGAAAGAAATCAAAGAAAAGCTGGACCGTTCCGCAAGTAATGGAAGGAGGCGGTGTCTAAGCGGGAGGCGTGGACAGGCCAGGGATGCACCAACCGAGCCCTCTCGGAAAAAATACAAATATAAGTAGCTCTATACCCAGGGCCAGTATGGATGGCTCAGGTCTGGGAGAGATCAGTTAGGGGTGGCATCAGGGTGCGAAGCCGGAGCAGGTTCGGATGTGAAACGTTATATTTTCATACCCAGTGTGCAACAGGGGGTCGTCGTGGGAGGGCTGTGATGGTACGGCCTTGGAACGACCGTAACTACCCCAACTCCAACGTGCAATTGGCCGCTTTTGTAGTGATAGGATGGTGTTTTGTATTCGGGATAGTCATGAGATAAAAAGGTACGCGCCTCTTAGCTCAGCTCGCCATAACGATCCTGAGGAATAATACTAAGCTTCTTCTCTTCCGCTTCCGAGCTATAAAAGTGAGCGACACCGAGGACATGCTTACTTGGTCGACCTGCAGGGATACTGTGTCTCATCCCTATCTCCTAACAAATGGCGTCGTTATCAGGACGAACATGGGTTCAAGCCCAGGCTGCGGTCTTCTGCACGCTCTGGCCGAGGTGACCACAACTCCTCACGCTCGAGCCCCCCCGACCCGGACCAGCAAGGCTCTTCCGATGAGAATGCTGCAGAAGCTGAACCTCAGGAGAGCCCGCCCGAGCACCCATCCTCCGGCAATCAGGACTCAGACCATCGAGACCCCACCACGACGGATGCAGGTGGTGGACCTTCGGGGAGCTCCCTCGAGCATCTATCCTCGAACCTGTTGGAGGAGAAGCCACGGCAGAAGTCCGAGACGGAAGCGGTGCTGCCCCGTCTTAGCTCGGAGGAACACCGGCGGGAGCTCTCCTCAGGTTCGGCGACGCGCCCGCGCTGGGTCTCTTCGAGCTTGGCTGCGCGCCTGCTGTGGGACCCATCCCACGGCAGGGACACCCGCGGCGGCTCGCTGAGTTCGGCAGCAGATGTGGAGAGGACCCAGCGAGCGATGGAGGCCGCCATTGCAACGATGCTCCAGCGAAAGCGGCGCCTCCAACAGGTTCAGCGAGACATTGCGGAGGCCGAGTGCGCGGAAAAGAGGGCGGTTGCGGCGGCAGCGACGGCGCGGGAAGCTCCTCTCCGCAGCACCCAGGAAGCCGCGAGGGGAGCTTACGCAACACCCCGCGCTCCGCCACGCCAACAGGGCGGGATCTTGCTGTCGGAACAACCTGGGGACTCTGCGTTCTTTGAACGCAGTGTCCTGTATATGGCCGCCGAGAAAAGAGAGAAGAGTTCGCGACTGAATTGGGGGAAAGGGTCGTGATCACGGCCTCAGCCCTCCTCAAGTCAGCCCGACTGAGGTCTATGCGTCAAGCGTAGTCGCTTTCGGTGGGGATGGCGTGGTGCAGCATGTACCACAGTACGTGGCAGGGCCAGAATAGGGCCGCCCCGACCTTGGCCCTCGTGAAAGCTCTTCGCAGGGCCCATGACGACGCCCGAGGCATCAATCGTACTATGGCCGAATCTGGAGGATGCTCACCACGAGCTCCGTTGCAAAGAGGACGAGAACGGGGACCGGGGGCAAGACCATCGTCGCAGAAGTGGGGGTTCTGGTGGAGGAAGTGGAGGAGGCAGCGGAAAGGGTGGTGGCAGCGGCAGTCACGGTGGGGGTAGCAGCTCACACCACCGCCGTGGAGGAGGCGGCGGAAACGGAGCCGGCGGTGACACGTCAGGGTCTGGGGCAGGTGGTGGAGCTCCCGGACGACGTGAGGGCGGTGGTTTTGGGAGACACAACCGGGGACATGGTGGCCGCAGTTCGGGGGGCGGTCAAGATGGACGCAGGGATGGCGCAAGACAGCTCTTCAAGCTTCTCCAGCTCGACCGCGGATTCGAGTGCCGACCAGGGCGAGGTCAAGGTGGTGGCGGGAAAAGGGCAAGTGACTTCTTCCCTGGTGGATATTGCTCCCTTCGCCAAGCGGCTGAGTAAATTGACTGAGGCGGACGATCGCGCTCAACCTCTCTCTTCGGATTTGGCCCGCGCTCGTACCTTCGCGATTGCCATTGCCGCTGCGACAGCCAAGGCTACGCTTGACGACTCGGTCAACCGTGCCTATGTCAAACTTCCCCTCAAAGACGTAGCTCGCATTTCTGTGCTGCCGTTTCCCGCATCATTAAACAAGTCTGACGGCGCGCAACGACTCACATGCTCGGTTAAATCTGCAATGCCTGATATTATCATGCGCTGCGACAGCCGTTGTACAGAGGGCCTACGATCACCCACGTGGGTACCCGGTTGGGACCACCCACCCCACAAGATGTTCACACGTGCTATAACACCTGGCAAGTCCACGACCGCCCACATGACGACCGTGATCGATGTCTTTTTTGTGACAAGTGTCACGGTCCATGGAGGGGGGGGCAGCTGGACCTGAGGCCTTCACCCTCCTGTTGCGCCTGCTGATGACGCACTTTGACCGGGTAGACACGGGAGAGGGGTACACTAAGTTGCATATTTTTGGAGTGTGTAAAGGCACGCCCTCTCGTGATTTCAGTCGGGAGTTTCGCGTGATAGTGTCGACAGTCGCGGGGAGCGAGCGTGTCTTGTCTCCGGGGACAGATGTGGTGTTGGAGGTGGCTCGAATGGCGGTGAATGAGCAATTTCCGATTCTTATGCCTACGTTGTACCCTGATTCGAAGGCAAAGGATCCGAGGCCATACGTTTCGTTGGATGCGATGTGGAGGGCTTTTAGCGACTTGGATCATAATAAGATACCTGCCGTCAACGGCGAAAAACATTTTTCTCTGCCTGTTTTTTCGAAAGGAGCGCGGTCATCCGCCCCGTCGGGGCCTCGGCCCGCGGGTCATGGGCGGGGCCAGGGCCGAGTGCCGTCCCAGTCGCTTTCGTGGCAGACAAGATCGAGCCATAATCCCATTGTCATGCCCATCAACGATTCATCTGACCCTTGGCTTGCCAGACATCCAACTGCTGGCCACTTGAACATCACTATGCAGAGGTTTTCGCCGTTAGCGCCTCGTTTAAGGCCGACGACCCTCCCCTCTGGAGCGGCCTTCTTTCACCCTCCGCTCGCGCTGCTGCCCTCAGAGTAAACCGGGGGCCTTGTCTCAATTGTCACGCAGACAGTCACTCCTCCAAACATTGTAGGTATTAATTAATTAATGCGAGCGGCTGTTCGAACCCTGAAAAACTTGGCCAATTTGGCGACGACGACACGTGCCGACGATGGCAAGCACGTATGATAAGCTACCGCCGCGACGGTGAATATTCTCTCACCCGAACAACCACAAGAAAAATCGTCGCCATCTTCCAGGTCAATCGCGAGGGTATCACCAGGATCAGGGCCAGGTAAGCAGTCACAACGGTAACACATACACGTCGGGTCACCATGGTGGTATCCCGTCCTCGCTCGTCTCTTCTGCCCCCGCTCCTGCTCCTGGAATGCGTTTTGGAGCCGCCCACAACCCGGGCGGAAACCTGCACGCGCGCCAGCCTGGTACATTCCGTATTGACAAGTGGCAGCTCGACGGCGGTGCGGCACACCCGGCCCGTCCTCCGACGGGACTGTCGGGAACACCTTTTTTTGTTTTACAAGGTGCTCGTGTACCTGCTGCTAATCTGTCCAATAACGCAGCACAAATTGCCGCTGTCAAGGGCCCACGGGCTCCTACGCCGTCTGTTGAAGATTCTCACGGCGTCGTACCGGCGGCGGGAACCAGCGCTTCGAGAGTGATTCCCCTCAAGTCAGGTTAATTCTTCGACGACGGGAACGCGCGCTTCCAGCGCCGTTCCCCTCGGCCATTGTCCGAGTTCGGTAAAGGGAACCCGCGCTTCCAGCGCTGTTCCCCTCAGCCGCGGCATAAACTCGGCAAAGGGGGTATGCGCTCCAAACGCCGCGCCCATCACAGGGATGCGTGGTCAATGGCCAAATGACTAAAGGCAAGCAACAAATGAGTACGCCCCCCCCCCCCCAGGCACCGCGCAGCGATAAGGCTGCGATGACGGCGTGTCGCCTTCTTAAGCGAGCGTGTTCATCCCCTCCTCGACCTGACCATGTGGTGGCGGTCGGTTTGAGGTGTGGGAAGGCCGACCCTGAAACATTTCTTCCAGACCACGAGGTGGCGGTCGGTTTGAGGTGTGGAATGCCAACACTAAAACACCGAGATCTTGCGCGAGGCTCGATCCGGTGTTTCCTCGCGATAACAGCGGGGGCTCTATCCTTTATCCCATCAAGGAGGAGTCGACAAGATTAGCTACCTCGTCTCCCTTTTCCAAGAGGTGAAAGAGCCTTCTCGGGTGGAAGTTCTATTTGTTGCCACCTACCCGAGCCCAGCTCCTGAAGACGCCCATAGGGCCATAGCTTCTGACGTCGGCCCTGGGCTTCCGCTGTCAGAACACGGGCCCGTATGTCTTAACGGGGGAGACATACTGGACGACTCCATTTTTGTGTTGCGTTATTTTTTTATGAGGTGTATCATGTGGATCGTACTAATCCATGTACCAATACCGATATGATACACGTGTACACAGATCATACGAAACGGTACTTGTACTGCTGTACACGTGTACACCTTGAACTGTAAGACCGAGTGGAGTAAAACAGGAAAAACGCGGCAAAAGCAGGAGACTTTGTACGAGTATTCAAAAGACACAATAAAAACAGAGTACGATCGTACCAGGCACCAGGCATTGCTGTAAATCAATAAAATTACTACCAGGTACCTGTCCATCAAACGAGCGCTTCGCGTTAAATACCAACAAGCTCTTCGCGTAAAATACAAACAAGCTCTTCGCGTAAAACAGACCTGCCGCTGCGATTCTAGAAGTACTCAGGTTGTACCGGTGCGGCCGATGGACGACGGACCCTGTTGCACACCGAAAAACTACAAGACGTGTATGGTGTCTTCGATATCCATTCACTGCTGAGCCACTGAGCAGCAGTTCTGCCTTGTCTACGCAGACTACAGGTCACAGTTGTCTCTCCACCAGTCCAGCAGTACGTCCGGCCAAGGGTAGTCTCCTGTACCAGAGGGTACAGCAACACCAACGATGCTGTTGGAAGGCTTGGTGCAGTGGTAAGGTAAAACGGTTTCTTCGTCGATATTGGCACGTATTGCTTGCTGTCTATAGTCTACACGAAGAACAACGGACCGCTGAACGTCGACGAGTTTCCCAAGAGGACAAGTCCAGGAAGAAAAACGCCAAGAACAAAAACATGAAGTTCAAAGCACTGCTTCAAAGTGCTCGCAGCAGCTTGCCGTGAGACCTTACGCGGAGCAAACCTCGAGAGAATGGCGCACCACGTACGGGAGCCAAAACAAGTGTTTCACGTGACGTGGTTTGTGCCGAATATCGCGAGTGGATGAACTCTTGAACCGCCCAATTCGCACCTCTCTGCACCTACCTGGAAAGCAAGTCAGCCAGCTGATGTCGATTTTCTCGTTGCACGCCCCCAGGCGATTAGGCTTTCAGTCGCCGTCAATCCGCTAGTATTACTCCGCAGTGCTGTAGAGCGGCCGCGTCTCACAACGAAAAACAGGAGTTGCATTGATGAGGCGTCACCCCCAAAAGGGCCTGTTTGGTTAATATCCCCTCCGCACATTGTCTCCAAGGCCAGCTTAGACTGCAAAAATGGCGCTGCCTGCTAAGCTCCAGGCCAGTATTCTCTCTTGGATACACGATGATGCGAGCACACCCTCGGAGCCAGCACTACCGCTGTCAAGTGTAAGCGGAGAGGGAGAGAATAAGACGAGACAGGAAGTGAAAAATTCGTTGCTGAGTCCAGCGGATCTGTTCTCGCTGAGCAATGCTGGTGCTGCGGCGGGATCGCCTTGCGTCGTGGTGAAGGATGAGTTCCTTGGGCGAGCACAGGCTTTGCAAGCGTACGAAGGTACGTGCTGATTCTTCGAGTATGCCCTCATTACGAATCGGCCTTCGTTATGTGTTGGCCTTGGTTGTCGGTGGTCGGTTGCTGTGGTCGGCCGTGTCGGCTGGCCGTTGAGTGACAATAATGCGGCGGGATTAGCTGTGTATGCAAACCTTCTCACTTCTCACTTCTGGAATCTGGCTTGCTGGCTGTCTACGTACTCTGTGGCTGGTTGCGTGTTGCACCTAACGGTACTAAACGTCGACCTTCTGGCTTCTGACTGTTTTACGATGCTCAGCTCCCTCGTTAGATTGTTTGCCGTTGCACGTTTACGCTCTAACGTCTCAGGTATCATACGACGTACCTTTCTTCTTACCGTGGTCGTACATATGATATCATGCGCAGGCTCTGTGCTCCACCCTCTTGTTTGCAGCATTGATATCGAGACACCCTATGGTACACCCGTTGGACTCGCTGGAGCTCAGGGGCAGAGCGATTGCTGTGCTGCTGTGTGCAATTGACTGTGTGTGCGTATCTACTTACAAGCATAGGTGCCTTGGTCAGGCGGGGATTGTGGTGCGCGCCTGTTTGGCGACTGCCTCAAGTCTTCGACTCGATCCCGATTCTTCGTAGCCGTGTTGCCGTTTTGTCTTTTTTTTTTTTCTTCTTTTTTTTCATCCTCCGGCGGATGGGGAAAAATAAAGTTTCAGCTCACCACACTTCCACGTATTTTCATACGCGTCGTGTGTCGGTTTAACTCAGTTGCTTTCGCAGCCCAACGCTAGCTGGCGCACCCTTCGGGTCCCATTGTAGGCATAGCGTAGGCTGTCCCTATCAGTGGTCTTCGTTACAACCCCGGCAGCGCAAGCTGTAATTGTCATTATGCGTTTTCGATCACTCTGTACCAGGTACCTGACATGGTACATGCGGTCACACACGAGGTAGACGCCGTGTCATGAGCGATTTGCGCTGCCAACGTCATTACGGTCTGAACGAAGCCTTGCAATTGACGCGGTTCCGCTTGGCAGCCGCCTTGGGTGTCATTAGATCATTACGCTGAAGCCTCCTTGCCCTCAACGCCTAAGCCTTCCGGATGAAAGCAGCGGTGTCAGTTACATGCGAACAACAAGGACTCATGAACTGATTGCTTACTGCTGTCGCCACCTCGTTTGACACCCCCCCCCGGCGCCTTCCCAATGAAGCCGCTCTCGAGATCGAGAATGACGGCGACATGAAGCCTGCTCGCATGGGGAGAGGGGACGGGTTGTGGGAGGGGAAGCAGAGCAGGGGCGATAGCATTCTCTGGATCACACAGGGGCTACGAGCGGCGGGAGAGCTACCAGAAGTGAGTAGTCTGACGGCCTGGCAGTTGCTTGCGAAGAACAGCTAAGCCGTTTGAACCGTCTTTATGATGGATGGCCTGGAGAGGCGTGCAGTCCCGTATCATATGGGCACGGGTTACCCACTGGTACGCTATTTCCATGAAAATAGAAGAAACGCGTCGTTTAACCTCATGGCCCAATATACGCTTGCATCGAAAGCAAGTTGGTGTACAGTTGTTCCTGGCGTGGAACAGCCATGTGCGGGTTGCGTCGATTTTCCGGCCAACGATGCCGATGCTCAGGCGAAGGCCGAAGGGTTGCTAAAAATATCGACGGCTTGAGGGTGGCTTGGTGATATTTGCTGCCGTGGGGCCTCCAATTTTGGTGTTAAAAGTATTCGGTTAGCTCGGTGCCCGCTGTTGGGTCTATGTGCTTTGCCCTACACGACACGGTACGCCTCACCACACACCAAGGCTACGGTAGAGGGGTACCCCCATTTGCATTACCGTGTTTGAGCTATCATACTCGCACGAGTGACTCCGTGCCTCACAGGCAACAAAACTTTAGGCGTTTGGTTTGGCGCAGCGTAGGTGACAATTCCATTGCAGATCGTATCGCAAAATTAAAACAGCACGAAAGCTTTGAGACCACATGGGAACAGGGGGGTCGCTCGCGCGAATGACCCCGAGCCACTGCATAAAAAAAGGCCCCTAAAGTGATCCCCCTACCGTAGCCTGGTACCCACCTTAATGGTGGCGCACTCAATGATGCACGGCATTTTGAGGCGGCGGCGTTTCTTCATATAAATCAACCACTCATAACAAGAGTTGATGCTGAACCTTTTTTGCAGGAGCGGTGGGATTGCAGGCCGCTCGCGCATTGCCTGCAGGATGCTCGGCGCACTTTTTCTGGGCAGCGAAAGCAGAAAGCGAACGATCGATCGGCCCCCCGCGGTTGTCCGGCGGGGGTATCCCAGTTCCCGAATCGTCTCCATGACGCACGCATGCGATAAGCAGAGATACTTCAGTAGTAGATGGCAGTACCCGTACTTCGCTATGGTAACGTTGTCAAGTAATGTGTACGGTTTGCTATGGAGCCTACCGCGTGGTGGTTCAGGAGCGGTGCTGGCGATGCTGCGCCTCACTGGCGCCGTGGTACGGTGGCCGATAGCGTCGCCGAGTGTACTCCTGCGCCAGTTTTCGTTTAATCTTCTGCCCGGTTGCGTTTTGTTTAGCGACCACAGCTCGCGGTCGCGCGTGCTCGAAGGGTTGGTTACATCAGCAAGGCATTAGGGTGTCATCGGATGTTATACGTTGTGGTAGTGCACAACACCGAAGGTGTGTGACGACACCGTATCTGCAGCAGCTGTTTTTCGCACGCGTTCTCTCGGTTCGTGCGTTCAAATTGCCCTGAAGGCGCACGCCAACCACAAATACCAAAGCCCCCGCTACTTCCCTATATTCCCGCCTTGAAAATTTCCCCCCAGGCGCTGGAGGACCTCCTAGTTCGCATGACAGACTTGAAAGGTGCGCTTAACGGTGGAGGCGGGGGCGACGATGGTGCCCTCTCTTCCGGTCTCGGCCTGGTGAACACCACCTCTGTGCAGCTCGCTAGATACCCTGGAGACGGGAGGGGCTACGTGCGGCATCGAGATACGCCGAAAACAGCGCAAGACAGCGAAGAAGCAGAACGGAAGGTTGCGCCACACCCACAAATAAGGCTGTTGTTGTGTAGTGCGTTTTTGCTGCCGTATATGCTGACGACGCGCTATTAACCGCCGGCTTGCTCGCGAACCAACACCGCGTCCGTCTGAACAGCCCGCCTTTCATCTGTTTTTTCGGTTAAAGTGTTCCGGGCGTGTTACTCGCGGTGGCTTGAGCCCGCCGCCATTACCGAATTGACTGCGAATACGACACACGCTCTCGAGGCCGCCCACCGATTCAACCACCGGCGCACCCGAACGCGCGCACACACGCGCATACCCGCACACGCACACGCTCGCTTGCATGTGGACGCACGGACCCTGAGACAAACCGAACCGTATCATCTTTATCATCCGGCGCCCCGTTACCGATGTGCCTGTTCCTGTACGTGACAGATTACTGCCCTGTACTACCTAAACCGTGACTGGGAGGAGTCAATGGGGGGCTACCTGCGAGTACACATCGCCTCCGGAAGGAGGGAGTGCGGGGCTGGAAGTGCGGGTGTTCAGAGTGGCGGTCGCAAGTGGGACATAGAGCCTGTGTTGGACCGCCTGGTTCTCTTCCGTAGCGACCTTGTGGACCACGAAGTGAGCCTTTTTTTATGGAATATGACAGGGATTGTTGTGCGGCGGTGCGATGGTTGGCGCGGTTGGCTGTTTTCGCCCTTTTGTGTCTGTTCGCATGCTTTCTAAAGCAGTGTATTGGTACTAATATTTTTATACTTCGGAGTATATTTACATATTCCACATTTTCCAATAATATAATTAGATATTTTTGGTTTTCATGGCCAGCACAATACGGACATTGGCTTTCAGTGCCAGTGCATAGCTCTAAATAATCGATTGTAAACACGCTCTTTACCGGTCGCACCGATTGGGACGGGGCACGCGCGGCGCAGCATCATCGCAAGAGCGCGTGTGGTTCGACAATCGCCTTCCCTGCTCTACGCTCACAATCTACACCCTCCCTCTCCCCTCGTTTCTGTCTGCCGCTAGGTATTACCGACGTTTGCGCCTCGATTAGCCGTCACCCTTTGGTTCTACGGCAGGCAGCTTGGGGTCCCACCGTTGCCTCTTGCCGCCTTGGGGGCGTCGCCTGCCCCGGGGTTTACATCGAATCGTCCCCCCCCCCTGCCAAAGCCGAAGCCGGGAGACGACACGCGCGACAGGGTCAGGCCGATGCCGATACCTGATGGGGGGGGGGGGGCTGGTTCTCACGCAGCCGAGGTGCGTATGGGTTGAGGCGTTGCACTGTTGATTTTCCGTGCGGGTGGTAGAAGGGGAAGTCGGTATCACGAATGAAAACGCCATGGTGTGGTGTGTGATACGATGTGAGAACAAACGTGAATTTTTTTAGATGTGCCATGCTCATATCACACGATATCCGTGACATGTCGTGTCATACCTGGTAGCATGTGATATGCTATGTGATATGATGCTAGAAAAGCATCATGTTTTTGATGTGATGTACGATACATCATGTAAATATCATACCCGACGTCATGTGGTAGTGGTATATAATACATGGTTCGGGCGACCAACTTGTAGTTGGCGAACTTGAAGGCGAGCACATTGTAACCGTTGTGCAGTGCCATGCTCTCACGGCACCATATGTTGCTATATGCCTTTCCACGGCGATGATTTGGCGGCTTGATGCAAAACAATAATACCCACCGGAACATCCCGCTTGTTTGTGTCCCATGACACCTTCGACAGGCGTCAATCTTCGTGAGCGTTGTCAGTTATCGAGATTCGGAGGCCAATCCCACGGTCGTCGATCTTTTTTCGCGCGCGTCCAATCCGAGTCGGATCTCCGTGGGCGTTGTGTGGCAGCTGGACCTTGACGTTGCGGGAGACAGAGACATGTACCGGGAAACGCCTCAGGGTGAGAAACTCCGCGGGGGACGGGTGCGATCGCTGCTGATGCCGGCGACAGACGCGGCGGGCCCGACCTGGGCTAGGCGCGTGGCACAGTCTCTGTGGAAGGGGGAGAAGTACGTGTTGCAGATCGACAGCCACACGCGCTTCAGGCCTAGGTGAGGAAGGCAGAGGCGGGGCGGGTGAGGGAAGAAAGGAAACGAAGTCCTTGTTTCTTGTTTAAATTTGCTCACCTCTTTGTCCCTTTTTTCCGGTTGTCATAGGGAAGCGGCGTTGGAAGTCTCGACGCCATTGACGTTTTTCCGAGTTTTTTTTTTCGGTGTGCGGAAGACGGGCGATATATACTTTTTCGTATTCCTTGCGCCGGCAGACAGCAGTGGCGCAACGCTTTTTATTTTCGTGGAGTGCGTGTTTTGTGTACCCTGCGAATCGCATGTCTCGCTACACCCTGCCGGGGACATATTTGAAGCAGAAATGTCAAATACGTTTGCGAAGCATCCCCACTCCCCTCCTCCCTCTGCCCCCGCACCCCCCCCTTCATCCCTCTCCCCCCCCCCCCTCCCTCTTCCCCCCCCCCTCCCTCTTTCCCCCCCCCCCCCCCCCCGCTCTTTTCCTCCTCCCCCCAACCGTTCTCTTCCCTCTTCCCTCCCCTTGCCCCAACCTCCGCTTGGCATCCTACTTGACGTTTCACAGTTGGGACACGTACCTCATCCACACCCTTCACCGCTGCCCCTCCGTCAAGCCCGTCCTTACAACCTATCCCGTGGGCTACCAACTCCCCCATAAGATCCCGGCGGGGGAAACAAGGCCGACTCTCCTTGTTCCGGACGGGTTTGGAAAAGAGGGGATGCTTCGGCAAACGGGGAGGCTGTTGTTGCGCACGGCACGCGACCCTCTACCTTCGCCGCTGTGGGCCTCCGGGTTCAGTTTCAGCGGGAGCGCTCTGCTTCTTGAGGTGTGTGTAGTGTTGGCGTAAATTTTCCGCTTCGTTTTTGAGAGTGGGTTGTGGGAGAAAGCGGAGTATGCGAGGAGAGTTGTTTTAAGTGTGACCGGATTTTCAAGGCTGGTCTGACGGAGGCGGAGTTGTGGTTTTGTCGTCGTCGTCTTCGTCGTCATTATCGTCGGCCTCGATGTTGTTGTTGCTGTTGTTGTTTTGTTGTTGGTGTTGGTGTTGGTGTTGTTGGTGTTGGTGTTGGTATTGGTGTTGGTGTTGGTGTTTTTGTTGTTTTGTTGGGTTGTTATTGTGTTGTTGTTTGTTGTTGTGTGTTGTTTAGTGTTGCAATTATCAATAGTCTGCCCTTGCCCGCCCCAAGTCTGTCGACTTTCTTTCTGTCCGTTAGATGGATGCGTGGGGGGGGGATTAGGGGAAATATGCGACATTCGCACGTGGGCATCGACGCTGCTGCTGCCACCTCGGTTGCCACTATACTGTATTTGCTGCTGCTGCTGCTGCTGCTGCGCCATTTCCCGTACCGAATTGCATCTTGCACAAATTTTGTAAAGTCGTACTTAGTTCTCACCGTCCACTCTTACGGCAATGCGTACCTGTGCCCGCACATGCTCTTGCGTCGACAATAGGTGCCGTACGACCCAGGTCTGAGGCACACCTTTTTCGGAGAGGAGGTTTCGATGGCGGCGAGGATGTACACCAGGGGGTGGAATTTCTTCGCCCCTCCACAGACCGTGGTGTACCACCTTTGGAGCAGGGAACACCGCCCCAGTTTTCGTCAGGTAACGTATGAACGAGACAGGAGGCAAGGCAGGACGGTCGACAAGGAGGGAGGGCAGGCAGGCAGGAAGGGTGCACATGCCGTCCGGGAAGAGGGGTCGTCGTTGCAATCGGTCTTGCCGTCTCGCAACGGTCTTTTCCGTTTCCGTTTGCTTATTTCGTGTGAGGTGCCAGTATCTATATTATTATTGTTCGTCAGAGAGCTACCCAGGTATAGCGCTGCGACTTTCTATAATAGCACTGCATGTTGTCAACACGCTGTCTAAGAAAACAAGTAGAAGGCAGCTACGTTTTATGGTCTACACCCAATCATGTAGGACATGCTTGTCGCGATTTTCTTGGATTCGAAATTCTTTTACTGCCGTGCTTTCGTTCACAGGTTTCGACGAAGGACGCGGAGCTAGAAGAGTCGAGAGCGGAGCATCGACTCCGAAAGCTGCTCGGCGTTGGCACCCCAGCATCCCCACCCCCCGACAACGGCAACGATTTTGGGGGGGCTAACTTATTTGAGGAACCCTTGGCAGAATGTGTGGAACCCGACAGACATTATTACGCCTGCGCCGGTGAGGAAAAACCCAATTGTGAATTAACCTCTCTTGCTTCGTACTCTCGTCATTGCGGCTAAACCGATCTCGTCCGCATTCCGAGGACGAGACTGTTGCAGTAGCGTTCATACAATCTCGGAGCACGTGTGGAGGACATAGGTGTGATCCCTTGGCTGAGTGACGGCCTTCAGTGCGAGTGGTCGTCTGCGGAAAGGGCAAGCTCGTGGATTTAGTCATACTAATCATCGCCAAGATACTCATACGCACAGGGTGTGAACGAAGTTTGGCCATCTCTCGTTAAAGGTACTGTGCGTTCACAAGGTATGGCTGGAAGTTGGCTGTCGCTCGCCAGATATGCGCCATGTTCCCCTTCGTGCTATCTTTGCACTCTCGCGTGAAGAGTAATCCCGAATTATATAACGATGTAATTTTTCGCCCGTTTCCCACTATGTGCGAGCATCCCCTTTATTTTATGCATCTCAATTGCTGACCAGGTGACACGTACGGCTTGGGGACCGAGCGTACGCTGCAATCCTTCGCGGAACGCGTGGGAGTTGATTTCGCCAAGGCGAGCGCATCCCCCGGCGCAAGGAATGCTGGAAGGCCGCCCACCGATTTCAACGATAGCTTAGCGTCCGGACTAGAAGGGGTGCTTGGACTTCTTGCTGCTGAAAATGCTGGCACGGGGATCGGCGGTGACGGTGGTTGTTAGTTTGGCAGTGGCGGTGGGGGAGGCGATGCCTCCTTGGATTGTGGAATCAAGTAGCGTGTCGGAGTAGAATCTGTGTATTGTAAAGCTGTTGTCTAAAGGCGTTTTATCTTCCAGCGTTGGAGACCACCGTAATGCGTGTTTTGTGTTGGTTTTGCGGAGGAGTCTTTTATTGTACTAACTTCAGAAATTCGACCAAGCTATGGCATGAGCTGACGGTACACTTCGTCGTTTCAGCGAGAAAGTGATACACCTCTATCGCAGCACGCGTGCTACGATAGAGGTGTATCACTTTTTTTCTGAGGTTTCCTCAATTTGGGAGCTTAAGATCTCTCCCATAAAATGATTTGGAGGAAAATAAACTGCTACATACCGGATGAAGAATCCCATGGCCTTGTAGGTACACGACGAGAATCAAGCAAAAAAAATGACCATTTTCCGATGACTTAGGGTTAAGGAGCCCCGTCATTCAGAAACTAGTCCATTTCAGACGAAAAGTGCTACCTCTATCGTAGCACGCGTCGTCTGAGGAGCGGTTCTCAGCGAGCGATAGCCAATAATGCTTGACCTTCTTGACTGCGCTTTGCCTCGCGGGAAAGGACGGCACGCTGCTGTACGTTGACCGTCTTGACTGCGCTTTACCCCGCGAGAAAGGACGGCACGCTGCTGTACGTTTTGTGGCTTGGTTATGCTTGCTGTACGGCAAACATACCCCCTGTCGCATACTGGTATCAGGGTATGATAAGCACTACCAGGTGCCTTTTGCGGGAGGTCGGTAACGGGCAAATCACCATTCAGCAGACCGCTGTGCTTAGTTCTAGTTTATATGTAGTGCTGCAGTGATTCGTCCCTAGAGCGCCTAGCAGCGTGGGTAGGCACAATTCGACGCGAGTCGATGAGAGAAAAAGAAAATGCTGAAATATTCTCGCGATAAAAATGAAGGCACGTACTGTAGTGGGGAGGGGAGGAGGGCCCGCTATGTGACCCCGCATCTGAGTTACTACTGGGAGGGAGCGCGAGGGTATGGTAGTGCGAGGATAATAGACGGGACGAAAAAAAAAAAAGTGATTCATCCACGCGCAAACCAATGTTTTTTGCGTGTCAGCCGTCGAAGTCGAATATATAGCATCCCACCCCACCTGGCTAGATGAGTAGTTTGGGCTGCCTGTCCGCCCTAATAACGGCCAACAAAGATAATGGGACTTTATTAATATTCCCCGTATAGCTCCTGGCTTTGCTTTTGGACGCAAATCCAACAATATACGAACATCTAGGTGAGGAGATGTGTCAAGGAATTAGTGGGGTATTAGTCTGTTTGCAAAGGTTAACCAATACCTACCATAGCTTACCCAAACTAAGCCTTATAACACTCTTCCCCCTGAAACGGCGGGATACCAGGTCGGCCGGATATACGGGCGGACCTGTCAATATCCAAGCGGCTTCATTTCCTGGAGATACCGGGGAGAGGATTTTGATTTTTCAATCTCGATATAATAGATGGGAGAGCCTGAAAAACTTGATTAATTATGGTGGATGGTAGGATTCGAACCCACGACCCAAAAAATCCCATGGTCCTGCCGACGACGCCATTTGTTGAGGAATTAAGGGGGGTATTAGTCCGTCTGACCACTTGCAAAAGATTACCCAATAATAGCTTACGCAAACTAAAAGCCTTGAAACAACAACAACAGATATCTGATGTATGCCGATGTAGTTAATTGGCGCTGCACTACCGGGTAATGGGAATGTTCATGTGTAAATGCAATTTTCCAGGTGGTAGCCTCTGGGCATGCTGTACTACATGACCACATTGAATACTGCACTGCTGCTGGAGTATCGTTCATTGCTGATTGGACCGGACGAGGCTTTTTTTTGGTATTTTTCTGTATCGTATCCGACGATCCGACGTGCCCCGGTTCTTGCCTTCCTTTAAGGGGATTTTTTCCGGAAAGCCCCGAACCTTTCACGCCTCGGGTTTGTACACACATCCTCTCTGTGCGCAACAAACGCACAGCGTACACAGGACAAAGGTACCTCATTGAGCAACGCCCACCTTCGTTTGGAGGTCAAAGGAAGCACAAGTACGCTTGCGACGGGCACGTGCAGAGCAGCCATCTGGCATGTCCGCGCAGGAACTGGAGCTAGCGGTGCTGTATGCGTACAACCCCCCTGGGGTAGGTCAAGAGGCTGCTAGCGTCAAAGCTCAGGTGAAACAGAAAAGCCAAGGAAGATAATAACTCGAAGGGCGGCCACCGGTGCTATGCTGCGCTATAAGGCATGCCATGGCACCGTGCCGTGCCGTACGCCATCCCGCAATCCCAGGGCAGATGGTGCTTGCTGACTATGCTTCTTTGGTGACTGACCGAATCTTCCACAGGTTTCTCAGCTGCTGTCATGCAGTACTAATAATACCACTGCATGCCTTAGGTGCCCTGTGCGTACCTTGTTACCTTGTTGATGTACCGCCATAAGGCAGAAAACTTACTATTATTAATACTCGTAGATACTTGCTGAACAGAGAGCTGTTTCAAGTACAATGTGCTTGTATAGGAGGTGCAGTTGACGCATGGGAAATTAGCCTCTTGGTTCTTAGATAATGAGGCAGATGCCCTCCTGCAGTGCGGTGCGGCATCCCATGATCAACGTTGACCTTACGACCGAGCGTGTCGCTGCCTGCGGCAGTACCCCGTAGTGGTTAGACCGCTGTTGATCTGTGGCAGAGAGAGCATGTTGAGCAGTTTGGTAGACGTAAGATTGACAGCTGCTGCCGCACATCATTTAGGGCTGTCGACGTCGATACTCCCAGGAACTGCTAGCATGTCATACTCGTACACAACTTATCATACCAACGTACTGGTAGTAGCATATGTTTAGCCTAAACTGCGTACAACAATGGTGCTGCTGTTCTGGTGCTATGTTGCAAAGTTTCTGTGGCATCGACGCACATTATGTACGTGCGTCAGCAACCGCCGGCGTCGCTGGTGGATCAATAGTAGCCCGCGTCAAAATTGAGTGTAAGGTCGATATCGTAGGTTCGACCCCGGTAAGGGACTCTTACAATTTGACACGCATAAAAAAAGTGCGAGAGCGCAAGTTTGCGAAGTGCGATGCAGGTCGACGGGCATAGAAAGCCTTAAAAGTGGGAATGCTGAATGAACCCTATTCGTGGTAACAATTTAGGCACGTTCCGGAGGGAACGGGAGAAACCTGTGACCACGGCGTGTCCAGAAGATCGCTGAGGGTAAAACCTCTTCAGAGTTCAGCTGGAAAGCGAAAGTTATATAAAAAAAGAAAACTCCACACAGCCTCGGTTGCAGCGTTATTATTCCCGCATGATATTGCAGCAAACAAAGACACGAAGAAGACTGTCCTGTTATTGTTGTAGGAAAGGTGGCTCGCGTGCTTAGTGCTGACGGGGAGGAGGGCGAGGGGGCGGGGACGGCGTTGCCGAAAACCCAACTCAAAACACCCTTGGAGAGAAGTTGTTACAGCAGTAGCAGTTCTCAAGGCTTGGCCTAATGACCAAGGTTTATTCAACTTTCAACTTTCACATCTACAGCAGCTGCTGAACCTCATCTACCTACAGCAACAGTAGAACACCCTTGACTGCCGTCCTTTCCGACGACTTGCAGCAGAGCGGGCGTACACCTTACCCTTGACGTTGTTTGGTACTGGTAATATGACAGGTTCTTAACGGCAGATATAAAAATATATATATATATAGCATGGACAAGGCGGTGTTAGTGCGACAGATACCTTTCTGTTCTGGGCTTTCATTGGCGAGGACTGGGGATTACCAATGGTTCCAACAGCCAAGGCTGACCGTCTGTCCCGACCCCGCCCCCCCCCCCCCCCCCCCCCCTCTTCCCTCCGCTCAACGACGAAAGACATGTTTCAGCGGCCGCTTTTCTTTCTCAACATGGACTCCTTGAGTATTTTCTTTTCATACATCAACTTCCCATTCCAGGGTGTCCCCGGTAATTATATATGCGACTGCTGCTGCTGATGTGCTTCGTATGCTGTTAGATGCTTTGTACCAGGTATTCAGCAGTACAAGACACCACACGAGAAACTCTTATTTTCAATGCCGTTCATGGTGCGACTTTTTGCGATTCGGTGCGGTTTTGCCGAACCGCGCCGCACCGTTCGGTTTTGCTTTTTATAAGAAGCAGCACCACACCGCACCGCACCGAAGTAGTATAGATTTTAACAGATACTTGGCGTCAGCCTCTGCAGACCGTCATCGGTCAGCCGTTGGAGCGTGAGCTGTCACATTATTTTCCAACGCCATCTGCGGAGTGCACGGATAAGTGGTTGCTCCGGGCGGGGAAACCACGCAGACCGAAGGACAGATCATGTTGTAGCACAAGTGTTTACGAGTGTGTGTTCTGTCGGCGATTGAGTTGAGACTAGACGTGTGTAGCCCCGACGTCGTGTACGCACAACGTGTTGTGTGAACAGGAGTTGGCATGGAACAGAGCTGAGTAACGCACCTGGTTTCCTCGATGAAATATGAGTATGGCACGGGTCAACAGGAAACTACGATGACGGTTGCTGGTTGCCGGCATAGACTATAGCACTACCCCTTTTGACGAATCTCGCAGGCTGGCATTGATCTCCGGGGCTGTCCCCTTGCCATGGAACGCCCTGGGAAATGAAGAATCTTCGGACCTCCTTCTCCCGCAAAAATATTGACGATGCTGAGAATTGAACCCACGCATCTCATGCTGGAACGCGGACGAGTTCCGCCCCAAGCAATGGTCACGTGACTGAGTAGGCTAATGGTCGTACCTGGTACTATATAACCAACAGTTGTATGAATGGCTTGAACATGGGCACCCATCTTGGCCAGAGTTGTCTATCGTTGGTCCTGGACTATTCATGAGGAAGCGTATCCTTGAAGAGCGATAGCGGTTTCTTGTTGTAGTTGTCTAATGCATGAACAACGATGACGACTTCCTGGTGTTGTAGTTTTCCTGCACGCCTGGTCACACACCGCGCGAGCCCGCACCCTGCTGGAGGTGAAGGGCGCACCCCCCACTAGGTACTAAGCACTATCCTCTCAAGTGGTCGATGTAATTTTCTGGTCTTACAACATGCCCGACGAGAGCGTAAGCGACTGCCTGACGAGATCGTTAGCACCCGCACCTTCAGTGATAATATTTCGTTGATAGAGTATATAGGACTACCGAGTGGGGCGCAACAGTAACAGGCGGGCTGCAGCAAGCACAAAGGCAGTGTGCCATCCCTAGGCTCAAATGTTGCAGCGGGGCAACCTTGTACTAGGTACTATCGAAAAGCCTAGAAGCCTCTACGGCAAGCGGTACCCACGAGGACGTATGAGGTGTATCACACGTAAGATATCACACCCCCTGGCATGTATGTCAGAGCCGATTTTGTCCAATGCCAGGGGGGCACACGCAACCAGAATGGCAAGTTCTGGGAAGGTGTCGTCGAGATGTGCAGCAGTTCGCCCGTCGCGCTCGTGTAGATGTTGGCTGGTAGCACCTGTGCAGCTGTTCGCACGTGCGCAGTCTACTCGTGCTGCTGTACGAGCGGCAGCCCACACTGCCCCGAGTAGACTAATATTATCAGTTGCAAGCGGCAAACGACAGCAGACCAGCAGTAGCAGCAGCAGTAGAGCACGAGCTCATCACCCCTTGCCCCCTGCGTTGCACGTGCCCGGTCCAAGAGCACCAGACCATTGATCCGCGGCAAATGTGAACGTTCGCCCACCGACGTATGCGCACGACGCGCTTCGCCACGAAAACAAGGGTTTTTAGCGACGAAATTTGCCTTATACGAAGCACCCCCGGAATGGTACCGCTTTCTTACAATGTTGCAAAATGTCAGGTTTACATATTTTCAAGTCATAACTCCTTGTTATGCGTGGGAGTGTGGGCACGGACGGGCGAGACTCTCAGAATGACGCCCACCCCAAATGCGTCAAAATTATTCTGCAACTTGCTGTTGAACTACAGTATCGTGGCAGTTTAGTTACAGTAGTCGTTGGAATACACAATATTGCTGTGCGGGTCTTGTCTCGTTGAAACACAACAACCACTGCTGCTGTAGCGTTTGGCAGCAGTGTCGCTGGGGGCGTTGTGGCGTTGAACTGCAGCAAACAGTGCTTTGCATGCACGTTGTCGCGAGTCAAGCTCGTGCACTGTGTAAGCAAGTGGCAACACGACAGCAATTCCCCAATGATCCGCCGTGTACAAAATTAAGGGGAAGGACGAATTACTCTATATCAGACCGCCTTTGCTGCTGTACCCGAACACTTCCCTCCCCCCCCACCTTCCAGCACCCATCATCACCCCCACCCCCACCACCCCCACCCCCACCACCCCCACCCCCACCCCCACCCCCACCTACCTCCACCCTCCCTGCCCCGCCCACCCCCTCTACCCGAACACCAGGCGACGCGGTACTGCGAGGAGGTGAAGCGCAGCAGGGAAGGCTGGCGGCTCGCGCTGGAATTGTTTAGAGCCACCGCGCGCCCAGAGGCCCGTTTTTTTTCCCTGGGCTGCCTGCAGGATGCGCTGGGGCCTCGGGCGGGTGCCCCTGTCAGGGTGGAGACCCAGCACGAGAGGTTTCTCATCAGAGAGGCGATTTTTGGGTGGGTGAAGGGAGATGGTGGGGCGGAGCTGAAGGCGCAGGAGGCATTCATCCGCACGAAGGTGGGCTAATGAAGGTTTTGGTTGTGCGAATGCTTGGTTGTTGGACTGGTTGGCGATGGGTAGGGGGGATCGGTGATGGTGGTGGTGGGGATGATGGGGATGATGCTGGTGACGATGCTGGTGGTGGTAGTAGTAGGGAGGAGGTGATGATTACGATGAAGGTGGTGATGATGAAGTTGATAGTAATCATGCGACGGTTTTTTTACCTTCGGTTAACGGATTCCGTTTGCGGATGTGGTGCTTTGCGACAGGGTTAGTTAACGTTAATTTTGCTGTGTTCACGGAGATCTCTTTTTTTTGTTTTGCTGTTGTTGTGATACGATAGTTGAGGATTTGGTGGAGCGGTCTTGCGCGTAACAAACGGGGCCTTGAGTGAGTCGGGGGGATCTCCTGCGGTTCTTGACGCGGACTGCGTGAGACAGAAGATCTAGGGGCGTGGTCGCAATTGCGTTCTACGAATCTCCAGCCCTCTGACGGACCGGCTCACTACCCCTCAATTCCAGAATTTGTGGAGTCTGTCGTGTGACGGACCGGCTTACGACCGGCTTACGACCCCTCCATTCCAGAGAGAGTCGGACCTGTCTTGTGACAACGGACTAGACAATGGCGATGAATTCATGTGAAAATAACAACACAAACTATAATACGTCCTGGCGGTGTAGAGGTGTAGTTGTGGTTGTTACAGTATACTGCAGGTACTGCTGTACAGCTCTGCTGTGGTGTCTGCATGTCCTCCAGCAAAGCGAAGAGAACCACCTCGTTCCACACGAGAGTCTACTCCTATCGCATGACTACTACGACCACCACTAGCGTTTCCGCTTACTGTGTTGCAGATCTACGAGTCCTACCACTTATACTACAACATATACTTTGTACGCACTACTACTACTACTACAACAACTACTACTACATCCGTTTTTTCCCGCCCAACATCTCTGGCCGTGCCCTCGACCGCTTCCACCCACAACCCCCGTCCCTTACCCCCCCCCCCTCCCTTCCTCCATCGGCGGTAACTCCTAAGGTCGCCGTGGTCCTAGCCTTGCTCCTGAAGAGCGACTACCCAGAAACCTGGACAGACGCGTTCGAGCAGCTCCAATCACTTTTGGTAGTCAGGGATGGCGCAGCGCACGTGGACCTCTACCTGCGAGTTCTGTGTGCGCTGGATGAGGAAGTGGTTGCGTTCCACGTCGACCGCTCCAGAGAAGAGACGGAGCACAACTCCCTCATTAAGGTGAGAGCTCAAGCACGGGGGGTGCACGCAAACGGGACATGCTCGGGGCGCGGCGCATCCAGACATATTTCTCGCTGGGGTTAGGGTTGTGTTCGGGATGTATCGTAATGCGTGCTCTGGTCGAGATGCCACCTGTAGACGAGGTGGGCTCTAGCTGCTGGTGAGCGCCCGGTGTGGCAGTAGCTGTGGAGTTGGGGTGGGAAGTTCGGGACGGGAGGGGGGGGTCGTGGTGTACTCAATTTGTGCATGGCCGTATTCGTACGACCATAGACCCGCGCATCCCTACTATGCCGGGACGGAGCATGTCGGGTTTGCACCAACCAGGCAGACATTGCTTGCACCAAGCGCGAAGCGCCGTGACGTGTTCGGCGAGTCGCATGAAGGGTGAACTGCATCCTTCCGAGAACCGCTCGTAAGACGAACTTCTGCACCTTGTGCCTGCTTGCTTGCCAATGGACAACAGCGCCAATGAGGTGCTTTGTTTTCTGGTGTGGCTACTCCAGAGACAGCAATGGGTATTACTATGTAACTGCCTCGTGGGTGCCTTACCATATTCGGGAGGGGGGGAGAACAGGGGGTGGTTGGAGCGGGGCGTTTTTTTTCCCGTCGAAGTTACCGACCGCGTTCGGACCTTGCCAGTATCACATTTTTTTCTATTGTAGTGATGGCGTCACAATGAGGTGGAGATGGATACATTCACCCCGAAGAGGGTGCCCGCGGTAGGCTTGTGTTCTCGTCAATCATCTTGTTAAGTGTATTCATACCTGGTAGGTTTTGGCTTGCGAGTGTGTCTTATGTTGCGGTTCACACATTGCCCCTGTCGCGTTCTCTGTGTAATATCCGGTCGGCCTTGGTCGGCAGGACACGATGCGCTCGTCGAACGCCGTGGTGCAAATCTGTGGCGTGATCTACGAGGTCGTCGGGGCTTTCAGGGCCGAGGCGCCGCACATTGCCGCCTTCGCTCTCGAGACCTTCAGAAAGTGAGGAGCGCTGTTTTTACTTGTTGTATAAGTTTTTTTTTCCTCCCATCCCATATGTTGTCTTTGCATTGTTCCCTTCGGCTACCTCCCATGTTGTCACTCAGGTCTCGGGTCACGTTGCAGGTAACCCCCCCCCCCCCCCCCGCCCGCTACGGTGATGTAAACCAGTCTTGTTCATTCTAAGTGCTTCATCACGACTCTCGTTCTGTCGCACTTGTAGACATGCTCATACGACCATGTCCCCTCTCCCCTCCCCTTTCCTCTCCTCTCCTCTCCTCCCACCCCACCTACCCCTCCCCTCTCCCCACCCCTCCCCATCACTGCGTGTGCTGCTCCCACCATCCCGCCTTTCTCTGTCTCCCCCTTCCCCCCCGCACTTTGGTTCCGCCTCCGTGTTTAGATACATCGGCTGGATTGACATCGGCCAGGTGGTGAACGAGCGTTTCTTGAACCTTTTCGCTGAATGCCTA
The DNA here is from genome assembly GCA_012845835.1 of Undaria pinnatifida. Classification (NCBI taxonomy): domain Eukaryota; class Phaeophyceae; order Laminariales; family Alariaceae; genus Undaria; species Undaria pinnatifida. The sequence continues at coordinate 6,273,178 of JABAKD010000009.1, read as the reverse complement.
AGGTCGCCGGACGAGCGAGTAGTCCAGCGGTCTTGCTCGTGCATCCTAGAGGTCGTTAATAAGGTTCGTAGCACCGTGTCAGGGGCCGAGGTGGGGTCAAGAGGCGCGCTTGACGGCCATGCTTGTGGCGAAATGTTACCGCGTTGAGACGTGCATTCTGCGTTAAGGGTACCGGGTGCGTCATATTTCTCGGGGGCTCCTCACTTTAAGAAGTCTATACCTCGGCCGGCTAAACCTCTACGGTGGGGGGGGGGTCGCCCATTTTCATTGCCGGGTCTGAGGCACTCGCACGAGTGACTGTACAATAATTTGGGCGATTTTGTCCGCGCAGCGTAACTTACCATCTCATTGCGGAGTCGTTTCGCAAACTTTAAACGGGGTGAATGCATAAGACCGCAAAAAAAACAGGTGGGATCACTCGCGCGAGTGAACCCGAGCCACCGAAACAAGAAGCCCCAACAGTGACTCCCCCTACCGTAGCCTTGGTCGGCCCAAACCAAGGCAGGAGTCCACGACCAACAACTAGTCGGTAGATGCCGTTAGCCAACTAAGTGACTTTAGTCGGCAACGGCTAGCGAAACCAGCTAATGGTCAGCCGAATTGCCAATTTAATCCAGGGGAGCGAAGCGAGTCAAATCCCCCCCCTGGCCGAGGGGCCCCCGCCAAAAAAGGAAACAAAAACGCACTCCGCATTAAATAATCCTTCCTGCCAAAATGGACACCCGATAAGTCGGATAGTCGGCACCTCCGGAAAACGACTATTAGTCCGACTAATAACTAGTTTGCTGACTCACAGCTCCTCCAAACCTGGTTTTGAGGAAACTACGCACCTGGTACGAAAATTATGCACCTGGTACCGGGTATTAACACTCCTATGGCCTGCGTTCAGCAAGTAATGGTGCAAGCTTAGAGTGAATTTCAACCATGTACGGTCGAAAACATGGCAATGACTGCAACTCTTGCCTCCCGGCTCTCCCCCGTTCGAATAACGCCTCGCAGAAAATGGCAGACCCGGTGTCCAAGTTGAGACTGCTGCAGGAACTCAAGCTAGCAGAGATGCTACAACAGGTGCGCGCCAAGGGGACACTAATAGTATAGTTTCGTGTCAGCAATGCTCGGTTTGTCGTGTTGGTTTTTTGTTTGGATGCCAACCGCCTTCGAAATGGATTGTTCGTGTTTGTGTTCGTGCTTGTGATCGTGGCCGCTTCCGTCGCTCGTTCTCTCAATCATTTTTTTTGTGTTGTGGTACCCATCCCGTCCCGGTTCCTGGTGGTCCTTTTGGGTCACGCGGAACCTGGTTGGGAATTCCCTGCCTCACCCCCCTCCCGCCCCCCGCCCCCGCCCCCGCCCCCCCATTTCCCTGACATCGTTTTTTGTTGTTGCGCCCCTCTCCGACCCCCGACGGGCGTTCGCGCTCCCCTGCCGAGATAACGCCGATGTTTTGTGTGCTGAGATACGACCATATACCATTATTCCCAGACAGTCTTACCGCATGCCGCCATCTTCTTAGGCCTGCCCACATCGGACTAATATCCATGCGGACTTCAGAGTCTTCTACACATTCCGACACTCCTCTTGCGCATACAGGCGCCCCTTTCTGACGAGTCTGTTGCTGTCCGAATCGCCGGGCTGCCGAAAGCACACAGGCCGACTGAAAAAACGCCGCTGTTTGGCGCGAAACTCTCCCTTGCAGGTGCCCCTTTCCGACGAGTCGGTCGCTGTCAGGGTGGCTGAGCTGGTGGACGGCGTGATCAGGCAGCTCCTTGTAGTCTGGGACAAGCTCGAGCCTGCGGCCTTGGGCGGCTCGGGGCTGACGGCCTCCGTAGCTTCGGCGTCGCTTCAGTCCGCATCTGGTGCCACGGGGGGTGAGCATGTGTAGGTGGAACATTTAGGGTGAAGAAATTCTTCGCGTGGAACCCATGACTCTGGCCGCCCAGGGAAGGAAGCTGTGTGTGATGGCCAGGTTGCTTCCTCGCCTTCCCCCCCGCCCCCCCCCGTTGTCCCGTTACGCCCTCTACGGCAATACGTGAAATGATTACCCGCGATGTCTGACCGGTCGGTGAAGGCCCAAGCGTGCTCTCCGTCCCGGCATTGTAGGATGCGAAGGTCTATGGTCATATGTACGAAACTACGGCTATGCATGAAATGAGTATACCTCCACTCCCCCCTCGTCCTTTCCCTACTCCCAAAAGTGCTAATTGACAACATTTCTGGACCTTGACGGGCAGCCGGCGAGGAACTCCCCATACTAAAATTGATATGTTATTTCTTGAGAGATTCTCATGGGCCAAAACTGGACGGTCAACTGATACGTTTGCGCACACCCCTTCCCGCCTCCTTCACCCCGCGCTGACAGCGACGGACCTCGCGGCGACAGCGATCGAGTGTTCCGATATGCTCCTGGAGGCGCTGCCCATGCTCTGGGCTTGCATATCCCACCCCGACGTCGACGTAGCATTTGCTTCATCAGATGCCGTAGGATCACTCCTGCAAACCTTGAAGAGGCAGCTACTGGCGGAGAAACAGGCCGGAGGCGTTTCTGATGGACGGGGTGGCGGTGGGGGGGATGGCGGCGGGGCAGGCGTGAGTGGGGTGGGGGGGGAAGTGGGTATGCCGCTTGCGCTGGAGGCTGGAAGACGGTTTCGAGCTATGGACCACCTGCCGCAGCTGCTCTCTACGCTGTATCAGAGAATGAAGTGAGTTTTCAAACGTAAGGGACTGATTTTGTGTTCCAGTGTTGGTGTTTACGACTTGATCTGGCTTCGATAACGTGGTTGGCAGTCTATCTAGCGCATCGTTACATGTTCATTCCCCAGGCGGCGTAGGTTAAGGTCAGGGTTAGTGTTACCCTTTACCGTCCGATGCCCCCCGCCCCCCACTCCCCCGAAGTCCGTCTTACGAGCGGTTCTCGGAAGGATGCAGTTCACCCTTCATGCGACTCGCCGAACACCTCAAGTCGCTTCGCGCTTGGTGTAAGCAATGTCTGCCTGGTTGGTGCAAACCCGACGTGCTCCGTCCCGGCGTAGTAGGGATGCGAGGGTCTATGGTCAGACGACTTCGGCCATGCACAAACTGAGTACACCCTCCCCCTCACCCCTCGTCGCCAACCCCCCCCCTTTCACCCCACCCTCCTCGCGCCGAACCATCCCAACAGGTATCCTCTAGACTTCGCGTTCGATCCGAGCGACGAGGACGAGGGAGAAGAGGACATGCTCCGGCAGCAGCTAAGAAAGCACATCGTTCACGCTATCCGGCAGGCGCCCCACGTCGTCCTCGATTTCCTCTGCCAAGCCCTGTCATCCCTCCCCACCCCCCTCTCCGCTTTACCGTTTCCTGACCTAGAAGCGGCCTTAAGACTTATTTTTCATTTTGGGGAAGGCTGTGGGGGGGTTAGTGGGTTGACGTCGGGGGCCTCGGGGGCGGGGGGGGCGGCGCGTCGAGCGGCGTCTCCGAATGGGGCGGCGGAGTTGCTGAGGTCGGGGGCATTTCCACAGATGGTGCTGGCTCTGCATGATAGCGACGTGGCGCAGCACAAGCACCCACAGGTGGGGGTGGGGGAGAGGGGAGGGAGGGAGGGGAGGGAGGGAGGGGAGGAGGGGGGGGGGGGGGGAAGGAGGGAGGAGGGAGGTTCCCTGTTTCGTTTTGTTCCTTTTTGTTGTCCTTTTGTTTTTGGTTTGTTTCGTTTTTTTCTAGCTCTCCCCCTTTAGTCCTTTTTGTTGTTTTGTTTTTCTGCTTTTCCTGCTTTTCCCGGCGAGAAGAAAGTATCGACCCGCTTGTTTTTGCTCCTCCACGCAAATTGTATTGGCGGCTGACAATGGCGTTTTTTTTCTACATTGTGGATATGGAACCCTTTACCCTGCCATTTGATCGCTCTCTCGCTACAGGTACTGATGCTGTACTTCCAGCTGACTGTAAGGTACAGCAAGATGCTCGCCGACGGACCTCCACACCTCGTGCCTAAGGTAAATAACGCCAGGCCGTGTCCGTTTAGGACATACACACAGTAGATTGTTGATATCTGTACTTTAGAAGGAGGGTTAGAAAGGAGTCCCAGGCGGAGATCTCGCAAAATTTCAAGGGGGGGGGGGGGCGGGGAGAAGAGAGGGCAGTCTTTCATGGGTTAATTAAGGCGTTACGGACAGACTGCAACTGTCGCGACAAACGTTGCGAAGAAAGAGGAGGGCAAATGCGAATGGAGTCGACGAATATGGTCCTTGCAGATCTATGTGTCCCTGTGTGTTTTGGCTTACAACTTTTGAAGTACGACAAATTTATAGCCAAATCGACTCCGGTCGTGACCAAGACTGAGGGAATAGGACGCGGTCGGGAACAAAAAAAATCCCCATGCTAAAATCAAGGAAGTTACGGTTGGTCAGTCAAAACACATCACAATTTCTGGCCCAAAACAGCCGAAAATCGACCTTTTTGCATGGAATCTTGAATACCTCGGTTAATTTGGCTTTCCTTAAAAAACGAGGAGACGGCACACCTGGCGATAGACGAAAGGAAGCCTGTCCCGCTAATTGTTTTCTGATCGTATGGATGGGTTCACGTATAACAGCTCTTGCGTATGCAGTATGTCTAGGATCCGGTTTTTGGTTTTTAGCCTTACTCTTGGCCATTTTTTGTTATTTTGAACAACCGAAGACAAGACACCTGGCACATCCCGCAGACTGTCGAAGTCCGCCATAAAAAATCGCTGTGAAAAGTGTGCCCCACATGTAAATAGTCTTTCGTTTTTCTGTTGTTTTTACGTGCAGAATAGAAAAATATTTTTTTTGAAGAAACAACCGGCATCTTTCTTCGCCTGGAGATGAGCGTTTTAGCGGCATTCCTACATGTTGGATGAGACCTATCCAACCCGGAATAAAGCGCTTATTGGTGCTTGAATAAAAACGGTTTTATTTTGCTGCGTGGGTTATATAGAAGAGTGCGAAGATGAAACCCGAGAAGAGAAATAACAAGCACAGGAGTTGGAATCGGACTAATAACAAGAGCAAGACGAATAGAAGGAGTGAGAGCAATAACCTCAATATTTAGAGCTGAGTCGGGACGACTTAAGTCACCAAGTAGTTATTGGTCGGACCAGTGGTTAGTCGTCTCCCGAAGGTTCCGATTATCCGACCTATTGGGTTTCCATACTTGTAGGAAGAATTATTTAATGCGGGATGTTTTTTTTCGTTTTGCGCGGGGCTCCTTCGGCCGGCGGAGCTGATTTGGCTCGCTTCGATCGCTTGACTTAAGTCGGCAAGTCGGTTGGTTGGCCACCAGCTGGCTTCGCCGGCCGACTTTCCGACTGAAGTCGGTTACTTGGCAAGCGGCGCTTACCGAGTAGTTATTACTCGTGAAATCCTGCCGACTATCAATAACGATACGAGCTGGGCCAGCCAAGAACACCAACACATATTCTCAGTCCGTTCGTTCGAATTTTGAGCTGAAAACTTGTCAAATGCTTCATAATTGTCTTCCCAAGGGATTGCTTACTGCACGACTTTTAAAAAAAAAAAAATTCGGGAGCTAAGGCAGACTTTGAAGATACCCGGAAAATTGTATTTCACCGAAACTGACGAAAAACAAAGGAAAACGTAAGTGAAGTAAGGATTCCCGTTGTATTCTCCGTAAGACAGGCTCATAAACATAACAGGCCAAAGCGACACAACTTGGTGTGAGAATCCCACATTTGCGATTCCCTCCGAATACCGAGGTTTGCGGGTGACTTGCTGAGCATTTGTATTCCGCCGCATAAAAAAACGGTTCCAAAAATACGTTTTCCGCTGGAAAAGCTCAATAAATTCGACAACGAATTGCACGAACGTGCCCGATCAGCACACAACATACACGTGCATGGCCGCGTCGACTAGCTGATAAAGAGGATACAATCAGCTTCGGCTACTCCGTCATCGTTCATGAGATATGAACGGACGAACTAAAAGGCCGTTATTTGGCTGGCCCAGCTCGTACTGATAACGAAATAGGGCTAAACAATTGAACAAGAACAAGAATGCGAAAGCGGCAAAAAAAGACAAGAAAAATAATACAAACATAAACCAGGGCTTGGTATGGAAGGATAAGGAAAGCGGCAAGAATTCCATGTACGTTTTTTTCTCCTTGCGTTTCCTTTTTTTTTTCCCCTTTATTTTTATTTTCTTAATAGTACGTTCGACCGACGTTTGCTACCTCGTTTTTTGTCCTGAAGATTCTGGAAGCCATCTGCGGTCCGCAAGGACTCAGCAACCCCGACGTCACCCTCCGAACGCGATCGTGCTACTTCCTGACCAAGCTAGTGAAGGCCATGAAGGGCGGCGTCGTGCCTTACATCGACGCCATCGTTCCTGGCGTACAAGGTGAGCAGAGTCGCCTGAGGCAGTTGTGGTGATGGCGATGGTGGTGGCAGCGGTGGTGATGATGGTGGTGGCGGCGGTGGTGGTGGCGGCGGCGGTGATAGCGGTGGTGATGGCGGTGGTGATGGTGGTGTTTGGCGGCGATGGCGGTGGCAGCGGCGGTGGCCGCGGTGGCGGCTGGCGGTGGTAACGGCAGTGTTTGACTGCGACTTGGCCGAGCTTCGGCTAAATGGTTGATATTCCGTGCTACTGTAATTCCTCATTACGCCTTTGTTCTGGGAAATTGAACCCCCCACAACGCAACCTCTACTCTCCCTCCCCCCCAGGCTTCCTTACAACCTTGCCGAAGACGGTAGTGAAAAAACCTTGGAGGTAGGATTCCCCGCCCCTCTACGCCTCTTGTTACCCTCGCCTCCATATATCTGTATTTTACTATCGTTGGAGATATGATAACATATGATAACCACTGCCCTCCCCTCCCCCCCCCCCATGTGGGTACACCCCCCCCCCCCTCGCCCTCCCCCATGTGCGCCCTGTTGCTGCCCTCGCCTCCTTATACTCTGTCTTTGATTATTTTGCTATTTTTTTGCTGTGTCTCGGCGCGTGGTCTGCAGCATTGTTGGGCTCGAGAGGGAGCGGTGTAGACCTCTCAGATGAGGCGAAGCTTAACCTGTACGAGACCATAGGGTACCTGGTTGGCATGCCCACGGTTCCCCCCGCGAAACAGGTACAGCACCTTGACGCAGTCCTCGGGCCCCAAATGAGGAGAATCGCCGAAAACCTGCAGGCAGCGGCGGCGGCGGGTGCGGCGGCGGCCGGGGGAGGGGTCGGGGGGGGAGCGGAGGATAGGGATGATGATGCCGTAGCGACGGAACTAGCTTCCGCTATCGGCGCGATGGCGAACGTTTCGAAGGGCTTTAAGGCTGTTGTGGCGGCGGAGGTGGAGGCTAGATTTTTCCAGGTATTTTTGTGGGTTTTGTATACGGGAGGGTGGTGGGATTTTTAGTGAAAGAAGCATAACGACAGCCTCTGACGTAAAGTGTACTAAGTGAAGGTTTTACCACCCATCGCCCGTGGATAAATCCCTACCAGATCTCCGGCGGAGATACGAATACTTCGGTTGATTACGACGTGTTACAACTTGTAAATTTGGTGCAGATTGGCTATGATGTTGCTTACTATCATACTATTTTACTTGCAGTCGTGGTCCCGCTTTAATGCGGTATCCTTTAGTGCGGGGCCCCAGTTTAGTGCGGCGACGACGATCGCTCGTCCTACAGAGTACTGCACTTTATCTCCCTGGATAGTCCAGCTTTAGTGCCTGTATTGTCATCTGACACGGCACCGCACGATTGAGGGACCTCGAGTGTACTGGCTTTGTTGTGCGGTAGCTGGAAGGGGGAACAGAGACGGCATGGGTGACGACGGATGCCGTCCTTAACATGCCGTGGTGATTTTTTTCCGGCTACCAGCCTCTCACTCCTACTTGGTGCGAGCTTGACGATTGGTGCCGCGGATGGCATGTCTTTCCGCCGTCTGTCCCGATGTGTCCGAGTTGCTTTCCCTCTGCTGTCGGTGTTTTTGTGGTCGCGACAGAAGGGTTTGGCCGGCTTCTACTAAATGATTGATGCACCCCTCAAACTCCCCGTTATATCTTCGTTTCGACAACGTGCTTATCAACAGGCATTGGATGCCGCGACGTCAGCCCTCATGGCCTTTCCCCGGCATGTTACCCTCCGCGCCAAGACGATGTTTCTCGTCCACGGACTCATCCCCTGCCTGGGGGAAGGCTTGCTAAGGGGTTTGTCGCTGACAGCGCTGCTGGCTCTGGTGCAAGGGGGGGATGGCAAGGATCTAATGGAGGTGAGCTAGGCTGCAAACCGTGAGCCGCTTGCGCGAACCGCGCCGCGCGGCACGCTCACTTTGTTGTTGTCGCTTGTTGATTCCGATGCTGTCGTGTTTTTCACTGTGTTGTTGTTTGTTGGAGTTTGTTGGTGTTGTCATTGTTTTTGGTATATATTTGTTGCTATGGTGTTGTCTTTTTGGTCGCGGTTGCTGTTTTGCCGTGCGCACTCACGCGATTGTGTTGCTTCCCGTAAATCTGTTGGACTCTGACGGAGGTCGCCGAGAATGACCCTAAGACGCACCCCCCCCTTTTCTGTACCCCTCCTTACACCAACGCCCCAAACGCCGCTGCTCCCACTACCGTACGCGACACCAACATAAATGCCACCACCGTCAACAAAAAAACTCTAGCACTGACACCCTTACCATCACCACCACCATTGCCAACAACACTAACATACCCTTCACCACCCTTCACCACCATCACCACCATTACCACCACCAACAACCATCCACCATCCCCACCACCACCACCGCCACCAATAAACAGGTAACCCAGCTCCTGAACCAACTCACCATCGAATACGGACCACAGTCAGCACAGCTCCTAGACGGCGCACTCCTTCCCTTCATCCGACGTACACACGACCTCATGCCGGGAGTGGGCTCAACAACCGCCACGGCTGCTACCGCCTCGCCCCCTCGCGGGACGGGACCAGCTTTTGGAGAAGGGCCCGACCCAGGAGGATCCAACGGGCGAGAATGGCAGGGGAACTCAAACGGGGTTTGCAAATCATCAGCGTTAATTTCGGGGGGGGGTAGCGCGTCGGCGGCGGCAGAGCCGGGGGAGGAAGCGGAGCTGCTGGCGCACGAGGTGGCAGAGCGCGCGGGCATCCGGAAGCTCTACCTGAGCCTTCTTCAGCACCTCTCTTCGAATGGCCTTGCAGGGGTGTTGGCTAGCCCGACGAATGGTTCGTGTCTGGACGGCGTTTTGCGGTCGGTGCTTATGGGGATCGCGGGGGGTGAAGACGCTTCCGCGAAGAAAACCTGTTTTTACATTTTTTCGCTCTTGTTGGGTGGGTTTAACCGTGGCCGTAGCGGGGGCAGCGAACCTAAGCTCAATGGAGGGGGGGTGGGTGTCGGTGCAGTGAAAGCCGCTAATGGTACGGCGGCGGTGGGGGCGGGAGGGGCGGCGGTGCCCGGAGCGGAAGCCGGAGGGCTGAAAGCTGCGCGAGCAGCCGCGGCGCAACGCCGATCGCTGTCCGGGAAAGGGGGGGGGCTATGGACAGGGTCTGGCCCTACCGTAGACATGCCTCCGACCACGCAGGCGGCCGTAACCGCATTCGTTCTGGAGGAAGTGGTTCCGGCGTCGCTGAAGTGCCTCGTCGATGGGGCGCCAAGGGGGTTGGACCTGCGGGATGCCATGGCCATGGGCGCGACGGTGCACATGGGAGCGCTGTTTAAGGAGGCGAGGGCGGCTAGCGGCGGCTCGGCGGGGTTCGTCGGTTCCGCTGCTATTGCGTGCAGCTGTACCCCCCAGGTGGGAAGTATTTTTTTTTAGGGGGTGGGTCTGGGGTCTATCATAGGTTTGTGGGCGGAAGAGGGGTAGGGGGACAGGGGCGAACCTTGTTGCTGGTAGACGAGGCCGTCAGCGCTATTCGCCTGTAGTGTGCTGAAACCTATTGAAAATGTGATCGGGGATGTGCCCTGCGTCCTGCGCTGTGTTTTGCATTTTGTATTTTTTTGTTGATGTTTTGTTCGTTTCTGTTTTTTTCTTTACATGTTGTAAGCTCGTTGGCCTCAGGACCTGCCTTCCGCTTGGGAGCGGTACTTCCGGGTGCTTTGTAATCTGATAAATACCTTGGTGTCTGGTACTAGGTACCTTGTAGATATCAGTGTACAAAATTCGAGGTATACGTATTCGTAATTTAATGTATATTTTCCCTCCAGGACGTTTTTTGAGATTGTCTCGTGACTGTTGACTATTTTTTGACGACGCATTTATCTGAAACAACAGTACCAACAACAATGAAGCCCCCAAGGCAGTAGTACCCGTTCCTGACTGCGTTTCGCCTTAACTTCTTGAAACCGACCTGCTTTTCTGGCGCCGTCCAGGTGGCGCAGCAGCTGCAACAGGCGGTGGAGGGGGCAGCAGACGCGTCGGCCATCACAGCGGCTCTCAAGGTGATGAATGTAGTTGTCTTCTGTGTCCGGTAAACCGTTTCACCATGCCCCTGGTTGCGCCAATTATGCGATAACTATACCAGGCGTTAGCCTACTAGTCTATTGGACAAATGCGGCCGGTGTATCACGCACCCTTGCAAAGATGAGTATCGACCCTTAACACGATCGAACTCACAGCTGACGCATTTGAAATATTTTCATCAAATGTCCTGAGGGAAGATACGGCAAAGGCTTGTATTATTTATTTAGTTAAATGGGTGTTTTTAGGAGAGAGTGTGTTCATACGGCTGCTGAAATCACCACATATATGCAACATGTTGGTACGTTGTAACAAATCGTCATGTGATGCGTGCCATGGGCAGCTGCAGAACCATATTTTAGGGGTTGCTTGCTACGTGTACTACAGTAACTCTACTTCCAAATAACAACCCTCTAACCGAAACAACGAACAAACTCTAATTCTAAGAAATTTTCCTCCCAAATTCGTCGGTGAAATTCTAAAAGGGTTGATACTGCATATGAAGTAAATACTGTAATTGGGGTGATTTTCTCCTCCAGCTGGCCATGCTGCTCAACCCATGCTGCCATAACCGTCTGACAAAGAGTCCATAGCCACGAGATTGGCGTTACGACAACCTCAACCCCCCCCCATCTCCCCATCCCCCTCCGCAGGCGTTTGCGCAACACATGAGGCCGGCCAGATGACAGTGGATCCAGTTGCGCTCTGGGGGGAAGGGCTGCACTGAACTCGTCGTGTCGTCACGAGGTTTAGATTTGAGTAGGCTTAGATATGGGTGTATGTGCGCGGGTGATCACGACGCCAGTGCGCTACGATAGGAGGGGCATTTCTTGGGCCTTTCGTTTTTAGTGGCTCAGAGCCAATAGCGTGAGCGGCAAACCTGTTGCGTTGCAATGTTTAAGCTTTTGTGCTTGATTATGCGGCAAACTATGCAGCCATCGAACTGGTTGTTGCCCTGCTAGGAATGCATATGGGGGTACTTTAGCTAGTATAGTACATGGTACCCCCCCTTACCGAAGTCTTGGTCTGTCTCTTGCTCTTCCGCCGGAGAAATGGCGAGGCATCGGTAGGCTCAATCGACGTGCCTTCGGTGGCGTTTCTTTGAGCCGCCCTTGCGTCTATGTCTAGCGTGAAAACACCGAGGTGCGAGCTGCGGAGAGTGAAGTGAAGGGTGCCAGAAGCAGCAAGAAACGGCACAAGAGTGGCGCTGTTCGGTTTTGCTCAAGTCTGGAAGTTTTTTTCTTTAAAAAAACATCAAAAGACACCTCAGCTGTGAGATGGAGAATTTCGCCAAAACCCGGAGTAAAGCGTGGCAGAGGCAGCAGACATGGGGCATAGAGCGCTACCGCTGTTCGGTTTGTCTCGGGTCTGCATAGGCGTCACACGAAAATTACTATAAAACACCTCAGCAGCTGTTAAATCAAGAACTTCGTCGAAACAACATACCTGGTAATAGAGTTTGTGGCCATGGAAGACGATGCACTTGCTTTGCTTTTTTTTGTGCTCAGTCCGCAGCTCTCACGGGTGCCGCCTGTCCGAGAGGACGTTCCGAGTCAAGGTAAAGTTTGTAATTCGAAGTATACGTGGGCGGGGAGGGGTCATTGCCATCACGGTGTGCTCGGCGCGGTCACTTCTGTCTGGATGCTGGCGCAATCCACGATTTGGGGCCCTCTGAGGCAAAAGCGGGGGGCAAGCGGAGGGCAAGCGAGAGTCGCTAAGTTAGTTTTGGTTGTCGATATGATGGTTGTCCTTGCATGTGCTCGATCGTGTCACGCAAACTATGTAAAAGCTTTTGGTTGTTTTTCCCCGCAGTAAGCAACACCGTTATGATGACGGTCTTGGAAACTTGTCGCGCAAGCATGTCAAAAAACGGTGTTTGTTTTCCCCGTGAAATAGCAACAGCATTGGGTGACCGAGCACGTCAAGGTGCTGCTCGAATACACATTTTTTGCTGATGAGGCCTTGATCTAAGGGTACAGTACACGCGTACGTAGCAGACGCGGTTTCTGTTTCCTCGTGCGCAGGCTGTCCGGGCGGCTGTCACCCCCTTGGTATATGTCGGCACAGCGCACGTAGCTTAACTCCTGTATACACAATTTACATGCGGGAGGTATTACTGTGTCACGTTTTTTTAATTATTCATTTATGTTTTTTTTGTGTCGCACCCATCGTCGTGGTACATCGCATTTCTGCGCGATCGTTGTGGTACATCTTGGAATTATGCGACCAGAGTTCGACAGAACCCAGTAGCCTCTATTAGCCCTTTTGAGACCCAGATAGACCGACCAAGAAACAATATGTGGCGCGCGATTCAATCAGCCTCTGTGGGAGCGCACAGCAGTAGGATTGGTATCGTGCTTCGCGCGTGTTGGAGACGTTCGCGTTTTCTAGTTCCTGGGTACATCCCCTTCCTCAACATCCGGGGCAGCTTGATGTGACCGATGCTACTGTAATCGTCCTTTTCGACGATTTTCTCCGTGAGTTCCCGAAGGGGTTGTATTCTCTATCAATAGATAAATAACTGTTCGGTTTTGCGGGTGTCGTGACCATACCAAGTTGAACTTCCGCCACAGCCACAGAGACCCAGTATTGATGGTCGCGGGGGGAGGTTAGGGGTGCCGTCGCCCCGGTGGCGTGTCAGGTTATCCTCGAGCCTGGTATAGGTCAGTTTCGTGAGTTCGAATCCCCCCGAGTGCATACTCGTATAAATTCGTGGGGACTTTTTCTTGTGCACAAATTGACTTGCGGAAAGCGCGATAGCGTGAGTTAGCAACACTCGGTGAAAAATCGACGAGCAGTGGGATTGCTGATCCCTATGCGCGATAAAAATTGAAGGCAAGAACCGGGGGGAAGAAGGGACGACATCTGTGACCTCGGCTTGTCCAGAAGCTGGAAAGTAGATGTGTGAAGAAAAAGGAAAAGGGGTGTACTCGTTAGTGTTGTGCGAGGCGTGTGATCAGCTTGTAAAGAAGAATAAAAAAACATCGTCAGCTTTCGAAAATCGAAAAGCCGGAGGGGGACGCGAGTATTTTTTGTTGAATGAATTGTGCGCGGCTGTACATCGTCGAAAAAAACAATGCCCCTGTAGTGCACGGGTACTCTGGGGGCTCGGATGCGTAACCCCAAAACTGTTATCGTTAACACTTGAGTGAATAAGCGTTACTACAGACGCGTGCTACGATAGAGGTTGTGCACGTTTTTGGCTCTTTTGTTTTCTGAATTCTGAATGACGGGGCTCCTTAATTGACCCCTCCGTAACCCCCAAACCCCTCCCTATACTATTTCCAAGTAACTTGTCCCCCAAAACGGGTTTCCAGTTGTGAAGGCGTTAACCCAATATCGTCCGAATGTCGTTTTTGTTTAATAACTTTTCTGATTGCACACCTAGGGCCATGGAATTGTTCATCGAGTTGCGCACCATGTTCAAGTGTTTAATCAAAATCAGGTGTGGTTGAGGAATAGTGCTCAAGCAAGGACCCTAAGAAATAAATTCGTGCCGCACCTCCACCACCGTACATAGCATGCTTCTATGATTCGCTACTGTAGGTGTCAACCCCTAGGGTCTCTGTGGCGCGAAGTCGAAACATGTTTTGATTCAATTCTAGATTAAACACGCTTTCTGCCATGCAGGGACATACTCGGAAATATTCGTGCCGTCTCGCGTCGCGCCGGCCTGCGCTGCTGGAATCGAGAGGGCGGTAGGGGCAGGACAACAGTGGCGCAAAAAATGCAACTAATTCGAAGGGAGGGTTCAGCTCTTCTATTTACGATATACCTTCATAATATTTTCGGGCGTTGCTACGTGCTGCTGGTTTGGGTTTTTGATGTCTCCTGCTGCTGTGTTCGTTCTTGTGCTGTTTGGGTTGGTGTGTGATGCTTGCCGTAGCTTACTTAATACCCGGCATACGTCTGGATTTCACTCCATATATAGTGATCGCAGTGTATATTCCAGTAATTTGGATCAGACCGACGGACGCCTTTGGACTTTCCGGCCCAAACAACCATGGGGAACTCATATTTCATAGCAGTCAAGCGAAGAAGGGTGCCTGGTGATGGAAATTACCAAGAACGGGGCGTGAGACGCAGCATCCATCCCCCGCCAGGCCAACCCCATCAGTTCTGCCCAGCCCCCTAAACCGGCAAGTCCAAAAAGGGTCGAAAAAAACAGGAGAGTTGTGCAGTTTGTTTGCCGTTTTGTGCGGATTGTTAATTTGTCGCGTGCAGCGTGTCGCCACAACGCCTCCTAGGGCTGCTCCTCGTCAGCGCATCTCCATGCGGCGTGTCCATACCAGTCTAATAAATCGGCTACTGCGATAATATACGGGGGTGAGGGTGGCGACGGTAAAACGGTAACGGCAGACTCTCCAAGCTGCCCAGCAACTAAGTAATCATTTTAACAACATAACCCCACTCAAGACTCGAATGCCTACAGCATAAGACCTTAAGCACTGCTGCACCAAAACACTACCCCGAGTACACCGGTACACGTGATTCGTCGCCACACAGACACGGTTCCCAACAGTTTTGTCACACGCGGGCAAGGACTACACCCAACACGCCCAAAATGTCTACTGGTCGCAATGATCCCCTCAGAACCGCGTTCGTCCAGCCTCCTCCGCCACAACCTAACCCTTTCCTTTAACTTACCCCACACAAAATTCCAACTACTTGTTCGCAAAACCTAGGTGCAGTTCTAACAGTGGTACAAAAATGCTACGAAGCTCGCGACTGCTGCTTCATCCGAAAGGGGGATGTTGAAAGGAGTGCTGGTGCCAGTGTTCAACCACCGACCCAAGGCGTTTCGCCGCACCCTGACTCAGTAGGACTCGAACGCTTCGTGGCCCCTGTCTCCCACGGTCTTCTCAGCTTCCCGGAACACGTCGTCGCCCTCCTTCGGGTTCTTGCCCAAAAACTTGAGATACTCGTTCGCGACGATGTTCCTGCGGGTGGAAAATGCACGTAGTTAGCAGAGGCGTTAGTGGAGGTGCAGACGCAAGGATAACAGACTATGCGTAGAAGTGGGGTGGGGAGGAAATCGCCGAAACACGCGAGGCCTCGGCATAAAGACCGGAAACAAGATAGGCGTCACAATCGTGAAGGTTGTAGTATAGGCGTCACAAGGCGTGGCAAACCGATTTCACCGCTCCTAAGTCCGTTTTCTTAAATCGTGGGCGCCCTTAAATCTGGTGCCCTACTGTACACAAAACAGCAAGTTAAACGAGAAAAGTTGGTTTGTGCTAAAACTGGTACGTTCAACCAAGATATATCTCTGATCTACGTTTCTGCGGTCCCCGTGTTAATCACGTCGGCAGCAATCTACAAGACATGTTATAAATCCCATTTTAGTGCGGTGCCGCACTATGTGAGGACACACTTTAGTGCGGTAGCCCACTAAACTGGATAGTTCGGGGTCACATTTTCGTGCCGTCATTATCGCTTGGCACGGCACCGCATCAAAGTGAAACCCCGACTGTAGCGCTGTAGTAGTATCGTAAGAAAACGCGGTCAATACCATGAACCAACGAAAACTAAAAAATGGCAACGTCCGCTTTGTTGCTGTAGTCTTCGCAATTGGTGATAGCATGCGTTTACTGGTCTTATTTGGGTTGTTTCCCTCGCGCTTGTTTTGCTGTTTCAATCAGCTCACTGCTTACGTGTGACAATAGGTATACCATGGCACGTCGGCCTCTACGCTGTCGCCATTGGCGCAAATCGTTCTGTAACCACGCTGAATAGTGCAAGCAAAGCGTGACGACCAATAACGCGCTCGTCCCAGCCATCACTGCACAAGAACAAGGTGGGGATTTTAGAACGAGGCTGGGGCTACCCCATGTGATTTTAATAAAAAAATAACGAAAAAAAGTAGAAACGGTAACAGCGTGCCTTGGACCAGCATACACATGGACAGATGCTTTCTCAACCACGAACTTCGTTCAAGAGCTTTTAATTAAGTATTAATTCGCTTTGAAGACGAGCACAGCGCCCTGGTGCTTGAATACGGTAACACGAGAGTGGACGGCGAGAGCTGCGCGGTGGATTTCATATATTGGCGGCAAACGTTATACCGG
Source organism: Undaria pinnatifida (assembly GCA_012845835.1). Taxonomy (NCBI): domain Eukaryota; class Phaeophyceae; order Laminariales; family Alariaceae; genus Undaria; species Undaria pinnatifida. Next base: position 6,256,721 of record JABAKD010000009.1, on the reverse strand, counting down.
CCTTCGCTCGGGAGAGATGTCTTCCCTCCCAAGTCATTATGGGCAACTACCGGCAGTACCAGTTACAGCAGTTACAGCGACGCAGAGGGCGCCACATCCCACCTGGTTTGTTTCGTTTGGTCGGAGGGTGATGCGTCGGCTTTCCATGCTCGCTGGCCTCGATCGAGGAACGATTCGTATCCGTTATACATTGCGTGTCAGCGGAGGAGAAACCCCACAAATATTACACTTCCTAGCTCTAACCCTAAACCTGGCTGGTTGTGCTATGACCTTCTGGAGACATCGGCACGGCCGACGTTCCAGACGAGCGCCTTCGTTTCGTTACGACATAGTGCCGGTCACCCCGACCCCTTCCACGCCAACAGGTCAACCCAATACAACTCCCGTGGAAACCCCCCAGTTCACAGTTCACCCTCCCGCCATATGATACGGAGCGTTACCGGAAAAAACTCATAACCGACTGAAGCAGTTGTGCCCCTTGCTCACCCGTATGCCCCTGTCTTTCGCGCCGACTGCGCCCTCGAGATGACCTTCTTCCTGCGAGGTGAACACGGCCGGGGAAACGCCAAGGAACGGTACACAGCAAAAAAAACAAAAACAAAAACAAGATCGGGGTGTCGAAAGATCGGGGAGGGTCAGCAAATAATATGCGGCGATGACCCGAGGATAACTAGGGTGCGACTCGTATATACCATAGCATGCCGCACCTAGTTTTGTATACTGAGGTATGTGGCGATAGCGGGAGGAACAGGGGGTCGGCATTATGGGCACGTAGGCACCAATTATCGCACATTAGACGTGGCAAATGAAACGCAGCAAACCTTTTAAGGCGGCACAAGCGAAGTCTTTTGTGCAACGTACGTTCAGCTGTTGAGCAGACGCTCCAAACTCACGAAGGCAGCCGAGAAGCGCCTCAAGCCAGAGTTTGCGTGTCGTGGAGCGAGCCAGGACCATGAAACCATCTCCAGTCACAAACAAGAAGTTCGAAACTAGGAGTACTACAGTAGGATTTCGTGCGGGCGAGACAAGAAAGGCCGTAGGACGAAACGTGAAACGTGTTCATCGAAAAACAACTGCCAGTTTTTTTTATGTTACCAAGTACATGAACACGAGTACCGGCGGCGTACACGTGTATTTCGTATTAATCTGCATGCATATATATGTAACTACCATTGGAGCCTTAACATGAATACCCAAAAGCTCCTTGCATTTGCGCTCCGAGTGGACGTGTTTTTGGCTGACATTGTACTTGTATGATATCATACAGTAGTGGCAAAAACGACAAAGATAACGCTGCCTGCAAGACTCACCGGAGGGCCTCCTGGTACTCCTCGGGATTCATCTTCCCCATGTCGTCGATCACGTATGAGTTTTGCACCCCCGACGGGAGGCCATACTGCACGGCCGCCTTGGCATCCCATGCGGGGCCCTCGCTCTCCAGTTCGTCTAAAGCTTTGAGGCCTCCTGCGGGAGGGGCGGGGGCAGGGGCCGACACGACGGCTGGTGCTGCTGCCGCCGGAGGGGCGGCCTGTGTCGGAAGCTCCTGCGTCGGGGAGGCGTCCTCGACGATGATGGCCACCGCAGACTCAAACCTCTCGAATTCTGCCCGGGTCATGGGCTTCTCGCGCTGCAGCCGTGCGGAGAGGATCGTGATGGCGGTCCGAAGCTCTTCCTGCATTTCGGGCGAGAAGGGGGATTCTGCTACGGCGGGCAGGTCGGCGGGTTTGGTTCTGCCGCTTACGGGGACGGACGCGGGCGGGGGGATGGGGCTTCCTTTTTGCCCCCCCCTGGCGGCCTGTGCCTCCCTCAGCTTGTCCTGGTATGACATGGTGTGAGACCGTGTCGCGGAGTGGTGGGGTGCTTGTGAGGGTGAGGAGAGGAGGAACCCTGCGGGCGAGACGAACCCATCCGCACCTGGCAACGCCACCGCTGCTGGCAGGGGAATGTGTGGCACGGCGGTGAAAAGGCGACGGAAGAGGGGCGCAGAATGGCGGAGGGAGAGGGATTGTCGGCGAGGCAACGAGACAGGGTCAGGATGAGATCATTGCCGATAGCAGTGGATATGCACAGGGAACATCAACACACCACTGCTGATGCTGCTCTGTTGCTGCTCCGTTGCTGCTGCTTGTGTGCTGCTGCCGTTGAACAATGAAAATGAGACATGAGAGGAGGTGAGAGGTGCTGTTGAACTACGCGAATACTTGTACGCGAATGGGAGGCAAGCGTCTTTGCAATGAGCACAGCAGAAGGTGGCCGCGCTTTCGTCCGCACCTGCACCGAGAGCGACCAAGTTGGATATTCTCATGATTCCTTGAAAGAGGGGAACCCTATAGATACGTAGGTGAGACTCGTAGCTTCGTAGGTCTTCGTTGAGTGTGTGGCAAAAGTGCGCAATCACCACGTAGGGGTTTCCACCAAAAGGTTCGGCGTTCGTAACGTTGGACTCGTAGTATTTCCTATTTCCCAAGAAGAGCAGTGCCGCGCGGACGCAGCTCTCGCCGCAGTTCCACCAGCCACCAGCCACGTCATAGCTAGAAAAAATCGCACATTAGGAGAAGTTCTGGCGGACACAGCACGGGGTGTTGGAATATGGGCCGTTGATCCGCGACGCTGGTGTGAAACGTTATCGCCTATTAGTCGATTCCGAGAGGTCGGCTGATTGTTCTGTCGCATGATTCGAGTACGCGATAGAGACCTCGAAGCTGTTCCCGCGACGCTGGTGTGACACGTTATCGCCTATCAGTCGATTCCGAGAGGTCGGCTGATTGTTCTGTCGCATGATTCGAGTACGCGATAGAGACCTCGAAGCTGTTCGACAAGTCGATCGTGCGGCGCAAACCCTCGTTCCTGCCTGCGCGCCTGGAGCTCTCCCCACGGACCCGAAGCACCTCGATGCAATGTTCGCGTTTTGTACGAGAAACTGGAGGGCGTACGCGGGAGAGAAGCCCTCAGGGAAAAAGCTGGTGAGCGCTTCACGACGTTGCTCTTACACAACGATGCGAAAAAGGAAAACGACATTCTCAAACCTGAAATAGTGCTTACAAGGGCTCCGCTCCGCGGGTGGCTGACGCCGCCCGCTTCGCACGCGCAAGGAAGAATGCAACTAAAACATGTAAAGGGGGCAGAAAGAAGACGCCATGATTTGATGCGACTAGCGAATTGAAAATGCCAAGGGCTGATTGCGCAGAGCTATTTACAGTTGCCCGGTGCTGTGTGCGTGTTGCGTGTTTGCGATATCACATTCTGATCGGCAATGCGGATGTAATTTGCGGGGGGGGGGGCACATAGGGACGGAGAGAGGACAATCAACTTTGAAGCAAGCTACTCGGAGAAGATGAGTAGAAAAACACGTGCATACCGGTACATGGTACCTGGTACTTTGTATCATATACCTGGCACTGCTGTACGAAATAATGCACAGCGCAGCATGAAATAGCACCGCATCGCAAGGCAAGGCACGGCACCGTACGGCGCAGCACGGCGCTGCGCTGCTGTGAGCTATATGTAGCTGTGGGCTGAGCTGAGCTGGCGGTGCATTTATTTATTGTGATTCAACAAAATGAGAGTTAAGTACAAGCAAAGCACTCACCACGGCACAGCACGGCACGACACCGCACAACATCGCACAGCATCGCACAGTACCGCACCGCACGCCAGGGCACGCCAGGGCACGCCAGGCAACGGCACTGCACGGCGCGGCGCTGCTGAGCTAGCTCTGCTGTGCGCTGCTGAGCTAGCGCTGCTGTGCGCTGCTGGGCGGAGCTGAGCTGATGATGTGATGAGCCAAGCCGAGCTAATCAGGCTGGGACCTCTTGTATGATGAAAGCTCCGCGAAAATACAAAGAAAACGTGAAGGAAGAAATCAAAGAAAAGCTGAACCGTTCGGCAAGTTCCGCAAGTGACGAAAGGAGGCGGTGTCCAGGTACAGTATCGGCTACGGTTTAGGAGAAAATGTTTAAGAGAAAGTACGGGTTTAAGAGAGTTGAACTGGCTGGCACGACCAAAATCGATTCAAGAGAGAACTGGTCTTATGTCTAGTATTTTCTCTTAAATCGAGCTGCTGGAAATCACACCACATAGCCATCACACGCATCACACACAGCTGCAGACACCATGCCCTGCGCAGCAGGCAGTCGCTGCACAGCTGTTCCCGACCACACGCCAGGCCCACAGAAGTTCACAAATCACCAATACAGAGGCGTCTGCGGGCAGTATCTCCAGGACACTTGTGGTGTGGTGGACCCGCTCGGGACCAGCGAGATGAACCGCATTTGCCACACCTGTGCGACCTCCCGCGAGAGTGAGATATGATTTAAGAGAATATTCTCTTATACCGCGACCAACACAGTATAACGGAAAGCCGGATTTAAGAGAGGGAAACTTGGCTGGGACGGACCTCTCTTAAACCGTAGCCGCTACTGTACTACCTATGTGGTATTCTCAAAATACAGGAGTTTTATTTTATCCTTAGAGCTACTATTATGGAAACATTTTGGGCAATTATTTCTAGCGGTTATTTTTGTAGTTTCGAGGCTCCAGAAATAACTGCATGAGAAATAAAGGGCGTCCATTATGACTTCTGGTTTTGGAAAGTGGTTTATTTTGAAATGGTGGGTCTTGTAATCCCGTTTGCATTCATTCTTGAAAATCTGGCACGTACACTGTCACAGGCGACGTATGGTCACCACCGCCTATGCTGCTGTCTCTGCTGCTGTGGTGCTGCTGTGGTGGTTTTGAAGGTGGTGGTGCTGCTGCTGTCGCGTTTGCGTCAGGACGAAGCTCTGTCTTGCACACGACAAGCACGATATGCTGTATGTAGTAGGTGTGTTTGTGATTCTTTGTTGTGGGTGGCGGGTGACGTGTACAGCAGACAGGTATCATACCAGGTACAGAGTAGGCAGTGGTGGCATGTGATTCTTGGTACGAGGTCGTGTCAACTTTAGAAATAATCCCAGTTCTGAGATGGAAGAACTGTTTTTTTTGGGCTCAGAAATAACCAAATCCGCTGATTTCTGGCCTCAATTATTTCTGAACCCAGAAATAACGATGATTTCTGGTCCCACAATGGGTGGTTTTCATTCTTGACGTCGGAGACCCCTGTTAAAGAGAGAAATTATTGCTCAAAATATTTCTCATAATAGTAGGTCCTAGGGGAAGCAAAAAAATGAATTTCAACTTCCAAGAAACAGGACTTTTAAACTTGAATTTTGAAAAAAAAAAGTTCAAAATCTGACAAGCGCTGAGAAATGCTGTTTCAGGCACCCGAGCCCACTCAGCCGTCCGGAGAGGAGAATGTCTTAAATTAGTGTGGAAAGCGCTATTAAAATGGAGGCCTCTCGAGGCCTCTCAGGAAATCGATATTTGTAGGCTTGTCTAGACACACCAGAGGGTATTTCGTATTTTGCAAGCGTCAGCTGACTTCTTTTTATATATAATCATTCTACGTACGTCAGCTGTGAGTTTGGCAAATTTAATTTAGGGTCGATGTTTTATGGTACGTACCCTGCCCAAATTAATTACCCCTACTGTTGTCGAATCTGCCCAACGCGAGTTTCTATACTAGATCACAGGAAGGAACGACAACAGCAGGACGAGCAGTAGCAGCGAGCCGAGAGAGGGCGGGTAGTCATGTGAGGTGGTTCATATCGCACGTTCGTGTCGAGTGCAAGGCGACGTGTGACACTAGCCCGCGCTGACTGGTAGCACCTTATGAACAATTGACAGGCGAATGCAAACCAGCCTGAAACCGGCCAGGCTGAAAGTATTTATGGCACCTGTTGGCAAATCACATAGCAACGACCAAAGACTACGTAAAGTGTGTGGACAAGTACTGGCACGCCGGAAAGTCAGATAAAATAACACGGTTTTGGAGGGCCCGAGAGAGATCGCTGGGACTTGGGAAGAAACCGGCGGAGACACGGGTTTGCCTACTTGCCGTTCAAACATCTACTGACGCAATGGCTCGTTCAGCTGGAAACCGAAGGGGGGGGAGTGGTCCCGCCGAGAGAGGGACAGAAGAGGGACACCCCCCCGCACCTACAGTCGTCAGAGGTAGAGCAAGAGGCGGAGGAGGAGGGATTTTCATGTCTCCGACCGCGCGAAGTCCTGCACGAGGTGCAAAGCTTGGGGGAGTTCGTCTCACATCGATGGCGTGAGCTTAGGGCTGCCAAAACAGGCTTGGAAGCCGCAGGCTCCGCGCGCGCTGAACTTTCTAGGCTCGCTCTCATAAAAAAAAACGATAGCGGTTACCGAGAGATAATTGCTTCGCCCGTAAGCACCGCCCCATGTATAAAACCGCAGCGGCGTTGGCCTTGTGGACGAGAGGCAAGAAGACAACTCGGGGTACGTCGAGTGCTCGCAGAAACCTAACCCTCGCAAACGCGACTTCCTTGCTACTTATGCGGGAACCTGTTTATCGCAGACCACTAGTATTGCGCAGCTGAGGGGGTCGTCAACTGTCCGCCGCCGGTCGTGGTGAGAAGCTCCTAATGGGAGCAGAACATATTGGCGGGTGCAGCGGCTTAAAGGCGAACAGGCCAGAGGAGCCGGCTCCAGTACATACTATGTCAGGGCTGAACGGCCTTCCGTTCCAGGCTTGAGCAGAGTTGGGGAGGGTTGAAAAGGCAGAAGAGGGTCTTCGCGTGTCGATGTAGCTGTAGCTGTAGCTGTGTCTGTGGTAGTGTGCCGGCTCTTGCGAGCGTGTACTTCTAATTTTAGTATAAGGTCCTTGATCGGGGTAGCATCGCTATCGCGTGCTCGTAGCGCTCTATAACAATATTGGTATGTAGAGTGTTTGACACCAACATACCACACGTCATGTGCTTCTCTTGGTATTTTGCGCACAACAGTGGCGATTGTTTGCAGTGAAGCACGACCCTCAACCAACTGCAATGCCGAAACCGATAAACGCGTCCCCTAATAGTACGATTCGCATCAATCGATACCGGCACTTATACCAACTGCTGCCTTTTCTGTTCTCCTGTTGCCTGTATCACCATCTTCGACAACCACAGGCAAAGATCAATGCCGTCTACAAGCAAGCGACGGTCGGTGATTGCTGTGAGGACACCACAGACTTCCCCACGCCTTTCGAGAAAACCGTTATGACGATGTGGCGCGGGTTCAAAGGCACGCCTGCGGCCACTGCAAAACGAAGATTTATCACACTCCTGCGAGATGTCGACGCCCGCCTCCTTCAGATTAAGGCCTATCAGGTTACGCCATGGGGATTTCCCACAACGGCCAAAGGCGAGCGGATTTGTCCCTACAGCAACGCGAAAAAGGGCTGTCCGAGGCCACTTGTGGACAAATACGGGCGCAGTTTGGAGCTCGAGCTTGACAACAAGGAGAGCCTCGGAAATTTCACCGAGCTTAAGAAGTGGCTGGATGAGGTTGCCACGCAGCAGCAATGTTCACTTGGATTGCATACCCCGATCGCCGCCGACAAGGGTGCAAGGTTTACAACTTTTTTCGCCAGAGAAGAATGTGGAGGGTTTCGTCCTTACATGTCGACGGGGCTTCATCAGATGGTCAAGAAGGTCCGAGAGAGCAAGAACATAATGTATGCGAAGGGCACCACTAACAACGTAGCGTGAGGGACCTGTTACGACTATGGTGTTCAACAGCCAAGCGTTGAAGAATATCCAGGCGGTTCTTCAAGAGCACCGTAGCTGACGCCACACAATCTCTTGTTTGCAACACTGGCGGTGCTGTTCTCGCAGGTGCTGGCAAAGCAACTGCAAGCGTTGGTAGCGATGCAGAACAATCCACGTGACTTTTCAAGGGCCGCTCTGATGCTTCAAAGAGATCGGTTTTGCGGGCTGCAGGTGGGCTTCATCCACACTACCGGTGTCGCGCGCCTGTATGGGCTTGCAATCGCGCAAACTTAAACCCTGTAGCAATGCCGCGCGAGGTGTGACAGTGTCATGGTTGCTAAGAGGAGGAGATTGTGTACAACACGCGAAGCCGACGAAGATAGATATCGCCCTTCATTCGTGGCTGCCACATGAGGGCCAATCAACCGTAGTTTTTTTACCTTCTGTGGGGTCTTTGTAAATGCTGCGGTCTGCATTGGGGGTCGTGTGAAGTGTAACGCCCCGCTCGACTTTTATGGCATCGATGCCGATCCTCCATACTGAGGTTGGTGATAATGCGCTCACGCCTAACGTGTTATTTGCGTCTATCGCAGCGGTGGCTGTAGCTCTAGCTTCGCTGCTCTTTCAAATACACGCGCTTGTACGCCCGCATTCAATGTTTTTTATCTGTTTTATGAACGCCAGCTCCGCAGTTTTTCGACAATCATATTTTGTGTAGCATCCATGGCTTTCGTTAATCGCATACTCGTTTTCGCACGTGTGTTTTCTTACGCTTCGAACGTTTGTTTGTCCCGCATCGCGCAGCAATACTACGCCAGCCTCACTGGCCACGAGTTTACCAACGAGGTTGCCTGCTCCAGAGATTCGCACAACTGCGACACGCGGCGCCTTGTGGAAAGAAGGAATCACACCCACCCTGTCATCATTCGCGCACCCCCTACCGACCTGACGCTCTTTGAGCCTCTTAACCAGGTAGAGCACGCGAGTGGATTACGATTGTAATGGTACGCGTGCAGTTTAGAAAACCATCCGCTCCATTGCACTGCAGGGACAACTATCATTATTTATAGCTTACTATGTGCCTTTGACTCAGTCTTGTATGCGTACGTTCGGCCCCCAAGTGACTTGATTTTTGTGTTTCGGCAGCCATAACCCTGTTTTACTGCAACGGGCTTGGGTAACACAGGGTATGTGTGCCTTCAGCGTTGTAGTGACTTCCTCTCCATCGAGCGACGTTCACCGGGCAAACGGTGCACTGATTTATCCTGGCGAAACATTTTTCGTACCGTATTTGAGCCTGGCTACCTGCCTTAAGTTATTCCAATGCAACGGATGCTACTGCATGCCCACTGTTTTCTCTAATGCACCCGTCATAGATACGGCGGGAGTGCGTGCGCTTGGGCGTGGTCCCTATAACCGGCCCCGTGGACAGCATCGACCACCGCTGCCGACTGCTGCAAAGGAAGGTCGTCGACTTCCACCGGAAAAGAATGCTCGTTTACGAGTCCCAGCGGCGTCAACAGTGGCGCACGGACATCTCAGTGTCTGACGCCGCCATGCTGAAAACATTTTCACGCGAACACCAATCCGATTGCCTTCGGCACGCACTGACTGCCAAGAATTTAGACCGCGCGTGTTTGATTATCGAGTCGGGAGCCGATCCCACCACCGAAATCCGCGGAGGGTTGTTCCCTCTCATGGCTGCTGTATTAACAAGGTCTGTGTCTGATATCAAGCGCCTTCTCGCCGCAGGCGCTGACGTAGACGCGGGTAACTCGAGGGGTATGACGCCCCTTATGTGGGCAGTGAAACGCGACGATTGCGCCATGGTCGACGCGCTTCTTGACGAGGGCGCTGATGTGAGCGTGGAGGGGTGCTCGGGCTGGACGGCTCTGAGCATTGCCGCCAGATACGGCAGGCAAAGTATTGCGCAAGTGCTCATGGAAGTCATCCGCAGGGATAAGATCGCGGGCGAAATGAACGCCGACCGCGTACTCAACCACCGAAGCACGGCTAATAAGGGCCTGACCCCGGTTGCGATCGCTGCCATACACCGCGACGAAGCCATGGTCCGTTGTCTCATGCGGCTGGGCGCTAAGCCAGGAGTGAAATGTCATCGGGGGTACGTGGCTGGAGAGCACGCGGCGGAGGCAGGGTGGACAGTCCTCGGTTTGTGGTTGCAAGAGACCCAAGCTTTCGGTGCAGATGGAGTTTACACGTTCGCTGATGTCAATGCGGAGACTGCGCTTCGAATTGCGGGCGAGCGCATGCTTGGCGCTATCTCATCTGGTGAAACGGTAGAAGACGAAATGGTCAAAGCCCGCAAGATGAAAACGGCTGCGGGGGATGCAGATCAGCAGTCGAGGCTGTACGATATTACCGACATTCGGCTGGGGAAAGAAAGGTCAAACACCGCCCTTACGGTGATGGTTTTGAAAGAGGGCCGCGCTGCGCCAGACGCCGAGACCGATAGTGGGCAAACGGCGCTCATGTCTGCCGCCTATCGAGGGCTAGAGTATTCCGTGCGATTACTTCTCCATGAAGGTGCCGATCCGAACTTCTCCAACCGGAACAACCGCACGGCGTTGATGGCGGCGGCCACGAGGGGTCAACGAGAGGTCGCGCTGGAGTTGCTACGCCACGGAGCTGACGCAGCGTGGATGGACATAGACGGTAAAGTTGCCGGCGCGTATGCGTTCGAGAGAGGGCACCACGAGTTGGCTGAGCAGTTGGCGATCGCTGCTTCCGATGGAAACGAGGCGGCATTTGAATGGGAGCTCGAGCGTGAGCAAAGAAAGCAAGAGAAGGAGCAACTCAAACAGACGAACTCGGTGCTGGACAGGGCAGGGGAGGGGGACGAAGACGCTGATGAAGTAGACTTGCAAGATTGGATGATTCGCGCCACGAAGCCAACGGAAGCCGCTGTCAGGCTTGCTAAAAAGGCCGAGGCAACTGATGGTGAGGGCACCATCTCGGAAGAGCCTGACAAGGTGGAAAGTAGTGATAGCTTGCCTTCGCGAGAGAAACCTGGCAACCAAAGCCGCTGTCCAAAGTGTACTCTATTGGTACCTTGCGTGCACTTTGCCTCCTTGGCATGCCTAAAAGCAGGGTTTCCGGACGGAGTCCCCGAATGGGCATGGAACAAACGGGGTGTAAAACGACAAAGCGCCAACTCAAGCAAGGGAACACCCTTGCTAATTGTACCCAATGGTACTGACTCAGTGCCCGAGGGCGAAAAAGACATTGGTTGGTGGAAGGCCCTGCACCAGGTGCATCGAAATCGCGGGTTGTCTCGTTAAATACCTGCAGAAAAACCACGAACTGGGTGTCAAAGATGTCGAATATAAAGCCTAAAAAATGTTGAGCCTTCGTTTTTTGGCAGTCGGAGTATGCTGGAAAAACGTCTCCCGAGCACTTTTAAAAGAATGGCAGTGGGAGGGGTGCCCACAAGCAGTGTGAGTACCCGCATCCCTTCGGTTTTTTTTTTCGAGGATCGGCGGTCTCGGTATTCTGGTTGTTGTCGCCCCTGATGTTTCCATGCTAGCTACTGGTGTAACAGCGCTACCACAGTAGTAGAACATTTTCATTAGTTCTTTAGATGTCACCGTACTCCTTTTCTTCTGTTTCAGGGTATACGTACATACCAGGTGTGGTACCATGAACAGTGTCTTCGCGGCATTATTTGGTTTGCACGTGATACGGAATGGTACACCGCAACCCGCAATGCCGTTCCCTTTGCGTATAGGTGCTACTGCGGTATGCGGTGTACGTGCGAGGTCCTGCCTGCTTGTATCTTCTTCCGCTTACTTACCATAGTGGTACACACTACACAGGTCCTCACACGTAGGACCTATTCAGTAGAGTTCCAAGTACAACATGAACGAAAAAAAAAGCAGTGTGGATTTTGCATTCGGAGCTCCTAAGAACTGCGAGCACTGTAGAGGCATAGATTCAGTACCAATGTTAAGTTTTGACACCGATGGTGGGCCCGGCTGCTTAACCACAGCATCAAACCTACAGTATCTGTAGGATGCGAATATTTCCAGATGAGTTTTGAAGATTTATTCGATCGCATGTGATTGCAGTAGTAGCTGCTTTGTTTCCCTCCTGAAGCTGTCTCTCCTCGTCATATTTTGAACGCCCAGAGTTCCATACTTTCTGGGCATGTCCGACCCCACATGATGAGTGTCATCCTGCGAGTTCGGCTGTATGATCTATCGCAATACGTAGGCAGGTAGGTGCAGAACTCAGTTGGGATACGTCGCATTGACACGGCAATGCAATGGAAAACCATAATATCAAAAAGCGCAATTAATACACAGTACGAGTATTAATAACATTAACGTGAAGAAAACAACTCCATGTATAGTGTGCTCCCATCCATCTCATACATTTTATTTGAAATATCGGTAATCTGCACTTTAGCATCATGTACGTAGCATACTTTGCTCCCATCCACCTCCGTCACCCCCCCCCCCCCCCCCCCCTTCCCCCCCCCCCTCCCCCCCTCCGCCCCACCAAAAATCAAATCCGCCAGAGTTACGAACATTACCCGACAGGTGATATCATGTCTTTACTTTTCGAGCCACCCATGCAGTAGCTCCAGTTCATGTCTGTGGTCTTGCAAGTTTCAATTAACCCCCCCCCCCCCCTTCTCCGCCGCTCCCACCATCATCTACTAGCATTACGCGTGCAGTAAGTTCCTATTCATTTATGCGACCTATCCCCCCTACACCGCCCCCCTCCCCTCACGGGTCATACGACTCCGGGAAATACATAATAAACTGGTGCATTCCACAGCCCGTCAGATTTTGTCCCCCTCAAAAACGGGCATTATAGTTTCCGTGCATAGGTTGATTTCACATCACCCTGTTGACCCTGGTACAAGGTAGTTACAAGGGGAGTCGCCGACCTATACCCTTACTGAGAACACACGCCCAGTAATACGCGATCACACACAGCTTGCAAAGATGAGTTTCGACGAAATCTTCGATCTCACGGCTGGAGTGTCATTTAGTTTTTTATAATCGCCTCAATCATGCAAATGTGGCTGCAGGTTCGGTAAAACAACTCTGAGTCTCTGCAATATAAAGCATCGGAGCACCGGCCCTATTTTTATGATTTTCATTTCTTGTGAGATAGAAATGCAAACACAACCAACGGAACAACATCGACCAACGAACGATGCATTACGTCTATTAATAGTGGAAGTCGGAAAGGCTCAAATAAGAGCATCCACTTACAGTTAGTTACTCCTCCAGCTCGGTTCGGTTCCGCCGCTCGAGGAAGTGCGAATATATTTCGGGCTGTTTCGAGGAAAACCAGATGAAAAAAATAACAGTTGTATTTTCCAGCTCAACCCGTGGGAGGCTTTACTCTTAGCGGCCTTCTGAACAAGTCGTGGTCACAAACAAGCAACTAACTGATACTTACGTTGCCTTCATTTTTCTCGCGCATAGGCATCAGCATTCCCGGTACAGAAAAGTACCTTTTTGGTTCTTGAACCCGCCGGGTGCTGAACCTCGACCCTCATGCCCAGCAGATATGGCAATCGGCATGTTGATGCTAAGATACGGCCCGCCCAAAACTCTTACATTGAGCTACGTTGTACCCTTGCATATCGTACCTGGTACCTGGTGCAGAGTAACGTAGGTACTACTGTACTACAGTACCCTTCATACGATGCGATATATATATATTTTCTTATCACGCTTCTACTTTCCAGCTTCTGGACAAGCCGTGGTCACAGGTGTCGTCCCTACTCCCCCCCCGTTCCTGCCTTCAATTTTTATCGCGCATAGGGTTCAGCAATCCGACTGCTCGTCGATTTTTCATCGAGTGTTGCTAACTCACGCTCTCGCGCTTTCCGCAAGTCAATTTGTGCACAAAAGTCCCAACGAATTTATACGAGTATGCACTCGACGGGGCTCGAACTCACGAAACTGACCTATACCAGGCTCGAGGATAACCTGATACGCCGCCGGGGCGACCGGTACTGGAGCACACTGAACCCTAACCTCTAGATGAGAGTTTCGATGTTAGCCACAACCTGCAGCTCGGTACTCCGCTTCCTGGTGGACCTTCGCTTAATTGAAGTCGCAGCTATCGTAACTACTGTCGTGTACTTTGTGTCGGTCGCCCTGTTTCTGTGGCTGGATCCATGGATCTTCAAACGCGATCTTGCGGTGCTGGGTTTTCGAAAGCGTGATATTTTGGTGCTGGAAGTACCCGTGGTCCCGTGATACAGTAGTAAAGATCCGAATCCCCGTTTGAACGGGCCTGCGAAATATGTTGAAACCTCCCCAATCCCCAAGGAAGCGCCAAATTACCAAAAAACAAGGCTGAAGGTGCTGCCTTGCAGCGTGCAGTGTGACCTGGCCGGGTGCAGCTACCACCTGCGCGAGGCCCTCTTACCTTGTGCCGTGGCCATTGGTGCCCCTGGCACACTCGACTATTAATCGTGTCATCGTTGTGTGTGTTGCCAAGATCAGTGGGCGAAAATTGACAAGTACCCCAGCGAGGAGGGTGGGCGCCCAGGCGCAGGGGAGCAAGCGTATCATATATGTCGTGTATCACGATCCCCAAAACGTGGGGTGGAGCGACGGCACCAAGAGTGGAAGCGGTGAGCCCGGTAATGCCTGCAGCCATCATCCAGCGCCGTGCCACGAAGAAGGCTCGAGCCACACCGCAGCTGGTGGATACGGTCCGAGAGGTTGTGCAAGCTTTCGAATTCGAGTACGCACAGGTCCGAGCCGAGTCTGTGGAGGTCAAAGCTGTGCTGAACGAGCGCCGAACACAGCTATCCGATCTTAGGCAGCACTTGGAGAAAGAGTCTACAGAGAATGGAAACCTCGAGGCTGTGGTGCAGCACCGCCACTCCAAGAACGACAAAGGTGCTGCGCGGCTGAGAGAGCTGGAACTTCAGTTTACCCAACTCTTAGCGGATGACAGCGCCATTGCTTCACGGGCTGCTGCTCTAGAATCCGATTTGGGTGTCTTCAATCAGGACCATAGGCAAATTCGAGAGAAGATCAGCCTCGCGGCATCCAAGCTCGATCGCGCGGAGGCCACCATCGCAGACAGAGAAAGTGCGATCTCCCAAAGCTTGGGGGAGGGTGGGAGGCTTGATGCAGCGATACAAGAGGGGCGAGGAAAGGCGGGGGAGCGGCGGCGCCTCTTGAGGAGTGGACAGGAGAGGGCTTTGAAGATCGAGTCTTTGGCGAAAGAAGCTGCTGCAGAGGCGAAAGCTTTGGAAGCCGACACGTTTCGGCTCCGGGGGGAGGTCGCCGGCAAAGAGGAGGAGAATATCAAAGCTAGCCTCAGTGCGGAGGCAATGCGGCTGCGGGCAACGCAGGTATATACAGACGCTCAGCTGAGAATTGACGTGTGGAATTCCCTACCCTCATAGATAGCCATGTCACGGTGTAGGGGATTGGTTTGGGCACATTTAGTTATACTGGCAGCATGTCTCGTCAACTGTGATATTACCCAAAACAGAGTATCTCCGCAATTTCGTTTGAGCCGTGCTACGGTAGGGGTTGTAATTTTGAGCCCAAGCATTTTTCACTGACGGAGCGACTCAATTGAAGAGCCCACTCTATATGTTTGGATCCAATGTATATTCGCCATATCCGCCGCATGCTACGGCAGAGGCCAACCACTTTCTTTTTGAGGCCCCCAACCTGAGCTCTATCCCGCACCCGAAAACTGATTTTGAGTAGCCTGAAAGTGCAAAGCGCTGAACAGATCCGTGGCCGAGGCGTGCAAGCCATTCATGTTGCAAAACAAGAGTGACATTTCCGACGATTTTAGGTTGAGGAGCCCCGTCATTCAGAAAATGTTTTGGCAAAAAAGTACCACCTCCATCGCAGCACGCGTCATTCGTTAGATAACCAGCCCATGGGGTTTTGTATAGACCTTAGCTTACGACTTCTGTCAACGTCAGTTGTCGGGTGGAGGTTTATGTAGAAGAGATCCTCAAGTGAGGAGGTGAGCAAAAATCAGGTGCTACCCCTACACCGTAGCACGCGTCGTTGTTGTTCGTGTTTTACTATTTGATTCGTTATATGCCCTGGCCCACAGATGTATATCGGAATGCGAGGTACTGTACAGCTTTCTCCAAGAAATCGTTATTGGGCGAGATATGGAGCTCTAGATATTGGGAGCTTGAGAAGAAACAAATCAGATGTGCACTTTGCCTGCCGTGGAATACGTGGCATGAATCTTCAGAACCTGTACGACCTTGGTATTCGTGTCTTTTTATACCTGGAAATATAAAATGGACTCCGTTGCGAAGAAATGTACAGGTAGCAAATAACAACAAAATACATGCTGCCCCCCAAGCACACCGCAACCCACTAAACCTGGCTTGAGCAAACAAGGTACGAGCTGTGACTGCTCCGTGCAGAGAGGAGGGTAGGTGAACGCAATAAACAGACGGTTACAGCACAATCTGAAGAGTACACCAGCAGTAGGTTTCTCGGGATTGCGAGATACGGTGCAGTTGTACTGTAGACCAGCGAGGTGACAGGCAGCGCGCTCGCTCACAAGGTTGCGGTGACTCCTGCTCGGCCGTGCGTGCAAACACATTGTTAGCAGTACCCTTTAGGAATGCGCCCACGTTTTTAGAGACAAACCACATGGATTTGGTGTGGAATAAAATTCGCAGGTCTAAGAGGGTTGTATTATGTTCATGTAGATAGTGTAGACCACCTCCACTCGCCGGATCTGCCAGCTGGCCACCACATCAACCTGTTGTATGGCTTAGTTCAGGTGGGTAATCCGTTAACCTTTTTACCAGTATCCCAACAGACCGTGACACTTTGCGTTCCACCACTGACCGTAGATGGCTAAGACGATTGAGGAGGAAAAAAATCTTCGCACGCAACAGCTTGAGGCCGCCCAGAAGCGCCTGGTGGAGCTGAGGCAGCAGGTTGAGACCCGCGAGGGTGACAACGTGAGACTCGACCAGCGGGTCGAGGCTATGAAGCTGGCTGTAGCCAGCAAGGGCGACGCATGCGAGGCAAAGAAGGCCGAGATCGCTGCCTTGGAAACCGGTCGGAAGGTACGTGCCGTGTTGCCCGCTACCATGAAATACATACGTTGAGGTCGTGGTGGTCATGCAAAGGGAGAATATTAAAAATCATTACTAATTCGAGACATTCAATATAGTTCCCGCAAACACACGATGGAGATGATAACATGACCGTGATATTAGGGCTTCGCAGGTGCATATATAATAGGGGGGCGATGGAACTTAGTAAACACTTCGTAACATGCGTACTACAGTAATTCAAGACATGAATGACCGCCCGTGTTCGAGGGAGACGGTCAACGAGTTACACAAAACAAGTGTGTGCATTTCTATCTTCACAGAGGCGCAGGCGAATATACTCTGTTGTCTCGCTATATTCTTCGAAGTAAAGGGTTTTCAATTTTTCAACCATTAATCGGACCGTGACCGAATTTTCACTTGTGCTGTTCCGAACCCTTCCGATAGAAAGGGGCGCCGAGTGTGCGTCTGCACGCTTATCATATGGCCGCATCATGCGAGGATAGCGGGAGCAATTGCGCACATGCACTATATATTGAACCCCGAAGTCTGATTTACTCGACGTATGCAGCACTCCCGTTGTGGGTCATTTGGTGGTAACATTGTTCGTTAACATTTGACCAGAGCGGTCTGTCCAAATGGCGTTGGTGCAACGACATTGATGCAAATATCATATATAGGCTCCACATGGTAAACTGCCTGCAGTGGTTACACGTAGGGTTTTTTTGTTGAACAGAGCCTACTCTTACGTTGGTGGTTGCTCAAAGGCGGTAAGATAGTGGAATTATTGTCGGCAAGACACTAGTCTATAGTAGAAGCCCCCGATCTCCTGCCCTGATATCATATATACGGCTTAGCCCACTTGAGCATATATATGCGTCCCCCCCCCCCGACCCCCCCCCCCCCCCGCCTCGCCCCCAACCCACCTCTCGTGTCGACAGCAAGCTCTGCAGGCTGAGGTTGACCTGCTCTCGAGTCAAACGGAAGCTGCCGACACGAAGGTTGCCGAGGCGGAGGGAGCTGTGGGGCAAGCGTCGGACCGCATGAGACAGGCCAACACAGAGTTCAGCAATCTCATGGCCGCAATGTCCTCGGCATTCCGTGAGTACGACCAAGCCATAACTTCCAAGCGCGAGGTCGATCGCGGAGTGTCGGAGGCTGAGAGCATACTGGCCACGGTCCGCGACTGCTCCAAACGCGACCTAACCGCTCTGCGCGACACCCTCGAAGGCACGGTCTCCTCCAACACCACAAACAAAACAGCTACTGAGGTCGACCGAATGCAGGCTGAGGAGCTCAGGGGGGAGCTTGTTGATGCGCAGAAGGCTGTGGCGGAAGCAACGTCGGGTGTGGAGTCTACAAAGGGGTTGGTGGTGGCCTGTGAGCGACGGCTAGAAAAGGGGCGTGCGGCTAAGCTAGTTCAGGAACAAGGGTGGGCGAAGGAAATGCAAGCGGCGGAGGCGGCAGAGATGGCAGCGCAAGAAGCGATGGCAACTGCGAGAGCTCGGCTTGCTCAGTGCCAGGTTTGATGCTTGTTGTGCGTGGTGTACTGAGTTTGTTGCTGAATTGGCGTGCGCGTGCTTTGGGAGCCCAGCATAATCCGGTCCAAAGCACCCATCATTCGTCACTACTATTGCGACAGCAACCGGTACCCTACGCGACACAATAGTGTTTTAGGCGAGCAATTGGCATCCTGTTCTATACACATGAACACATTGAGCAACGCGCGGGCTACGTGTACGGAATGATATCGCACAGCGCTATTAGATCTATCAACGGTCAGTAAATACGCATCTAACCGGGCGAGAGCTCATTCCGCTCGCTCAACACAACCACAATCATAACATGCCAGTATCACCATCAAATCCATTGATACTCGCTTTTTGCAATGCTTGTTTTTTCTACTTTGACATTCGCCCTTGCAATGCTTGTGTTTTCGGCATCGTTCGCCAGTCCGAGCTGTCTGAACTCCGTCATCAAACGGCTGAGTGGACCCCACCACCAGCGGCTCTCCACGATCATGATCTCCGCCGCGCGGAACAGGAGGCTGCAGCAGCGGTCAAATTGATGCGCGCCAACGATGACAAGGTCCACGCGTCACGACTGCTCAATCTCAAGGAAACGCTGGCCACAATCCGTGAAGGAGGAGCTGCTAGACTGAAGGCGGACAAGGATGCTGCCGCGGTGAGTTGTATATCATCTACAATGATTGCTAGGAGTGCTCGGCTCTCAACCTTCTAGGATTGTTTCTACTGGGCCTTTGATTTCGTCTTAGGCCCCGGATCGAAGCGTGGCGCCCCAATACATTACATTATCGATTTACTATCTTCCGTTGGGAGAGTTAAGTATGAACAGTGCCAATACGTGCCTCGTGCGTTGCAACTACCACGCGGCTGCACGTGTACGTGTCCCCAGCACCGGTTCCCGTCGATTGCGTACCATTCGTTGTGCGATTGTCTTTCTCGACAACCTCGCGCGCAGCTTACACGCCCATAGACCTTCAAAGACGGGTCGGCCTGAACGAAGCCTTGAGTGGTAGTGTTATCATATACGTCCATTTGATAATGTGATGAAATGGCAGGCTCGGCTTGCGGGGCTGCAAGACCAGGTACTCGAGATCACAATGTCTTTAGCAGATCTTCGAGGCCGACAGGAGACCGCGAAAGGCGTGGAAGCGACGATCATGCTGGGAATCAGTCGCCGTGAGGAGGCAGAGAAACGTGAGGAATCATGGCACATTGCAAACCTTGTTTGTGCATGCCCACCACAGGAGAAATCACCCTCAGCCTTGCCGTTTTGCTGGTGTAGATTATCACAATACCCAGTTCAGCTTGAACATAGGGCCCGAATACGGGTATTATGCAAGCTGCCCCCGGCAGCGTTCTGGTAAATCACGCGAGTGCTTGGTTGGGATGTATGGTGTATTACAGCTAGCTGCCGTCTCACCCATAGCAGTACAGTACACGATATGTCTCCCGTGGCGATCAGAGGGAGGGCTCACTTTTATTCAACGTTTGTTCGAGTTTTCTCGTTTCCGGCATACGTTTCTTCTTGAAGAACCTGATTCAAAGATGTATATGACTATTTGGCTCTCCTGATATCCACAAAATTCAGGCCGTGCGGCTGAGGAAGAACAAGCTGCAGAAGCTGCCGCCGCCGCTGCTCAAGAACAACAAGCAGCAGCGGCAACAGCCGCCATAGCTGAGGCTGCAGCTGCCGCTTCCGCCGCTCGAGCTACTGCCGCTGCTGAAGCTGCGGCTACCGCTCCTCAGGTTTCTGCTGTCGATGAAGCGGAAGCTGCCGCTAGCGCCGCCACTACCCAAGCCACAACTGCCGCAGAAGCTGCCGCTGCAGGTGGTGCATTCTCCGGCTTCATGACCCCACAGCCACGCGCGACCAATGCTTCGTCCAGAGGTCGCGCTCCTTCTGCGCGTCTATCGGTTCGCAATGACGACCAAGTCGCCGTTGCGGCTCAAGCCACAACTGTCGCCGATGCTGCCGCTGCAGGTGCTGCACTCTCCGGCTTCGTGACGCCACGGCCACGCGCGACCAACGTTTCGTCCGGGGTTCAACATCTTTATGCGCGTCCAGCGGTTCGCAATGACACCCAAGGCCTAGGGCGTAGAGCAGCAACAGCTGGTGGGTATTCATCAAGTTTTATCACTCCAGAGGTCCGTCCCGCCAGTCGCTCGCGCGAAGCGCGCCCGACAACGGATTCACGCGCAGCCCATCACGACCCGGTTCGAAGTCCGGGATATGCCGTCACTCCTACGGGCAGCAGGTTGCGGAACAGTTCCGACGGTCGTGAGGTAAGCATCGTCACGATGACCATGCGTGCTGATTGCGAGGAATACAGAAGTCAATAGCGCGTCCCTCGGTGTTTGAACTCAAAGATTTGTTTCCAGCTCGTTATTTCACCCCACCCCTACATAACACTACATAACTTCGTACTGACTGATATGTTTTGTGTATTATCTTTGCTTATTTCGCTTTAAACAAAATGCCGTTTTCGTGGTGGCATACCTTTTTCAGTGAAAACCTCGTAGACGATGGTTGCCTCATTGAAAAAGTGAGGTCTGTTTTTTAAGTGATCGTCCGTGGTCGATCCACTGGGCAGCCATCAGGCGGCAATCGTAGAACTAGTGTACAACCCGGCACGGCATTGAAGGCTGCCGCATAGCATTGTTTTGCACTTCTGGTCAGCAAAGTAAGTACGCATTTCGTTCGCGTGTGCGTGGTTCGACAATCCCGGCGACATTGAAATGAGTTGTTCGTGCGTGTACTGCAATACTCTAAAAACACCGAAGTTTTCTGTGTGGCGTGCTTCCCCGCTAATCACCTCACATGTTCGAGCTATTGAAGGTGCCTGCTAGGATCGTCGAGTCTGCACCCCACCGAAGCCGGACTGATAGCCGGTCAGCGGATCCTGCGAGACGATCGAAAAAAGCAGGTCGTTCGTTCTCTAAGGAGCCTCCTACGCGCAGGCAGCAAGCCTCGGAGAGCACGGCAGAGGCTGCGGGGGTGAGGAAAAGACTCAGAACAATGTCTTGAGTTTTACGCTCTTAATCCCGTTAGAATTGCCACTCACGTTTTTAGAGGCAAACCGTCTTGAGAGTTAATGTGAGATATCTCGTAGTTTTCGGCAGCAGTGACAATATACTCACGACGGCGCTTTTATCCCGCGAGAATATTTGTACGGTCGCTAATACGCGACTTTGCAGGTGATGTAGGCAGTACTCCGTTCTAATTAATAAACGGTTCGTTCGTTTCTTTTGGCGATGCATCTTGAACCAAAGCGTTTCTATTTTCAAAGCAGGGCGTCATTGTACTCCGAGACTTGCGTTGTTCGTTGGGGTAAATGAAACACCTCTTACGCCATATTACTTCACGGTTGTCCGTATGGCCGTCGCTGCTCACAAATGCATACCAACCCTTGCCCGGCGTTCTCCCCAACTTGCCGCGTACCAAACTTTCTGACTCTGAAAAGAACCGTAAGAGCGCCTCGTCCGGAAGAAAACACACCAGCAGCAGCAATGGCGGCAATGGCAGCGGCAGGCACAAGAAAAAAGACAAGTCGGCAATCCAAGTCTCGTCTGCATCTGTCGGTGCTTCCGCTAGTGGCGATGATGGCCGTAGGCATACCACCGACGAACCCCGCGAGCGCCAGGGCCGTGGTCATACTCTGAATTACAGAAGAAACCCAAAGTCGAAAAGCATGTCCCCCCGCCACCGCCCGAAGTCTCCGCGACCAGACAACAAGGAGTACGACCTTTGGACCGACAACAGACTCGTTGGCGACTCTGATTTCAGTTTCTTCTGAATCAAGCCATTTTGGCGTCGAAAGGAGTTGCCGACGGCGGGCGAGGGTTGTATCTTGCTAGCCTACTACATTCCGCTCTAGAGTCCCTGTAGTGCACTTGCACGGCAGAAAATGAATACGAAACCGCGAAGTAAAAAAACTCATGGTTTGTACTCTTGCTGCAGTTACCTTTCGGCATGCATACCGTATATGGAGCAATAGAGCATGCATGTCGATTAGCAAGGTAGGATTGCGAGGTGTGGTTGACGTAGGCACGGGTAATACATGTGGCGAGATTAGCATTTCTTGGCAGATTTGTAGCGGCGATCGTGTTCTCCAAGCGACGGCTTTGCGGTGTACACTGTGCTTTCCGAGGGAGCTCACATATCTAACGAGCATGCTCCCGACCATCGGTATGCTGGCTGACGCACGTCCATGGGCATGATGGCCGGCAGAAACAAGAGAATTGGTGCTTTGACAGTGTCTACGTGTGGTCACGTAGTGAGCCCTCGTTCTGGCGGGCTGCTCCCGACCTCATCTGAGCGAGAAAAGGTTGCATGTTGGGCTGGGATATAGCGGTGGCAGTTGCAATGTATGTTTGCGAGGGGGGGAATCGATGTCTTTTCAGCAAGCATGCGCTGAACCGGCGTCATGCAGCCGCTGCGTGTGTGCAAGGTACTTGATGGAATGACGGGCGCACGCTAGATTGCTCGTCCCTGACTCGAATTGGCAAGACGTGATGAACGGAGTTGATTCAGTGAAGGTTGCTTGCTTGAAGACCCGAACTTGCGTGCCTAGCGATGGAGCGAATTCACTAGGTGTAGTTATTGATGAGAGTGCTCTCGCGTACGTCACGCGAGGAAGGTCTATTGAGGATAGGTACGTTATAGGCACATTGTAGGGACGACAACACCACCATTGATTGGTGTGACTGGATATCATGGCACGTTCATGTGACTCCAACCCCTACCGCATGAGTTGGTGGCTGTATACGCAATACTTTATCAGTACGTGTATGAGGGAGATTTTCACAGCGCTGCCATGGCAGTGTAGTAGCAGTGTCATGGCAGTGGGCGGACGTGTATGAGCGCTTCATCCCATAATGATGATGTGGTAGTTCCTTCAGCCGGTTAGTGGACACCGTGCGTGTAGCTATGCGGGCCAAGCTTCCAAGCTCTAGCAACGGTTTATTTGCCCGACTGGCATTGTTTGCTAGACCTTCTTAGCTCTACCACTGTGTCACCGTGACGGATGCTTTTCGTGTGGGACAAGTGGCAGATTGAGAAATTGGTGATGGCCGACGGAAATTAGGTTGGGCCAATAGGTTTCATCGGGCACACTGGTGCTATAAAGCGTGCACGTTTCGCTTTAGCTGAATGACCGTGGAGTGTTGTGAGTGTTGCTTGATGTGCGCGAGCATATGTTTGGGCTGTTGTGCTACACATACCTTCAATAATATTGAGAGGAGCCAAACTAGCAGCTTTTTACGTACACGGGCTGTATTTGAGCCAGCATGCTGGCTGTATTTTGGTCAGTCGTGTTTGGGTTCACGAGGTGAATGCCTGCCAAACCCAAGAATAGGATCACACGACGGGGCCTACACGCTGCTAACGACTGATGTTTGGGTTCATCAGACTAATGAAGCGACTGTCCATCAATCAAGTAGACACAACGCGCACGGGCATGTTGGGCTAACCTGAACGAAAACAAGCTCTCTGGAAACACGTGGTTGCCGAGTGGAAGAAATTCCGACCATAACCATGAAAACCCTTCCTATAACATAATCTCGACGTAGATCACATGACCGCTCCTCCTGTTTAAGCTGTTACTAATGAGTATTTTGTACAATAGACCTGTTATTTGAGAGACCCTTCGGCAGTCACCCAAATATACATGCCATTTTGCGTCCAGGTGAAACAAACGCATGCAGAAACAATAATATTCCAGGTATTACTCTCAACTGTTTGTCTTCTTCTAAGGCCCGTTGGGAATCCCATGGGACACAGTGCCATGGCAGACCCATGGCAGACCCATTGGACCCATGGGTCAGCACTATAAACCCATTGGTGAACCATGGGCCAGTGCCCTAGACCCATGAGAGACGCACGGGCGACCCATGTGACTCATGGACAACCCATGGGTGACGACCCATGGGTCAGCACTGTAAACCCATGGGTGACCCATGGGCGACCCATGGCATACCTGTGGAAGCTCCATGACAGACCCATAGTAGACCCATGGGAGACCCACGAGCTACGAGCACTATGGAGTCAGGGGTGACTCATGAGTCAGCACTATGACGTCATGGTAAACCCGTAGGCTACTCATGATCGACCCGTGGGCCAGCAATATGAATTTATGTGTTACCCATTCTCGATCCATAGGCTAGGCCCCAGGGTTATGAGGTCCCACGAGCCATCAGGCACCGTGAGCGCTATGAGAGGCCTGTAGATCTCCAATTGTTTTATGGTAATGGCCCGTGGATCGTCCTTGGATTAAGTGAGCTAGCCCAAGGGTCGATTGGGGTTGCCCATGGGTCTCCCATGGGTTTGAGGGCAGTCCCATTGTTTGCGCATGGCACCTCCGTTAGCATATGGTATCTGGTAGTGCCGGCCCATGGGTCATCCGTGGGTCGCCCATGGGTTTATAATGGCGGCCCATGGGTCACCCATGGGTCACCTGCGGATCACGCATGAATCACAAATGGCTCACCCACGGGTCATCCATGGTTCTCCCGTGGGTCTCTCATAGGTCGTCCATGGCTTCCAAGGGGGACGCATGGGTCATCCATGGGTTTAGAGCGCTCGCCAATAGGTCGTCCATGGGTTTTCCTGACCCATGAGTCACCCATGGGTTTATAGCGCAGACCCATGGGGCGCGTGCTACTATGGAGGTGCACCCTAATTTTCTGCTCTAAATTTGAGGAGTTTCATACCGAATCCAAAAATGGACTGTCATATAAAACAAAAGCGCAACCCTACAAAAA
Source organism: Undaria pinnatifida (assembly GCA_012845835.1). NCBI lineage: Eukaryota > Phaeophyceae > Laminariales > Alariaceae > Undaria > Undaria pinnatifida. The sequence goes on along the minus strand of JABAKD010000009.1, from coordinate 6,231,789 downwards.
ATCCCATGGTCTAGGTATACGACCAATTATATGGCAAAATACAACGGCATCGGGTGGTTTCTCAGTTGGGGAGTCATGTCGACTAAAAATAGCGGTTGGCCTAGAAGAGCTACCCCTGTTGTAGCACGCGCCACATGTTTCCCATGGGTTCATAGTAGAGACCCACGGGTTACTCTTGGGTTAATGGTACTACCCCACGGGTTGGTCAAGGCTCCCCCATAGCTTCGGAATGCTGACCCATGGGTCGCGCATGGGTCGCCCATGGGCGTCCCATAGGTTTCTGGGGCTACCCCATGGGTGAAGCATGGCGTTATAGTGCTGTACTTGGCCCATGGGTCTCCAATGGGCCCCATGGGGCTGATATGGGTCTCCCATGGGTCACCAATGGGTTCACAGCTGTCCCATACATCACGCGTGCAACGTACTGGCCCACGGGTCGTCCATGGATCACCCATTGGTTTGTAGGCTGGCTCATGGGTCACCCATTGATCTCCCATGGATCGTGATCCGTTGATCTCCCATGGGTTACTCATCTCTCTCATGGCTCACCCATGGTTCTCATGGAAAGCCCGTGGGTCCCCCATGTAAGTGCTGGCAATGGGTCGCCCATGGTTCGTTGAGGGGCCTGTCATGAGAGTGTCTCATGGGCGACCCACGGGTCTCCGACGGGTCTCCCATGCCTTCGGAATACTCGCGCATGGGTCCCAGACGCGTCGTCTATGGTTCTCAGATGGGTTTCCCGTTGTTTTATAGTGCTGGTCCATGGATCACCCATGCGTTTAGGGTGCTGGCCCATGGGCCTGTCATGAATCCCCTATGGATCTCTCATGGGTGTAGGGTGCTGGTCCATGGGTTTATCGTGCTGGCCCGCGAGTCCCCCACGGATTTCCCATGGGTCTCCCATGGGATTAATGTGCTGGCCCATGGGTAACCCATGGATTGACTACGCTAATTCATTGGTCAACCATGGGTCGCCTATGGGTTATTAGCTCTAACCCGTAGTAGCCCATGTGGTGCCCATGGATCGTTCATGGGTCACCCATCGGTCATCCATGAGTCACCCACATGGGTCTCCCATGGATCTCCTGTGGGTTTTGAGTGCTCGTCCACATGAATTCTTCATGGATCACTCTTGGATCTCCCAGGGGTTAGAGTTTGTATCCTGAAGCTTTGTACGAGTCGCATGGGACACGCTGCCATGGGAAAGCCATGGGAGACCCATGGGAGATCCCCCGTGATCCGTCACTATGATTCCGTGGGTGACCCATGAGCAAGCTAATACAAACCTATGGGAGCCCCATGGAAATTCCGTGGGCGACCCACGGGCAACGACTCATGGGTCAGCACCATAAAAACCATGCGTGACGACCCATGTGTCATCATGGGCGACCCATGGCACACCCATGGCACACCCATGGCAGACCCATGGCAGACCCATGGCAGACCCATGGGCCACACTACACCCATGGATGATCCGTGGGATATTTTGCGCAAATCGATCGTCGGCTCATGGTAGACCCATGGCAAACTCATGGGTCACCCAGCACCAAACACATATAAGAAACCCATGGGAGATTCGTGACATCCCATTGGGTAAGCTCTCTAATCATGGGCGATCCATGGGCAGGCACAACAAACACGAGGGTGAACCATAGGCCGGCATTGTAAACCCGTGGAATATCCATGGACTACTCATGGCAAATGAGCCAAAAAGACAAACCCATGGACGAGTCGTGGGAGGCTCATGGGGGGACCCATGGACGACACTCCAAACTCATGGGAGCACTCGCCATGGAGGAACTCGAACCCCACGGGAGATCCGCGCGCCAGCACTACAAGCACATGGGGGAGCCATGGATCTCACGCGGGTCACGTCAACCCCCTGGCCCTCGACCATGGGTCACCCCATGTGTTTCATGTGCTGGCCCATGGGTCTCCTATGTGTCTGCCATGTGCGTCTCCTATGTGTTTGCGGTGTCGACCCATGGGTCACCCATGCGCATCTACTACTGGCCTAGTCGTCTCACATGCCTCTGCCATTGCCCTCCCATGGATCACTCATGCGCCTCGGCCTATGGATCACCCCTGCATATCTGCTACTGCCTAGTGGGTCTTCTATATGTTGTCCATGGGTCTGCCATGGATCTCCCATGAGTCGCGCATGGGTCTCCCATAGATGTCCCATGGATCACCCATAGCTCTCCCATGGGTCGCGCGTGGATCCCCCATGAGTCGCCCGAGGATCACCAGTTGGTCTCCCATGAGTCTCGCATGGATTCCGCACGGGCCTCCCAAGGGCCACCTAAGTTTGTCAACTACTGCTACATGAATCGCCAACGGGTGTCCCATGGAGTCATGGTGCCGGTCGATGGATTTCCCATGCTGGTCCATTGATTACCTACGGATCTCACGTGGCAGTATGCCAAATAGGTCATGCAAAAAAAAAGACAAAACAATTTTCCACAAAAGGCCATTAAGACCGAGTCCGATACCTCCGGGTGGGTAGCCCGCATGACCAGAAAAGATGCGAGACGGCCGTAGTCGTACGCCGCCGGCGCCGGCGTAGGCGTCGCGGTGGCCACCGGGGAGGTGATTGCCGTGGGCGCCGGTAGCGGAGCAGGACGAAGTACCGGAGAAGGAGGAAACACCGGAGCAGAAGAAAGCAAAACACCGGACCAAGAGGGAGCTCCGGAGCAACAGGAATCGGACCAGGAGGAAACACCGGACCAAGAGGGAGCTCCGGAGCAACAGGAAACACCAGAGCGGGAGGGAATATCAAAGCAGGAGGAAGCACCGGAGCAGGAGGGACAGCGGGCCGTGGCCAACTGTCCTGCAGGCCGGAGAACGCCGGATCATAGGTCAGCCGCCCTGCCCCGTTCCTGCACACTGGCTCCGTGGCCGGAGCGGCGGAGGTGACGGGTCCTGCCTAAACCACCCGCAGCCCAGGGTTTTTCGGGTCGAAAGCCGGAAGGGGGTCCCGAGAGGATAACAACCGCGCGTCTTCTGCCATCATGGTGGCTCGCACGGCTTCCCGCACAGAGCGCACGTGGGAATGCGGTGTTTGAGGCTCATAGCCCGGTTCCTCTCCGACACGAACGCCTGATGTGCCTGGTTGTGCACTACCGTCGCGCCCGAGTTTACGCTCTTTGTCTATATCACGGCCCGGCTCCGGGCTGCCTGAGGACAGCCCGGCGCAGCGCCGAAGACTCCGCGCGACCACCATGGCCGCCCGCTCCCGTGCCAGAACGGAGTGGTTGATGTCCTTGGTTCCTCAGCATGGCGGAGCTCCCGCTTGTCCAAGACGATAACTCGCTCCGCTTCTGCGTACTCGCGCGCTGCTGGTGTCTGGGCGGCGGGGTGACCACCGGGGCGGTGGTGGGTTTGGTGGGCTCCGGGAGCACCGATGTTTGATGTAGCTTGACCCAATGAACAATAGTAGAAACATACGGTGGTTACGTCGGGATATCCGACGGGATATTGCGAGATATTGTAGTTTGGGAATGATACGTGGAATACTCCTTTTGGATCCTTGTGACTGCTGAGAACAGCCCTAGGAACTTTCTGGTATTAGTATGATGGAATGTTATCGCTTTGGAAGAGTACATCGTGGTACATGGAGTCGAGCATGTAGGCTTCGTGTACCGGCGCCTACCAGCCCATCCCACCACTTCCCTTCTCATCCGCGTCCGGGACCAGTTAACAAAGACATCTACATACCATTTACTTCACACTGCGTGTTGCAGTGAAGCTCGTTCCCTGAGACTGGGGTGCTGGAAGCACGATATTCTACGCATAACCGACTCATTGCAACACGTTAACGTGTACGCGTTTGAATCGGCACAAGGCCTGGAAGTGAGGTCGACGGAGAGCACATCAACCACCAAGAAGAGATGATGGACATGATGAGATTTTTGGTGCGCTCAGGCAAGGTCAACGGGAGGAGGAGTGGATGGCCAGCGACCGTGCCCGAGGAGAGGGCCAGTCCAGCCCAAGCAACGAACAAAAAAATGAAGTCCGAACCGGTGGGAATTTTCCAGGGACCCTGGTGTTGCACGCGTAGGCGAGGCTAGTAGAGACGAGGAGTTCGTAGAGAGCGTAAACATTGGCCCGCGAGAATTTAGTAAGTGGGCTTAAGCAGGCAGTTCCCAAATTCTGCGGTAAACCGAAGAAATTGCCAGTTTGGAGTAAGTATTTTGAGGCGTTTTCATCCATAAGTGGATGCTTGGGTTCTCTACTCACAGGCATTGAGAAAACTGTAGGTGACACCACGAAGGACACGCAGTACTTTGTCTCTCAAGTTTTTACGTATGCCCACATCAGAAGCGCACGAGTCGCGTGGATATGTTTGGCACCAAGCATGTCTGACACTGACCTGCTGGACAGAGCGTTTGCAAGGCAGTCTCCGAGAGGTGCTTGGAAAATTCTTCGTAACTGGTTTCTGCCGAGGTCAATTGGTACGCAGGTCAAATGGTCGGGTGCGTTTGGTATGGTAAAGATGGAAAAGGGTGAAGAGCTCATAAAATTATATAGTCGTGTACCAGGTAGACAAGATCGTTAGTACTCTTGCTTCGCTTGGTGTGCCGAAATCGGAAGACGACGTGAGCAAAACATTGGTAAGGGTTTTGACGGATGAATACGAAATCGAGCAACGCACGCTTCTGTGTATCGCGATGAGATAACGCGAGCAGAGATAGATAATATAGTCTGACAGAGGCACCTGAGACTTCCCGTGTTAAAGAGGAAGAACGTGGGACAGGCACTGGTTTCGAGTGGAGTCACCGGAGGTGGACGCGGGGGTGGTCGTGGGGGTAGCCGTGGAGGTGTTGCGGATCCAACCGTAACAATGGTAGGTAGCGATCAAGGGATCGGCGAATGCAGGAACTACCCTCGAAGGTAGCGAAGGTAGCAACAATTCTCTCGTCCCCAAACGAACAATCTCTTGAACATAGTACGATACGGAGAAGGGAAAATACACCCGTTGCTTGGAACCCGGGTAAATGTGGTACCAGTGCAAGGCTCGAGACACCCCCCGGCTTCGGAGAGGACGTCTGACGGACGTGCACAGGGACAGAACAACAGCGGTGGGACTGTGTATTGTCTTGCGAATGCTATGCGTGGTGGTACTGATAGCTCGTGTGCTGCGGAACACAACGAGAGTTTGACGGAGAGTTTAGCTAAGAAATGGATAGCAAATAGTGGCGCCTCATTTCTCATGACTCATTCAGCTGGGACTAGTTGAGTGACGTACGAGTGTGCAACGACAAGGTTAAGGATCGGTAACAACCACCTGATCGACGTTGTGGGTTATGGCACTCTCACTGTAGTCTCCCCCGGAGATGTGACTGTTGAACTGTTGGATGTGGCCGCGCACAAGTATGGAGTAGGTTTCATGACCGAGTAGAAAGGCTTGTGCATTTCTCTTTTCGATGGGAGGTTGAGGTTCGAGAGTGATAGATCTAGTTACTCTAAGTTCGCTCACAGGATATAGCCAGAGAACGGCTATGTGCCGTTTCCCCTTTTGACCTGACTCCACTGAGAACCGCGCGGAATCTGATTGCGATTCCCCCCTGGCGTTTCCCGTCCTTGCCCCCGGTGGCGCCGCTTCTGCTGAGACTGACGTGGACATCAATGCTTCCATTGCGTGCATGGTTACTCTAACGAACTACTGTTGAGAGATACTGCGAAATCACAGGGTGTAGAACTGTTAGGGACTCTAAAACCCTGCACTCTGGCTGTTCTATGGCGAAAGAATTCCGCAAGCCTATCCCCAGCAGTACGAAGTCACGTGCTTCAGAGAGGTTGGAACGGGTCTTCGTTGACCTGAGTGGCCCCATGAGGACCCCTTCTCTGTCGGGTAAGAGGTATATCATGCTAGCGAAGGATGATATCTCTCGCGTGGGTTACTTCTGAAGCACAAATCGGAAGCAGCAGACGCGTTTAGGAAGTTTTTGGCTGATGTACGCGCCGACGGTGTCCCCTCGAAAGTTGAGATAGTAAAATTTAACAACGGATGAGAACTCTTTGGTGGGGAGTTTGGATACGTGTGCAAACAGTCTTTGATCAAGCAGGAATTCGCCTACGCTAACACCCCAAACCAGAACGGTGTTGTCGAGAGAGTTCTAGGCATCATTCATCACGCAGCACTTGCTGCGTGCACCCAGGCTCCTATCACCTTCCCACTCGTTCAACTACCGCCAAACGAGTCCCTGTGGGCGGAAGCGGTACATTGGTCTTGTGACGCTCTGAACCACACCGCACCCACTGCCAACTCCAGTAACAAGTCTCCGCATGAGATGTGGTATGGTACTGCCGCACCTGCCTCATCGCACCGGTTCCTTCGCCCAGCGTACTGCCGCTAGAACGGCCCGTCCAAGTCGTCACCCCGGGGCGAGAGCTGTTGTTACCTCGGGCCGGGCATCGACCACCGAAGTGACTCTTTGCGGATCTCACGCTGGCGAAAAAGATGCGGGAAACTCGAGACGTGACGTGGGAGGCGACACCTGATGCGGGAGCGCCGCCACCCCAGCTGCCGAAGGTTCCGGAGCAGGGAGGGCCGCAGGGGCTAGAGGACGCGTTAGAGCTGGGACGGACGGAAAAATTTGTCTTTGACCCGACGACTCCACTGCCGAGATTGGGGAGGGGAATTCCTCACCAGCTCCGTGCGGTGTATCCGATGACGCAAGCCAGTGACGATTATCGAGCCTAAGATGCGGAGTCGAAAGATACGTCAACGGCCAGCAGTGAATCGTCCGACAGCTATTCTTTCTCTCGAGATGGGAGTAACGAGTTAACCCCTGACAGAGGAGCCCTGGGCGACACGTCCACCTCTGACGGTGGAGCTCCGAGCTACGCGTCAACCCCTGACAGTGGAATTCAGACCCCGACGGCGGTCCGGTCCGCCGCACGCCAACCTGGAGCGCACATGTCTGGACCGGGCGATGGTGAAGAGATTCGGGAGGAACGTACGAGGGTGAAGACCTGAGCGCTCAACCGGGAAGCGGCGGCGGGACTGGTCAGTTCGATCGGGCCCTGTGAAGGAGGCAGCGTTTTCTAGGCACTACTGGCTGCGACTGAGACGGGGAGCGAGAAGATGAAGTTGCCGGATTGCCAAACGGAACCGACGTCTCATACGGCCGCGCCTTCGCCAAGACATTCGGACGTTTGGATGGACTCGGTGAGATCGGATTTTGATGGACTCGAAGCTGCTAGAACCTTCGTTGAGGTTTCTGAACTTCCCGCAGATAGCAATGTCATGGAATCAAAGTGGTTGTTGAAGTGGAAGGGCGACGCGCACGGCATGATAGATAGAGCTAAGGCATGGTTGGTAGCTACGAGCTATAGCCAGGTGGAGGGAATTTACTACTTCGAAACTTTTACCCCCACCGCCTCGACCGCGTCTAACGGACTCATTGCAGCAATGGCGTGCAAGCTTGATTGGGACTTGAGACACTTGGACGTTGACCAGGCCTTCATTCAGGCAGAGTTGGATACCGAGATTTTCTTGAGGCTTCCCTCTGAGTGTGGATTCATGTCGGGTCAAAGGTTGTCCTACTCAACACAGTCCTTTACGGGCTGAAGCAGAGTGGTCGATCATGGTACAAGCTACACTGTCGTCAACCTTGGTAGAGTGTGGGTTTGAGCAGTGCCTGGTAGACCCGTACGTGTTTCGACTCATGTCGAATGACGCGGTTGTAGCGATGTTGGTGGTCCACGTGGACGACACCAAGTTCGTAGCAAACAAAGAGGTAACGGATGCGGTAGTGGCTGACTTCAACAAGAAATTTCCGACCAAACATCTACGCAAGGTTACGTGGTACATGGGTAGCGAGTACAAGAGGGATCGTGAGAAGGGATCCGTGGAGATTTGACAGACTCAGTTCATCCGAAACGTTTCCGACCGTTTCGGTATCACTAAGAACAGCCCAATCTGTGCTTCACCGTCGTTGGACCTCAGGCACGTGAGTGACGAAGAGCCGACGGTGGACGTGAATTTCCGCGAAATTGTGGCGAGTCTGATGTGGGTTGCGAACCAGACGAGACCAGACATCTCCAACGCATTGCGAGCGATTGCGCGGTTTCGCACGATCCTAAGGACGTACATGTGAAGGCTGCTCGGAAGATTCTCGAGTACTTGAGCGCTACTGCTCACTTGGGCACGTATCATTCCCATACTACAATATCCCTACCAAAACCAGAAAGTTCCTGGGGCTGTTCTCAGCAGTTCATAAGGACCCAAAAAAGTATTCCACATATCATTCCCACACTACAATATCCCGCAACATCCCGTCGTACAACCCGACGTAACCACTGAATGTTTCTACTATTGTTCGTTGGGCCAAGCTACATCGAACATCCTCTCTGGCGCTGAATCAAAATCAACTAACAATCCTCGGAATAGCTACGAGAAACATTCTACGACGGAAAACTTACATCCCCAACAAAAAATTGCGGTGTTTCTGAAAACTCTCCCGATGTTTTGTTGGGGACATTATGTTTTCGTTGTAAGGTAGACATTTCCAAGGCTTGTTAGTTGATCCAGCACTAGGGAAGGTGTTCGATGTAGCTTGGCCCAATGAATGATAGTAGAAACATACGGTGGTTACGTCGGGTTGTCCGACGGGATACTGCGAGATAATGTAGTATGGGAATGATACGTGGAATATTCCTTTGGGTCCTTGTGGACTGCTGAGAACAGCCCTAGGAACTTTCTGGTATTAGTATGATGGAATGTTAGCGCTTTGGAAGTGTACCTCGCGGTACATGAAGTCGAGCATGAAGGCTTCGTATACCGGCGCCTACCAGCCCACTCCATCTTCTCCCTTCTCATCAGCATCCGGGATCAGTTAATAAAGATATCTATATACCATTTACTTTATACTGTGTGTTGCAGTGAAGCTCGTGCCCTGAGACTGGGGTGCTAGGAGCACGATGTTCTGCGCGTAACCGATTTATTTCAACAGCCGAGAGAGCCATGAGCGCAGGGGCTGCCCCGACGGTCATCACCACCGTTGCCTCCGGGGTCTCCCCCAGTCCAGGGATAGCCGGGGTCGGCGTGGATCCCTGTGGACGGTAAGGTAGCGAGGAGCAGGGGTTCAGGACTGCAAACCGGTTTTGCCGCGTTCCGCCCGGAAAGTGGGGGTGGGCGAAGGCGGGGTCGGTGTTTCTGCCTTCGGGGCCGCGGGTCAGCGCTTTCCGTGCTAGGTTGGGGGAAGGTGGGGTCTGCGTTTCAGCCCTTGGGGTCAGCGCGGCGGAAAATTGAGCACCATTTTTCAGCAAATTCGCCGTGTGGGCCGCGGTGTGGGACACAAGATCGTCCTCCTCTTGCTGCAACCTCCGCGACAACAGTTCATCTTGCTCATGGAGTGAATTCAAGGGGAAATCGGAGGACATGTCTGGCTGAGGTGCTGAGCGCGTGCGGGCTAAAGCGCCCCCGGGCCCTGCGGCGATCTCAACGCATAGATCCGAGGAGTGCGGCGCTATCCCAGGTAACCCACACTCCTCTTCGAATACAGCCGCTCGAGGACAGAGCGCACGGTCTGAAGTGTGTCCTGGCGTACCTGCTCGTCCTCAGTCGCCCTGTTGTCCTCGAAGGACGGGATAGGTCAGGGGCCCTTCTCGGGCATCGACCCCGAGCTCCCGTCAGCCTCAGAGCTGGTCGTGCTGGAGCTCGAGCTGCTGTCAGCGCCCCCCGGCGCCTTCCGCTACCGCCCTTTCAGGCTTCCCTTTCGTTCGTCTCTTCCCCTTCGCATGGGAGGGGGAAGACGAGGAGAACGCCGCCTGTTTCACCACTGCAGCATAGGTGGGGAAGGGAGAGGTCGGGCTGTGGGAACGGGAGGATGGGTGGGTGGGTGTATCGAGCTTAGGTTGTGCCCGGTGCTTGAGAAAATTGCTCCGGTGTTTGACTGATTTGTGGATGTGGATCAGGGTACCGCAAGCATCGATATCAGACGTTCGTATGGCGGGCCTCCCTCCTTTGGGGGGTGAATCTCGGGGCACACTTTCAACGGCCGCGTGGTCGGTGGGGGGTGCGTCAAGGTCAAGCGCATTGATGGGTGCGGGACAGTCCTCTCTCTTTACGTCGACCACGCGACCACTCCCATCGACAGCATCTACGTTTCCAGCTTCTGAGGCTCTTCCGAGCAACCTATACTGAAAACAAGAGACTGTTCGACTACGCCCACAGCGAAACCAGGGGGTCCAGACAGAGATCCAGACAGAGGCGCCTTTACCGCTATTTGACGCACAAATCCTACCGGACAAAGTACCAAATGTATTCACTTTATAGGGGTTTTTAAATTGTTTTTTGTGTTTTTGCGTTTTTTTTTCATAAAACCACGAGAGGGCGTCGACCCAACCTAACCCTAACCCTAACCCCAATCTTAACCCAGGCTAAGGCTCCGACCCGAGCGCGGCTTAGCCGCGCGTTTTAGACAAACTGATACAAATGTGCGCACCATCTCAAAAATCGAAATATATTTGGTACTTTATCTGGTACCAGGTACGATTTGTGGGTTGAGAATATCGCTAAGGCTACTGTCCAGACATGTCCCTCACAGGGGATGCAGGGGACTCCCCCAGCACGGGGTTCGGGAGGAGGCTAGGCCTTCCTTCCGCGCTCGGTCGCGGTGTCCGGTTCCGCGCTAACCGGCGCACCAGTGACGCGCCTCGTACTCTGGGCCTTATGAGACCCCATCTCATCACCGCCACCCCCGATTTTTCGTTCCTTTCTCTGCACCTCCCATCTTCCCCGTTTCGTTCTTCCGGTCGAGCGTGGGCTTAGCTTGGTCTTGCCGCCGACGCCACAGTCAGGAAAGCGGAACCTCGGAGGTCTCTCTCGCTGATAGGCTGAGGGGGGAGGCTTCAGAGTTTAGTTGGTTCGGAGAAGCAAGGCAGTGGTCCGGGTCAAGGAAGGAGAGGGAGTGGAAAGCAAGTGCCTCCTATATATTAAGTACAGTTAGTGGTCGGAAACGAGTGCTGATCAGAGAGGGGCCGTGATAGCTGCCCCATCTGAGCCTTCGTACGTACGCCAACGGTTGTCACGGTACTCCGAGTGGGGGATGCGTGGTTGGCCGGTGTTGGGAAGCGTGCCCCCTCATGGGTTCCGGTGTACCCGGTATTTGTTAGTCTCTCCTCATGGCTCGCTGGCTAGGCTCAAAGCTTACCCATTAGTTCTCTACATAGAATACTATAAGATAGATAGAGCAAGACAAGTCAGGGTAGGGCAGGGTGGGGCAGGGTAGTGAGGTGAGGGGCTTCCTGCTTGTCCCATCATCGTCACCTACATTATCGCCCATCTATGATGGCCTTGACGTGAGTGTGACATCTAATATCACGTGGTTTCACCTCAACCATGACATGGGTTCACGTCGAATCTATAAACTATCCTTCTCAGCAGAGCACTCCAATACATTAGGCCACCCTGAATAGCCGTAGATGCAGATCACATGGCAATTGATGTCAACAAAACATCCAGAATTGGAAAGGGGATCGAAGATGCGGCCATTCAAAACAAACGAAAATAAGGCTATAGATTCCCGCACACCTCGTAATAATGAGGCTAAAATGCCTCACTGCAAGATATACAACCCTATGATGGAGCTTAACCGACGACGCCTAATGTCACGGTACTCCGAGTGGGGGATGCGTGGTTGGCCGGTGTTGGGAAGCGTGCCCCCTCATTGGTTCCGGTGCCTTTAGTAGTCTCTCCTCATGGCTCGCTGGCTAGGCTCAAAGCTTATACATTAGTTCTCTACATTGAACGCTAAAAGACAGACAGAGCAAGACAAAGCAGGGTAGGGCAGGGTAGGGCAGGGTGGTGAGGTGAGGGGGTTCTTGCTTGTCCCATCATCGTCACCGACATTATCGCCCATCTATGATTGCCTTGACGTGAGTGTGACATCTAATATCACGTGGTTTCACCTCAACCATGACATGGGTTCACGTCGAATCTATAAACTAGCCTTCTACGGAGAGCACTCCATAACACGGTACACAAACAAGGCTGCCAATCTTGTAGACGACAAGAGTCGTAAAACCACTGGCATCACACTACTCTGCTGCGCTCAGATTCCCTCTGAAGCCACAACCTATCGTAGCCAATATCCATTATCCCAACGGCGTATTGTAAACTGCATACCTCTTCTGTGTGCATACTTCCACTCAAAGACCTGAACTATCTACTCTTGTCCACTTCTCTATTTCGCCTACCATGCCGTCTCAGGTGACAATCCTGCTACGTACGTCCATCGTTCTTACCGTACGTGAGCGTTGAGGCATCCTCGTGTGACAGGGTGACACGTGATGAGAGGTGGATCCAACGCTCTTTGGATAACTCTTCCTATGTCCCAGGTGTCAAACTGCCTCGAAATAATATCGAAACCCAATCTCACCCTTTTACCCGACCCAACACGAACACGGAACAAGTGCAATCAAGTGGGAGGCTAAATACTGCTGCGGCGCTGCTGTGTGTGGAAAACTTGGCGAAGGGTCTTACGCGGGCTATCGTGGCAACAAGACGATCGTGTAGTCAGTCTACCAGGGTACTGCGTGACTGCGTGCAATAATTGCAGTGTAAAATGGCAGACCCTTCTGAGAGGGACAGCAGCAGGGAGAGCAACGAAGACAACGCTACCTTGAGTGTCTCCGTGCTGGATGGGGTCGTGGACTCTCGCAACTTGTAAGCGGCTTTCGAGCATTGAAGCATTGGAGCATTGAATGAAGCATTGCACTTGGTTGCCAGGGGTTCCCGCGCTGTACGTTCATGTATATGAAGTGTGCATGCTGGAGTACCACAGGTGCAGCACAGCAATTATTGTTGGGCTAAAAAGCTTTGGTGGAAAGACTGATGCTACTACGATTAATAATGCGTTGCTGTCGAAGTACGAGTATCGTATCATAATCATAAGCAATGTGCGTGCCGGGAAGTTCCACAGGTGCGGCACAGCAGTTGTTGCCTGAATAGTCTGAGGTTTGGGCTCCGGGTCCAACGAGAGACCGCTGCTGCTGCTGCTGCTGCTGCTGCTGCTGCTGCTGCTACTGCTGTACCAAGTATATCGTACCGTCATACGGGACGAAGTACAGACAGCAGTAGTACACGTATGCACAAGTAACCTTAATCTTGCATCATGTTGATACGGTGATGCCTTAGTACGACATGCTACAACAGTACCGAAGGCGCTTCGCTCAGGAAGGAAAAACAGAACAATCGACCTCGAGACTGCACGCGCAAGAACAGGCCCGGCGAAGGTCGAGGCACTCGGCCGCGGATAGAGCGGTCGGGAAAGCGATTTTTCGGCCCGAGATCTGGGTTCCGTACAACGGAAGAAGCCAGTCTGGGTCCAAGATGAAACACCTAAATTCGGGAGTTCCCAGTCACTCTTGGCCTTCACGACGTTTTTTTTTTTGTATTTTTTTCTTCATGCCTTTTGTTATACTCGCACTACTCTTGTCTCGCGCTCGCTCCCAGTAGTAACTCAGATACGAGGTCACATAGCGGGCCCTCCTCCCCCCTCCCCACTAAGGATTATATTCAGGCCATATTGTAATAACGTATCCAACTCCGAAATAACATGGATTGTAGGGTCGCAGATCCAGACGCGGGCAGAATCGGATCGACAACCTTACAATTAAATCCGAATAGTTTTTGTTTTTTGGACAAAAAGTTCTCCCGAAATTATCAACAACGGCGACCGCTCGGCTACGTAACGAGTCCGCCGCACCAGAGCATCTCTGCACACGCAGATGAAGCTTTGTAGGTGGGGCGAGGCAAAACACGCCGTGAGCGCTTCATCACGCGAAGAGGGTTGTCGCCCCCCTCGCTCCCGTCGATCTCGTGAATCAACAACATGTTGCAGCCGGCGGCTGTCCTCATCCTCGACGACAATACGAGTAGTGTGTGCTTTGTGTTAAGGCGAATGCTGCAATCGCGACTGCAAGGAGATTGGCAAGGCTCTCGTAGTCGTCACCATCAATATCCGATCCCATCGGGCGATGACGTATGGAAAACCAAAACCGGTTGTCTTTTTCGGGTACGATTTATCCGATGGTGGGTCCCCATTTTCGGGTGGGGGCCGACCCGAAAACGATATCCGAAAATGGAAGCCTGAAAAACCACCAGTTTCAGGTCTGTACGATTTGCGAACCGGTTTTGCAATCCGAAAACGTTCATTTTCGGGTCCAGAAACGATGTTATAAGATATGGCCTTGTGTGTATCATGTGAAGCAGGCAGAGGTCCACGATTGGTTGTAGGTGCAAACTGGCGACTTGAAAATGCCAAGAACCCCGCCGCCATGATCCAGGAAATCAACCCGGACACCACATGCACGAGTATACCGTATGCACCTGGTATGTCGTTGTATTTGCGATGTATGTGTCTATCTCAAGTTTTGTGACTACAGAGCTTTTGTCTCTCTATTAATAGCTGACGAATCGGCACGGACACGGGGTGTGCTGGATGTCGATGGGTGGAAAAAACAGCTGAAAAAAACACACAAAGCAGCGTAGAACATGTATGGGGATGAAGTGGCAGCAAAGAGACGACTGCCTTTGGTCACGTCTTTGACACCTTCTAAGATATTCCAGACTAAAAACAGTATACCAGGTATTTACGTCTAGACGGCGGTCCGTCGCAGGTGGACGGGTGTTAGCGATACTTGGAAAAAAAAAAAACATTGATAGTTGCATGGTGGCTTTATCACGCCTTATTCAAAGAAGCGCAACAGCAAGGAGAACGAAAAGATATCGTAAAATACGCGTATGCTACATACCGGGTGGCCCTCGGCAACAACGCTTGGCCTTGTCTGCTTGCTTGCGTTGTGGCACTCTGTTGTCTGGTCGACATGAGCGTACTGCTGCATGTCTATGTGCGTTGCTGCTCTATGCAGGGTCGATTGCAGGCTGTTTTGCTGTGCTTGCGGTACGCTTAGAAACTGTGGCTGTTAGAGCTTGATTTGTGCCTTCACATCGTGGTGTGCCGCAGAAGCAGCAGGCTAAAAAATATATCAAGTTAGAGAAGGGGGAAAAAGCAGTCTAGTCTAGAGACCGATCCGGAAAAATGATTTCCCCTTCGGCAATGAAGAGTTGAGGGTAGTCTGAGAAGCCAAAAAAACTGCCGAGGGCGGCCGCCGAAGGCATCGATTTTTAGTAAGTGAGTCTATGCTGTGAATAGAAGCCCTACTATTTTATCATACAACATGACCTTTACTACAGTATGTACGACAACAGCAACTTCCTCGTCCAACACCGCAGCTGTTGTTTGATGGGTCGAAGCAACGATAATAGCCGTTCGACTGCCAAGTGTTGTTTTTTAACGCCATGGAAAACGCGCGGCGGAGCCACCCAACCGCCACTGCCGACCTCGAGCCCCTGAAGTTGGGGTTGGGGTCTGTTTGAGTCTGGGTCAACGTGCAAGCGTGGAAAATAGAAGTCGACCAGAACGTGTTGAACGAGTTTATTTACAAGATAGTATAACACTATCAAATACTCCGGAGTATTTAAGAAAACATGCAAATTTACTCATGCAACACCACTGCTGTCTGATTGGCCGAGGCTAGCCTTTCGACCGCCCGTTTTTTTTCTTGTTTCAACACCACTCAGGCAACACCTCACGCTCCCCAAGGGGTTGGGATTTACGGCTAGGGTTTCGGTCGGGTTGAGCCTTGGCCAACCTGCAAGATCGAAATTAACCCAAAGATGTTGCACGAGATTGTTTTAAAGCATGGCGTTCCATCTTATAATTTTGTAAATATATTTATTGCAACGTCAGCTGTGAGTTCGACGAATTTAGGGTCGATGCTAATATTTGCAAGCTGCGTACTACACCGGTCGCCCATTTTTGTGAATTTTGTTCGTCCAACGCAACTGCTGTGGGATTGGTCGAGGGTAGCCTTTCGGCCGAAGCTTTCTTGTTGGAGAAACACCGCTGAAACACATGGCGGCCGCGTATGCGCTTCTCCCGGCCTCGAGCCCCTCGAAGGGTTGGGGTTAGGGCTAGGGCTGGGGTTGGGTCTGGTCGAGCCTTCGCCGACGGCAAGATAGAAAATTGACTGAAAGGTGTGGCACGAGTTAATTTACAAGGTGGCGTTGTAGATACTGCAGGGAGTGTACAGCGCTACCATGCCTTAGGTACTGATGCTACTGTAGGAGACCGCGGTTTGACCCCTTGACTGGCCTTTCCCTACACTAAAACGAGTGTACCAAGACCGGTGACAATGGAAGGCCAAAAGCTTGAAATTCCCGAAGATCCCAGCCAAACTTTGCCTGGATGGTCGCCTATGGGCCCAATTTTGTAGAATTATATTTTGAAGCTTACCGGAATTCCAGAAAAAACTATTTCTCGCGGAGATCTTGGCCAACATGCTGCTTGAGAAATTCTCAAGCAGATCTTGGATTGGACGCGGCGTAATTTCGTGTTCTCCACACACTTCGTTCGACGAAATCAACGACAGCGTCGTGAACTCTGAAGGTGGCGAGCTCGTCAGAAGCTCCGACCCCCCCTTGGTGTACAGCGCTCACTCTACGGCCGGTGATTTGTGGCGGGCGCCGATCTGGCTTTTGTTAAAAGCACATTTGGCGGCTGATGTGTAAAAAGCTGAGACAAAAACTCTATTGTCTCCCAACGGGCGAAAAACAGAATTTTGAGAGGATGTGACGGAAGACCGCAGGACAATACAAGCAACCTCTCACGCCCTAGGGCACGGATCGAGATGAACTCTTCATCGCTGTTACCTGCACTCATGTGACCTTGTCCGGAGCGAAGAGCAGTGACCATGGGTTGTCTCCAATTCGAGATCGAAGGTCAATCGTGTTTTCCGACAGTATTGATCAGGGCTTGATGAAAAGTAGACAAATTGACATGTTGGACCGCATGACCAAAAAAAAGGGCCAGAAAAAGCATGTTTTAATCGTTTTTCCCCCATAGCGACGTTACCCGGAATCTTTCGGCAAATAATCCCCGAAAAAGTTTGGAAACTTTTAGGCCAAAACTATCGGGTTTCCTAGCATGTTAGATCTTGGAGGTTTGACGACCCCGACCCGTGCCCCGACAACGACAAGAAAAAAAATAGGGTCCACGCAAGAAGGCTGAACCAAAAATCAATTAGACGAGAATCGCCTCAATCTTGGGGTGCGCCGTGTGCCACTTCACGATCACCGAATCACCGCCTTGAGTGTTTTCGGAAGAACATTGCCAGGAAGGGCGGCTCGTGGCGTGCGTTTTTTTACTTGGCTTTAGAGCGTACCTTTTTTCTGGTTCCTAACGGAACAGGTATATGCCTTTTTTTCGGACGCTCCCCCAAAGTATACCTGGTACGTCGGATCAAAATGTTTTTATGAAAACTGTTGGATAAGCCCTCAGGGTAGATCCTCCGCCAGTGAGAAATTCTTGTGCTCAAGTCGTCAACCCCCACCGTAGCCCGGCCCGATGGTCAGACTCATTTGTCTTGGAGCACCATCGTAATTCGCCCATGACACCATGGCGTCCTGACCCCGCATCTCAACGTATAGAGCACCACTCCTCCCTTCCCCCCCCTGCCTCCTTCTCGACCGATCGGGTCGCTTTTCAGCGGGCCGAAGGTATACGTGGAGATTCGGCTCATGGACCAAATCCGCCGGCTGACGCCCGTTTCCGTTGAGCCCGAGTCGGGGGAGTTTTGCTACGCAACCTTGAACGGGGCCAAGTTTAATGTGAGTAAGCTCGTGCAGGCCAGGCCCTCTTTTGGGCGAACGTTTGTTTTCCGTTGGAGCCAAGCGGCTTTCTGTTTTCGTGTATGTCTATTTTTGTGCTTGTATTGTGGGTACGGGCAGGGTGTTTCGATCTCTTAAAAATGCATATACGTCGTCGCCGGGGGGTGGGGGGCGTACTCATTTGATGCTTGCCTGAGTAATTTGACCATTGACCACGCATCCCTTTCGAGACGGAGCACCGTTCCTACTCCTAACAGAGACACCTCCAACATTTGGACGCTCAGTACGTTGCTCCCATATAATACATTGTAAACCAATGTTTATATTATCTCCTTCCTCTTTGAACGTCTGTGGCCATCTGCCCCCTTGAAATGCGATCGTTTTCTCGCTACTATCTAATGTCTCAAACGTTTCCATGTAACTTCCGTCTGTGTTCCTCGTATCTTCGTCGAACAAGTAACGTTCCTCCTTGTACAGTTCACGTTCGTCGCCGGGGGGGGGATTAGGAAGATCTGCTGGTTTTTGTGGTGTTTGTGCATGTACAAAGATGGCCACTTATTTGTGGATATATGTGTGTGCGTGCATGCAGATGGTCATCGGGGGCGCCTGTGAACTTGATTCTTCCGCACACCCGCCACGCGACGGTGCGACGGTTTGAGGTTGGCGTGTTTTCGCCTGGCCCGCCCGCCCGCCCGCCCGCCCGCCCGCCCGCCCACCCACTCGCCCACCCACCCACCCACCCACCCACCCACCCACTCACCCACCCACCCACCCACCCACTCACCCACTCACCCACTCACCCACTCACCCACTCACAAACCCTTACCCACCCACCCATCAACCCCTACCCACTCACCCGATCACAAAACCCTCCCCTCCCCCTCACCCTGCCCCATCTACCCGTTCTTCTTTATGCCACCACTCCATTTTGCAGGACAACAGCCTTGACGAGATATTCGACAACTTTTTGCACATCGTACTTCGTTCCTGGACCGCCGAGTCGGACTGGGTAGACGCGGCGCACATCTCTGTGCCCGTTCGAAGCATCGACCTCGTCCCGTTGGATTCAAATGAACAAGTCTACCGGGTCTTCGTCCTGGAGCCTGTTGCGTACGAGTTCAGCTCGGATGATGTACGTGTATGACTTGTGATACCTTGTGACACGGTAGTGACCAGTGACGACTTGTCAGGCGGTAGTGATGCGGTTGTGATGCGGTTGTGATGGCTTGTGGTATGGCTTGTCATATGGCTTGTCATATGGCTTGTCATGCCATATGGCTTGTCATGCGGTGGGGGTGCACCTATATTTGTTTTCGGCCTGTCCTCGCATCAGGAGTTCTGTTATATGCCTCACCCAACGCCTCACTCTCGTATACCTCTAGTTGTTGTTCTTGTTGTTGTGCTGTTGTTGCTGTTGTTGTTATTGCTGTTGTTGATATCGATGCCGCGATCGTGGCTCTCGGTCCGGGTTTGTTAACCCCTCTTCCATGTCCTCCGCTTTTCGTGGACTCCCTCTTTTCCTCGCCGCTCCCGCCCAGGCCCACAAGGCGAAGATAGTGCTTAACGCCTCGTTACAAAGCCCGTTCCGACCTCCCGTTGAGTCAGTCACGCGGATCCTCAACGGTTACGCCTCGACCGTTGACTTTGCGCTCGACACCGTGTCTCAGCAGGCGAGTTCGAACCGAGGAACCGGGGTCGTTATGTCACGTTTCTCTCTGCTTTGAAACCCCTTGAGAGCCGCACCGACGTAGTTGGGGACAAGCTGATTGGAATTTACGTACGTTCATTTCCGACAGGCAGAAGGGTTATGACCCGTTTGCTACTGCGGAAACTATCTCCCTCTGAATCCAAGTAGTTGTCCCACCGAAAGGTAAAAGGGGCTATGCTGTTTTACCACCGCCGTGTACTATCTAGAAAGGGGGGCGGGGGGGGGGGGGGGGGGGGGGCTGGGGGGGATGGAGGCTGAGGTAAACGGTTGACAATTTGCGCACCTCGCGCGGCGTTGGACCATTGAGGAGGCAGCTTGATGGGGGGGTGATGGTGGGGGTCTAGTCGAAGCTCGGGCGGTCGGTACGAGATGTTTCAGCGTGGCGGTGCCTGCTTTGGAGAAAAACCTTTTTTCGAGCAGCTGTTCCGCCGTCCCCGTGTCTGTCATAGGCATTTTTCCTTATATTGCCCATGCTTGGTTCGTCTAACTCATGCTTGGTTCATCTAGCATCTAGTACATCTATGTTTGGCTCATCTAGCCCACGCTTGGTCCGGGCCGCCGGAATCGAACTCCGAAATAGGCGGTGATTGCTTGCCGGGGTAGCTGCCCTCATCTTGGAGAACAGCAACGCGCTGTCGGACGCGATTTCGTACAATACTGATAGGGCATCTTTTTGTTCGGCGGGCGGGACGTGTATTTTGGCGGATGGTTGACATCCACCTCCCCACCCCCTCCCCCCGTCCCCTTAACCTCCCCCCCCCCCCTGTTCTTTCCGCTGTTCCGTTCGTGCTCCCGTCACCGTGCAGACCCAGCGCGTGGTTCCGTTCTTCAGCAGTCGTGCTGCCCTCGTGTCCACGGTCCCATTGGGGGTGGTCGTGGTAGCTTGTCTTCCTCTAGCCGGCGTCATGTGTGAGTTGTGTTTTTCCTCGCAGCTACGGCGTGTTTTGTTTTGGCCAGCGTGCTTTGCTCGTGATACGCTCCTTACGCGATGGGACTGTACGTTGTGTGGTGTTTTGTTTCATGTTTTTAATGTGTTTTTCCCTCTCATTTAGTTTGTTGTGTGGATCATCCCAACGCCGTTTGTGGTATTTTTGTATCCCCTCTCTTGTGTGTGTGCGTGTGCGTGCGTGTGTGTATTTCTTGTTACGAAGGAATGCGAGTTTTTTTTCAGATTTGACAAAGTGCGAAAAAAAACAAGGATCGCTTTCGAGCTGTCTGAAGCCGGGTTCTACAACCGAAGTTCTACGGCTGAAGATCGAACGAGATTGATATATACATATTGGGCATATTTAAGGCAAAACTCCGTGATTTTCCGCAACATCCGCATCCCCTATCCCCGTTACTTTACGTACGTAAGGTTTTGATGCAAACCCAAAACATATGTGCAAATCATGCGCGCGTACAGCGTACCAGGTGGCCTTCGATCTGTTTTTTGCCCTCTCATGAACGCAGCCATGAGCACAGCCAACACGCAGAGAGCACAACGTGAAAAAAACTAGCGCCCAGCAGCACCAGCAGGCAACACCGGTACATCCATCTGCGCCGGACTGCTGCGGCTAGTTTGTTTTTTCGGGGCCTGCTTTGTATCTGTAATCGACGACCTGTCTTTCGCTGCTGCTGTGGGCGGCAGACGAACTTATGATCGGAAATATAATGATGAGGACCGTTGATGCAAAAGTTTTAAATCCAAACGGTCCTTATATTTTCGTCCAGAATGGCGATAATTTGTAGACAACAGTGAAAAAAACATGCAGGTAACACAAACAACGCTACAACCGTGCCCAGCAGCACAAGCAGCAGCAGGCAACATCATGCGCGTGTGGCATATCAACACGTGGTGTACTGCTGTTATGGCTATGTGCTACCTTCAGCAGTACAGCAGTACGTGTACAGCAGCAAACCGATACGTGGGTTCATACTCGAACTTCGCTACTTCGCTATAGGCAAAGCAAATTCGTCTCCTCGCGGGGACGCTTTGGAATCGGACGACAATCAAAACAACCCAGCGTGATTTTTTCCTGCATTTAGCAAGAAAACAGCAATGGATATAGGCGCTCTATGTTCCATGAGAGAGGGCTTCTCTGTCTCAGCGACAATGGAAGCCCTACAGTTCCTCATCCCGTGCACTTTCTGCGACGAGCTGGTTGTGAAGGGGGATGATGGCCCATCCTGGCGTGGGTCTCGTCGTGGAGTTCAACATCTGGCTCATCAACACGACAAGAAAAGTGCCTATTCTGAAATGGCTGATTCCCATATGAAACGAAGAAAAAGAATCATCAAAACCACGATAAAAAGACCGCGGACGGAGCAACTGCTGCTGCTGCATGTTTTTTTTTTTTTGCGGGTTGAAAATCCACCTTTTGTTCGTTTATTTTTTTACCACGCATATTTTACTGCATAAGAGTCGCCCTTGTTACAAAAAGTCCTGATCGTACTCGCGTGCTGGACACGTGCTGATGGGAATACCACTTATTTACGGTTCAGCGCGACGGGGAGAGAGCGAACTATCCTCGAGAGGGCGCCCCCCCACCCCCCGCTCCTCGAACTGCGGGCAACAACATGGTTTTGACTACCGCCGGGTAGTTTATCTTATTTGCCCAGGCATTCAGATGTTGCATGCTTGGATTTCGTTCTTGCGCCACTCCCCTACGCACTTCCCGGAGGGGAACCTTGTATACATGTGCATATCGGTATGCCGTTATTTTTCCGATTGCACCGCCCGAATCGAGGCGCCGTTATCGGTTGTTTTTTTTTTGTCAATTTTAATCTGGTGCGGCTTCCCCCACGTGACGCACGGCATGCTTGCGCGTCGTTCAACCCTTTTTCTACCGCAAAAGCCATCCCAGCTTGCTTCCAAGCTAGTTTTCCTCAACAAATGTCGGCGCAGCTCTAAAAGGATTTAACAGCGACTCTCGGCAACGTCTCTCGCCTTGTCTTGTTGTGTTTTGTGAGCTTGAAAGACGTCGAAGTACTCCACAAGCCGCGCGGCATGTACGCCCTTTTTCCTGAGTCGCAGGTTACAAACGGGTACTTTTTTACGCCGCATTCTTCATTTTTTTGCTCATTTTCTTCTTCCCGTGTGCGTTTTTCGGTTTGCGCTGGGTCCTTATATTATCATCGTTTGCGTTTTTTTCGGAAGGCGCACGGGCGCACTCGCCTGTTTTTTTTTCTAAACCTCAACGTACAACCGGAACCGCGCACATGTTGTTTAAGCGCTGTTGTTTTGTTTTTGTTTGCACCATTTTTTTCTGCGTCTTATCCGGTTTTCGAAACGAGCAGGCGTGGCTGGATTTCCCCTCCTCCTCCCGATCCTGGCGGTCGTAGCAGCGGTGGGGGCAATCGGGGCGCTATTGACGTTTACCGTGTGGAGTTTTAGCCGCAGCGGCCGCCCCTTTGTCCAGCAGCTAGTCAAGCCCATCTACGACAAGGTCGGCAAAGAAAACCCGGAGGTGAGTTTTCCCTGGCTGGCATATTGCGAGGGCGGGCGAGGGGGGGGGTAAGGAGACGAGTTGTTCCTGTAACATACGCGCCTGTGTTGCTTTGCCCACAAACCGACTACATATCAAACTATATAATGAGTTGGTGGGGTTCCTACGGTCGTGGTGTATCATTTGAAGGCTTCAGTGGGGAGGGAGCACGGCGCCAGTGAAAGAGCACAGATAATTGAATATGACCCTAAAGGGGGTTTTGCGGGGCTGTTTTTGACAAAACACCGGTTTCAGTATAACATTTGGCGCTGTAGGTTGCACGATTTTTTTGTTTTGTGGGCAAAGTAAAACAGATTTATGACATTCTTGTCGCAGTGATTACGTGGGTAGGGCGAAGCGTTTGGGTTAGGAGGGGGGGAGGGGGGAGGGGGGGGGGTACTCATTTGTTGCTTGCCTTAGTCGTTTGACCGTTGACCACGCATCCCTTTCGAGACGGAGCACCGTTCCTACTCCTAATAGAGACACCTCCAACATTTGGGCGCTCATTGCGCTTTTTCCACGTATTAACATGGAAACTGTTTGCTTATCTTATCCCCGTCCTGTTTCGCCGTCTGTGGCCACCATCTATCTCCTGGGATAGCGATCGTTTTCTCGCTACTCTCTAGTCTACCAAACTACTTCCATGTCACATTCGTCAAATTTCCTCGTCTCCTCTGACACACGATCCCGTTCCTCCTTGCATGTTTCGCATTCTCCTAGTATACGTGCTTGGGTTGGGGAGAGGGGTTAAGGAAATAAGGTTTTCCTAATATTGGGCGTTTTATCGGCCGGGGGGGGGGGGGGGGCGGGGGGGGGGGGCGTTTCGGCGGTACGGCGTTGAGTTCTCGGTGAAATAATTGTAGCTCTGATTGTATTCCACGCTCGTTTTTTGGGGCAAACGCGAACGGGGCGTTTTTTGGGGCGTTTAATTTTTCTTTTTTTGGTGTTCATTTATACCTGGTATATATTTAGAACACCCACCCTCCTTCTCTCGTTTCTTTTGACCACCCCGCTCTCGTCGTCTTGCATCTATACTCATGCGCCTGCGGCTATATATACGTGGACATACGGCAATACGGCAACATCACCGATTCCCTTGTGGTGCTGCGCCTCCTCACAATAGGTGCTCTACCCCGTCGGCCCGAACCCTTCAATCCCCCGCGTCGTGCGATCCCTGGTGCCCACGACGATGTGGCCGAAGCTCGCGCTGTCGTTAACCGTGGACTTCATCGGCTGCACTTCCTACGCAGTACCGGTATGTTGTCCTCTATCTAACCCCCGCGTTGCTTGTCCCTCGTTAATCTCGCTGGGTTTGGTTGTGGTGGTGTTGGTCTTGGGTTTTGTGGTGGTGGCGGTGGTGCTGGGGAGAGATGGGGCGATGTTTTGAGCCCCGTGGTGCGCGCATGCCCCACGTTTTCATTGCTATGTTTTGTCCTGGTGATGGTGGTAGTGATGGCGGGGCAAGGGGGGGGCGGGGCACTCATTTGTTGCTTGCCTAGTCATGTGACCATTGACCACGCATCCCTTTCGAGACGGAGCACCGTTCCTACTCCTAACAGAGACACCTCCAACATTTGGGCGTTCATTACGTTTTTTCCACATATTACGTAAAAACTGTTTGCTCATCTTATCCCCGTCCTGTTTCGCCGCCTGTGGCCATCATCTATCCCCTGGGATAGCGATCGTTTTCTCGCTACTATCTACTCTACCAAACTCTTCCATGCCACATTCGTTTAATTGCCTCATCTCCTCTAATACATCCCGCTCCTCCTTGTATATTTCACATTCTCCTATGTAAGTCCTGTTCTCTGTTGTTGTGCCACACGGGCACATATATGCATCCGCGTCCTCCTCTTCCCGAGTGCTGGATGGGGGGGCAGGGGGGGGCGTGCGACGTACCCCTCCTTTTCTCTAGTGGAGTTCGTAGGGGTGATGGTGACGGCGTTTTGCGTGCCCCTCTGTTTATTTTGCGTAGGTGTGGTGATGGTGATGGTGGCGATGGTGTTGGGAAGATAGGGGCGGCGTTTTGAGCCCCGGGGTTGGTGCATGCCCCTCCGTTTCAGTATTGGGTGTAGTAGTGGTGATGCTGGTGCTGGGCGGAGGGGGGGCGACGTTTTGATCCCCGACGATGCGTGCGTGTGTGCCCACCCTTTCGTTCGCCTGTTTTCAGGTGCTGGGCGAGTCTGCTGACTTGCTGTGGGCCCCGATTTCGTACCTCCTTATCGACGCCATGTACCACGATTCTTCACCGTGGGCAGGGGTAAGTAGGCACGCCGGTGATTAGTTGAGGACGTGTCCGCAATTTTCTCTCCCTCCCCCCCCCCTCGTTCCAACGAGGCGTATTCACCCGTCGTTAGAGTCGTCGACGGAACGGTTGGCGAAGAGCCCCGTCGAGTCTTGTCGATATATTTTCCATTTTGCGCCATACGGCGGGTACCGGGTGTGTTTTAGCGGGATCTTCGAGGGAGCAGTGGGCAGCCTTTGAGCGCGGTTAGCGGAGTTAAGCGTTTCGCATCGCACCCCATCGCATCGCATCGCATCGCACAGTATCGTATCGTATCACATCGCCCAATCACGGGAGAGGGTTGTCTATGAAGAATTGATTTCGCCTTGGGCTCGTGTTTTTGTCTGCTCTCGCCGCAGCATGTAGCTTGGGCTACCATCAGCCTCGTCTTGCTTGTTGTTGCTGTTGTTGTTACAGGTGGTGCTGGTGCTTCTGGTGCTGCTGCGCTAATGTTCCTGTTGCTGGTGTTGTTGCTGTGGTTGTTTCTCCGACTGCTGTTGATTTTGCCCCTCTTTTTGCCCGTTTCTTGTCTGCAGGCGTTCGGCGCGGTGGAAGAGATGCTCCCCTTCACTGACATCATCCCGACAGCTACGCTCGCCTGGTGAGGGACGGACAGACCGATAGACAGACACATAGATAAGACAAACAGACGGGACAAGATAAATATTAACAGACAGACAGACAGACAGACAGACAGACAGACAGGCAGACGGGTAGATAGACAAGTGGACGGACAGACAGGCAGACAGACTAATAACAAGTCGCCATCACGTTTGTTATACTCAAAAGCACGCACACAAGTACGCACCTGCGTTTATTAATAAGTAATTTATATATGCAAACGGCTCGCAGGATGAAGGAGAACCTCCCGAAGGTGGCGCAGCGGATGCACGCATCGGCCACGGGTGGTCGCCAACATCAAGACGGGCAGAGCGGGCGGCCAGGGAGCGTGTACCACTCCAACGACGACGTCGGCGCGGGGGGGCTCTATTACCCTGCCCAAGCAGACGACTGACGCGCCTAGGCCGCCAACGCGTAATACCGCGAAAAAAAGGGCTTCACCCGTGTCATAACGGTGGTGGCCACTGAATTACGAAAACTGGGAAACATGCCAAAAAAAGGTTTTGCCCCATGACCAACAACCCCGAAATTAGTGTTTCATCCGTGTCTTAACGGTATCTCCAAGGGACAAGAAACCGGGAAACAACCCCAAGAACGGTTCACCCATTTGTTCCTGGTGTGTACCTCCGAGCGGCAAAATACCGCCACGAAAAACTTGTCAGAGAAGCTTACAACATGTTCGGAGACGCAAATGCTAGCGTTTCATTGGTCAAGTATAGCGGTGATGTTTGATTGGGTGACGGTTGGGGTTAGAGTTTGTGCGCTTTGTCTCGTACGCAGGCGCCGTCAACCATGGATTGGAATACCTGGTGAACCACCCTCCCATTCGTGGGTACGTTGTACGTACGCGTACGTACATGCCAGGTACAACTTACGTAGGCAGCAGAGTCGGAATTTGACCGCGCAGGCGTGTTGGGGGGGGAGCGGGGGGGGGACGGGGGGGGGGCGGTTTGGCCCGGCCTTAGTACTATTTCCCTCGAAGTGCCGGATAGGTGCCAAAGGTTTCCCCCACATACGATTGACGAATACCACTGCAGTAAGGATGGCGCTAGAATTATGTTCTCGTGTCTGCGCTTGGACCGGTGCGCTTGCTAGAGTGCTTGTGTGCTCGCGTGCCTTTGTGCTTCTGTGCATGGGTGCTTGCGTGTTTTTTCGTTTGCGTGCTTACGCTCATGCGTCTGCGCTGTTGTTTGCGCTTGCTTGCTTAGGTGGTGCGTGTGATACGGGCGAACGTGGCGTGGTGCGTGTGTAGTGAAGGGTATCGGTGTTCGTTTAGTGTGTGTTATTTTTGTCTTCTCCCCAACGCGTTGTAGAAAAGTATAAAATGATCTTATGGGGCTCATGGGGACGGGGGGGGGGTGTACTCAATTTGTGCATGGCCGTAGTCGTATGACCATAGACCCTCGCGTCCCTACTATGCCGGGACGGAGCACGTCGGATTTTCACCAACCATGTATATGGGGACGGGGTGGGGTTGGGGTGTACTCAGTTCGTGCATGGCCGTAGTCGTATGACCATAGACCCTCGCATCCCTACTATGCCGGGACGGAGCACGTCGGGTTTTCACCAACCAGCCAGACATTGCTTGCACCAAGCGCGAAGCGCATGGGGACGGACGGAGGGGGGGGGCTTGGCGGCCCGGTTCTCTCGCTAGCTGATTGTTTACCGGGGTACGTATCTACGTATCATATGTCATGGAAGCCATGCCACCGGAGGCGGGGACGGTGGCGGCTGCTTACTAGGGAGCGGAAGGTGTAGCCTTCATCGTGCTGCGGCGGCGGCGACAGCGGCTCGCGCGCCCGCCCGCACGTGTTCCTGCACCCAACGGCCATATTTTTTCGTTTGTGTGTTGACGCTCTGTCTGCTCGCGCTTGTTCCAACACCCGCTGACACGTTTTTGGCGTTCGTGTGGTGGGCCTGATTATGCTCACCTGTGTTCCGGCGTCCCACGGGCCTGATTTTGTTTGTTGTGGTGGGCCTCCGCTCGTCCGACGGCTTTTCGGTATCCGACGGCCATTTTTATTTTATTTTGTGGTGTGGCCTGGTTTTACGGCATGATAAACGTGAGACCATGCGGGGATTATTGCGTTTTTTGTCTTTTGTTCCGGAATCCAGCGCCCGTATTTTTTTTGTGTTTGCTGGCGTAATGGTACGAAGCGTGATCAACTGCGTGTCGGCTACGGTACAAGGCTTTCCATCGGCTCGTACGTGTGTTTCGGTATCCGACGGGCACCTTTATTGTTGTGCTCTAGTCTCACGGCGTGATATATAATACCTGGCCAAGAACCGTGTATCGACTGTTTCTCGTCATCTTCCAGCGCTACGTTGAAGAGCTAGGATCGGGGGGTAGGGGAGGCAAGGGCCGGAAAACTTGTATGGCGATTTGATTTCCTTGGACAAGTGGTAGTGGCGTCTCTTCCTTCGTTCTTCTATCAATAGCTGTGCGAGCGGGCAGCTGGCATACGAGTGAGTGCTGTGATCGGGTAGCAGCGGTGTGTGTGACCAATGTATATCCCTGGTACCTATTATGTGTTGTACAGTAGTAGTTATATATCGAGAAAAGTCCCAACCTCAGCGTTCGCTGCTGATTGTTTGGAGTGATGTTTAGTATGCGTACTTCTCAAAGGTAAAGGCTAGCGGAACGAAAAAAAAAGGCCTTGCAATGCCTGCGAAAGCCCAAAAATAACGTGAACACAAGTAAACCAAAATGATGGCCAAAATGGGGACAGCTAGGAAGGGTTGCGTCCTCACCTGGTGAGTCTTAAGATGGTGCCTACAGTGCAAGGAAGGGGTGCCATGTTTTTTTTCCTTCGTTTTTTTTTCCCCGCTTTTCTTTTTTTTTCGGTTTTCATTTGGAAAACAAGGGGGGCAGGGGCATACAAACCATAACCAACACACCAGCCTGCCTGTGTTGAGATGTATCCCTTGGTCTGTTTCATACTTCAGCTACTGCTGTTTATGTTGTACGAGCACCCCACCAGCTGCAAGCATCTGGGCGAATGCTATACACCTTGGGAGGGCTCGAGACAGGTGGAGTGGAAGACCCAAGACACCATGCCAGGCGCGTGTTTCGTCGATTTTGCATCTTGAGGCGGCACGGACAAAACCTACGCCGTACCTACATCTAATCCTTACCAATTTAATAATTGGACGATGGTGTTCTACCGCCATTTAATATGGCAGGGAGGTGGGAGGAGGGGGGGGGGGGGGAGACAAGGGACATCGCGCGAAATGTTTAAAGTGATATGCTGTACCTGGTACCTCGTGATTTACATTCTGTTATGGTTTTGGGCGTGGTGCCTCCTTGTGAGCGGTGACACTTTTGATTTTGGTGTATTGGATGAAACGTGAGAGCGCACAGGGTATGCTGGCAGCGTCTGTCTATGCACCGCGCAACATCGCTCCGAGCGGGTCAGTGGATCTCCCCCTTCTCTTGCTGTGTGTAAGTGTCGATGATAAAACCATACCTGGTACCAGGTACCTGGTGAGCAAGACGACGGGAGGAGAGCAAGTGAAGACAAGATGATTTTTCTGCTAACGATATCAACTTCGCACATTCATCAGCGCATTCGGGTCATACAGGTGTATATATCGATCAAAAACAACGGGGAGGGGGTAATCAACATGTAATTCATGGCCGTAGTAGTTCCAGAGACAAAAATGAGGGAGGTATCATATGATTGACCGATTCATTTAAAGGGGCATAAAAAAACTGTCATCCAGACCAACATTCCGAACGTGTGTTGGTTCCTTTGTTCGCTTGTTTGTGTCCGCTTAGCTCACTCATATCATAGGGAACACCCCCGATTTTTCAATTTTCGATTGTCTGACTTCGATCTCATCGTCGACGCCAATATGAAGGATGCCTCCACCGATGATGTCGGCCCGGTCTTGGTCTTGGACAGGGGTTGGCCAAAGGCCGAGAGTCGCTTGATCTTTCTATATGTGGCAAGGAAGTGCCTTCACAAAGCCTCCCTCGCTTGGTGCAAGGAGATATATATATACGTGAGAGCTGGGAGTTTGGCTCCCTCTCGTAGAGGGCAGTTCACCCCCTCTGGCTCGGTCGGGTTCGGTATTCCCGGCCGTCAACCATTCTTATTATGAAGACCCACATCATTGATGGCGGATCTCACAGATCGGGTGTTGATTAACATGCCTTCATGGTTGGCACGTGTGATACTGAGTTTGGCGGAATCTACGTACCCTGTCCTCCACAGAAGGTATGTATGATATGATGCCCGGTGACCGATTCCTTCAGAAGGGCGTCGCTCCGAAAAAAGTGTCATGCAGACTAATATTCCAAAAAATGTGCTGGTTAGTTCGTTCGCTCGTTGGTGTCCCCGTAGCTCGCTCATATCATAGGGGGACTCTCTCGAATTTTCGATCTTCGACTGTCTTGAACTTCGATTCTCAGTCCTGGCCACTTCGCGACGTAACCATCCACTCAATTGGCCATTTTTCATCGACTTCCTTCATGCTAGAAGAGCTACTTATTGCGCCACGACAGGCGGCTTGAACGCAATCTCTCTCCCAGACGGGCGGCTCTCGTTTATGCAACGTACGACCATGGCAACCGAAAAGCTAGAGAAGCTTCCAGGAAGGGGACGGGCCAGTATATAGTCGTGACAATACTACTTGATGGCCCCGGTCATTTTTTCTTGTGCCCCGAGTTCCAGAAGGAGGTGAACGATTCGCCCAACCGCGGCAAACGAAGAGCTGGAGACGCTGCCGGGAAAAGGACGGGCCGGTGTGTGGGAGTCGTTGACACACGACCCATACCTCACCATTTTGTTTTCTTTTTAAAGCACCGAAAAAGCGGAAATGCGGACCTACGTCGTCGGGTCAGTCTAGTTTCTTCACTCATGGCTTGTTCTCTTCTCTTAATATTGTAAAGAGACTGAGAGGGTACACAGAGTATCCCCTGGCAAGTTAGCCTATAGAGCAGACGAAGAGCAGGTTGCGTCAGTTCACGCTCCGCAAGGAAGACTGGCTAACTACTAAGTGGAGCCACACCTACCTGGCGTCTACGTATTATCATGTATATCTTCATATTTTACTGATTGAATGCCTACTTAATCGTCACACAAAAACGTCTCAAATACCGTTATTTCAGGTAGTTACCGATCTTTCAAGGCAATACAATACCATAACAGTAGCCCAATCTTATGATGGGCCGTACATGCAGAAATATAGGAAATCTTTCGGGGAATCCCGGTTCCACGAACTAGAGGACATGAGACGAAGATGCGGCTCCTCAGAACCCACTCCCACACCTCTGAACGGCGAGGCTACGAAATCGGGAAAAAAACGCCAAGAAAAAGGAAACGACAGGGGATCCTGGTCGTCAGGACCCGGACTTGCAACGCCAAACGCCGACACCCGCCGCAACAAATCGCCAACAAGGCGGGGCCGGGCGGGACTAGAGCTTCCTTATGCTGTCCCCTTTATTGCAACAGAAAGCCTTCGTTTGTTTCATCGATCACCACAGCGAAAAACACCGCTCGAAAGGATGCACTTGTGGTTTCCGCCCCCACCAACGGGAAAATTATGTACGTAATGCAAAAAAAATCCTGCGATTCTAATTTCAATTACGGCATATTGTCGCCCCGATAAAAGAAACGTGTGTGTGTGGTTCAAAGTCGCCACACTTTCGGTCAGAGCTGTGAAAGTATATCAGTGAAAGTTGGCTGACCAGTATTGGTCTAATTCGTTGTGGAACACGACGGAAAACTGCCGTGGCATACATGTGGTGTCAAAATGTGCGTGCGAGCATAGTCTGGTGATCCATGAGCAGTCTCGGAGAAGACCACATCAGCGCCACTATATTTTTTCACCGTGGATTATTTGAGAAGCAAAGCAAAGTATCGACTACAGTACTCACTACGGGCAAACTCACAGCTTAGCGGGCGTATTTGAGAAAAAATATAAAATATGCCATTAAGGGGGTCTCGAGAGAGCGATTCCACTGACAGACACCACTACGTATATACCAGTATTTCATTGATCATTGGTCGGACAGGAAAACAAAAGCAAGCGGTACAAATCGATCGCCACCGATAGGCACACCCCTCCCGCCAACCAACCAACGCCCCATTCCCCCCTGGATCGAATGCCGCAGAGCAACCCCCTGTTCCGTTCGGTCCCCACCCCCACAACCTTCCTGGCCTATTTTGTTACACAGAAAAAAAAAAAAATCAGGCACCTACATACCACGAAATAATCTGCCAAGCCAAGCCAAGCCAAAACCAAACCAAACCAAGCCAAACCAAGCCAAACCAAACCAAACCCGTCTATACCGGCGAGATCCGGCGTAATCCGTGCCCGTGCCTCTGAAGAGCAAAACTATGCTATAATAGACTATATCAATGGAAAATCGGTCTTGTGGGGAGCGTCGAAATCATATTTTGGCCTTGTTATATTGGATATAGTGACGGAAGCGGTTAGTCAACGAGTCAAACCACGGTCTCCTACGATAGCGAATATTTGCTGAGCAACCTCGGGGGCAAACCAACACACTCGCCTGCGACCTCATGCACATTGACAACGCGCGACCTCTCCCCCATGCACGTTTGGTTACGGTCCGCTTGGGGGACACGACGCCTGTCTCACACGTGACGGTGAGTGCCCCACAACTCCTGGAGAGCACCCCCGGCGCCGGCGCCGCCGCAAAGCTGCGCACCCGGTAAGACGCATACCCGCAACGTTCGTCGCATACCCGCAACGTTCGTTGCATACCCGCAACGTAACCCACTAATTTGCACACCCGGAAAAATGCAATTCGGCAAAATCCCGCAACCATGCAAGTCCGGAAAACCGCAAACGTGCAAATCCTGCAAATTTTGCAAACCCGTAAAACCCCGCCGAACCGCAATAACCGCAAACCTGCAAAACCGCAAAACCGTAAACCTGCAAAACCGCAAAGATGCGAACCCGCAGACCAACAAACCCGAAAAACACTCAAAGAGCTGCAAAGGTGCTCACCCAATCGGTTCGCCGCACCCAGTCGATCGAATATTATCAACGCCTCCTACTACTCGTTTTATAATACACTATTGCCTCAGGATCGTGACGCGTAACTGCCTCAAAAGCAAACGAACCAAACCGAACCGAACCAAACCGAACCGAACCGAACCGAACCGAACCGAACCGAACCGAACCGAACCGAACCGAACCGAACCGAACCGAACCGAACCGAACCGAACCGAACCGAACCGAACCGAACCGAACCGAACCGAACCGAACCGAACCGAACCGAACCCAACAACACCAAAACCAAACCAAACCAGACCAAACCGGACCCACCCAGACCAAAAACAGACCAAACCAAACCAAACCAAACAGTGTGCCGACACCAAGCGGCGGCGGCGGCGGCAGCAGTGGCCAATAGCAATGCTGCCTCGCCGTCCGGGTGTGTTCTGTGTGCCTTTCCCGTCGCAAAATATGTGACCCCCCCCCACCCCCCCCCCCCCTCCCTTTCCACCCATTTCACCCCAACCCTTTCCGCCTAAAAAACCTTGCCGTCATCGCACCGAGCCGGAATCTCCCCGTGGCCCTGCGCACCCGCAGCACGTATAAATACGAACGTACTCAAGTACTAGAGGCCACGCGTGCGTCAAAAACGCGTGCGTCAAAGACACGACAGCAACCCAACCCAGCCAGTCAAGCCTAGCGGCCGGCCAAAAAGAAAAAAGAAAAAAGAAAAAAGAAAAAACAGAAACACAAGCAAAAAACGCAAAACAGCAGTGCCAGTACCAAGTCTAGCTGCAGTGTCAAGTGTCACTGCCAGTGCCAGTGGCTATGTCAGTGGCAACACCAGTGGCAATGCCATTTGCAATTCCACTGGCAAAGGCAGTGGCAATGGCAGTGGCAGTGGAAATACCCGTGGCAATGCCAGTGGCAATGCCAGTTGCAGTGCGAGTGGCAAACATGGCGGTGGCGTCAGTCAGTGCTGCTTTTTTCCCTCTTAACCCATCGCAGACACCGCTAGCATGGCTTTTCGAGAAAAGTATCGCACGTCGCGGTCCGCGTCGTCCACCAGGTTGTCCAGCGCCGGCCGAATCTTAGCTTTCACGGCGCCGTCCTTCATTCATCATCAAAGAGCGGGGAGCGAATACCACCACACACAAAAACAAAAAAGCCGCAACAAGGAAAACGTCGTGCGGCGCAAAGAAAAGCGAACCGCGTTAATTTTTCAAGACATAATTAAGGAATCGACAGCATCCAGAGATGAGTTTCAACGAATTTCTCGACCACACAGCTATGGTCTCCTTCGCCGAATCCGACAGCCGGACAGCCAGCCGATCGGCAGATCTGCTCTAACAAGAGGCTATTCCCAATGTGAAATAAGCATAACATGCATAGCATCCGCCGCCATGAAGTCATCCATCGATGTAGTGACACCATCTGAACGATTTTCAGCCGATTGACTACCAAGAAAATACCACCAGATGTCGATATAGCAAAAGCAACCCCCTCGGGAAGAGAATCCGGCGTCAACAGGTAAATATCATAAAAGGGGCCCAGCTAAGACTGGTCGGAGTGCTGACACTACATTCCTGTCATGGTGTAATGTGCTAACCCTCTGTACGAAAATGTAAGGAGCGTTTTATATTCATAATGGTGCCCAAGCGATCCTCGTGCTTCCGGGCATATCTGAAACTCTTCTGAAGCCCAAAAAACGCACCTCGAGACATGGAGCCATCCTCTCCAGAGTCTTGGACACGTTGAAGCGGATGTTCGGTACGGGGTCGGAGGCCATTCGAAGCACCAGCGGGAGCACCTCCTGAGCTCCGCGCCGAAAAGGCGTTTTTGCAAGCGTTTCAACCGAAGGAGGGGGGCAGGGAGGCGGGGAAAGTGAACAGGGGCACGGAGGAAGAAGCGGGACTAGAGAACCCTCAAGGCGACAGAGGTAAACTGACACAACACATCCTTGGAATTGGGGAAAGCTTACGCTTTATTTTTAGTATACACATTCCCTCGGAGGATAACAGATTATTTCAAGAGGGCAATAACCAGAAAAGCAGCCCCAGTAAGCCCCAGCATCATCCAACCATCGACCCCGCAATGACCACCTCAGTTTACGCTCTACACGCCTCATAGGAACCTGCACACACCACTTCCTTGCATCGACTGTGCCCCTGTACAAAAACGCTCACAAAACCGCTTACCTTGCTCAGCATGTCAACGTCGAGAGATTCCGTCAAGACCTGTATTGCGTAGAGAGCAGTCATGCGGTACAGATAGCTGCTGTGCACGTGCATCTGCACCACCTGTTGGTTTGTTCCGGGCACAAAAACGAAAACAATAGTTGGGCGGGACTGGTTACGAGCTTACGATGGGTGCACCACCATAATCGGGCACAATAACGATATACCTACCAGATGCATGGTGTCAGCCCAGGCGGGCAACCACCCAACGACGGCCCAACTAAAAGCACGTCGGGAACACGCCAAAAAAACGAAACAAGTCGGTGAAGCGGGGTGTACTCATTGGGGGGGGGGGTGGTAACTGGCTTGTGACCACCAACACGCTCATTCATACGGCCTCGATTTTACATTAATGGACGCCCGATTTTGCTCGTTGGGGTCGTAGCTTATTTCCGCGTACAGGGGTGGGCGTGGGGGGAAGTGACTGGGGTCAGCCTAGAGGCTATCCATAGCGACGTTGCTTTTTGATCAGTCGATGTCGGGCTTTCCTGTAATGATCGCGTTGCAGTATCCATCCAGCGCGTGAATTATTGAGCGCAGGTTTGTTCGCTCACAGACAGGGAGTACGAGATGGGCACAGCCTGCAAAACAATACCACCAGCACACTTGCAAGAGCACACACAAAACATACACGATATTTTGTCGGAAGGACGTGCCTTGGGTAAGATGTGGCCTCGCGCCCATTGGGTTCCGAAGTGGTCGGTCAGCCGCTTGAGGTTGTCGGTCGCGGCTACCCGAATGCTGAAGACGGTATCCCCTAACCAGGCCAGACAAATGTCGCACAGCTGGCATCACACGGGGGGAATAGAGACAGAAGACGGACAGACAGACAGACAGCCAAACAGACATGGTTGGCAAGGTTGGCAAGGTTGACAAATATTTTCGTCTTCGGGGAAACGAAAAAAAAAGCATACCTGGTGATAAATCTCGACCTTGCAGAACAAACAAGTTATCAGTCTTATCAACACACTGCGGAATTAACCATTGGTAGTCATGGGTTCTACGGACATACTTCGTACATAGCTTACTACAGCCAAGAGCAAGGAGAAGACAGGTGTATCGACTCCTCTCGCGTGTGTATACCTTCTTGTGCACATAGTTGCGCGAGCATAGCAGAGGTACACGAGCGGACGGCACAACACTGCCCGGTGCCGGTTGATTGGCCTAGAGGACATGTCTACTATCTCTTGTGGCTTCTCCTGTTTCTGCTTGCGAAGACTACGAAGCACGCGCCAACCGCGGCGAGACGGGGCTTTTCGATGACCATGCAGGCCTCGGACGGACGGAAGGGCTGTCGACCATGGATCGGCACCAGATGTATGCTTCATGGGTATAGTGTGAAACACACCCAGGCCGCTACTCAGGGTCTCGAATCTGACGTCGCCATTGACTTCGTGTTGAGCCGGCGCACGAGGTTGGAAAATATCGTCGGATTCGGATGAACCCAGCGTGCGGCATTCATGTTTGAGAATAACAGGTGCCAGGTACTGGGTCTCCCTACCACAAGCAGAGGACCAAACTAACCCTGATAGTGCGGGCTGTCTTTAAACTGCCGGTGGAATCGCTAACGTCACGACTGGACCCGCACACGTCGTACTGGTATACCGGTATACTACTGTGTACAGTACAAGTATCGGTATGGTACAACAATCAATAATGCCGGTTTGTTGTTGGCTGACAGATACCGACGCTACAGGGGGGGCACCACAGTTGCATGTGCTGCATAATACGCCTCCTGCAGCACAGCAGAACCGCAGACTACTGATGTACAGCAGAACCGCAGACAATGTTTTTGTCAAGATTGGCCTAACAATCTTCAGCGTGATCAAATTACCGATAGTGCTGGCGGCACACTGAGTGATTATGGGGCCGTTATACCATGTATCATCGAATCGAGATTTCACTACCCTATCCATCTCAGCACCATTGCATACAGTCACCGAGCGCACGAAAGAAAAAAAAGGCGCGGCCGCGAGCGGGGTACAGAGCATAGGGGAAGACGCAGAGTTCAGAGCCCCGGGCCTTAAGACAAACAACGCAAGCAGAAATACAGGTTGTTGTTGACAAAGTGCAAGACGCTCGGCAGAGCCGAACCCGTTGATCAAATTAAGCGAGTCGCCAGGAAAAGTGATAGTCCTTGCCTCACACATTCGAGCCCATGCTTAGCAGAGACGGTCTTCCGAGGATACACACGCTGGTACAGTCAATACCCCTAGCACAAACGAGAGGGAATAGTATTGAAAAATGGCACGTCCATATCAAAGCATGGGACTCCCCATTGTATCGTATCGGGAAGAATCATACGCAGCGGGCCTCAAGTCCTACGAGTATGGCATACACGAACATCATTTTATGTACTCAGAACCGAAGAATAATCTGCGTGTCGTACCACATTAGGGGGGGACGAGTACCTCGGACACGGCAATTCTGGTATACCTGGGACAAGCCATGCACATTTATATTACGATACCGAGATCCTATATTCAGCACCCTGGAAAATAACCCACGTCGCGCCCAATGCGGTCGGATCAAGCGCCTTGGGCACAGCAATAGTAGTACGTATATGTCGCAAAAAAGTCATGTCCTGTATCCAGCACCGAAAACAAAGCCACCCATCAATGAAACAATTAAATCTACGTATTTTCGAGCTGAAAATACAGTTGATAGAATACTTTCCGTCGTCGGGGACACGAACATGACAGAAGCTAACTGAACGCATCATGTGAGTGAAACCTTGTTTTTGTTCGTAGACTGGAATACAATACAAAAATTAGAATCTCGGACGAAGCCCGCTCTCACGCTCTCAGCTGGACTGATTCTTGCCGCCACAAGCCGCCATGGGCTCTCTGCAAAAAATGACTCATGGTCCGATGGGCATGCTTGCGTGCGTGCAATCGCAATAACCGGTTTTACTCACGCCTCACCTTATCGTTGAAGAATTGCGCCCCCTGACGTTCCGGTCAGGATCAACAGCATGTTCCGGTTCGGTTCAATAGCACGTGGCGGTTAGATCCATCCCGTGTTCCGGTCCGGGACAATGAATAGCGTGTTCCGGGTCGGGCCAATAACGTGTTCCGGTTCGGGTCGATAACGTGTTCCGGTTCAGGGCAATCCGCATTGGCACGAGACAACGCGCACGAGGACGAAACGGCCGAAAGAACAACGGACGAGCGGAGCGGATGGGTGGGGTTACGCGTGCGGCGCAACAAGCATGGAACCGGCAAACACACAACGGCACCGTGAGGGGGGTGGGGGAGAGGGGGCGATAGTTCAACGAACCCTGGTTGTGGCATGTTCGCAAGTTCGTTACGCGTATCAAAAACAAGGCACCTTTGTCATTCTCAACACACAAATCGAACCAGATAAATTACCTGGTACCAAATATTTTTCGCGTTATAAGGGTTTTTAGGCTGTTTTGTATTTACGTTTTTCGTAGTGTATTGTTTTTACAATTCACGCGACGGAATCGATCCAACCCAACCCTAACCCGAATCCCAACCCGAACCCAGGCTAGGGTTTGGCGCGGGTTTTGGAACATCTGATAAAAATGTGCGGACCACCGAAAAAAATCGAAAAATGTGTTTGGTACTTCATCTGGTATGATGTGTGTGTCGAGAACGCCGTAAAGGCTGCCGTCATAAAATCGTCACCTCGAAGCCTCCTGCAGCACATTTCAACCCCTCCGGAAGTCCGCCCACAACATTTTGGGAACAAACTACTTGGAAAAAGTGTAGGATAATTATTGTTGTGGTTATATCTACCGCCTGCCCCCCGCCCCTTCCCCCGTTTCCCTTGACATTCGGCTTCCATACCACTACGCCATCCCTCATGTGTACGTACGTAGACGCGCAAAAAACTAACAAGCTAGATTAAATGCGTACATCAATTGAATGGGGATCTGATCTGATCTGATCTGATCTGTCCGAAGCGTGCAAAACAATGCTCCCTCCGAAGCGTCATCCCACGGCAGAGGTGAAGCAGAACTTTCTAAGAATTTTCTGAGCTCCTAACACGAGGAGCAGCTCAATATCTCATCATCACCATCACCATCACCATCAACCACCATCACCCGATTCATGACTGCGGAGACATTCGTTCGCGCAATCCGACCAGCATTTCTAATTCGCTGGTCCTAAAACAAACATACGCGTCGAATTTTCATACTAACCGATAGCTCCACACTTGAGGTCGGAAACAATAACCAAAACACTGCAGCCAATGCCCGAGGGATGGCTCAACAACCAGAGACAACTAAATTGGATGTGATCTATAACTAGGCAGCGAAAAAAGACCCATCAACATCAAATATCTGGACCATGAAAATGGAGATCTGCTCTGATCCTATCCGACTAGTCAGATGCGTAAACCCCCGACCTCTTCTCCGTCGCGTCGCCGCATCCTCTCTTACCAACTGGATGGCTAGCACCGGGGTGTGCTCGATGATGGCCAGCCTAACTCGCCATTTCTTATCCTCCGCCAGGTCGACGATCGCCGGCACAAGAGCGGCGCTCATCAAGTGCACCCCGATAACGCTGTTCACCGCTTGCAAACCCGAAATTATGTTCAGTCGAACCTGCACGTTTTTTTTTCGAAAAAAAATATCAGCCAAAACAAGACGACAGTGTTGCGGAGTTTGACGAATTGGCGTGTTTCTCGGGGGGGGAGGGGGGGTGTACTAGGTATTCATGCACGGCCGTAATCGTACGACCCACAGACCCTCGCTTCCCTAAAATACCGGGACGGAGCATGTCGGGTTTTCACCGACCAGGCAGACATAGCTTGCACCAAGCGCGAAGCGCCGTGAGGTATTCGGCGATTCCTATCGAGGGGTGGGGGGGGGTGGGGGCTCGCGTACCATAGGACTTCTACTACACTTATGCTTTGGTGCTGCAGATTCCGTTCACTCCCGCCAGCCACCTACCACCCCTCTCCCCTCTTCCTCGTTCACACACACACCCAAAGCACTCCACCACGAGCTCGAAAATGCAAAGCTCGCAACGCAATCTCCATTCGCAATCTCGGGATGCAAGCTCGAAACCACAAGCTCCAAAAAAGCAAGCTCGAAAATGCAAACCTCGAAAATGCCAACATTCCAAAATAAAAAATACAAGCACCAAAAAGAGTCTTGTCCCATCTCACGTCTGGGTTGGTGTCTCTAAGGAGGGTGAGCAGCATGGGCAGCAAATGATTGATCGTGTTGTCGTTTCCCAGCACCGGCGACATGTCGTTCATCACCGACGCCAAGGCTTGCCGCACGTGCTCACTCGGGTCCATCACTAGCTGCTGCAAGCAGGGGAACACCTATAAGACCACCGCACCGTGGGAGGCATATATGTAGAGAGGGGGAAGTGTCAGTTCCACGCATATATATTGGGTATTAACCCGAGAGTACACGTGCCGGCATCTCAATGTTAAATATTTCGGGGGGGGGGGAAACGGTCTCAGTAACCGTCCACGAGAAGTGTGCGCGTGTGTATACGAACAAGCACAACTACGTATACAGTCGCGGACGGACCAACCAAGTCGCATCAGATGAAAATAGA
The DNA here is from genome assembly GCA_012845835.1 of Undaria pinnatifida. Classification (NCBI taxonomy): domain Eukaryota; class Phaeophyceae; order Laminariales; family Alariaceae; genus Undaria; species Undaria pinnatifida. Next base: position 6,191,277 of record JABAKD010000009.1, on the reverse strand, counting down.
AGCACCCATGCTTCGTTATTCAACAACAGCGGAGGGGTCGCCAGAAGACGGTACGGCTTTTGAGAGGGCGCCAAAACACGGCACCGGCTTTTTCTCTAGCTCACCTTTCCGAGAACCGCTTCCACATCCATCAACTCCACCACCTTCGTCGCGTTTGTTGCGGCGGCGGTCCTGACCTATCACATCGGACCATCCAAATCACGTCGCAGTGGGAAAGATAACGAGCACCGCGCGCAAGGCGCGAAGAAAGGGGGGGGGGGGGGGTCGTCTGCGAATAAGCTTGACCGTCGCGTTACAGGAATCAACAAAACGTAGAGTACACAGGGGATTTCTACGCGGGCGTAAGGCGGGAAGGCGGGGTCCCCAGTGAATAAGCTTGAGTTGTAGCGTCGCAGGGATCAACGAAACGTAGGGGGCACAGGGAACTTTCTGAAGAGAACCTTCGCGCTCGCAGTTGACCTCCGCGGTTCGCTCGTATCCCCCCACCCCTCGCGCCTTCTCTCTCCGACATCCCTCCGCTTTTTCGTCAATCCTATCCTCTCTCCCTTTCTCCCTATTTCCTTGCAACAGCAACAGCAGCAACAACAGCAAGAGCAAAAGCAAGAGCACGAGCAGCAACAGCAACAGCAACAGCAACACCAACACCAACAACAACAACACCAACACCAACACCAACAACAACACCACTAACACCACCACCACCACCACCACCAACACCACCAGTAACAACAACAACGCCACTACCGCCGCCACTGCCACCAATACCACCACTAACACCAACACCACACTAGCACCACCACCACCGCCACCACCAATAACGCCAACACTGCCAACACAACCAAAAACACCCACATTGAAATATCCTCAAACTTGACGCCACCCCACCCCAGCCCCTACACATACTTTGCCTGCGGTACCCTGGCTATCAACACTGTGCTCATACTAACCTCCGGCTCTGAGTCCTGTAGAAGGCTCTCGTACGCCCCGCACATTGGCTCATTCGTGGCCTCACCCCCCAAGGCCGCGCACAGCTCGTGGAACTTGCTTGCGGCGCTCCATCGCACTCTCCACGACCTTCGATACGTTGATTTGTCCATACGTTGGTTGGTTGGTTGATCAATTTGCTTCATTGCTTTGTTGCTTGATTGATTGATTGATTGATTGGTTGGTTGGTTGATTGATTGGTTGGCTGGTTGGTTGATTGGTTGGTTTGTTGATTGATTGGTTAATGGGTTGGTTAATTGATTGTCCTTGAAGAAAACACAACAAGAGACGACAAAAGAGAACAGGGCCGCCGCCAAAACACCTCAAGGAGGCGGGAAAGGAGAGGGGGGGACAAAGAGCCCCGATTCCCGACTCTTCTGCGCATGTCACACGTGCGTACGGCTTTACGCATTGTTGCTATGGCGACCGTGCATATACCAAATACACAGCCCACATACAAAAAACTGGGCCGCAGCCAAAGTACCTTAAGGACGTGGGACAGAGAGGGGAGGACAAAGAGTCCCGATCCCCGACTCTTCTGTGCATGTCACACGTGTGTACGGCTTTACGCATTGCTGCTAAGGAGACCATGCATACGCAAAATATAACAGCCCACATAAAATAAACAGGGCCGCCATCAAAGCATCTAAGGAGGCGGGAAGGAGAGGGGGGGAGCAAGGAGCCCCGATCCCGCCTCTTCGGTACAAATACACGCGTACGCCTTGGCGAGTGCTCACGAATCTTTAGCGGTTTCCAGCACGACCGGTAGGATGTGCTTCGTCTGGTCCTCCTCAGGGAGGACTTGGGCGAGGGAGGTGCAGTTGTCGATCGTTTGCGATCGCACTGAGTCCTGGTCGTCCTCTGCCAGCCCTGCGCCAAAAAAAACGCAAAAAACAAGATAAAAGCAAAAAACAAATAAAACACAAGAAAACGTCAACACGCGTGCATGCGGGCAAAAGCAAACAACGGCGACAACAACGATAACACCGAACGATAACACCGACAACAACAACAACAACAACAACAACAACAACAACAACAACAGCAGCAACAACACAATACATAGTCCTACCGCCAAAAATCTCCAGCATATCCTGCATCACAAACTCCGTCTCCATCTCCTTCGCCAGCAGCCCTAGGTTATTGGCCGCTACCCTGCAGGCGGTTGGGTTTGCAACGATAAAGCGGGGCACGTGGAAGGGGGGGAGGGGGCTTCATTTACGGCAGTTATCTCAACCAATGTGCACGAACAGTGAAGAAATTGTTGGCGGCAAACAAACGTTCGCGCGCTTGGCCTGTCCTCTCTACAGCAGGTCTTGATAGCGCTAGCGACCCCGCATCAGCTGGCGTGTCACGTTCAGTGTCTCGCCAGAAGGGACGACAGGCTCCTCGCGCACTCCAGCGTGTACAGCGACGGAACGCTTTTTCGACATCATTGAACGGGTGCCGCAGCAAAATGCCTCCCCTCCTCCGAGCCCGCGTCGCCGTCGACACGACGCCCTTCGCGACTTTTGAGCTCAAGCGCAACCCCCCCGCCGTCACCATTCCACCACCACCACCCCGCGTCCCCCGCCACCCCCCCCCCTCCACCGACTCCCGCGTCTCCCGCCAGCCACCACCACCAACGCCAACACCATCACCAGCCACAACCACGCTTACCACCACCAGCAACACCACACTCTCGTACTCCACCACCCCCCACGCAGGGAGCCAAACCAAACCAAACCAAATCAAGTCAATGTAGACTAAACCAAACCGAACCGAACCAAACCAATCTCGCGCAGCGACCACCACAGCAATACACGAATACACCGCCCCATGCCCACCCTACTCCACTCGATGATCACGGTAAGCGGGGGTACCAAAATGACCCCAACATTTTGTTACTTGACAGGGCTCATCAACGGAGGACCTTCCCAAAACCTTTCGAATATCCCGTGTTTTGCGTTTCAATTGCATTCGCTTAAAACATGCACCATAAACTCATGGGACTTAATTATATCAACGTTGGCGTATGGACACAGTGCAACACAGACCTCACCTTCTATAGGAACCTGAGAGGATCTAGAAACCAGACACTAAGCACAATACCCCTCTATTTACCATGGCACGAAGTCTCGCTCGAGCGCTCGATCGCTGCATCACTCACCTTCGGACCATCGGAGTGTCATCCCTGCAAAGCCTTTTGAACAGCTGCCGCACCTCCGCCCGTCCCTCCGCCCCAACACTATCCCCGCCAGACAGAAGCGCGTACGATGGCGCCACGAGACAGCACGCCGACATCCTTGCCGTGAACCACTCCTTAAGCGTCAGCCTCGACACGAGGGGTACCAGGTGCTGCGACAGCTGCTCGGGGGAGAGGCAGCGTGCCACCGTTTGGATCGACTCCAGCGCCTTATCTCGAACCTTCGGAGGCGTTCGCGGGGACAAGGGGGGGGGGGGTAGAAATTGCGGTGGTTAAAATAACTGTGACGGCGATGAGTGGCGGTTGGGAGGTGTGGGTAGAGAAAGGGTGATCACTGCCTCCAAAGGCGACAAGTAGGGGGGAGGCGGGGAACAGGAGACAATGTCAGCAGCAAAAAACGCCTACCAAAATAGAGACCGACAACAACAACTTCTCCTAAGAGAAGCCCACCGTCACCGAGGGTCCGTGCGATAGCAGGTGGAGGAGCGCGGGAGCAAGGCTGAAACGGGATCGCAGTCGCCGGTTGGTGTCAAGAAAGGAGGTGGGACTTTTCATATTCACTTGTTGTGAGAGGAGCCCCAAGAAGAGGCAGGGACCACGACGATGACAACGACGGTGACAACACTCACCGTGCTTTCTTCCACCGCCGCCAGCTGCTCTAACGGGACCAGCAGCTCGTGCGCGTACTGGCTCCCCCCCATGTACGCTGTAAGCTTTCCCACCTGCTCCGCCATACACAGCAACACCTGGGAAGACGGCCGGGCAGGTGCACAATTCAGGATTATACCTCGCAGCAACTATGCTAACAAAAAAAAAACATTTTGAGGCGTTTCAAATAAACCCTTTAGCACTCCACCCACGTTTTTTTGTCCAAGCTGCTAGGAATTAGTGTGGGATCACAGCATGAAATTAGCGCAAGTTTCGAGCGAACGCACAGCTTGCTGCTATTATTGGTAAGGACGGATGCGGAAATATCTATCCGTCGATTGAAGGATCTAGCCGCCAACCAAAGATACAGCGGTTTTAACCTTCAACCAATCGGCGACGGCTGGGGCGCCGGTCTCGCCACAAAGTAACGCCACGGCGTTGAAACGCGACGCGCCACATCAACACACTGCTAAGCGCGGCTCCCTCAAAACTTCCCGCCGCCTCCAAGCCAAGACCAGATGTTTCGGGACAAAATATGGATGTGTTTGGGTGCCACAAACAGAGAAGATGTGTACAACTAGAGCGGCGGTGGCGGCAGTGGAACAGAGCACCAGGACCACCAACACCAACACTAGCACTGTCAGCAACGGCAGCATCAAGCAAACAACAACAACTGCACCAAGTAAACAGCACCACCACCACCACTAACGGCAACAGCACCTACCAACTGCACCCAACAAGAACAACACTAGCACCAAAAACAGCACCAACACCACCACCACCAACTCCACCGTCACCTCCACCTCCGCCACTTCCACCACTACAATCGCCACCACCGCCACTACCACCATTATTATCACCACCGGAACCACCGCCACCATCGCTACCACCAATACCAACACCAGGAGGGACATATCACCTCATCCTCGTCGTCCGTGGAATCGTGAACAAAAGGCACCAGCTCTGCCCTCACGCGCTCCGGCCCCAAAGCATCGGCGATCGCCGGGAGGTTTTGCGTCGCCGTGACCCTGAGGTTGATGTCGTCCGCCTTCAGGTGTTCGATCAGCATCGCGATCTGAACAGCCACGGCCGAGGGGAGCGTTCGGTGGGGGAAGCACGGGTAGGGAGGCAGGGGTGGGAGGGGGTCGAGATGGACGGTGGACGGGGAGTGGGGGAGTCTGCTGCTGCTGTTGTATACAAGTTCTCGTAAATAAACGGAATAGCAATACGCTCGTAGCTATTCCCACGTGCGTTGTCTTCTATATTGGTCTCTTCAGGACAGCCTGTCGATAAACAAACGTACTGCCGCATCAATTGAGCGCGGCATAATACGAGCGAATACTTATACTGCAACAGATTGGCCGGCGAGCGTCCATTTAGCGTCACGGCGAGCTTCCGTATCAGGGTAAATGATGAGAGCTCCAGCCATCCAGCAAGCACACCAGGGTAGAATAACACAGCAGGGAGCCCAGAAACGGAGTTCGGGTGGCTCCCATTTGCGACACTGAAGCGCGCAGTCGCCGCGACACTGGGGGCGTGGCGCTTGGTGTCTGTTCTGCCGCGTGCTTTGCGCTGACAGCGAGCTTCCAGCATCACGATGGGGTTCCATTTCAGGGTAATGATGAGCTTCGGCCAGCCAGCAGGCACACCAGGGCAGCAGAACACAGCAAGGAGCCCAGAAACGCTGTACAGGTGGACCCCACTTGCGACACCGGGTGCGCGCAGCCGCCGAGCCACTGAGAGCGTGCGGGTGGGCGGCTTTCCTGCTGTGTTGTTGCGCTAATGATGGCCAGATGGCTAATGATGGTCAGATGGCTCCGCTGCTGTTGTGATACTTTGTTCCTTTTGTTTGTCTTGTGGGTCGCACACAAAAAAATGCCGGTCCTCGTTTATCTTGCTGTTGTGACCGTGACGGCGAACGCTCCACGCAATTCAAAAGGGTTAACTATGCGTTTGCGCGGTCAAGATTATAAGCACACACCCGCCCGTAATATTACCGTTACCCTTGTACATAAACATGCCAACCCGCGCATACATTTTGGCTCGCCTGGAAAGCTAAAGCTACGTACGAAGTACATGCGTACAGTCATGCATATCGAGGTACGTCGGCGGTGTCGGCAGCCGATCCATGTGGCGGTCCCTCTATAGAGCCGGTTGAGTAGTACCAGCGCCTGTGAAATCCTTTGGTACAAACGGGAACAACCAGTAGCAGCAGTATCGGGAGTAGTGCCGGATGACGCTACAGTGCCGACATTTCCCGCTGGCACATACCGGCCCCGTAGAGGGACCACAACTGCATAGCACGATGGCGCACGGCAAGGTATTGCTGTATCAGGTACCAGGTATGTTGGTGCCCGACAGAATAGGCCGCCAATAACAAACATATCTAGAATTCGAGTATTTGGAGTGACCAAAAATACTTCATTTGTTGGTCAAGGCGACATCTCTTTCGTGTATATATCCCATCTCTTATCCACCAAGGGTGGTACAACGTCTCTGTCTAGAGAAAAAATATACAAATATATAAAACTATATACCTAGACCTCGCCCCCGTCGGACGTCTCGCTCGGCATATCCTCCCCCCTCTCAGCCCTTCTCAGCCCGTAATTGCCGAAAAGAAAATTAGTTGCTGGGGAAAAGAACCGTCCCGAAGTTCCTTGCCTTCCTTGCTTTCCCTAGTCTCATTCTTACTTAGCTGTCATTCTCTCATCTTTACTGCTTGCTCTGATATTTTTATTGTGCTTTTTCAGCAACTTCTTTTTTGTACTTTTACTTTTGAAGTTGGCCAATTGCTGGCTGTTGGAGGGAATTGCCGTTGACGGCTGCAAACAATTTGAATTTGAAATTTGCCGGATCGGCAATAACAATTTGAAGTTGAAATTTGCGAAGCGGACCAAGGCTAGTGCGGGAGGAGGCTCCGGCAACAGCAGTGGGGGTGGTGGAGGTTCAGGATCAGGCGTGTGGAAGCTGGTCGGGCAAGAACGGGACTCAGCTTCTTCTGGCAATCCTGACTGGCCGTGCCCGAGCAAGGGTTGTGACGGCTTCCTCATCGCACGAAATAGGAAAAACAGGAGTTACCAGGACGCTGTCTGCGACACCTGCAGGAGTGACGAGCCTTCCACGTGCCAAGCTTTTCATGTAACCTTAACAAGAAGCACTGGGGAAGCGGCGACAACCCTCGTGTGGGTGACTGGTGTGACGCGGACACCTGTGATTCACCTTCGATCGGTGTCCCTAACGAAGGAGCTGAGAGCTTGACGAAACGTGAGTTTCATTTCTTCGTGTTGTTGGAATTTGATGTTTGCTGTCAGCTACTATACTACTGATGATGTTGAGAGTTGTGTGCTGCAAGTTGTGCGCAATAGACTACCAGTATGTGGTTTCGGGTGTTGGTGAACTCAAGCGAATCCTGTTTCAAATAATGATGCACATTGAAATTTACATTGTTTGACCTTGTGTTCCTGTCTGCAACGTCTGCTGTAGCATGTGTGTGCTACACCAGCGTGGTCGAACTACCACACGGTGTGGAAGCTGTGCTTGGGGACGCGTAGCCTGAACAAACTCAAGTTCGCCTTGGTGGTCACGGAGGGCAGTCCCGTCGTCGGGGTAAGCATGTTGTACTAGTTGTCTACGCAGTTGTGTGCTGTGATTTCTTTTTCATGCATACAAGCACACTTTTGCATGCACGAGTACGTGTACGGGGCAGTCATGTCATCGAGGTATAAGCGGGAATTGTACAAGTACTCAGGTCTACGAGTAGACCTATGCAGTGACGCTGTGTGATGCGATTTCTTTTTCATACGTACAGCCAAACACACTTCATGTATGTACGACTACGAGTACGGGGCAGTCCCGTCATCGGGGTAAGCGGGGGTTGGACAAGTGGTCCATGCAGTGACGCTTTGTGCTGTGATATAAACAACGTTTTGGATGTAAGACTACGACTACGTGGTATCTATACATGTAAGACGCAATGAAAACGGGCAAGTCTCATCACGGGGGTCAGCCAGGGTTGTAAAAATGGTCCATGCAGTGATGAATAACACAGCAGCATGATACCTCAGCACCAGTCGCAGTACACACTGGAGGTTGATATATAGCAGTAAACAGAAGCTGAAGTTAACCTGGGTGATGCTGGAGAGCAGTCTTGTGATTGGGGTTAGCGAGTTGTTCATGTAGTGACGCGGTGTACTACTACTGTTATCATTTTTCATACAACCACATGAACTCTTTGTATTAACGAGTACAAGTAGGGTGCGCAACCTCTTCAGGAATCGCAGTACACGTCGGTCGTAATAGTGTTGATAGCAGCAGTAATAGAGTAGTACCGAACAATATATACAGCAGGTACTGTCTCTTACCCTTCGTTGTCGGTATTCCGCCGGTAGGCCTTATATAGCAGTATACCGGGGCTTACGCTTACCAGTTGCGACTGTGAATCCCGTTCGTTCCTGTCCCAGTGGTGGTTTCATAGGTGTTAGCAACGTTGTGGTACCAGGCAGGGCTTTGCCCATAAACGACCGCCTTCATTACAACAGCAGTGTTAAATTGTACGACTTCCTTTCAAACTTTGGAGATCGACGACAGCTACGTGGCCTTACTATTTTGAACATTCACTGAACGCAAGGTATTCCCATCCGTTGTTGTCGTTTGCAGAAGCCCTGCGAAGCAGCCGCCGAGGGCCGCCAAGTCGGCGAGGACATAAACACGAAGTACACCGGCGACATCAAGGTCGGTGACCTCCTGAAGAAGGCAGGCGACCACTTGCTCGATATACATCCCGCATTCCATTCCCACGGTGCCACGAGGGCGTTCGATATCGAGGTACGTTCTACTCTTATCTTGCGTCCTGTGTGTCACGAGTCGAAACATCCATGTCTCTTGCTCAAGACTAGGGGATGGCGTGCGGATATAGTCTATGAAGTGCGGCTCTTTTTCCGAGTACCAAGAGCAAGTACAACAATACCACAACAATTACTAACAACGAAAGGAGCTCCAATAATTTGGATGGTTACGACGTCTGCTGGAGAGAAGTACGAATACTTTTTTACACATACTTATCGACGTCCTCCCGTCATGCTTCAACGTTTGTGGACAGATCCACAAGATCATCGACAAAAAACAAGAGTGCGAGGTGCTGGGTACCTCCGCTGAGGAGGAAGAGTCCAAGCAAGCCTGCATGCTCCTTCGGAAGCAATGTTGACAGCACGTTCTTTATAGAACGTTGAGTTGTGGTTTATGATACCAGCATCGTTTTTTAAGAACTATGCCTAAATTTAAATGCGTGCTCTTCGTCTTTCAGGAATACAAATGTACTTCACATGTTTGCGGTGTGTGCGTTCAAGTTTCTGCTTCCAGCATGTTTTTTTTGGCACTGCGCTCCTTTACAACTTAAGTTGTAGTTTTCCTGTCTCTATCCTAGACAAGCGCGTGCCTGGTGTTTATGCACTGCGATAATTTATTATTGATGATCGACTTAGAGAGAGCTATTAATGAGTTTACAGGTGCTACCTGAGAGGTGGAAGGATATGCCAAGCAAGTCCTCCGACGTGTCCATCATGGACTGGGCGAATGGATAATAATAACAAACTCATAATCATAATCGTCTCTATCCTGTACCGTTGAACTATATATTGACCTCTTGGCATTATCAAGTCGCCAGTTGCGCCATTTGTGCTTCTTTTCCGCCTTCCTACTGAATGTCCATTCCTCCTTCCGCAAGCGTAGCGGGCGGCGCCCAGCCGCCCGCGAGCGAAGCCCTTGTATATATGTATATATTTCTCACACTTCTACTTTCCAGCTTCTGAACAAGCCGTGGTCACAGGTGTCGTCCCCTCTTCCCCCCGGTTCTTGCCTTTAATTTTTTATCGCGCATAGGGTTCAGCAATCCCAATGCTCGTCGATTTTTCATCGAGCAACTCACGCTCTCGCGCTTTCTGCAAGTCAATTTGTGCATAAGAAAAATTCTCAACGAATTTATACAAGCATGCACTCGGCGGGGCTCGAGCTCACGAAACTGACCTATAGCAGGCTCGAGGATAACCTGATACACCAAGTGACAGCAGTGGGTAGTGCTATGTGTCGTGAGTTCGACTCTCACCCACTTCATATTTGTCTTTTTCAAGCGTGCGCGCTGACGACATTATGAATGGTTATTTTGGTAGTTTAACATATATTTGTCGTAGCACTCCCCACTGAGCTACTGAGTCAAGTGATTAAGTATAGCTCAGTGGGCGGCTACCCCTCTTTGCACGACGCACTTGCAAATAATAACGTGCACAACTCAAACCGCCTCCAGAACCACACACCCAGAAACCCATTTCGATACTTGAAACAGCAGCGCAAACACCACAGCATAAGACCATCGCACCAGGCGGCACAGCACGCGCATAAACAGACAACACAGCAGATCACGCAGCAGACACGCAGACCACACAGCAGGCATGTCCCTGATGAATTTTGCCGGGAGAATCACATCGTCAAGCGTTTTTTTTTCATTATCATTCCGTTTACTTTTATTTTACAGCATGTCGCGTACATACGGATTTTTTTCCGTGCGCTGTAACTGCTCTGTCCATATATCGCAAATGACACGAGCAAGGGCGGTCTCCGCATGTGTCTGGTTTCACGTTTACTTTCATTTTACAGCATGTCGCGTACATACAGATTATTTTCCATGCGCTGTGACTACTCTGTCCATATATTGCATATGACTCGAGCAAGGGCCGTCTCCGCATGTGTCTGGTTTCACGTCACACACCCGCCTGCCTCGGTGATGTGTGGTCAGTCCAGGGTCGATCTTCAAAAGTCTCAGAACCCCAATAAGATGGATGCTTTTTGGGCTGACATGTTTGATTTCGGAGACAGCCCATGCCAGCTTTCTATAAAAAAAAAAGACGGCGGCGGCGGGCGGCGGTATAACGCAGCGCAGGAACACAAACAGGTACAGACTAAGATACTGTAGATACTACATGGCACTGCCCGCGCATGTACCGCTCTTAGGCGGGGTTGGTCGCCGTACTGACCATGGGGATGATGGTGGACCACCAGGTGGTGGTGGCAGTGATGGCTTGACGGCTGCAATGCCTTGCTGGCTGCTGCTTGCTGCTGCTGCTAAGCAGCTGCTGCTGCTGCTGGGTACAACAGTAGTACAACAATGATGGATTGAATTTTACTCCCAGAAACAATTAGAGGGCTAAAAAATAAAATAGAGCGGTAGAGCTCCAAGGGATAGAGATTCTTTGTGATCGATATCTACTCTGTTCTACTGTTTTATAAAAATATTTCAAGGACGTCAGCCGCGAGTTCGACGAATTTCGGGTCAAAACTCATCTTTGCAAGCTGCGCTGTTGGTACTTGTAATATACTATGTGAGGGAGTTTTATTACTCCTGCTGTTGAAATATTTCGTGTTCATGCTGGTGGCGGTTACTCGGAAAGGACGCCCCCTGCTTCTAATGCTCCATGGTAGGGAGTGATGACAGCTGAACACGAAGACTGCCGCCAGCAGCCATCAAACCAACAATTTTGGTACAGTTCTTCACGCTTGTCGCTTCTGCATGCGTATTACGACGTACAGGAAAAGTAACACAAAGCGAGATATTAGCCAATACTGGTGGAAGTTTGTGCAAAACTGAAAAATATAGTGTTTGCTCTGCAGTGAGAGAATGGCATGGTACAAACACTAAAAGCGCGATCTAGCCCCTGGTGAGCAGCGCGAAGATCAAGCGTAGTGTAAGAAAACGAGTGCACGTTGCAGCTGATACAGGATTGCATGAACACAAGGCACTACCGTCGTGGCTGTCAGCCTAGCAGCTAACGCTATGGTTGTACTTAAGGCTAGCAGCTAGCGCTGATGATGTTGCTTTCCTTCTGGGACAATACAGAGGGTGGGGTTTTCTCGCAACAACACAGAGCGGCTAGGATACCTAGACGCGTGCTTTACCACATCACCCAATCTGCACCTTCGTGAAACACATACCGGTGTATTTCTCATTGCAACTCCACCTGAACGCTTCTCTTCTAATGCTCTTTCTTACCAAAACAAGCTCCAGCTTCGTAGGGTAAATTTCGTCCGAAAAGTGTTACATGTTCTTAATACTACTGCTGTATACGTACAAGTACCAGCTTGTTCTTTCATACCTGGTACCTGGTACCTGGTATTCGCATTGCATGTCCAGATCACCTTGCTGTATTTGCAATGTGTATCTGTCTCGTAGTTTGTGACCAAAGAGATCACCTCTCTATGAGGCATCAGCACGGACACTGGTTGTGCTGGATGTAGACGGGTGCAAATGTCAGTTTAGTGTGAAGAACACACGCATATTCGTGGGCCTATGCACACTGCTGCTGCTACTGCTGCCTGTACTGCTGCTACGTACATACGAGTGCTAGTGCTCCAACTTGACACAACAGCAGCAACATCAACACACAGCAGCAGCTGCCTACGAATAATCGTACGCCTGTACAGTCTAAGCAAAACGTAAATCACGGGGGGGTTCTGACTATCATGAAAAAGGTGTACCTGGTAAACATCAGCCGTCGCACGCGCATCGTCAACCATCTGAGGGTTTATTTTCGGATCGCCGGCAATAAAAACGCCGTCACATCTTGGTATTAATATAGGGTAAGGTTTCCTGGTACTTCATATATCAACCAATGAATAGACCGCTGGTAACTTGACTTCAGACTACCGACTGAAAAAGAAGCCGCACTTTGAACCGTCTGTCGAGCAGAAGCTTCCCCTGTCGTGCCCCGCACCCCTAGACACAGCCACCCCCCAACTTTGCCGAGACAAACCGACCAACAACGACAGCAAGCAGCACATGCGACCTATCCATAGCTGACCTGGTAATAGTCCCCCTCATTGCCGTCTGGCAGCGTATCGGTTGTGGCAACAGTCGTAGTAGGGTTCGTCGAACTAGCGTTGCTGCTAGGTTCCGCTTCCACCGCCATCGCCGCCATCTCTCCTCCAATTCAAGCTTCAAGCACGGGGGGGGGTGCGCCAACGCGCGTGCTTCTCACCCCGCCGACGATGGCAGTGATATTTTCTTTGCAGGGCAACAGCGTTGCCGTATCTGCGCCCTCTTGCGAGGCACGCCGCCTGGTCGGACTGCCCCCTTGCTTGTCTTTCTCGGAAACAGGCGGCGTCTCCGAAATCGATGCTATGATATATTGTCGTTGCTTTCTCGCCCGCCAATTGCTTTTTGCGTGGTCTTTGCGTTATCTATCTCTGTTGCTGGCGGGGTGGCCTCCTACCAGAGTGCGGGTGCCTCGGTAACGCTTGGAGTAGGCCGCTGGCCCTCTCTCGATGGGATTGATCTAAAATCCAGAGTACGAGAGGATGAAATAACGCCTCGCAAGTTTTGTAGAAAACTCCTTTTTTGAAACGCCAAAAAAAAAATGTCGTTTTCCAAGGTCGAGCGTCGCGGTCGTTTGCCGACGATTGTTTGTTTGCCCACTGATCCCGGTGGGTACCAGCATCTTTGGGGATGATTGAAGCACGCGCACGACCAACCTGTTATTCAGTATTGAACGGGGCAAGATCCCTGGATCTCGACATTATTTGCAATCTCGATCTTGGGTTCGGTGTTTGGTGGGATTTCTGGATATTTGTAGAGTTTGTTCGCCTGGTACGTACACACCAGGTACGTATAGTCTAGTCTATACTACATACACACAGCAGTATTATAACTGTACCCAAGTTTTTGGCGACACACAATTTGGAATTATGTGGGGCAATCTTTCCAGTAGTAGAAGGGTCAATACACGTACCTGGTACGAGTTTATGATGCAGAACAAAAAGGGAGCGCAGAAGCGACAGCACGGACTCTGTACCTGGTAGCACCAACACATTACTGGCGTCGCGTTGCAATGAGCAGGACGATGGTCCAAATTAGAGCTTAGATCTACAGACCACATACATTCGAGAAGAACAACGTCGTCCGTCTATGGTGCGTTGTTGACACTCGTGTGCTTCGAATTTGGTTTGTGCGCAAACAAACATCCAGCATGGCACACAGCGTGTTGTAAAACAGTATAATATGATATAATACAGCAACGAAGAAAATAACAACCACACAAGAATGGCGTCGGCAAGCATGGAAACAACGCTCGAGGCGAGCACCATCACAGCCGCCGCCGCTGGTCAACTTATCGTCGGCCCCAAGGATGCTGAATCCATATGTGGCTGGTTGGCTATTGGAAGGATCGCCCTTTTGGAGATATGGGTTGAAGCTGATGCCGGGAGCGAAACAGGTCAGACCATGGATTTGACGAGCCAGTCCAAGATCGACCGTCGCATCTTAGCCATGACCGCGATTCCTAGAGGCCAGTTCATCGGATCCGGTATGTACCTCGCAATACCCGTAGATAGAAAGCTTTCGGTAACTTTCGTCGAGCGTGAGCTGTTGCTCTGTACTCGTAAAGGACTATCGTCTGGTATACCGAGATTTGAGTTTGACATTTCTTCCCCCGTTCGTTTTCTCCGCCGTAAATGTATCACAATCAACATAGACTATTCATACATGCAATAGTACCATAATAAGCTCGTTTGTGAGCAAATCTTGTCGTTGAATGGTTTGGAATCAACACATCACGCATACTGGAAGCTCGAGATATATTGCTACCGTGAAGGTGCGCCATGCTCTTCTGAGGCTCCTCACTTGAGAAGGTCTATAACTCACTCAACGACGTGTATCACCCAAACACTACTTTTGACCAAAACCGAAAGTTCAAACCAATGACGAAACCCATGGCTCATATTGCAAAACAAGAATGACATTCCGACGATTTTGGGTTAACGCCTTGACAACTGGAAACCCGATTTTGGGGACTATTACTTGAAACAAGTGTAGAGAGAGGTTTGGGGGCTCTAAAGGGGTTAAGGAGCCCCGCCACTCAGATTTCGTTGTTTCCAAAAAGCACTACCTCTGTCGTAGCACGCGTCTCGATCGTGAGTGGATCTTGTCGTTGTGGTCGCTCGTCCTAGTATATCGCTGTCTGCGCTTACGCGACCGCACCAGAAAACCCCGCGGCGCGCCCGTCACAGAGAACTTTACCAAGAAACCATGACAGCGCCCCAGCAGCGTAATCTAAGTACCTGGCAGACACAATCGTGTCAGAATAGACTGCAACAATATTATAGATAGCAACAAGCAGCCGTGTACCCCCCACATCTACTTTGCGTGCTCCGAAACTAAGGCAATGGGGAAGAAGACCACCTGCTTCTCGCTAAGGATGCACTTGTGTGGGACCTCGTGCTCTTGCGGCCCGAACGTCGTTCGGAGGCCGATCGTGCTGTCTCCATCCAGTTGGTGGTGCTGGCAACAGGTTCTCTAGGATCTGGCCCTCGAGGCCATCTTATCAACGCAACATTGGAATCGGTGATGCTGACTGTGTGGAAACCCAGCGCCCATCTCGCGGTGAGTTTTTTCATCTATCATTTTCACTCTCCAGCTCAACTCGTTAGAAGATTTACCCTGAGCGACCTATTGGACAAGCCGTGGTCATAGGTGTCTTCCCCTGTACCCCTCGGTAATTGCCTTCATTTTTGTCGCTCATAGGGTCTAGCATTCCCCCTTTTAAGCCTTTAGTGCTCGTTGATTTGCATCAAATTCACGTACAGTAGGTGCTCGTATTAAAGTAACATGTTGGCTACTTGTGCAGACTCGCTTACAGCATCTTGCGTGCCGGGTAACAAGGAGGATCAAAGCAGTGCTTATCGCCTTCGAAACAGCTGATTTAGTAAGAAGAGTCATGCGATTGAACTCGAAAAAAAATCGAGCGAATGCCTTGCCAAACACCCACGTCCTAAAGCCTGCAACTCGTCGCATCGGTGCCGTGTTTTGGCTTGCTCTATTCGCAACTGCGGAACGATGGTGGCTATCACCCACCTCCAAGAGAGCGAGAGGAAAAGGGGACCGACACGGGGAAAATGATTCGGAAATGGTGGCTGCGTGTTTGTGCGACGGTACGCTAGCCTTGCTGGCATTTTACGGCACAGACGAGCAGAAGTCCGGTATCGACGGTGTCGTTTCGAGCCAAGCCACGTTCCCCATTACCTCAGACGCGCGCCGTCGCAAAATCAACGACACTTCCAAAAACTGTCCAAACCTGCAAGGGGCACACGAACGCCACCAGGCGGTTGCATCCGGAACAACCCAACCGCGCGTACCAGCTATGGCAACAGACGTGCTGGATCTTGCTTTTGTCAACGGAGACGGGAGAGAGAGAGCTGAGCCCCGCGATATGCGCCCGGTCATCGCTATACTAGTTGATGAAACTGTAGATGGTGATCTTGAAAGGGGTCGAGATCGTCGCCCGCAGGTGGCTCTAAGGACGTGGCGGTGGGATTCGAACTGCGGCGGTGCCTTGAGCCCCGGAGACTGGTAAGATTACGTTTTGAGAAGAAGTGGGTTTCCCACTTCCGAGTGCCAATTTACAGCTTCGCAGACCACTCGAGCCTTCGCCAGTGTCCCTTGTCAATGAAGTCAAACCCATGGTCAGCTCTGGGCGTAAGGAATGTGCATGGATAAGGGTATTGTGTTAAACGATCGTGCTTTCTATCGGCATGTGTTTACCGCTCAACTAACAACATATAACAGCGGCAGGTCTGTGTCGCACACGAATCGCCGCTTGCCTTGATTCCCGGAGCCCGATAGTTACGACCCATCTACGTACAAATGACCTTATGCAAGGACTGCCGTCCTACCCAAAAAACGTAAATTGCCGCTGCCGAGTAAGCCATTTTGGTCGCATCGTTTCGCATCTTCCTGTCGCAGGCGAGTGGAAAAGCTTCACCCGGACACGCGTATCGCCGCTCTCAGCGGAGGTGGTATTCTCTGCGTGGGCCCCGACGGAGTTAGGGCTTTCAGTGATGACGGGTGTCCCTTGCTTGGCGTGGGGCGTTCTCGCGGGCAGGACTTGATGACAAGCGTCCCCGTCTCGGCAAGGTGTCCCTGGGGATCTAAAGCCCCAGCAGCGCTTACACGCGTTCCGAACGCCGTGGGTGGAGAGGCACGAAACGGTCGGGGGAGGCGGGAGGCGGGTGAGGCATATTTTCCAGCGTACAGCAACAGATCTAGGATGTGTTGTGTGTGTTTCGCGTCGTTCACACCGGGGAGGGGTTGTGTCCCTAGAAGAAAACAGGTCTAGGAAGGAGCCGTGTTGGGTATCGGTTGGGGCCAGGAACACGCGTGGCACGGTCTAAGCAAGGGTAGCGGAACCAGAGAGGTTTTCGGAAAAGGGGGTATGTTTTATTTCCAACCTGTCTACTGGCCGATTGGTTCAACTCTGAGCATACATTCCCATAATTTTCACCGATTTCGACCGTTTCCGTTCGGGACCGATCGCCCACTGCCTTTCGCATGTTGTCCTTCCCGCCCGAATTTTCTCACACTAGGCGAACGCGAGGATTTTATTATGATGGACGTCGGCGGCGCCTTCCATCGTATATCTATCTTCGACAGCCATTCGGTTAACGCCGTGGGCGTTGACCACCGCGCTGGGCAAGAGGCGCAAGGCGGCGACAGCTGCCGGGGAAGGCGTCGCACGCGGATCGACTGCGCCAAACTGGAAGCAAGGTTCGGTGTGAGAAACACAGCAGTGCGCTTTCGGCTCGATGCAAATGTTGGCTCGAGTGACGCGGTACGACAAAAATGCCATCATCCAGTTTTGATCTCCACTCGTTTCTTCCCTTCTACCACTGCTAAAACGACCCCCGCTAACGACAATCATTATTCCCCCTTAAAACGATGGTGCAATTCTAACGGAGTTAAACGCTTTGGATGAAGAAGCCACGCAGCAGAAAGCAACAGCGGCTCCTGTTTCTCGTGCGTTAGCTCAAATTACGCCGCATTGCTTTTGTGGATGGCGCTATCTTTCCGTCCAAACCAACACCCGTTAAAAGCACCAGCCCACAAGTCAGCTTCCAGAAGAACCGCGCGACAAACGAGTACCCCCCCCCCCCCCCCCCCTCCTGGTGATGCTTCCGTGCCCGCGTTGCCACCGGCACATGACAC
The DNA here is from genome assembly GCA_012845835.1 of Undaria pinnatifida. Lineage (NCBI taxonomy): Eukaryota > Phaeophyceae > Laminariales > Alariaceae > Undaria > Undaria pinnatifida. The sequence goes on along the minus strand of JABAKD010000009.1, from coordinate 6,173,440 downwards.
AAGACCCGGACCGGCTTCACCTATCCTTGCCAGGGTGAACTTTCTACTGCCGGTGGGATCTGACGGCCTAGTATTTATCGGGGGGCATTATTCTTCCCTCCAAACCATCGCACGGTTATTTTCGGACGACTCGTCAGCCCTTCCCGTAGGGAGTTATAGGTCTAGCCGCCTGCTTAGCGCTGACAGTCCGGGTGCAAGTGATACTCCGGCCACATCATGGCTAACGGTCCAACAGCTAGAGGAAGACGGCGGCGGTCTTGGTCCCGTGTCTGGCATCGTTGCGATCGGCGGCAGTGGTACGAGAAGATGTAACCGTCCCACTTTCTTTGATGGAAGGCACGAAACGCCTCCAACCGAAGTCTTCCGTGATTTTGGAGATGTGGAGTCACCAGGACCGCGGGTAACGCCGGAAGGTTTTCGGGCGGTGCTTGCCACGGGGGGGCGTGGGGACACCGCCGGTAGCGGCGAGGACCCCGCTACAGGCCTGTGCACCCTGGAGCATGGGTTGGCCCTTGACACCGTAGCGGAAGGCTCCACCGGGTTACCCGCGGGGGCGACGCTTTTCACGGTACCGCTGACCCCCCGCATCCTTGAAGGTTGTCGTTGTCACCGACCTGGACACGACATACGCGCGACGAGGGGTGCAAGCGGCAAAGTCGAGGGTGACGATGCGCGGGGGGGGGCACACCTCCTCCTCTTTTCCGACCGGGCTCGATGGACGACGTGTGTGTCGATGGTGTCGCGTGACGGAGTTTTTTTGCCAGTGGTGGAGCCGAAGGTGTGGTATTACATCGTGAGCCGCGCCCCCGTGCCCCCTCAGCTTTTTCAAGGGTATGGCGCACGTAAAACTGAGTACCCGCGTGCCTGCTGGCATACTATAATTTGTGTTGCTGTCACTTGCCGTGTAGGCACCCACCTAGAGACAGCGCTGTCGGTTAAGAGTCGGTGATGTAGGTCTCTGACCCTGATTAGCTCGATTTAGTTTCGGCGTAGTCAATGACCACCAAGCAACTACTTTCCACCGAGTAACACGTTTCTCGCAACGCTGAGACCCCACGAACGATGGCCCCAAGTCCCACCAAAGGTCAACGGTGTCTTATCGACCACCCCGCGTCCAAAATTCATCGGCAGGGTTTCGCTAGTAACAGGCACACCATACACCTGGGTCACGTCGAACCCGGGGGGTACATCGTGCAAGTCACGGAGGACTCGGTTAACCTCATCGAGCCGGCGGGATTGCTCTCGGCGTGTTCGTGGCGTCCGGCTTCGCCCTCTTTTAGAGTTCAGCATGCGGCGACGGCAGGGGCGGTCGTAGCCGTCTCGAGCGAGAACACAATTGTAATGCTTTCGCTAGAGGCGCTGACCAGGCAGGTGGCGCGCACGGCAGGCGGGGCGAGCGGAGCGAGCTCGGAGGCGATGCTGACAGAAGTATGCCGCATGCGGCTCGGTTATTCTGTGAGCGCGCTGGGAATGCGATCGCTCGGGAACGCAGCTAAAGAAGAAAAAAATGGAACAGGTGGAGGGAACGGAGGAGGGGGCGGAGGAGGAGGTGGAAAAGGAGCAGGTGGGTGACGAGACACACCCGTTGCAGTGCAAAAAAATTTTATCTCGAGCTCTTTCATAGGGGGTAGTGCTGGATAGGGATATTTCGTGGACATACCGCTCGCATCACTATCTGCCAGGAGCACGGTGGCCAGGTCTGTTGGTTTCAGCCCCTCCATCTCGATAGCATTTGTGCTGATCGTGTGGAAAACCGACGCCAACGTTTGGCTCCGCGGTGCCTAGGCGGGAGGGTGTGGTCGGGAGTGGTAGGTATGTTGATAGACGGAGTGAGCGGGAGTGAGACTAGCCTTTTGGGCACCTTCTCGAGCAAGGTTCGTGCCCGGCGGGGATGGGGAAATACGAACCGAGAAAAACGTCGTTGTGCTGGAACCACTTTCGGCTCCTTTTGTTGAGCTTACGTCTGTTTCTGCAGTCGGGACCTACACCTTGTAGCTCAGCTCTCGCTAACCACCCTTTTCCATATCGTCGACTGTTATTCGTCCCCCTCTTATTTCCTTGCCTCGTTCTATCGTGGTCTCTGTACCTGGTGTTCTCTCCATCCTCCGTCTCTGTACCTGGTGTTCTCTCCATCCCTCCCTGTATTTTTCCAATACAGAAAAAGGTTCTCCTCCTCCCACCCCCATCCTCACGTCGCCCCCACCCCTATTCCCATCCTACCCCGACCTCAACACCCACGCCCGCCCCCGCTCCCGCTCCGCGTCTGTCTTAACGCTTCCCACTAAACAACCGCCTTGACACCGCCGGGAACTCCCCTGACATTCGCACACGCTACGCACCACAGCGACGCCGTCGGTATTGATCGCGATCGCTTCGTGGGACTGCCCTGTCGTGAAGGTGTTGTTGTGGCCGACCCCGCCCACCAGCGACGCCCGCACCGCTCCCAGCCCTCGGCCCGACGTTCCCGACGGCAGCACCCTCGCAGAGGTCGCGACATGGCGCCTTCCCGTGGGAGTGCAGGCGGGGGCGGAAGGCGAGCCAAACCAAGCAGGAGAGTGGGCAGCGGGGGGGGCACAGGAGGCGGCAACCCTGACTCGAAGCCTAGCGTTCGCTATGTCCGAAGACGTGCCAAGGCGGCTGTCGCTGGTGGCAGCCACCGCGGGCGGGGCCGTTGCCGTTGCGGAGTGTTGGACGAGCGAAGACTCTGAGGAAGAGCGGGGGCGACAAAAAAAGGCCGGGAAAGATTGGATGGGAGAGAGTTGGATGGGAGGGGGGTGTAGGAACAAGCTTGTGACGTCGGCATCGTTTCAGGTAGGCCATGGACCGGTGCGACTGGAAGTTTTCGACGGCGAGGACGGGGGAAAAAACGAACGAGAACACAGTGGCAAAGGTTTCCCCGAACTCTGTCGCGGCGGAGAGAGAGTGTTCGTCCACGGAGGCATAAGCGCGGTCCTCTGTCGACGCCCTGGTGCCGAAAGGTCCCGCGCGCGAGGACAGGATACGTGGCGTTGCGTACAGGTGAGCCCCACGAAATCTTACTGAGGAGGTCGGGCGATGGTTGCGTTGCGGTCGGAAGGGGTGCAGGTCCAAGCATCTAGATTGTTGACTCGCGGGGGTAGTTTCCATGGTGCTCCCCGCTCCCACCTCCCCTAGACCGTAGTTCGCTTATTGCTTTTGTTGTTGCGCCGGGTGTTGCTGTTTCAACGTGTATAGTTGTTGCAGTGCGAGATCGCGTAATATTTTATCAGCACCGCGGCTGAAGCCGGCTGCAGCATTGTTGTCATTGTGCTTTCCTTACCGCTGCCGTCTGCTTTTGTCGACGGGAAGGTGTGCAGCACAGGGCGTTACTCTCGGCACAGCGTTGTCCATCTACCACACGAGGGGAGCGGGACGGAGCGGGGCGACGCGGACGGCAAGTTTGCCTGGCTCACAACCCGGGAGTCTTCTGCGCAAGACACCAACCCCGACCCTTGCTCGAGCACCCCGGGAGGAGTACGTGCTATCGACGCCACAAAGAGCAACGACGCCAGCGGTAGCCACGACCACTCGCCTCCGAGGTGGACGTTCTTATCTATCGGCACGCTCAGCAAACAGACGCAAGCGCAGTGCTACAAGAAGTCCCTCCCGCTCAGTCCTGCCCATCTAGTTTACGCCCCCACCACTAGGTCCATCGTCATGGCGTGCAACGAGTACCGTGGCAAGACCGCGGTCGCTAAGGCTGCCGCCAGCGGTGCATCCCGGGCCGACGCAAGGCAGGTGTTGTCGCCCCCAAGCTGTTTATCTAGCCTCCGAGTGTTCGACGCGGACACGCTTGAAGAACGACCGGGCGGTCCTCTGCACCTTCTGCCGGGTATTCAAATCACGGGGATGGCGCAGCTTGGCGTCGATCCGCTGCGTAACGCCTCCCATGGGATGGGCACCCGCGCCCCTTGGGCCGACGTAGCGGGCGGCTCACCGCCTGCGGCAGTGGGAGGTGATGTGATAGCAGTGGCGTGCTGCTCTGCCAGAGCACACGGAGAAAGGACACCCCGCCATGACGATGGTCAGCGAGAACATGTGGACGTGCAACGGCAGCGAGGGGATGGTGTTGCTGCCGGCAGCATCACCGCTGCCGCCGCCGCCGCTGCCACTGCCGCTATCCCCATCGTTGAGAACGACGCCAAAGACGAGTGCAAACCCGACACACTCGGAATCGTCCTCGCAGCGTTTGAGGTGGTGGCGTACGCTGGCCATGTTGCCGCCGATGCCAAAGGCGGCGTTGGGCGAAGCTCCTCATGTTGTAAGATTTCCGACGCCAACGGGGGGGGCACAACATTGGCACCGCTAGCGGCGGCGCCGGAGATGGAAGGCGTGTGCTTCAACCTCGAGACGCTCAGCGGGCGCTTTGTGGCGGCGTCGGTTGACGAGAAAGTGGTCGTTTATGGGTGGAATGGCAGCGGGGGTGGCTTAAGGTGACGGCAACGACTCTGAACTTCTGCGTTAATCTAGTCCAATTTTTCAAAATCCTGAAATTATCATCATGGGGTTCGGGTAAAACATGCCTTTATCAAGTAAATTTGGACAGCTGGAAAATTGGAAATTTGGAATTATGGATACTAGGAAAATAGCATACTTACAGGAACCTCTGTTTTTCGCGTATGCATACACGCTGTAGTTTCCATGGCAGGACATATTTCGTGGTGGGTTCGCAGTTCGTTGTGTTTGCCTGTAGAGGAAGGTCTGCTCGGGACAAACGAGACTCAAGAAGAACCAGGCAATTTCCCGTGCTCCCTTAAGAACGCGGTGGTGTGTTAGAGGCCGCGGAAGGACAGACCCCCTTGTGCTGCGTAGTGTTTGCTGTGGTGCCCACTTTCAACCTTTTCCTCCCCGATTTTCCAAAGAGCACATCCTAATTCCGTGTAAAAACATGCCGTGAACATAAGGATGGCGCGTCTGTTGTTCCTATGGACTGTGGTTGTAAGAAAAGCTATCATAGTTCACAGCCTAGTTATTTTTGCCCGACTCGTGCGGCACTGACGTCCTCGTGGGTTCGTTCCCTCCCGCCGCTCGATTGTCCAGGCCGGATCAACCCGCGCCGCCGCTTGCACTGAGTCCGGTGGCCTCTTGCCGTACGTCGGTGGGAAGGTGTGTCACTGCGCTTAGCACAAGTGGAGGCTTCATCGCCGTGGCCGAGTTCCTGCACTCTGTGTCTCTTTACAGGTAAGTGAAGGTACCGGGGAGGTAACGCTTGTATCGCGTCCGCCAATGAGATAACCCCGGGGGGGGGGAAAGGACCGGAGGGGACAAAAACAATGTGAAATGTCGATGAGAGCGTCTGCTCTGTCGCGGCTATTTCCAGGCAGCAATTCCAGCAGGCGCTAGCTTTTCATCGGTAATAAAACTAAAATGACATCTCGCTTTCGGCGGGGAACGGCGTGTTTTCCCTCCAGTTAACCGACGAACGCGCCGCTCCCCATTCTCCCTCAACTCCTTTCGAATAACTCCCACGTTATAAAGATATAACAAACTATTCGGAATCAACATAGGTTAATTTTTTCAGCCGTAAACGAGTTAACCCTCCCCCTCCCCCCCCCCCTCTCCACATCGGAATATTATGCGGCTGACCTGCTCGTACATTGCTGCTGTGATATCTTCCCCGCCGCAATTCGGAGCAGGTTCGATCCGACGGCGAAATCAATTTCATTGGTGGCCAGGCATGCCAGGAGCAGCCTGATAGTGACTGCTCTTGCTCTCTCCCCCGAGCCATTATCTGGCGATACGGGGTTTCCAATTGTAGCGTTAGCGGATCAGACGACCGGGACCGTCGCCATTCTCGCGTGCCCTCTTCCTCGCAGCTCTTGCACCAGGAAGTCCCAGGGTTCGACAGCTGCGCCCAACGCTGCCGCTGCTGTTCGTGGTGGCGGTGGTGGAGGTGGAAATAGTGGAGGTGGAGGTAGTGGTAGTGGTGGTGGTGGTGATGGTGGTGTTAGTGTTATTGGTGTTGTTGGTGTTAGTGATGACGGTGAGCGAAATCAGGGAATCGAACGCGGCGGCAATGGCATTACCGGTGGCAGCATTGCCGACAAGCTTGAAAGCATTCCCGCCGTTGACCCCCTACGTTTGGTGGCCGTTTGGCCATGTCCCGACAAGGTCACGTCCTTGGAGGCGGCGGAAGGGACATCAAAGGCCCAACTTTCTGGCCTGGAAAGAATGGACAGCGTTTTTATGCTGGGGACTGCCGCTGGCGCGGTTTTGACGGTTAGAGTAAGCCCACCGTACATGCCGCCTTAAGGGGATAGACTGGGAGCAACCGCCAGCTGACCAAGATGATGTTCCTTTTCTTATCACGTCGCGTAGAGATACTATTTCTGGTCGCCCCCTCGTGTCTGCCAGTATATGCATGTTATGATATTGGGGCCGCAGCGCAGGTAGCAGCAGGACCGCAAGATCGAGGCCATGGTTGAGGGCCTGTATACCCTATATACTGGCAACGTCGAGATTTTGCGATTTTCGGTTTTTCAGTATATGCACCCCCCCCCGTAGGATCATATTTTATGAAAATATTTTAAGGACATCCGCCGTGAGCTCGACGAATTTCGGGTCAATACTCATCTTTGCAAGCTGCGTTGTTGGTACTTATAATATATCATGTGGGTGAGTTTTTTAAATGGGAAGGGTCCTATTCTTTTTTTTTTAATAGACTACTGTAGACTATATGCATACGCTTTGTTTTTTCTCCACTATGATGGCTGGTGTTGGTATTTTGACTTTAGGTCGGGAATTTTGAGCTGCTAGATCTAACATTATATATCTATTTTATAAATTTATTGCTGTAGTTTCCACTAGACTTGCTCGTATCGCTCGTCACGCTGCACCAATAAAATGTTTTCAAGTCCGTTTTGGAGCGAGGTCCAGGGCCAACGGCGCGATGCTATTAATGGTGCTCTATACGCTTGGGTGATGAAAATCGAGGTACAATACCGCCATGGCGTTGGTCGAAAGCTACAAGTTGCCAAGAATTACGATAGGCCAGGCGAAATACCGCTCATACGTACTTGCAGGGCCTCGTAGGCGCAGCCACGCGACGGCGCCACTAACGGTGCGACGGACGAAGACGGTCCAAAAGGGCAAAATACCAATCGATACTCTGCACGAAGAGCGATTTAGACCAGGCACGATTTATTCCATTGAACAACGCCTTGACTACTGAAAACCCTTTTTGGGAGACAAATTTACTTGACATTAGCATGGGGAGGGGTTTGGGGCTCTAAAGAGGTTGAGTGAGTCCACGCTAATCCTACGTTGTTTGCCCCCAAAAAACGCGGGTGGGTGCTGTCCTCTAAACAAGGGGTTACACCGACGACCGCTATTATTCCCCCAACCTATCAATGAACGACAAATGGCAAGATAGCAAGCGCTCGTGGACATAAAATGTCGGATCTGTTCCCTCCGCGGTCCAAATATCTTCCCTACCCTCCAGTGGTGTGCGTGTTCGAATCCCGGGAATATCGCACATACAAAACAAAAGTTGGTGACGGCGGGCGATTGGCTTTAGATAAAATAAAAAAAAGTGCCACGACGAAAACGGTAATCCATCCTTCCTGTTATTATATATAATGCTGTGATCAGCGGGATGTGCTAGGACAGCTATGCATACATCTGCTCGTTGCACGCCCATTCTCCCTCTCACTCATTTTCCCTCTATCAACATCCAACCGAAGCAGGCAAACGCAAGCAAAGCATAGCAAAGCATGCATGCACATGTGCATGTGCAAGCAAGCAAACAAGTAAGCACTAGAAATCCCCGCCAATGTACGACGTAACGTTCGATACGTTCGACAAGCAACAATAGGGACAAAAGGCGCAGTGACTGGTAATATCGCAGTAGCAGTAGCCCGTAGCCGGCATGCGTTTCTTGCCGTATGAACCCCTCCGATGAAGTCCACACAATCTAACCTGAGCTTCGTGAAAAACAAAAAACGTGCCTGAAAAAAAAAATTAGCTTCCGAGCAAAAAGCTTCGCCGAATAAAAAAAACGCACACAAACTTCGGCACCCTTCGCTCTGAGTTGCGTCAATCGAAATCGACCAAACACCCTCAAAACACCAAAATTTGCACAACACGCAATACAATCAAAGACAAAAAACTTAACACTTCAACGGTCAGTGTGAACGTACCAGGTACACATCACGCACATTAAATTACTCTGCACAACAAACACAGAGCCCGACACTAATCAGCGGCTAGAGGGAGGAACACGCTAAAAGGTGTGTCGAAAACCGGTGATGGAGAATTTTCGTCCCCGGCCTCGAACACGCGCGGCATGCCGTCCCATTCTCTGAAGTTGCCGGGATGGAAGATGCTCAAGCCCTTCGCTGTAGGCTTGCAAGCACAACGATCGCCAACTTGCGATACCTGTACTGCGGCATGGCCGCCTGATACGACACACAAACAAGGCGTCAAACGAGACAAAACAACGTGTCCCACAGCATGCGAGGGTGCACCCTACACGCCTTCCTCTGTCAATGAACCCTGGCCCCAGCCCCAATGAAAACGTGACGAACAGCAACAGCACTTGCCGGGCTTCCTCCCCCCCGAAAACCGATCAAACCAGCGCCTCCTCCTGCTCTTTGTAGGATGGCAAGCGGCGTCTTCACACCGCCAGTTAGCAGTTGCACTCTTGCCGGGGAAAAATAAATCACCCACCTTCGAAAAAGGAAAATAACCAGTCGACGCGCAACAATCAGCTTTTGACAAACAGGAGAAAGGAAAAGAAAAATATCAAACACGCGCTCCCTTTGCGCTGCTGGCTGAGCAACGAAGACAGACACCGCCAGCACGCAATGTATGCTTAACTGACAGAACCTTCAAGACAGACGCCTTCAGCACGCGCAACGTATGCTCAGTTGCTGGCAGCACCCGAAAAAGACGCCGCCATCAGCGCGCCGCATTCTTCCTCCCCTGCCGATGGCAACCGAAAACAACGCGGCATTCTACGAGGGCAGGTACGTCGCGCACGATCGTCGCGGTGGAAGGACCCGCGACAGCACGGCCTGCTTGCCTTGCAGGTGCGAAAAAAACAGGGTGTTTGACTGATCGGATCACTTCTCGCAAGTCGGGTCGGGTCGGGCCGGCTCGAGTCGATTCCGCGACTCGACTCGACCCATCATGTTTGAACACCTGACCGACCCGCCCGGTGAGATGTCCAACACCTCCCGACCCCGACCCGACTCGACCCCCAAGACTTAGGAAACCTCCTGACTCGGGACCCGACCCGCAGGATGCGGGTCAAGACCCGTGAAAAAACTGGAAAAAAATAGCCCCGTCAACAACAAGAGAAGCCGGGGGACAGGGGTGGGGGGGTGAGACCCCGTGCGCAGAAGCGATGGTGGAAGGGGGCAGGGGGCAGATGGCCCACCCACATCAACACAACACGAAGCTGCTCCTCATTAACGCCAACATATAAAACTCACCACCAAACGCACGAAAAACATCACCCGCACTAAGAGCCGGGAACAAAAGAAAAAAAGCCTCGCCAGGCGATCTTCCACTAGACGCCGTTTTAGTATACACTTACACAAGACACGGTGTAACCCTCCCCCCCTGCCCCCCCCAACCCCCAGCCACACGCACGCCGAGACAACCGGCGACCGCGTGATTTGCTACTACAAATACTACTATTGTACGATATCGTGGAACTCCCACAGAGCGTTGCGATTTCGCCGCCTCTGACTTCACTGAGTGAAAAAAAGTACTCCCACGACAAAAAGCCCCGGCGACAAGACGAGTCTTGCCCCTTTTAGCACTTCTTCCACGTACGTTCGAAAAAAACTACTTGAAACTACGAGTGTAGGGTATTATTCTGCAAGAGGAAGCGGGGTCAAAAACCATTTTAGGGTACAGGGGATGGTGCGGGCGACATCCTCATGGTCGAATTGCGGCGCTCTCACCCTCCAACCATATATTCGCCTATGGGACACGAACCTAGCGCGTCACGGACCCACGGTCCCACCACCCCATTATCTCGCAAAACGGTGATAATGTAGATGATATCTCAACCTCAGCAGTGCACTTTTAATGAACATGAAACGATCAGGAGCATACCATGGTACACGTCACGTCGCAGCACGAGCTCAGTTTTAGTGCATTTTACATCGCGCCTGCGGCTGCTCCGATTCCTACACCAGCACGTCCCTTTGCCCGACCCATGCAATTACGGATGGGTCTAAGCGAACAACAAAAACCGCTACCCTCCAGGTAGAGCACACCCCTCCGTCCGTTCGTCCGTCCCTCCACACCCCCACCCTTAAAAGCCAGGCACATGAATGTCCATATTTGCTCATAAATGTTGCAAGGAAAAAGTAATAAACGTGTAAGGAAAAGCATTAAAACATGACCCGCCTCTAACGCCCTCGCCCGTAAAAGTAACACTTGATTCAAGCCACCATCCCACCAACCGTGGACCCTCCTCGCCCAGCACATGCCGGCGTAGGCATCCTTGTTCCCTCCAGCAAGGGACAAGCTTTACAAGGATGAGGCGGGACTCGCCGTGCTGAGGTCGCTTCGTTTTCATTCATGACACTCCGACCTATGATACAAGCCCACATTTCCGCTCGACCTTTCGCAAGCCTCTGGTCTCCAATAATAACCCGTGGGTGAGACTCTTCCGAACGTCCGAGTGACCCCTGCAGAGGGCGACCCACACACGCCTCTATATCCCCTTCCAGCCTGGCCACCACTTCTGCTCACCCTCCGCGGGCGACGCGTGCGTTGCGAACACATTCATCTGATAAAAAATCATCAAAAACTTTACAGCCAAAATGCATCGACTCCCCCCCTCCCCCCATCCCACTAAAACCCCTATCGCGAAACTTGTCCTATCCCCCCCTCCCCCCCTGACCACCCCCTTCATGCGGCTCGTCGAACACCTCACGGCTCTTCGCGTTTGATGCACGGGATCTCTGCCTGGTCGGTGAAAACCCTACGTGCTCCGTCCCGGCATTGTAGGTATGCAAGGGTCAATGGTCTTAACACTACTCCTGCTGTGCATGAAATGAGTACACCCCGCCCCCCGCCCCCGCCCCCCCTCCCCCATGTCGTCTCCCTCGGACGACAATGGCACCGTATAACACAAAAAAACAACACACCCTAATAGCCCTCGGGGCCAATTTCCACGCTAATTTCCTCGACAACAGGGAGACTGCAAATGCCAAAGCGATGCGTGTACAGACACACCCCGATGAGATACTTCCTAACCGATCACGTTCGGTGTGTGCGCGCACACCCCCTCGAAAAATAGGATTGGATCTTCAAACCAGGGTGTGCGTGCTTTGCTATCGCGTGTCATACGGTGGTGACCGCCCTCGTATTGGAGACGGTAGGATCGGAAACTCATCCCGGGTGGGGGGGGGTGCTACCAAGCCCGTTATACCGTAGGCGACGTCAACGAGGTCAAACCACGGCAAGCAAAAGACGTTTGATGACGGCCCGTCACAAAAGAGACGAGCGTTTGGTCACGGGGCGTACCTGCGGCCGACGTCATCCACCCTAAACCCTACCGGTAGCAGTTTTACGAAAGCTAGCAAGCGTCCGTCACAGCACGTTTAGACGACGCAACCCAACCAAGAACCTATCGGTAGTAGTTACGACTGCAGCAAAAGCGTCCGTCATTCCGTCTTGTCAAATCACACGCTGTTCGAGAATAAAAAATGCCGTCCCGTCATACTCCAAACACGCCGTCGCTAGACATACTTGATGAGAGATGGCGTCATTTAACCGGCATCAAACCATGGTACGTGATCGTCAATCAAGATCAACCATGATATTAATAGGTGGTGTCACTGCTTACTTCAACCATGGTAGGTGATGTCACTGCTCAGTTCAGCCATGGTAGGTGATGTCAATCAGATCAACCATGCTATTCATAGGTTGATGTCACTGCTCAGTTCAACCATGGTAGGTGATGTCAATCAAGATCAACCATGCCATTAATAAGCGATGTCAGTGCTCAGTTCAACCACGCCATTAGTGATTGCTGTCACTTGCCAGTTCAACCATGGTAAGTGATGTCAAACCCATCGCCGATATCGTCGTCGTCGTCGTCCGGCGGGGCACCGAAATCTGTTCCCGCCGGAATGCTGAAGAGGTTGTCATCTTCCGCCTCCTCCGCATCTCTGTCCAGCATTTCTCGGATCGCGTCCTCTAAAAGAAAAAGAACACACACCATACCATAGGAACAACAAGGAAGGGATTCCGCGATTCAGGGAGTGGGGCAGGGCGGGGTGCGGAATGGGGGGGGGGGGGGGTGAGGCGATGGGGACATTAGATAATAGTAAGTGTCTCTTCGTCGGGGGAAGGAACGGAGAGGGGGCTCTGGTCGGGTCGGTTCGAGTGGGGTCGGGTCGAGCGGGGGGGGGGGGGGGGGGGCATGTTCGGGGGCAGACACACTCGGCATGCTATCGTCGGCCTGTGGCACCTACTCTTTTCATAAAGTTCGAACGGAACAACACATCAACGCCGACACAACCGCGACGATAACAAGAAAAAAAAAAAGACGCTATCACCGCTGCCAATAAAAGCAGAAGTTGTCACAACCCCCCGCGGTGTGCTTTGCGGGTACCGCCGTCGAGCAAACATAGACGACAGCAACAAAACGATGTCGCCACCAACACCGACCGCGAGACATGACCAAACTCCTCAACTACCCCACCCCATCACCCTGCCCTCATACCCTCCACCCCCCTGCTCCATTTTTTTCTTCTTTCCTCATCCATATTATTTTCGCATTTTTCTTTCTTGTTCTCCTTTCCCAGGCGTAACTCAGATCCGGGGTCATTAACCAGGCTCCTCTCCACCTTCCCCGCTACAACGCGCGCCTTCGTTTTTATCGCGAGAAGGGTACAGCACTTTCTTCCCTCGTCGACTCGCATCGACCCACCCCATTGCCCCACTTCCTTACGTTACCCCGCACCCCCTTACATCCCTGTTCCTCCTGACTGCGTTACCGATTCGGAAGTGCCTTTGAACCATATGACCACGTCAACCCCACCCCACCTTATCCCCCCCAACCCCCACGAAAAAACGCCTTCAACAAGGTTACGGCCGCTACCGTCATAGACCAAACATGGAACGGCAACCCCACAGTGCCACTGTCACGAACGCTGAAAACTTGAGTGTGTCTGTGCTGGTGTTCCCGGCAAAGGCGCTGCGTTGTTGCCGTGCATGTTTGATCGACGGCAGAAGTCGAAGCCTGGCCAAGGAGGTTTCTCATGGACCCGCCGCCACAAGCGACGAAAACTTCAAGGGTGCGTGTAGCAGGGTATATACTCTGCGGGTACCGGGTACCGGAGTTCACAACCGGGTATACCGCTGTAAAGTCGATGCAAATCGACGAGCATAACAAGCTGAAAGGTGTGCTGAACCCTACGCGTCCCAAAAATGTTGTCCCTGCTATAAGAGATTACCCAAGTGGAACATGTTATAATCCACAAGACCTAGTACACTAATCACTAGTCGGCGATATATTATTAGTATAAGCAGCCAACTCATAGGCCTGCTTTCAACCGGCCCATCATGGCCTATAACACACACTCACCGCCGTCGATGAACTCGGCTCCCTCATCGAAGTCCGAATCTTCCTCGTCTTCAGAAAAGGAAACGGCGGTGTTCATCACCGCGCCGGTCCCGTCGAAGTGGTTCTGGGCGGCCCCTTCCAGCGCCGCCATGGCCAGCTTCTTCTCCTCCACTTTCAAGTCCAGCAAGGACTGACGGTTACACAGACCGATCGGTCGATGAGATCGCATAAACAAAACAAAAACAAACAAAAAACAGCCAAACGTTTCAAGATAATTATTTTTAGATATTTTAGATAGGCGTTTCTCGTACCACTATTTCACGTTTCAGATGCTCAAGATAATATACCAAAGACAAGATACAGGATATGTCAGACGTAGGGATGTTTCGTCATCGTCATCGCCGAGTTCAATAAACAAACAAAAAAGCGGACAGTTTAAAGTTTTACACGTGCAAAAAAACAAATAAAGCCGTGTGATGGAGGGTTTCGTCGAAAAAAATATGTTCAGGCCGAGCGGAACACTTCGATCGCGCTTGCTATGCGGTGCATATCGCGTCAGCCTTCTGTAAAAATGAATTACCTGGTAATTACAAACCACACCGCCTACATACAGAGGTTAGCAATCAAAAAAAGTGTACCTGTCCTCGCGACGGATATAACTCGGTGCTGTCTCCCCTCAATGCCAGCCCCAGGGTCAGCAGCAAGATTCTACAAAGACGGCCAGGCTATAATCCTTACGTGCACGCCCACCATAACCCTTGATGAAGGAGAAGAGGGCACAACTACCTGGTAGGTTATTAGGGTTATCGCGCCATCATCTTCGAGCTCGAGATTTTAAAAAAAGAAGACGGACAGTCTCAGAAATACACTTCGACCCACCTTTTGATGGAACTCGTCTCCGGGGGAAGCCGGCGAGGAAGGGTGAGCCCTCGTCCTCGTGGGCTTCGGCTCTTCCGGCTGCGAGTGGCGGCCTTCCAGAGGTTGCTGCAGCGAGACCCTGCCCGACAAAAACAAAAACAACAAAAATTAGCAGAAAAAAAGAACGGCAAACGCGAAGGCAAAAGCAAAGGCAAAAACAAATGCAGAAGCAAAAGCACGCTCAACTTTTAGTTGCAGTTTATATCGACGGCGGTAATACCCTCCCCTCCCCCCTCTGCGATTTCGTGTAGGGGACCTGGACCTACGAGAAAGAAGAAAGATATACACCAGTAGTCGAGAGGAGGACGTGGCTACAAATATGTGCCCGTGTGGCACAACAATAGAGTAGGACTCACATGGTAGGATAATGCGAAATATACCACAAGGAACGGGATATGTTAGAGATGAGGAAATAGGACGGGTGACATGGAAGAGTTTGGTAGACTAGATAGTAGCAAGAAAACGATCGCTATCCTAGGAGATAGATGGTGGCCACAGACAGCGAAACGAAACGGGGATAAGATAAGCAAACACTTTTTATGTAATACACGGAAAAAGCGTAATGAGCGCCCAAATGTTGGAGGTGTCTCTATTAGGAGTAGGAACGGTGCTCCGTCTCGGAAGGGATGCGTGGTCAATGGTCAAGTGACTCAAGGCCAACAAGTGAGTACCCCCCCCCGACCCCTTTCCCCCCCCCCCCCTCCCGCCCCCCCCTCACTCCCAGCCCAATACTGTCAGCTCTGAAGCGGTTATGACTCTTACAGCGACGAGTGACACGAAGACAAGAGCAAGAGCTATCAAACTACGCTAAGGGGTGACCATACCAACAGCATTGGCACAAACATCACTCTCCCCAACCACCACCACCGTCATCAGTATCGTGTCACGCCTTCTTCCGCATGAGTTCCAAGCCCCCCTCTCCCTCCCCTCACCGCCCCCTCACCTCCTAGTCTCCTTCTTCCTCTTCCTAGCGAATAGTCTCCTCCCCTTCTCATCAGAATCCAAAAACATTACGAACTCCTCCACTCCCCACGCCGCCGGTACGCTCGCCACCAGCGACGCCACATATGCTTGCAGCCCCGCTCTTGTCCTCTCCATCGTCGCCGGCTCTAGGGCGACTCCTCCGGGGGGGGACCGGGGTAGCCGGGGCAGCACAAGAGCCGGAAACCGCCCCTGCAGGCAGGAGTGGAGGTTTTGGAAGTCTCTGTGTCGTCGACACACCGACCACACCTGTTAACAAAAGTAAGAGTTTTGATATATATTTTTTGGTTTGTATAACAAATAAAATATTTTTGCATACAAAACAACGACCAAAAACAACAATAACAACGACGAGATGCAACAACAACAATAACATCATATTCTCTTCGCAGTCAACATATCTTTCTATCCAACAACATCCGGCCCACCCAGTGCCCGTGCTGCTTATTCATCCTACAAATACAACATAAATAAACACGCTTGACGGGGTCACAAAGCACATCACAAAGCCAACAGTTTCATTCACATATTTTTCGCTGACCGACTCATTCCTGACGATGTTCCCATGTTTTACGTTCCTAATATGTACAGGGTACCAGGTACAGGGGTAAGGAAGGGTAGGACGGAGGGATGGAGTTTGAGGACGTAGGGTTCGGAGTCGGCAAGGGTAAGGGTTGGGGCTACAGTAGGATTCACGGTTGCAGGGGTAGAGAAAGGCACGGGTTAGGGTCTAGTATGACACCGTTAAAACTATACCAACGTTTTTCGGGAGAAACAACTTGAAGTAAGTGTGGAATCATTTTTGCAGTAGTGTAAGGGTCAAGTTTGTAGGGTTCGGGAGGGGTAGGGGTTAGGGCTAAAGTGTACGGTTGTAGGGTTTATAGAGGTAGGGAAGGGTAGGAGTTACGGGCAGAGTTTTATGGTTGTAGGGCAGGCCTAGGGGTAGGAAAAGGGTAGGGGTTGGGGCTACAGTAGTACCTGGTAGGGTTGGGGAAGGGTGGGGGGTATGGGGGTTAGGGCTAAGTTTCACCCCTTAAGAGTTACACTCACGTTTGTCGGGACAAACTATTAATAGTTTGAAACAAGCGTGGATGATTTATGTCCCCATTCTCTTGTTGCCCTTCAAGCCCTACCGCTAGTAGTCATCCCCCAGCCAAACCAAGCGGTGTCTGATGCTATAATCATCATTTTTCCTGTGTAAAAAATCCATAGGGCTAACATTTCTCTTCGTGAAGGAACCACACGCTGACCTTTTCGCAAACACCAAACGGGAGTAGCAACCAGGCTAGCGATGCATGCATGCGCCCATCGACATATTATTCCAAAACCATCATTTTCGTCGTGTTTCCTCCCCTTGTTTTGGACAAAATCGGGTTGGAAACTCATTCCGGATGGAAATCCATTCCAGGAGACGCGTTATCCTACACTTTTTTTTCTTTTTCTCCTTCATCCTATTTGCTATCCTCGCACTACTCTCGCGCTCCCTCCCAGTAGTAACTCAGATCCGGAGTCACATCGCCGGGGCTCCTCCCTCCTCCCCACTGGCACGTGCCTTCATTTTATCGCGAGAAGAATTCAGCATTCTCTTCCGTCGTCGGCTCGCGTCGAAGTGTGCCTACCCACGCTGCTACGCGCTCTCAGCTGTAGATACTATACGGGGATACCGGTACGGTTTTTGCCAGGGAGCTATATATTCCGGGGAGGGGAAGGGAAGACACCTGTGTCTACGGCTCTTCTCCAGAAGGTTGATGAGGGTAAAATCTAATGCGAGTTGAGCTGGAAACTAAAAAGTAACGATAAAAAAATATGGTAAAACACACATAATGTCGCCGGGAAACCTCGCCCAAGTTGTACATCATGTACCAGGTATGATACACCAGGTACGTGCTTTGTTTTCAGCGTAAAAAATGTACCATGTCGACTGTTTTGTCTACAGCCTACATCGCAACATGTCGAGTCCGTGTTTAGCGCCTTTCCGTCACCACTGGCTGGATCATGGCACGCAGCACGGCGAGTAGCAAATGGGCGAAGCAGATAATAACAAACAGCAAACACAGCTACACCACAACCAACAAACAGTACTACAATACAGGGTAGCCCGAGTACCTCGCATGATACTACAATTTGCCCCCCTGGGATGTGGTTGGGGTTGGCTTCAATTCAAGTCCGGGGGGATCGCAAAGGAAGAAATGAGGCGTTTGCTCCGAAGAACATCTAGAAGAAAAATCTTTGAAAGCTAAAGAAAAACACTTTCATGTACGTACGTAGCCACCACCCAAATACCCCGGCCAGTAACCCCGACCAGTCCAGACGAGTTTATAGTTTGGTCTGTTAACTACCTGGTAGTTGTTAACCGTTTTGGGTTTCAGCGGCAAAAGTTGACGCATAAAAATGACGATCGCAGCATCCTGCCTTCATTTCACACGAAGCAACCTGGGCTGCTAGGTTAGAGGACAACGATTTTTCAGTCCAACTTCAATGTGCAGGTACCTGGTATTAAGACACGCGCACAGATTGCACTGCCGTGTGCTGCGTGCTCGCACCATGATGAGCACCCGTTAATACTTTGTTTTATCGCTTTATGGTTAAATGTATGATACGAAGTAAAATGTATGATATAATGCATGGGCCCCAAAAGTATTACTTAATACCCGGTACTCTTTCCAGTCTATCATACTGATTCGCCCCGGTGGCGTATCCGAGGTTATCCTCGAGCCTGGTATAGGTCAGTTTCGTGAGTTCGAGCCCCGCAGAGTGCATACACGTACATATTCGTTGGGACTTTTTCTTGTACACAAATTGACTTGCGGAAAGCGCGAGAGCGTGAGTGATCAACACTCGATGAAAAATCGACGAGCAGTGGGATTGTTGAACCCTATGCGCGATAAAAATTGAAGGCAAGAACCGGGGGGAAGAAAGGACGACACCTGTGACCACGGCTTGTCCAGAAGCTGGAAAGTAAAAGCGTGAGGAAAAAAAAAAAAAACTGTTCAGGTTGTACGCGCAACTTCTACCAGGTACCGGTTATCATACACTCCGGAATATGATACCAGGTATTTATGTACACAGCTGTCAGATTTTGTCCTCCTCAGAAACGGGTTTTATAGTTTCCGCGCACAGATTGATTAACATCACCCTGTTGACCCTGGTACAACCTACATTGTAGTTCCAAGGGGAGTCGCTGACCTATATCCTCAATAAGGACACACACCCAGTAATACGCGCGATCGGAGTATCACACACAGCATGCAAAGATGAGTTTCGACGAAATCTTCGATCTCACAGCTGGAGTGCATTTTTATTTTTATAACATGTTGAATAAATATGAGACATGAGGCATTGACAAATACCTCGTACAGCAGTAGTAGTAAGGCGGCCCAAGCAAGGCGGGATCCCGATATACGGCGGTCAAAATCGCTTGGCGCGACTGCGGCAGTGTACTCATAACCTGGACTGAATAAGGCGGCTTCCCTCTACAAGGCGGTCTGAGTAAAGCAGAATCCCGATATAAGGCGGTCACAATCGCTTGGCGCGACTGGGGAATTGCACTCATAACCTGGAATTAATAAGGCGGCTTCTCCCTACAAGACGGTCTGAGTAAGGCGAGATCCCGATATAAGGCGGTCAAAACCGCTTTAGTGCACTCATAAGCTGGACTGAATAAGGTGGCTTTCCCCTATAAGGCAGTCATACTGCTCTCGCACACCACCGCCGTATTGGGGGAACCCTACTACCTGTTGTTGTTACATGCATTATAGTAATAGAAACTATTGAATACCGGTAAAAACACACCTTTGTAGCCAACATTAAGTCAAAAAATGAAACCGCTTTTTTTATTCCATTTTTTCTTCACCGGTGCTTTGAAGATTTCACGAGTCCATAATCCATGCTCAGTTACTTAGCTTGCGCCCGCAGAACCATTTTGGGCAGACAAGGTAACAGACAAAAATCAGCCCCGTATAACATATAACCGCCCGGTTAACCTTGGCAATACCCAGGACTCAAGAGAGCACCGGTGACCAGCGTGTGCCCACGACAAGGAGTGTACGACGGTATATACCTGGTATATACGCTTGGGGTGCGGTATCAAGCACGTGCGACCGAGGTATCATCTCATGCAGCTTGGAAAGCTGACAATCGATCAGATTGCTCGATTTTACAGACAGCTGATGTCCATTTGAAACTGTAATACATGTACAAGCACGAACTCTCCAATTGGGCCGGACTTTCCACGTTGTTTCCACTAACTGCCGAGAGCGCCTATCAGCTTGGGAAGGTGCAATTCGATGCGAGTCGTCGAGGGAAGAAAGGGCTCAAGTCTTCCGTCGATAAGAATGAAGGCGCGTGTTGTAGTGGGGGAGGGGGAAGAGGAGCCTGCTTAGTAACCCTGGATCTGAGTTACGTCTAGGGAGGGAGAAAGAGAAAGAAAAGGTACCACTGGTTGTAAATAGATGGGATGATGACGAAAACAAAACACCAACCCCGCTGTTAATTTGATCGACATCGTCGTAACAAGTTACCTGGTACCAGGTACCAGGTACCATGGGTTAAATGAAACCGCCGTTTTTTGTGCGTGTTCTTCACATTAAACCGACATTATATTTCCACCCATCACCGTATTTTTTAGGCACTACGTACTGCTGTTTACTATTGTTACTGCTGTTTACTGTTTACAGTTTACACATTTTATCGTAGTTTACCGGTGGTTTCGAGTTTTGAAGAGTAAGGCCATTTCTTATACAGTCGGATTCCGCCAGTCCAAAACAGCCCTTTTGGACTGGACTTTTCTTCGACTGGAATCTTCCGGTCCTCCTTCTACTTTCCAGCGTCTGGACAAGCCGTGGTCACAGGTGTCGTCCCTTCTTCCCCCCGGTTCTTGCCTTCAATTTTTATCGCGCATAGGGTGCAGCAATCCCACTGCCCGTCGATTTTTCATCGAGTGTTGCTAACTCACGCTCTCGCGCTTTTCGAAAGTCAACTTGTGCACAAGAAAAAGTCCCAACGAACATATACGAGTATGCACTCGGCGGGGCTCGCACTCACGAAACTGACCTATATCAGGCTCGTGGATAACCTGACACGCCACCGGGGCGACCGGCTTCTTATCGTCAGTCGAGTCGATTTTATAGTTTTCGTACTCTTCCTAGGCGCGGTTGGTGTGAGGGTGCACTGCTGTACAGCAGTCGAAATCGATTGGCAGCTCTGTGCTTCGCGCATTCTCCGCGAGCAACGGCTCGACGAACCCTCGTCCCAGCGAGTTGGTGGCTTTGGGCTTAGCCGAAAGCCGCCAAAGCTACGTTTGTGGAGTTGCACGCAGCCGAGAGCCGCCAAAGCTACAGCAGGCGCAGCCGTTGTTGGCAGCATGGGATCGATACCGCGCGCTGCTGCCGTTGTGTGATACACGCTGCTGGCGAGCGGAACTAGAAATGCGCCACGCTGACTTGCTGCGAGAAGCAACAACAGCAGTGATGGCCACGCCAGCGTCAGCGCCTTGTATGATACTGCAGTGTGGTACCTGGTACGGGTGTGTGGCCGTGTGGCCGTGTGGCCGTGTGGGTGTGTGTTTGGTGGTGGGATGAACGATGCGATCGGTTCAAAAAACACCTTTAAAAAACTGGAGGATCCACTCGAAAGAGTCGAGTTTTTCAACTGGATCCGCCAGTCGGAATTCTCGGTCGAAAAAAGTTGAGTCGAAAAAGCCCTTTTTCGACTGTGTAATAAAGCTTGATTGGGGCGTCAGTCGAAAAAGGCCGTTTTCGACTGACAAATCCGACTGTATAAAAAATGGCTCAAGACGAGACCGGTTCGGCTTCCAGTCCAATGTTAATGTTAAGTTCCATTTAAACAAAAGTTGTACGAGTACCTGGTATGTATACTACAGGTGCGTACGTACCCGTGTTCAGAATTTTGGAATTTGGACGAGCTGGTGATCGTTCCAAATTCCTCCTAGGGACCACGGACCCAGTGCTTGGTGCAGAAAGAGTATCTGTAATGTTTATACTCTGGGCCATACCCGGGTAACCAATCAGCTTGTTTGGGTCATACTCGGGTAGGTACCCGTGCACTATCGGGCACCCGCTGGGTAATACTCATGTGAGCGCGCTCACCTGGCCAGGCCTTAGCGTGCGGATCTCCATGTGAAACTTGGTGTCCTCCAACGTGCGCCCTGACGCTTTGACCACTCGCAGCTTCACGCCCTCCGGTTTCAATACTCCGTGTGTGTGCATAGTCTGAAGGGGGGTTGGGGCAAAAATGTAGGATTGGTTAGAACTGCACCCGCGTTTTTTTGGGAAAATTGCATGCATCTTTGTAGTGTGGGTTTGTGTGTGTATCTCCAGCAGTAAAAGCAGGGCGCCGTACCACTCGTTCGACCCTACAAGTATTGGTTGAGGGTTACTGTGCGTGTGTTTTCTTCGCAATAAGCTGGTATTTCCACCCAGCTGCACCCAGCACAACCAGTGCCCGTGCCTAGAGCCGATGTCTTCTAGAGGTGGTCACAAATCAAGATACAGAGACACACCATGCAAGTAAACCAAGGTGATGTCGCCATGCCATGCCAAACGCAATGAATACCAGGGCAAAACGCATGCAAGCCAGCACACCAGACAACTCGCAAAGAAGAAAAGGGAGAGTAGGAAGGGGGAAAAAAAAACTGTGCACCGTATCATCTGTACGATACGAAAACAACGAACTCTACCTTTACCGTAACCCTGGGGAAGAACAAAAACTGTGTATCATGGCATACGTACGATACGAAAACAACTAACTCTACCCTAACCCTAACCCTGACCCTGACCCTGACCCCGACCCAATCAAACACATATTAGGGCTGGCTCCATTAGTCTCGTACAAATAATGCGCCAACCATAGTGTAGAATAAGTGCTAAGGTCTAATGAGTAAAACGATTGCTAACCCCGTTGGGATTTCAGAGGGAAAAATTGAGCAATAAAAATGACGATCTAACGCATACAGCATCGGTCATTCGAAGCGACGCGCGCTGCTCGGACATTGGTGATACATTTCGTGTCCGAACTGCAGCATTAATAATACCTGGTACAACGATCAGACGCACGACATGATCGGTCACATTCGTACTGCTGCGCACTGACGGAGATGGTGGATCACATCGCACTTGTCACGTCTTTGGCCACGATACTTTAATCAAGTCCAAAAGGGTTTTAACAACAACAGCAGGGTTTCAACAACAAAAGCAGTGATTTTATAGCAGGGGTCCGCTAATGAGGGGGTCTGAGTAAGGTGGTACCCATACACAAGGCGGCCAGAATCGCTTGGCGCGACTGGGGAAATGCACTCAAAGCCTAGAATGAACAAGGGGGCTTCCCCTAATAAGGCGGACACGCAGCCCCGGGCACAGCAACGCCTTATTGGGGGGCCCCTACTACTGCTGTACGATGTATCCTTGTACACCGGCGCTGCCGGGGTATTGACTTGGACCGCAGATAGGGACAGCTCACGCTATCGCTATGGTGGGAAACGAAGGACACGCCAGCAAGCGCTGGATTGCGAAGGCAATTGAGTTAAATCGACACACGACGTGTATGAAAATACGTTGAAGTGTGGTGAGCTTGAGCTTATTTTTCCCCATCCGCCGGAGGATAAAAAAGAAGAAAAAAACATGTATCATCCAAGCTTCGACAAAATGGGGTCATGTTCGTAACATTTTTTTTCGCGGGTCGGGTCGGGTCGGGTCGGGTCATGTCGGGTCGGGTCGGGTCGGGTCGGGTCGGGTCGGGTCGGGTCGGGTCGGCTCATCCTGGCTCGACCAGACCCGCGAGAATGGATCCGACCCGCGAAAAGCCCTGCTATTTTTCACGCTGGCAACAAGAGGGGAACCCCCTTCTAGTTGTCTGAAAGCGTCGGCCGACCACCAACGCATGCAAGTTGACATGGTGACAAGATTCCTGCTGCGCGGGTTCCTAGCGACATTACCATGACCCTTATTTTTCCATAATTACGGAAAAACGCCTCCATCACGCACAGCAACGTGTAAAAATTGAACATGAAAAAGTTGGGGTGTGTGCAGCGGGAATGGGTATATAATATATTTGGAAGGCATGTTTGATTACGGGACACATACGAGTATGAGAGAGCAAGTTTGGTGGAGATGAGCTGTCATTCGCCAGAGATATCCATCATCACGGTAAATAAAAACGCCTCCTTTACGCACAGCAACACACGAGACAACACTCCCTTTCTCGTCAGGTTGAATGTCACGGATGCGTACACCTACGATACACCGGAATACCCCCAACTCCCCGAGGCTGGAACTGTATACACGTACACCCGAAGGACAAGCTTACCGATATGCTCCAAGGTTCAGGTTGTGCGCTGCATGCTATACACCTGGTACATATACCGGTATACACACCTGGTAAACCGGTATACACCGCGATGGTGAGGTTGAATACCGGTATACCCCAAGGGTGCGGACGTACGAAGTATACCGGTACACCCCAAGGTCAACATTATACTTCAGTATATACCAGTATAAACCCCAAGGTTAGGTTAATATCGTCTTTTTTTGGTTGGCGGAAAATCAGCAACTTGCTGCGGCCGTGGAGGTTTCTGTCAAATCGCGATGATACTCCCTGCGCGTTTCCGGCTACCCGACTCTAGGTACTTGACAGCTGCCACCGCGGCTCCCACATGTAAGAATAATATGCGCCGTCTCGAAGAAGTGGCAAAATCTGAAGTTCATTCTGACCGATGGAATAAGAAAGTCCAAACCGGCTCCGACACGTAAAACTCACGATTCGACCTCTCAGAAAGAAGGGGGAAATCTGGTTTTCAATGTGACGGGACGGCATTAATTACCACCAGGTACGTGATACCTGGTAGTTCCCTATTCCCTATAAAACCGATGCATACCGTACAATAACACGCACGAAAACACAACCACTGGGATGAATTCAGAGTCGATATTCTCCAGAACCAGGAGGACACACAACGAAAACGACGGCTTTGGGAAGACCCCATCGAGATTTTTTTTTTCCACATACGCGCTGCTTGTTTTGTCACTCTCCGAATTGTCGAGAAAATCAGCGTCGAAATTAGTCCGAGGCGGCGTGTAATTTTGCGTGTTGTACGGAATAGCGCTGGATACAGCAAGAGGGGAGAAACGCGCGTAAATTCGAACATGCCATTCATTAGATGCATATGGATAGGTACGCGAGTACAGCAGAATGTACACAGCGAGCGGACTATATGACTGTTGATTTGGCCTAGAGACCTATTAAACAAGAGTATTCTCAGTGACGCAAGCAATTGTGGGTTTCTCTTAAGTTTGATATTTCGAGATGGCCCCGCCCATCTATCTTGGAAACCCCCAACGCACGAGTGTTAGTGGAATCGAGTACCCCTATTCTACACGAAATCAGGGGGGAATGAGCCAAGAAAGAGTTAATAACCTACAACGCGCTCAAGCCCGGCGTCCTTGCGCAGCTGTGCGCCCACAACATACAAACTCCTAGTTTGCAACACGTCATGAGCCACTCCGACGCACGGACTTGCTATGCCCCCTCCAGCAACTAAGAAATGAACAACACACCATTATGACGCAAGAAAACACACACCCCGAGACGAATTTCGACGCGAACCGATCTTCTCGACAACGTGGAGAGCAGCCAAACGACGCGCCTGTGGAAAAAAAAACTGGGTGGGATATTCCCACGCCGCCATTTTCGTTGTTTTCCCTCCTCAAATTGGAGAAAATTGATCATGAAATTCATCCCAGACGTGGGGTGTGCTGTCTGGCGTGCTATACGGTAGTACATTGGCAGCAGGTAACTCTGATGCACGGGCGTGCGTACTGTCATGCACCGCTGTAGCCTGTGTTGTATATTCATAGGTGCGTGCAAAAGGATCCGCTCAAAAACTAGCGCTAGAGAACCGTCGGCAGTATATGCATATTGTCTACACCGACAGCCTAGCTACCTTGCTGCAGCACTCAATGAATGAACCACACGATGACACCAGCAATACCACAACCACAACCACAACAACAGCGACAAGCTTAACAGCAAACAAGAAACACCACACCCCAACACCACACCGCAAAACATCACCACACCTCAACACCACACAGCAAAACATCACCACAATAGCAACAACAAAAACAAAAACGGCGCCAAGACGAAATATTTGCACAAGGAACGAGGTGTCGACAACATTTTCCCTTCGGTCGTCGAAGCACCCTTTCAGTGTGCCTTTTCGCAATCGTAGAGTAGTCAATGGCTACAACAAAATAAAACAGCGCTAACGCGCGAAACACATGCACAACGCACAACCAAGCCATGCATGACTCGCGAACATAAATGCGCACACCACACACAAACACAGCTACACCTACACACATGGCATACACATGCACACAAACACAGCTACACCAACATACGTATCATACGCACATGCATGCGTACGCGACATGTGTCCTTTTTGCGCGACATGTGTCCTTTTTGTGCGACATGTGTCCTTTTTGTGCGACATGTGTCCTTTTCGTGCGACATGTGTCCTTTTCGTGCACAGGTTGTGGGACTGCCCCGACTGAGTAAGTGTTGGTCTGTCCTCCTACCTATCTGTAGGCTCCTGTGCCTTTTCGTGACCATGGGCTAAACAAAATTCTGGCAGTGAGCTATGCAGTGTGAGATACTCAAACCAAAACAAAAGCAACATACACACAGCACGCTCATACATACGGGCACAAACGCAAACAGCGCTTATGATACAACCGCACACAATCACTGTGATACCACCTACACAACGCACAGGCCCATAGCCAACGCACCCACACAACACACCCAACACAACAAACACAGCGCGCCACGCACACCAAAAACATCCACTCCTAACCTGCACAAACGATATGAGTACGAGTAGCAGACCGGTCATTTTGGGCGCGTCCAGGCCTCTTTTGGCCTTATTACACTAGATTTTAGACTAGAGGCAGTCAGCCAAGAGCTCAACCCGCGGTCTCCTAGCACAGTCTGTTCGCTGATCAGGACATAGCGGGACGGTCAGTCAAAAGGGGTCAAACGGCGGTCTCCTATGTAGTATAATTGCTCACCAGGACTTGGCAACGCGGTTAGTCAGGAGGTCAAATCGCGGTCTCCTATGATATCATTAGCACATCTGCTGACCAGGATAGAGCAGACGGCCACTCAAAAACGGGCCAAATCGCCGTGTCGTACATACCGATACGTAGCATATTTGCTCACCAGAATTACCCGTTCCCCTTACCATACTAATTATACTACAACGGGCCGATCATTCAAGGCGTAAAACTGCGGCGTCCTAGAATCTCTGCTCAACAGAACATAGCTGACGGTCAGTCAAAACGAGTCAACCCGCGGTATCCGACACACTGGTAGCGTAATTGCTCACCAGGGTATCCCCTTGCCCCAAACATACTAGTTTGAGTACAGAGGGGCAATCAATCGAGGGTAAAAAGAACAAACGCGGTCTCCTATTATTAGGATCTTAGCTCGCCAAGATAGAGCATGTCAATGCGTCAAACCGCGATCACATGGCACATTTTCTCACCAGGATATCCCGCTCATCTCTCCTTGTTGCCCTAAGCGCAGGAACCTGCCCATCCGCCGACGGCGCCCGAGCACTACCGCCACCCAAAGCCTTCGAAACCTTGACCTTTGTGCTACCGAACCGCACGCTCTCGCGCTCCCCATCGTTTGATTTTCGTAGCCGCCTCAAGACCTTGTTTCCTGCCCTACCCCCTCCTTTACTGCCTCCGACGCTAGCCCGACAACCCTTCAAAACAGTGCGGACGGGGGTTTGCACGATTGGGCAAGGCGGGAGATGGGGGGTGGCAGTGGCAGCTGTAAGGGTGGGTGGGAGTCGAAATTGGGACGGGGAGTAGCGGTTGCGGTGAAGGTGGGGGTGGGGGTCGTGTTCTGTCATAGTGCTTCCCTCTGGACGTCTGTACGGGGGAGAAAAGTGCGTGGCGAGCGTTTGTGTTGACGCTTTGCACACTCATTAGATCAGATTCCTGAAAATGAAGCATGCATACGCTCACACACCTGATTTCTGCCGCGGGAATCTCACTTAACGCCAACTAAGGCGGTCGATTTCAGGCCATGTTGTTCGCGCGTTCCAGGCGCGCCCTTTAAATCGCACGGCGTAACCTTTTTTCAAACAACACTCCGAATCGAATTCTACCCAAATGCTACAAGACGAACTCCCTCTAAGCTAACCGTGGCCACGCCACATACCGAGCACCCCCCCGCCCCCCGCCCCCCGAAAGCCCCCGTCCCCGCCCCCGCGACGGCAAACAACAAAACCTCCACAATCCATTACAAAAAATGGGCAGTCCATCCATCATCACCGTGTTGCTCTCGCCGCCTCTGGAGTACTTCTTCGCCTTCCCTCTCCTCGTCTCTCTTCCCGTTCCCTCCGCCCCCGCTCCTCCAGTCTTCCCAATGCCAAGCAGCCCCCCCAAGCTCTCCAACATGCCCCCCCCCGAGCCCCAACCGACCCCTCCCCCCCACCTCCCCGACCCGCCCCCCTCGGTCTCACTGCCATCCAGCGATGCCCGTCGCACTCGAAAAGATCCCGCTCGCTTCTTAGACGCTGGTTCTACCGCCTTTGCCTGCGACACCGTGGTAGACTGTAGGTATCGCGGGCTAGGCAAGCCGGCTGCGCTAGCAGAGTTTGAGCTGTAGGCTCGGCTACGGCCGCCGCGATTGCCACTACCGCCCCCCGTGCCTCGCCCAGCGCTGTCGAGCCACGGTGCGTCGAGGGGAAAGGATAGCGGGAGATTTAACGCTGGAGGTTTTACGCTTGGAGGGGTTTGGGGCGGTGCTGTGGCGGCGGCGGCGGCGGCGGGGGCTGCTGCCGCAGAGGCTGTGGCGCGCGAGGACGGGAGGGCGTCCGCGGGGTTGGTGTGTCTCCCCTTAGCCTTAGCCGTGTAGATTACTCGCGACGAGAGCGGGTACCCTGTGCGCGCGAGGTGTATTGAACGGCGGCGGTGGCGGCGGTGGGCAAGTCGGTCGGGATAGGCAGGGAGCGGCTGGATACTAATGATTAGTGGCGCATCATCTGATTGCAGGTTGAAAAACGAAGTCCGTACCATACTGCTATTTCGGCCGCACACACGAAAAAAAAACGGTGCGCAAACGGTGGAGGTAGTACGCAGAATAGGAGTTGACGCGGCCCTTATTTTCGTGTTCTGTCGCGGTCCCTCATGAGTGCGGTGCCTTGCCAGGCGACAAAACCCGCACTACAGCGAGACCGCGCACAATCTGGGGTTGATGCGGTACTCCGTAGGATGAGGTCGTGACAAGCGTTTTCACCACACTAAACAGGAGCCCCGCACTTGAGGATATCTATCATACAGCACTAACGCGGTACCACAACTGTACACGCTGCGATGGCTCCCGAGGTACGAAGACTGATGCAACACTACGGAATTGCGGTGCCTGCCTCGAAGAATGCAACGCACTAGCCTAGCAAGGTTCAACATCGGCGACAAACGGCGGCTCATTTACGTAGAGCCTCGCGGGTCATTGCTGGCACGCCACACGGCACGAAAACTGCAGTAAGTAGTTAAACTGCAGTAAGTAGTTACGTACGTATGCAAAACCCGGGAAATGCCAGTAGATCAACATCGACATCATGGGTTTCTCTGTTTCATAGCAGTACTCTCTAACCACATTTGGATGAAGAATCGGGATGAGCACTGGGTGTTCTGTGGTCATATTGGGTACGTGTCATATTAATAGAAGAAACGTGAAGACAACACACAAACACATGTGTATACAGCAGTGAATATCGTCGCGGATCTGACTCGGAAAATAAGACACCTACAGCTACCAGCTACAGTATGTACCTCCTACCTGCTATATTGCCATCATATACACTGAAATGACTGTTCACGTACTCGTGTTTGGCCGAAACACCATGACTGACGGCTGTACTAGCGTACTCGTGCAGCAAATATGAAGCGCCTGACGTCAGGTGCCATTCGCACATTACACAGCTACGAGTACACAGCAGTAGTAGTATCCAGTCTAGTCTTACGTGCCAAGCGCGATCTTGAACTGTCGTGTAAAATCAAATACGTGCAATGCTCTTATCGTGTACCGATGTACTGGAACTGACTGCTTGTTGTATGCGCGTGTCGTCAGTTTCACGTGCTCGCATCACAGGAATTCGCAGCAGGGTTCCCAAAGCGACCAATAGGCGATAAGGGTACTCCTGGTTGGCTGGTTGGACATCAGTTTTCGAACATTTTCCAGTTACCACGTGACCGCAGTCGACTCTTGTGTGTTCTTTGTTCTTCGCTTTCTTTCCTGTTTGGCGCCGGGCGGGACTGGGAAAAGCACTTGAGCTCCGAGTAATGATGTCGCAGACCAACAACCCAACATGCGTTGCGAAATGTACGAGTCGTATTGCGTCGCGTATAGTCTATATCATGAACCTACCCTACCTGCCCATGTTCCGCGATTATGCTGAGGTGCTCAGCCTCAAATGGAGCACTACCTGGTAGTCTGTAAGAAGGTACTTACATGGACATGGCCGTTGGGATATAAATTTTCAGTTTTCAACAGCAAAAGTTGGAGAGGTGCGAACAGAGTGAATCGAGCGCACATTATACTGCTGCTGCTGATGTAATTTCATGACGCACCACTACTCATCCAACCGCCCATCACCGGTACTCGAACGACTGGCCGAGGAATATCAACGCTCTCCTGCCAAAGCAAAAAGCGGCAGGAGCAAAACGGCGAGAGGGAGAAATCTCCCCTATAACAATCAAGTAGAAAGCGCTGATGATGAGTTTTGCCTCTCGTATTTTGTTGTATGGATAGTTTTTTCGTTGTGATGAACCTCTCAGGTTTTCGAGATGGCACATGTCCGACTTCAATCCGAACAAACCAACCTCACTCTCAGCGTAAACAAGGAAAAAATGAAACAAAGCAAACGCAGCCTCACCTGTTCTATCATACATACCGAACACCAAAACACACATTATGCAGGAACAACAAACGCCCATATCGTCTCTCTCGAACCTCGAGAGACTTTGCAAGCAACAGCAGGCCAGCGAGCAGGCCGAGCAAGCAACAAACAAAAAATAAACGAAATGCCACCGCAACCTTTCGAAAAAGCCCCGTTTTTCTGGTACTAGCTACTCTGAACCAACTCTATGCCGTTGCCGTTGCTTCTTACCTTGGCTCGCACTCAGGTCCAACCTCGTCGGTCGCACAGGCTCGCACACTTTTCCCGTGACCACACCGGATAGCTTCGGCGGTGCCTCACGTGTTCCCCTGCGCTGATGCAAACCCGGCATCATCATTTTCTCGTTTTCCTGAGAGCACCTATTACGCCCTCCTCCGTTCAATGCACCGCTGTTACTATTATTGCTCTCCGATCCCGCCTTCGATATCACAGAAGAAGTGGTTGCGTTAGAAGGCCAGACCCATTGCACCAGGGGCGTACCTCGCCGGGGCTTGCTGTGGGAGGGGAGTTCTCCCTGGTCGGTAGAGGGCAGGTCAACGGGTGGCGATTCTAGTGCCTCCAAGACCGCGCTATAGTGGCGGTTGAGGCTTGCCTCGCCGGCGCTCGGTGCTTTGCTAACTCGGCGCGGATAGCTGCGGCCTCCCGCGGATGCGCGCGTGGGCACGGATGAGGAGGTCTGTCCGCTCTGGGTGTGGGTCGGAGAGGCAGGGGGTGAGGGTTCCTTATAGGGTGGGGGTGCCTCGGGTTCTCCTCCTCCTGAGAGATGTCTCTGCCGCTGCCCGTTCCTCCCGCTTGCTGCTATCATTTCCGGGTAGGTAGGTAGCACCCTCTACAATAAAATAAAATCGCGCACGTATCGTACGTAGGTTTGTTTCTCTCCCCGTTCCCCTGACTGCTGTAGTATAACCGCCTGCCTACTTACACGTAGCAGCACCGCGCCCTTTGGACAGAAGAAGGAACCAAAGGAACCCGGTGGATGAAGGGCCGCACCGGAGGAAGACAAAGTGCTGGTCTCGATCTGCTCGACTCTGCCCACCCCTTGTCGCACACACAGTGTGCAAGCAGTGGTGGTGTGGGTGTTTTGTGGGCCGCTGTTGCTTTTGCTCGGCTGTTGGAAAAAAAATGCTGCCCGAAAATAATCACAGGGGATTTGGGTGGGATGCAGAAAAGCGATCCGGGTTCCTGCTGCTGCTGCTTTTGCTGTTGCTTGTTACAGCATGTCTCTTAGCTATGGGAAAATATTGGATACTGCTTGCTGTAACTTCGAGTGCCGGCGGATGGGCGTTGACCCGATCGGCGACCTAGAGCACGGGTGGCCAGGTGGCAGTGTGCGGAGGATCGAACGAAGTTGCAGACCGCAGCACCGCAGAACAAAAAAAGAGCTCTTTCCTGCAGGTGAGTGGGAGGTTGTAGTAAAGTCAAACAGCCAAACAAAACAGCAAAAACTTTGAACTTTGAACTTTTTGAAACAACCAACGTTTTTTTTTATGAAGATTTGGAGGCTGGTCTTTTCTGGGTGGGCGGGTTGAAACTGTAAAACATCGGCGAAACGACGATCTATGATCGACATGGTCGCTGTCGACATGCATTGCGTTGTTTACTCATGATCTTGCCGCAAGAGCATGGCTATCCTTCGTTTCTAAAAAGAACGGTAAGCCGCGTGTCTGTTCTGTACCTGTGCTCATACAGCAGACAGCACCCACACGCCACACGGCTACAGCACGCTGGCTTAGGCTTCGACATCATTACGTTTTTGTAATGTGTTTTTCACATCTATCTTCTTCGTTGATGTGAGCTGTGAGTAGTAGTATCTCCAGACCTTCAAGATCACACTCTTCGAGTCACTTTTTTTAGGGAAACGGAAGGAGAGTTCAAGTTCGTTTTGAAAAGAGTTTCAAATTCATTTGAAGTATTAATATACGAAGTAGGTCTTTACAAAGTTGTTTGTTCGTTTCTCCTTGTTGGCGTCTTTCTCACAGCTCAAAGCTGGTTTCTCGCTCGCACTTGTATATCACGATGATACTACGAGTATTAATGTTAATAGTATAATACGTACAACAAACTCAACCATGCACGACTTTCATGACGCATCATCACATTACGACGCCACTACGATATGTTTACGCTGCCGTGATTGTATTATATGGTTCGGGCTCCCCGTGTAACTACGACTGAATCGACGAGTAGAAAAAGCTACACGGCGCGAGCCGTCCCCGGGAGGGCGATTTCCACGCTCACCCCTCGCCGAGGTGGGGCACCGACATGTTGTTGTTGTTGTACGTGAAAAAGCGGGGGGGGGCAAGCGAGCCGTCCCCGGGAGGGCGATTTCCACGCTAACCCCTCGCCGAGGTGGGGCACCGACGCCCATTCTTTCGCCGGCACGTTGTAGTGCTGCTGTGCGGATGGGACGTGGCGGCACCGCGAAGCCGTCGGAGGCCGAGTGGAGCTTAGGAGTCGACGCCTTGTGAAGAGGGTGTTATAACCAAGATATTTTCAAAGATCCAAAAAAACGTCACGACCACCTTAGCGTGTTACTGTATATAATAAGGATGAGGATTTCGTGTCCCGACCTCAGACCACAGACCACAGACAGACCACAGACAGACACATGTACAAGACACCAGACTCAGATATCAGGTTATCCTCGAGCCTGGTATGGGTCAATTTCGTGAGTTCGAGCCCTGCCGAGTGCATACACTCGTATAAATTCGTAGGTACTTTTTCTTGTGCACAAATTGACTTGCGGAAAGTGCGAGGGCGTGAGTTAGCAACACTCGATGAATAATCGACGAGCAGTGGGATTGATGAACCCTATGCGCCGCGATAAAAACTTGAACGCAAGAACCGGGGGGGGGAAGGGACGACACCTGTGACCACGGATTGTCCAGAAGTTTGAAAGTAGAAGTGTGTGAAAAAGAAAAAGAAAAAAAAACAGACCCATAGACATCCCACCAGACCACCAGACAAATTGCCGGTCGCCCCGGAGGCGTATCAGCCCAAGAGACTGAAGTCTGGGTTTGGCCATCATCGTCTTGAAAGTTATGGGCCTTCCAATGGCCGTCACAAGATAGCGTAAGACCGCCCTGACATCTTCGCCATGTTGCGTTCTCTCCCCAGTGTCATTGATGATGCACTTGATACCCTCTATGAGCCCAATGCCGTCTTGAGCCAGTTCCTAGGGTCTGCCAGTATGTATGACATTTTTTTTTCTCTTTTTCTTTCGCTGCTTCCTCTCCTCAGCTCCTTGTCTTGTCTTTTCTTGCTTTTCTTGTCTTTTCCTTTCTTTCCTTTCCTTTTTCGTTTTTTTTTTCGTTTTCTTCTCTTTTCTTTCCTTTCCTTTCCATTAATTTCCTTTCTTTGTTTCTTTTTCCCAATTGACTTGCGTCTGTTGTGCGTATGCGTAGTGATAGATACCACGTGTAATATATACGTGGTAGTCTTTCTTGAGTGGCAAGCGGTCATAGTCGGTTTTTCCAGGCGCGAGTAATGAGACGTATGCACCGGTATGGACCTGACACATCGTAGACTGACTCCCGATTTCACTTTTTATATGTTTCTGGTGGAGGCATGAATTGCGTCAGCTGTGATATATATGCGTGTACCACCTTGAGTTGTTTGTGTTTTTCCCTGGGGTATTCCTCAGGTCCAGAGTGACTGGAGCCTGTCCTGTGACCACGGACTTGATTATGCGAGTTAATGTGAGAACAACAACAATCAGGTCATCAGGTTATCCTCGGGCCTGGTATAGGTCAATTTCGTGAGTTTGAGCCCCGCCGAGTGCATACTCGTATACATTCGTAGGGACTTTTTCTTGTGCACAAATTGACTTGCGGAAAGCGCGAGAGCGTGAGTTAGCAACCAACACTCGATGAATAGTCGACGAGCAGTGGAATTGCTGAACCCTCGATGCGCGATAAAACCTTGAAGGCAAGAAACGGGGGGAAGAAGGGACGACACCTGTGACCACGGCTTGTCCAGAAGCTGGAAAGTAGAAGTGTGTGAAGAAAAAAAAAAAAAAAACGAGACAGATAGACATCCCACCAGACCACCAGACAATATGACCGCGTGGTCTGCCAGTTGTGCGAGTCTTATTCCATCGTATATCATTCTCCTATCCCCTTTCCCATTCCTCTGTTGATGTATACCAGGTATTGTTGTTGTTCTCACATTAACTCACATAATCAAGTCCGTGGTCACAGGACAGGCTCCAGTCACTCTGGACCTGAGGAATACCCCAGGGAAAAACATACACAACCCAAGGTGGCACACGCATATATCACAGCTGACGCAATTCATGCCTCCACCAGAAACATAGTATATATAAAAGTGAAATCGGGAGTCAGTCTACGATGTGCCAGGTCCAGGCCTGTGCATACGTCTCACTACTCACGCCTGGAGAAACCAAATATTCCGATTGCACGAAGACTACCACGTATATATTACACGTAGTATCTATCACTACGCATACGCACGACAGGCGTAAGTCAATTGGAGAAAAAGAAACAAGAAAAGAAAGAAGATAAAGGAAAGGAAAGAAAAGAGAAGAAAAACGAAACAAAACGAAAAAGGCAGGCAAAGAGAAGAAAAAGACAAGAAAAGCAAGAAAAGAAAGACAAGAAAGCAATGTATGATACTCGTGCATTAGATATCGGGAAGGTCATACGTGCAACACCAGTCAGAGGGATGTATGACTCGGGGGGGGAGAAGGGACGACACCTGTGACCACGGCTTGTCCAGGAGCTGGAAAGTGAAAGTGTAAGAAGGAAAAAAAAAAAAAAAAATGACTCCACGAAGGGGGGCTCTGGTCAACTAACTGCGTGTGTGTGCCTTGTTCCTAACTATAGACTGTGCACATACATCACGCACATATATACATATGATACAATCCAGAGGATCATTCGAGTAGGATTACAAACTTCAAACAGATACAAGCAGATATGCACACCCGAACAGAAGGAGGCAGAGCTGGGAGGAAGGGGGGGGGACCCACACCCATCCCCGTGTCGTGGAGGTGGAACCCAGCTGAGGCTTGGGATTCGAATATCACGCTATTAATACTACCGCCCCCCCCTCATCAGAAAGAACCCGAGGATAAACTCAGCCTGAGATTCCGCGGAAACAAGGAATTCGGGAGCATATAAAGTTGCCATAGTGGAGGACACTATTTCTTAAATGAGAAATATAAAACTAGGTCAATATCACGGCTTCTTATTAGAGGGGCGGATACTGTGGAGGGTACAAACGAGGGGGGTGTAATATCAATAGGGAAAAGGTCGATGCAAGGGTAACACACAGACAGGCGGAGGTACAGCAGTAGGCCGATATTATTGGCAATATTCAAAATTATTTGAGGTCTAGGAACAAAGAACTCCTAAACATTTAGAAGCAATCGCGGTCTCACCTAACAAACGCAGTCTAGGGTGGGTGAATCTACCGTACGTACGTGTGGTAGCATGCTGCGAGCGGGCGTGTTTACAACAACAATTCTTGCAGTGTAGTTCCGGCACTAACTGTATTGTCCTCTAACACGGAAGGGCAGGGTTGCTGCACCCAGCAGCACCGGGTTGTCAATATGCATGCGTGGGACTGATAATTGGTGTCATAAACGTCATTGTTTTCGTACATTGCTCGACTCTTTCTAGACCACATGCAGGCATCGACAGGGAGAGCCATAGGTGAGGTCAGCATTTAGTTTGCCTTCCGGCAATGTGCAGTGCGTACAAGTAGCAATTCGTTCTACACGCAAAAAAAAAAAAACTGAAACAATCAACCAAACACGGATCCTTCTCACTCAATCCATTCTCTTCGTCACCTGCGTGAAATCTCTGCCTTAAACACGCACAACCCCCCATAGTGCACAGTTATTGCACCTACCATCATCGCCGCTCCTTGGGTTGCTCATTGTTTGGCACACTGTACGGTAGAAGGTGCTGCATGCAGCAACTTTTTGTGAGGCTCCTTCGCCATTTGAGGAGTGCTGTAGTATACCTTACACACAAACTGACTTATTTGAGGAGTGCTGTAGTATATCTTACACACAAACTGACTTATTTGTGGAGTAAACTGAAAGTTCAGCCCATGATGGCCTAGGGACACAAAAAAACAATGTTATTACCAAAACATGAGTGAGCTTCTTTCCGACGAGTTTGGGTAGAAAGGAGGGTTAACGCCTTCACAACTGGAAACCCTTTTGGGGGACAAATTTACTTGAAGTTAGTATAGGGAGGGATTTTGGGGCTCTAAAGGGGTTAAGGAACCCCGTCATATTCAGAAAATGTTTTAGCCGGGAAGTGCTACGTACTTTTTTTTTTTTTAGCTCACCCCTTTTGTTGTCTTCGCATTTTTTCTTTCTCCTTCTCCCTCTCTGGGCGTGCCTTAGGTCCGGGGTCATGATAAACAGGCGCTTCTCCGCCCTCCCCGCTACGGTGCGCGTGCATTCATTCTTTCATCGCGAGAATATTCCGGCTACTTCTGCCCTCGTCGACTCGCATCGAATTGTGCTATTATGGCAGAGCGTCTTCTCTTGGATCTACATGTACGCAGGGGTAGGTTACTAGTAGTTAGTGGTACAATTGGCTTGTTTTACATAGTTGTAGGTAATAGCCCAAACATAAACATATATATAT
The DNA here is from genome assembly GCA_012845835.1 of Undaria pinnatifida. NCBI lineage: Eukaryota > Phaeophyceae > Laminariales > Alariaceae > Undaria > Undaria pinnatifida. The sequence continues at coordinate 6,136,374 of JABAKD010000009.1, read as the reverse complement.
GGCTGACGGGGAAGCACTCCTACGTACACTACACTACATTCCCAATCCCGTATGTTTGTACTCCGGAGTAAAATATATTACTACGTCCCCGTGGGTGTATTCTTCTTCCTTGCTTACTAAAAAACTGGTTATGAGCGTGATCGATCTTCTAAGTTTATGCTGCACGCTACATACAGCAGTGCCACGTTGTTGTTGTCGGATGGCAAAAAAAAAACGTGGTTGTAAGATTTGTCGTGCATGCATGCGTACTATGTAAGAGCCCGCGTGCATGCATGCATGCTTTCATGCATGCGTCTTACGTCCATACGGGCAGTGGCTAGTGCTACAAGCCTTTCGGGTAGTATTACTGCAGGCACCATGATAAGTATCGTACACAAATTACACTGTCGTTGATCTGATCGGAAATACGCGCCCGCCCGTTGTGTGAGAGGTGGCTGCGGTGGGCGTTTTTTTTTTGTCTCGTCTAGAGCCCCACGAAGAGGTGTGCATGTAGAACATGTACAGATGTATTCGCTTGATACATGTCGCAGACAAATGGCACATGTTAGATTACGCAGTCAGATGTCACGATCTGATCGGAAATACGCGCCCGCCCGTTGTATGGGAGGTAGCTATGGTGGTCGTCGTCTTGTCCCGTGCAGACCCCCCGGAGAAGTAGATATATAACGTGTGCACATGCACCCGTATGTAGTATGTGGTTCGCATCACGAATTTTGGAAAATGGGACAAGAAAAGTACTTGTGCATTGCGATGAATAATATATACACTGCTGTTGTATTGGTCGGCAGGCACACGAAATAGCAATGTGTGTATGCGTGCTTCAATATTCGTGGTGCACGCACCCGTAGTAGGTTGTGTGCATGTGTTGTGTGGTGTGGTCGCCGACGTATAAACAAGTTATTGCTTTGGTTTTCCCCCCCGTGAAGGCATTATGCCGAACACGATCCCATCGAGGAGTTTCCTGGATTCGCTTCCCGATTGTACCGTGTTACCTTTGAGACCACTGCGGACCGTTTCGGGCGATAAAAAGCGAACGTGGCGTGTATCGGAAGGGAAGGGGGGGGGGGGGGATCCTGCCTTGAGATGCCCCGAATCTGAGAGTCCTGCCTTGAGATCACCGGGATCTGAGCTAAAAGGCGAAGAAACAAGAACGAGGATTAGAACCAATAAAGGCCAAAGAGGGAGAAAAAAAAAAACATTCAGTCGGTGGCGGCTAATGTCATCGTGTTCCTTTACAAAACAAATCGAAGTCAGCCCAGCGTTTTTTTGGGTCGTCCTGAAACCCTCTGATCCTTCACACGTGGCGGTGGGTCTTTGGCTGGCTCACTCTTGACACGCGTCGTGGTAGGTGTTTGGCTCTGATCCATTTTTTTGCTCTACAAGTGAGAAGTGCCAAGCTATTTGGCTATATATATCGTAATCGCGCTGAGTTCCAATCGTCGTGATCGGGCTACACAAGATGGAAGTAACAGCAGTATTATAACCAGAGGTTGTACAGGTACCTGTTGTTGTACTAACGGAGGGGAGGGGGTCTATTGTTGTACTAGCGGAGGGGATGGGGGGGGGGGGGGGGGGGGGGCGGGCTTTGAGACCCCAGACCTAAGTTGCGATTACAGACGGGCGAGGGAGTAAAACAAAAGGCTATAGGGATCATGAACAACAAATAAAGCAAAACACTAAACACCGCTGATAGCAGGAAGACACTACGTATATACCCGGTAGTGCAATCGATGCTATTTATAATACTACTCTTACAGCACGCATTGCATAGACATAAAACGTTCCGGTCTTGTTATTTTTTCTTTCTCGTCCCATCTTCTGTCGTCGCTCTTCTTTGTCCTTTTCCCTCGCTAGCCATCACTCAGACCCCGACCCGCAAAGCAGGCTCTTCTCCCCCCTCCCCTCCACGGTACGTAGAGTACTGTGATTGCTGCTACGTACAATTTGCCTGTTATCGTATTGCATCGATACTACATGTTCCACAGAGAAGTAGACTGCTTGCGTCGATAATGTTGTTGCATCGACAGTTATTGCATTCACTAATTGTTCTGGTCTAAAGTATATCTCACCGTTTTCGCCAGATAAGAACCTAGCAGGCCGCGTGAGATCACCGTGGCGAAGGAGGGAAGAAAGAGAGGGGCTTCCCTGAGGAGTATAGCCACATGATGTTCGAGCGACGAAAACATTGGCATGCTAGTCACACTCAGGCAAACAGACAGACGGGAATGCACTACAGATAAACAGATAGCCAGTTGATAGACAAGACAAACAGACAGACAGACAGACAGACAGAAACACATTCCGGTAGTAAGTAGGGTTGAGATGGTTCGTTGTACTCGCCGGCATCTCCGCGCGCGGAGTAAAAACAACTATTAAGATGGTACAACAGCGGCAGAACCACGATTGTGGTGCTGTTGGAGTTGGTGGTGATGGGGGGGTTGGTGGTGTTATTGGTGATGGTGGTGATGGCGATGGTGGCGGTGGTGGTGTTAGGGGTGGTGATGATGGTATTGGTGAGGGGTGGTGGGGGTGACGGATGGTAACAGAGATGGTACAACAGCGGTAGGACCACAATGGTGGTGTTGGTGTTGGTTTTTGGTGGTGGTGATGGTGGTGATGGTGGGGGTGGCGGATGGTGGCGGTGGTTGTCGGCGGGGATGTTGGTGATGGAGCTTAAGGAAATGATTGTCTACGACGCCGATCCGCAAAAACCGCCGCCCGTTGCCTGATCGAATGGTTTCCCTTTAATTACTCAAACCATACCCGGGGTATTTACCACGGGTATTATCCTGCAAAGAACTTCTGTAGGTTCTGTAGAACATTCATACCAGTACCCGGAACTTTTGGAAATTCTGCACGACATTCATACCCGTACCCGGAACTTCTGGAAGTTCTGTACGCCAGTGCCACAAATACCCGGGGTTAGGATATATCATTTTTATAACTTATGTGAGTTCTGTACGCCCATGCCACAATACCCGGAAACTTCTGTAAGTTCTGTAAGATCCCCATACCCTAACCCGGAGCTTCTGAGACTTCTGTAAGACTGAGACACAATACTCGGGGTACGGGTATACCTTTGTTACAACACCCGGGGAGCCCACGTGCATTAATTCAAGTTTAATAACCCAAAGACGAATGTATTATGCATTTTATTATTATGTCATATCTTGTTAGTGACACCAACCGAACACCGAAAGCACAGCTGTACGTAGAAGTACTGTATGTAGTACGTATCGTATATTGTAAAAATAAAAATACACTCCTCCAGCTGTGAGATCGAATATTTTGTCGAAACTCATCTTTGCGCGCTGTTTGTGATACTCCGATCGCGCGTATTACGTGTTGTGTGTCCTCATTGAGGATATAGGTCGGCGACCCTCCTTGCAACTACAGTGTAGCTTGTACGAGGGTCAACAGGGTGATGTTAGTCAGTCTGTGCGCGGAAACTATAAAACCCGTTTTTGAGGGGGACAAAATGTGGCAGCTGTGGAAGGAAATGCATCAGTGAATCCTGTGAGTCGAATAACCGGTAAGGGGAGGGCGGAGTTTTTACGGACGTGGGGGCCTGGGCTTGATCGAGAGGGAGCGGGAGGGGGGGGGGGGGGGCAGGACGGGCGGGGCAGCTCAATCTGTGCGTGGAAACTATAAATAAATCCTTTAAGGGGATAAATCTGACGGTTTTGGAACGAATGCACCAGTTTATCATGTATATCCTGTAAGTCGTACAACCAGTGAGGAGAGGGCGGAGCGTTCGAGGGTTCGGCGCGGGGGGGGGGGGGGGGTGAATTGCAGCAGCGGCATGGATGGCTCTTGAAAAATAATGAGGTGATATCAAGTGCGTGGAAGTGCGTATATTATGATAAGAGTGATAATAGTAGCACCTACTATTCATGTAGGTCATGTTCATGTTTCTTTCGTTTCCAACCCGTGGCCACGTATTACATTAACGGAGGACACCTATTCTGAATCGAAAATATTCATTTTTGTTAATCGAATTGAATTCGATTCGATTTGGTGGAAACATACGAATTTGGCTCCCATGGGAAAACCACGTTTTTTTTCTCCGATCGGAATAATACATCGATCTGCCGTGACGGCGATGCAGCTACCATCGACGTCTTGAACTATCCTCTGTGTTTTCGGTAGTTTCGCTTCTCTGTCGCGACACTCGGGTTTTATCGAGCTGGTGGAAATATATGGGCTTGAGACCGCCATTAATTAATTTGAAGCGCCACAGCCGGGGTACGCTATGGTATGATCTGTTACAGCGTAGCATAGCAGTGAGCGCGGCTGTTGCCCCGGTCGCCACTCATTGAGGTTCACCATTATCGCCTCTCTCGATGGTGGTTTTGTCGATAATTTATTGTTCCCTTAATAAATCTACGACAGATTGCCTCGGGGGCATTGGCCCAGTGAGAACATGTCATGCAAGTTGGATTGAATATTCCACTTCAATTTGAACTCCCCCCCGAGGGGGTGTGCATTTACCCGGGTATTGCCCGTACCCGGAACTTCTGTAAGTTGTGTAGGACATTCATACCCGTACCCGGAACTTCTGTAAGTTATGTACGCCCGTGCCACAATACCCCGAACTTCTGGAAGCTCTGTAACACTTCCATACCCGTACCCGAAACTTCTGGAAGTTCTGTAAGACTCCCATACCCTTACCCGGAATCCACAAACCCTCCAGAACTTAACCTTCGGAATTTGCAAACAAACACGTTTGTCCACCACCGCATCACCTGATCCAACCGCACTCAGCGAATACGAAGCACGTATTACATGTGTGTGTGGTCTTTTACACTACGACTTGGCCCAAGACCAAATGTTTGATAGTCCACACTAGCCCCCTCAATACTTTTTCATCCCACCGAGAATTTCTCCCAGGTGGTCGGGGTTGCGGCTACGATATAGGTATTAAGGTATATACCACTTTTTGCCGAAAAAATAATATGAATGACGGGGCTCTCTTCAAGCCACAATCCTTGGAAGGTCATTCTTGTTTTGCGATTTTTGGTATGAATATTATTTACATCTAAGGCATGGGTTTGGCGACCAGGTTGCACCTTTCAGGTTACTCTATAAGCAAGATGTTGGATGGGGGTATACAGCTCCCCAAGCGAGAAGCCCCAGGAACAAAACATAGTGCACTTTTACACCGTAGCACGTGTCTTAACGCATTTACAACTGGAAACCCGTTTCTGGGGGCATATTACTTCGAATCAGTATAAAGAGGGTTTCTGGGGCTGTAAAGGAGTTAAAAGCGAAGCGCGTTTTCTAATTTCTGACAGCGCCAAAAATAGAGACTCATTTCCTGTAGGACCCCTTTCCTGCATCTCGCATGCCTGTTTTTCGCGTGAACTCTGTAAATCATGATCGAAGAGTCCTCATAACATGGCGATACTTTTAGGAGTTGAAAATGGGGTAAACGGCCCGAGCTGACTATAGTCTAGTAATTGGTAGCAATAAGGTGCAAACTCTAAAAAGCAATTTTTTGCTAGCAATTTTTGCTGGGTTGGGTTGGGTTGTTCGGGGCTGCGTTTGGGTTGAGTTTTTCCACCAACGCACACACTTTACGGTAGTTACAATATCCACTACACACGCGAGTATCTCGCAAGAGCTACAAAGTGCACCGTCTCACACGTTTAGGTGTGTTTGTTTTCATCCTCCGGCGGATTGGTCAAAATAAAGCTCAAGCTCACCACACTTCCACATATGTTCATACATGTCGTGTGTCAGTTCAAATCATTAGTATTCGAAACCCAGCGTTTCCTGGCGTATCCTTCAGTTCCCGTGGTAACGACAGCGCGAGCGATGTCCCTACCGGTGGTCACCGCTAATACTCCAGCAGAGCAAGCTGCCGTTGTATACGGATGCGTGAGCTTGTCGACCCAACTTGATCCCTGGGAATCAGGCGTGGTGGAGACGGCCACTCGGAAAGTCATCTCTCAGGGTACTGTGAGACTTGCGCAAGCTCACCCACTAACAAAACCGCGGCCACGAGAAAACAACCTTCCGCCGGACTTGGTCCAGTTACGGTCCACCCTACCCATTCAGGCGCTTGTCCTTGGTGTTTTCGAAGATGGACCAAGGTCTCTTGTGTAGCCCTCACATCACGGGAAAACTCGCACATACAAAGTGGGATCGGGCAAGATAGCGCGACGGCGCCACGGCATGCAGGTACTGTGGGGCGCCCCAATAGTGCCAGATGAATAGTGCCACTGCCCTCTATAGTGCCGGTGAAATCGCTTGGCACGACTGGAACCCTCTAAAGTACCCCTATGCCTAATAGTGCGGGGCGCCCTGGATTGTGCAGGTATGTTTTGGGACTGACCCATACCGGCACTTCGGATTAGGAACTCTTCACTGAATTATGGCTGGTACTGTACTCCATGATGGCGCCCGTTCATACACCGTAATGACGCATGCTACCATATAGCGGTGGCGTTTTGGCCAAATATTTCGGACTGACGGGGTCTCTCAACCGAGAAACTATGCAGTATATATAATTTATTTCAACGCTCGACAGCGTGCAGCATGAGGTTCCTCGTCGATCATCACTCATTAATCTTCCCGGAAAAAAGAAGGAAACCAAGGGAAACCCGCTTGTCGTTGGAGTCTCGTTTTGGTGTTTCACACGGTATAATCGTGGGGGCACGAGACAGCCAACGCGAGAAAAGCGTGGTCAATACCAGACGTGCTTCGCTGATATACCTCCCCCACAACGGTTGATCGACGCTGGTGTGCTTTTCACACTGAACCGTTCTTTCTAGATAGCCGTCGACGTCCAGCACAGTAAGTGTCCGTGCCGATTCTTATTTGACGTCCACGGTCGTCAACTACGAGACAGGCGTAAATAGCAAGTAAATACAGCGAGGACAACTTACCACGCGATGCCAAACGCACTGGACACCGAAAAAGCGGAACATGCAAATCACGACTGTATGCACCCATGGGTATCAATTTGCGGTAAAACGCGAGCAATGGCATCACCGTGCACACGACCCAGGCAAACGAGCAGTGTTCAGCCCCTCAAAAATAGTAAACAGCGAAAACGAACGGATTTCCAGCACTACCGGACAAAAAACACCCCATAAGCCAGGTCCCCAAGGAGGCGCTATACAGATATGCATGCGCAGCAACGGGTTGACGGAAACCCTTCGAGCCTTCTGCCACCAAATCCAGCCTCCTACTACATAATACTATGCCGCTCCCACAACCGTCACTACCACCACCTCTACTACGGCCACTACTACTACTACTACTACTACTGCTGCTGCTGCTGCTCCGTGCCAACATTATTGTATACTTCGAAGTATTATAATATTATGCTATTAATACTACAACTATTATTACTGCTCTACTGCTATCTCGTTATGTTTGGTCCTCACTTTTACTCTCAAGCTCAACTCGTGGGAGGTTTTTACCCTCAGCGACATTCAAGACAAACCGTGGTCACAGATGTCTTCCCTTCTCCCCTACCTGGCACATAATATAAATACATCAATACTACCATTCATGTTGATAATCCCAGGGCTTCTCACGGATCGCGACACTTCTCGCGGGTCGGATCGGATCAGGGTTAACGGACCCGACCCGTGAGATTGGAAAACCGCCTGGTCCGGCCCGACAAAAACCCGTGATAATTCGGATACCTCCTGACCCACTCCGACACGACCCGCGAGATTTGGACCATCTCCTGACCCGGATCGGGGCATGACCTGTGAAGAGCCCTGCGTAATACTGTTGATTGCTGTGTTCATTCAAAGTTGGTAGCAGCGGCGCAGGAAGGTGCTAAGAGAGGCCTTGTCAGGAGATCTTGAAGGTTGCCCTACATCGCTACATGATGCTCGCTCTGCGCTTGCTCCGCTTAGACCGCTTTTGCCGTGATTCCTCCGCCACAGCCGAAGCTTGATCAGTCACCCTGCGGGCGTGTCAGAGTGCGCTTTTATTAGTATTGTTAGTTGCATGATGTGTGTATACCTCGGTAGTAGGTTGTTAGCTTGATTGTGAGTATTATTATTCGTGTTTATGGTTATTTGTTTTGCTTTTTGGTGCTAGCTCTGCGCTTGTTCCGCTTTTACGTCGCTTTTGCCGTGATCCCTCCGCCATAGCCGAAGATTCATCAACATTCCTGCAGGGGCGTTAAGATGATTAATACAATGCTATGGTTATCTCATCGTCGACGACAATATGAAAGTCGACTCCTCCGGTGATGTCGGCCTTGTGTTGGTCTTGGACGGGGTTGGCCGAGGCCGAGACTCGCTTGTTCTTTCGCCCATGTGGCAAGGAGGTGCCTTCACTAACTTATCTCGCGTTAAGCGAGGGGAGATCTTATTGAGTGAGATGAGGGAGCTTGGGTCGTTCTCATAAAGGACCCTGGGCTCCCGGTTGCATTCGGGTTTGATATTGCCGAACGTCAACCATTGTGAAGAGCCATTATTGATGGCAGGTCTCATAAACTGGGCGTTTGTTAACGCGTCTTCATGGTTGGCATTTATGATCGGAGATTGGCGGTATCTACGTACCCTGTCATCCACATATGGTATCGTTAATTGGGTGGTCGCCTGTATGGACATCTGTTCGTTTTTTATATGACTACTCTTGTGGCTATTTGTATGAGTTATTGTATGGTTATAGGTGTGATTATATAGTTATTGGTATGGCTATCCGTACGGTTTCTTGTACGGCTATTTACATCGCTAATTGGATGGTTGCCTTCATGGTTATCAGCACGTTCTTTGTACGATATGGTTATTTTTGAGGCAATTGGTATGTTTTTTGGTGTGGTTATATGTGTGTGAATTGGTATGCTTACTATTATGGATATCTGTATGGTTGTTTGCATGGCTAGGGTTAGCGGTCGAGATCAGCACGTGAAGACATATTTGTTCCGAAATACATTTTAACACAGAATTCTCAGTTACAAAACACCGAAGACAACAGCAACAACAGCAACAACAGCAACAACAACAACAACAAAAACAACAACAACAACAACAACACTTCACCTCTTGCCGTCCGTCAATGACAAAACCGCGAGCGATTTGCTCCCGGCCAGCAATAGTTTTCTTTCGGCCTTCTCGGGGGTCAGCACCCTCATTCGGTTGTGGTTGTGGCGCTCCCTATTTTGAAGAAAAAAAGGATGAAAACGCTTCAGCTTTGAGATCGCGGATTTCGTCGAAACTCCTCTGCTCTGTACAAGTTGTGTGTAATAGTTCCACTTCGATCACGCTACTTTATGTGAAAGACGCAGAAAATCAGCTGCCGGCGTAAAGTCAACTAACTGAGGGCTTACTTTTGGTTGGATCGTTTTAGTTTCGCAACGTCAAAGCTGAAGGTAAAGAAACTTAATTTTACTACCGTAAGCATAGTTCACGTCCAATTTCAAGCAAATTTGCCCCGAAACGTCCGTATTAGCGCAGTCGTTGTAAAGGTTTCTAGACGTGGGCATCGGATAGAGGAAAAAACGATTAAACCGCGGATTTTGGAAACCCGGCAGGCGTTCGTCAGAATATCATAAATACGTTGCATTCGTTACAATTTTTCACCGGGAGTATACTGTCCATTTGGGACACCCGTCTATTAATAGACTAAAACGAACCTTGAGCAGTGAACAACGTGGGTATAAACGCGACAGTGTAAAAGTTGGGCTCACCAGGCAAGAAAGGGTTTCCAATGTTGTGGAGGCTTAAAACCTGCCAAGCAAAAACAGTTTGAAACCATGTAGCACTGCACCCACGTTTTAGGGAACAGCACACTTGAAGTTAGTGTTAGATTATATTTTTCAGCTGAAAAAGGGTTAACCGTTCTTTCGTTTCTGGGGAAAACGCCTCCCAGCCGGTTTTCGGTGTTTCTGGTTTTCGTGTTCGATTCCAAGCTATGTATCGTCCGCCTCGAACATGACAAATAATAATGAAAGTCTTGAATAAGTATTGGTATTATATTAATTAATTTAATTCTACCACCACCCTATATGTATATATCGTATTACAGTAACATATTTCCGTTTTCCTTTCGGGTACCCTTGGGGGCTACTGAGGCAATGACGATGTCGGTATGGACACCGCCATTGAACATGCAGTAAGTAGGGAACAGACCAGACAGCGGTGCTCTTAGCCCCCTATTACTAGTAGTTGCATTCGGAACCCAGCTTGGGTGCCGCCCCGACGCCGGCTGGGTGGCGTCATCTCCTTTGTTGCTGCATTTTCGCTTGCTTCATGATTAGGCTTCGTTTTTATATTCGGTACGGGGTCGACGATGACGGCATTCGCACCACTGTCGCAAGAAATAGTGCGCAGGCGATAGATCATGCGGCAATGCTCCTATTCCTACAGCAGGATCATTCGAAACTCAATGTGGTTGCTGCCCCCGACGTTGGTTGGAATGCGTCATCTGCTGTGTTGCTAGTTGTAATTGCTGGCTGTTGTGCTTTGTTTTTCATTGTTTTCGTGCCGCCCGGTTTCCCTCTTTCCATTTTTTTTGCTTCTCTTGTTCGGGTTTTGTTTCCTTTTCCTTTTATACTGCAAACTGTCTGGTGTGCTTGCTTGCACATTGTAGTTTTCTTCCCGCGTGCTCATTGCGCTTCGCATTGCTTGGCCAAATCTCCTTGCCGTATTCGATTTGTGTATCTCTGTCTCGTAGGTTGTGACCACAGAGCTCGTCTCTATGAGGCATCAGCACGGACACTGGTTGTGCTGGATGTAGGTGGGTGGAAATATCAGTTCTATGTGAAGAACGCACACACATCAATGACTCACCCCAGGAAATACTCTGAGGTTGGTAATTTTAACCGCCCGTCTTTCTCCGGAACATGAAAAAATAACCATTATCTTGAACTACTCTGAAGGAATTAAATATCACCAACTCCCCCTATAATATATTCACATCAATGACACCCACCCCAGGAAATACTCTGACGTTAATAATGTTCACCGCCCGTCTCTGTCCCTCTCTCTCGAAAATATTAAATAATCAAAGTATCTGAAGCCTTTAAATTTCACCACTCCCCATAGATATAATATTCACATGAATGACACTCGACGCAGGAATTACTCTGACGTAATTAAATTTCGCGAAGCATTTAGATTTCACCACTCCCCACATGTATAATATTCACATGAATGACACTCGACGCAGGAATTAATCTGACGTAATTAAATTTCGCGAAGCATTTAGATTTCACCACTTCCCATACATATAATATTCACATGAACGACACTCGACGCAGGAATTACTCTGACGTAATCAAAATTTCGCCACCCCCCTCGCTTTTTATTTTCACATGAATTGCACTGACCTCAGGAAACACTCTGAAATCACTAATTTTCACCACCCTCTCTCTCGAACATCGAAAAAAAAACACAAAATGATGTCTTTAAGTACTCTGAAGCAATATAATGCACCCACCCACCCCTAAAGTATATCAACCTCATGAACAACACTCACCCCAGGAAATACTCTAAAGTTATTATAATTTCAACGCCCTCCCGTATGTAATATTGACATGAATGACACTCACCCATGGAATTCCTCTGCCGCGTCGCTTGGCTTCGCGGGGCCAACGGTAGCGCCTGTCTTCGACACCTCAGTCACAGTCGGAAACGAAAACCTAGACCGCACATCCGAAACGTTCTGGGCGTGCAGCGGTAGACCGGGCAGGGTAACAGGGCGGTGGTTTGAATCAAAGATGTGTGTTGACGGTCTAGTTTTGTCCCGCCAAGGCCTCTGTAGCCGTAACGTGCTGTGTTTAGTATGGAGCGGTCCTTGACGGTTTCCGTCAAAAGTCAAAATTGCCGTCAACCGACAGTTTTGATTTAGACAAGGCAGAAAAAATGGGAACGCCATTTCGATAGAACACCCTGTGGGGACTTCAGAGGCTCTATGAAGGGTAGAACAGAGACGCGTCCATGCAAGAGAACAGTGGTAAATAAAGGAATAACACAATAACAACGTAAACCCCTTTTTGGACTTCACAGTAGTCGCTCTGAAGATGAAGAGGAAATGCGAAAACACAAGAGGACGATCGTAAAGGCAGAAAGGTGCTAGTGTCACCGTGAAACCCTGTTGGGACTTTAGGGGCGTTCTGAAGGAACAGAGATGTGACGATACAAGAGGGCGGTGATGACGGCAAAAAACAGCGAACGTTACTATAAACCATTATGGAGACTTCAGAGGCATTCGGGAGGTATGGAGGAGACGCGACATGCAAGAGGGCGGTGGTAGTAAAGACAGTACAGATGTTAACGCCACTTTAAAGCCGTTTTGGGACTTCAGGGGTGTCTAAAAAAATAGAGAAGACGCGATGATACAAGACGGCTGTGGTAACGCAAAAAAAGCATGCTATGTAGTGTCGCCGCAAAACCCTTTTAGAGCTTCAGAGGCATTTTGGAGGTATAGAGGAGACGCGACGATACAGCAGGGTGGTGAAGGGAGATATATTTGCGACAAACAGTAGTGCCACTGCAAAGCTGTGTTGGACTTCAGAGGAGCTCCGAATGTATAGAGAAGACGTTACAATACAAGAGGGTGGCGGTGAAGACAGAACCATTGTAAACGTTACTATAAATGCTTTTAGGACTTCAGGGGCGCCTGAGAGTATAGAGGAGACGAGACGGTACATGATGATGGGGTATTTGCGCCCGACCCACCTCGCGCAACCGCTGGTACGCCTCAGCAGTCATCCACCGCCGCTTGTGGTTCTCAGACAGCGGTACAAGCAACACCAGCAGTTTTTGAACGACGTTCTCAACTCGCTGGCCGTGCCGCCAACGCGACTCGGTCTGCAGCCAGGTCTTGAGTTTGTCGACGTCGGACAGCAGAGTAAGGGACAGGTCGATGTCGGCGGAGCCCTTTAGCCTGCGTAGAGGATGCGTTCGGTGGGAGCGGACGCAGGGTAGGGTAAGCGAGGGTAAAGTAGGGTGGAGTTGGGTTGGGTAGGGCAAGGTAGGGCATGGCAGGGTAAGGCAGGGTAAGGCAGGTTATGGCAGGGTAAGGTAGGGTTCAACAAAGTATAACAGGGTAGGGTAGGGTAGCCTGTAGGGTAGGGTGGAGCAGGGCAGGGTAGGGCGAAACAAGATCAGGCAATGTAGGATATGGTGGGGTAGAGTGGAATAGGGCGGGGGCGCGGGACACGTTTACAATTTCAACGTCTTCACCGATGATGGAAAGTGCGAATCACTCCCGCCATAAACAAACGCAAGCATAAAGCGACACGAAGTGTTGTATCCCCTCAGTAATATCGTAGACCGATCCCTGTACGGCTGTTCACCCCATGCCATCCTCTCCTTACGCCGTCATCGTCCGAACCTCTTCCTCTTTCGTTTGCCGCCCATATCCACACCACCAGGTAAAGATTCGTGCAAGCCACCAGACCAAGGTTTCATGCAATCGTAATAGGAAACTCACCCCGCCAAAGCCGACGCGAGCTTCTCCACATCATGCCACCCTCCCGCCTGGGCGACTGCAGCCTCCACCACGTCCGACTCCAGCAAAGAACGCAAGAACGTCCTCGCACGAAATGCTGGTCGGGACCATGCGAGGGGACACACAAAAACGCGCAGTCAATAAGGACAATGAGGAAAGCACCCTATTAGCCTCACGCGCGGGACTCGAGCAGGGTGCCGCGAAAAAAAAGGAGTAAGGTGTCGAAAAAAAACGATCGATCGTTGTCGAGAGTTGCGGGGATGAAGGTCGCATCATCGGAGACCCAAGGTCCAAACACACACGAGGACAGGAAAGTGAGGGTCTCACAATAGTGCCGGTTGAATAGTGTCACTTCTCTCTATATAGTGCTGGTTAAATAGTGCCATTTCTCTATAGTATCGGTTGAATAGTGCCACTGCTCTCTATAGTGCCGGCGAAATAGCTTGGCACCACTGGAGCTCTCTAGAGTAACCATATTACGAATTCATTATAGTGCCGATGCCTTGAACATATTAGGCTGACACATACTGGTACCATTAGGAGTCCCCCTCTGTACCCGGTTGTACGCATTTGTCTAGGAGCCGCCGTTGCCACACCGCTGAATTTATATCTAGGACACAGTACAGGACACCCACTGTAATAAGAGATAGAAATACTGACTCAAAGCTGTATTTTTTATCCAGGATAGGGCGCGTTTGACACTACTTCAGTATAACGGCTCGCGAATGTCGTATTTTTCCCCGTAAAATATCAGCTAGCCTTTCTTATCGCCCTGTGTTTTTTACTCTAGTAGGTGCCCTACACAGTTGTGACCCCTATATAGTGCCCGTTTGCCGCTATAGTGCCGGAAGTACCGGCACAATAGCGGCAACCGGCATAACTCCGATTACTGCCAATCTTGCGGAAATCCACCTGCGCAAAGTGATTTCACAGGCACTATAGAGGGCAACCGGCACTACTCAATCAGCACTACAGAGAGACCGCTACTGTCTTGTAAATTGTGTAATTCGGCACGTATCTCACCGCCCATTACGTCAGCGACCGCGATCACGTGCTGCCCCGCCAGCTCTACCGCCTCTTCCTCCGCAAGTTTGCCGTCTCCGGTCCCCGTCAAGAACTCCTCCGCAGCATCGATCGCACCCATACCTCTTCGGTCGGAGTATCCGTGCAGCTATTCGGCGCAATGAGGATTGGGGGCAGGGGGCGGAAAAGAAGAGGGAGAGAAAGGCAGGCGGGATTTCTTGGATCAGAGTCACCTTCACAATAATTGGACAACACGCTAGTGTTAATGTTCCTAAGAATAACGATATGCCTGATAAATAGTATCGTATGGGCTTAGAAGAGGGGGGAGGGATTGATGTCATCGAATTCTCCGCCACAATTGCATCATATTCCCTTCTAACACACCCGGGTATCCCAGAGCGCATACCGCACTAAGAATACCCTTGCATAGCTTCGCAAAAAAACTTACCCAGCGCAATGCTCTTGAGAAAGCGGCGTTCGGTGCGGCATCCTCAGTGTGGTCGTACGGGTGTGCCTCGGAAGGACCCCGTTTCGCAGTCTGTGGCGTCAGTTTCACCACCTCGTGGACCTATAGAGATAAAGAGGCATCCGTCGTCAAGCGAGGATGCGCGGCTTTAGCATCAGCAGGACAATGGTTAGTACGAAGTATTTAATAATAGAGGTCCATGCGGACTCGACCCTTTCAGAACAGCAAAAAAACACTCCATACTAAAGAATTTTCTCGCAATAAAATCGAAGGCGCAAACCGAAGTGGGGAGGGGCGGGGGGGGGAGCCTGCTTATTGGCCCCGGATCTGAGTTACGTCTAGGGAGGGAGAAGGAGAAAGAAAAGCGCGAGGATAATAGAAGGGATGAGCAAGAAAAAAAAAGTGTGCTCAAAAACGTGGGTGCAGTTCAAAAAGGGGCTGACGGTGGCAGGGAGACTAAAAGAGAAATTACACAATACTAACTCGACAAACGTTCGATACGTTAATCCAACACTACAGCGGTCGTGACGATCACCTTGCTGAAGCGCGTTGGGGGGGGGGGGGGATCCTGGTTCTCCTCCCCCGAAACCTTCTGCACGTTTCGCTCGGAAACACATCGAAAGTTTGACGTTTCTCGACACTTTTAGATATCTCGAAACTTTCGACACGATATCCAACATTAATCTTGGTCATCGTTTGCCACTTTGCTGAAATTCGTCAAGTGGGGGGCTGCAGGCTCTCCTCCCCGTGGAGACTTCCTTAGGCTCTCCTTCCCGTGGAAACCTCCTTCTGTCGGACGTTAGATTTGTACTGCACAGACCAGGCGCAACCTACCATATCGACCAAAGACGTCGGTTGACGGCACTCTTGATTTTTGACGGACAACCGTCAAGGACCGCTTAATACTAAAACCAGTGTACTACGTCAAACGAGGCCTTGACGGGGCAACACTAGACCATCAACCGACATGTTTGACATCGACAGATGTAGGATCTAGATGACCTGGATCGTGATCTGTCAGGTGTGTAAAAAAACGCTCGATGCATTATCCCAGGGTAGTCGTGATAACGATGATCACCTTGCTGTAGTGCGTTGGGGGGGGGATGCCGGCTCTCCTCCCCGGAAATCGCCTTCTGTCGGACACGGCAGCGTCCATAGCGGAAAGAGGCTCCGGCGGAGGGTTGAACAAAGTCCTCAGCCTGAACCTGAGAAGGGACGACAGCATGCCACCCAGCCTTTCCCTCACCAAGCTCTTGACGGGAACCTGAAACATTTTTTTTTTCGTTAAATATTATATACGGCGGTGGGTGAATATATATCATGACATAAAACGGGGGGGGGTATAGGTGGGGAAGGGGAGGGGTAGGGCGAGGAGTACTCTTGCTCCTGACCCTGAACTTGATTTGGGGGGCGGGGAGAGTCGATAGTCGTGTTCACGGCGTGCCTGGCGGGAGTAAAGAGGGGGCGTGGGGGGGTGATCGTGTTTATTAGAAAACCCGATCGGGGTAAAGAAAGGCGGGGAAGAGGTGGGGGAAGGGAAGGCGTGAGAGGCGGAGAGAGGGTAGAGGTGGGGAAGGGGAGGGGTAGGGCTAGGGGATACTTTTGCTCCTGACCCTGAACTTGAGTTGGGGGGCGGGGATAGTCGATAATCGTGTTCACAACGTGCCTGACGGGAGTTAAGAGGGGGCGTGGGGGGGTGGTCGTGTTTATTAGAAAAACCGATCGGGGTAAAGGAAGGCGGGGGGGAGGTGGGGGGCGTGAGAGGCGGAGAGAGGGGTGCCGTGTTTGACTTCCCATTCTGATAGAGTAAAGACTTGACCTCCACTATGGGGCGTCGTGCGTACCAAGTTTCGCTAGTATTGAGGGGGCGAGCAGGGAAGAGCGCGGCGACTCAAGCCTATAAAGCAGTGCATCGACGGTGATCGCGCCGTCTTTCTGAAACCGCCACCGCTGCAACCGCATCCTCCGTGTCGAAAAACCCGGGCATACCGCCACGCCCACCCACCCACCCATCCACCGGCGCACCCTCTCACTTGCCCACCCGCCCACCCGCCCACCCACCTAACTGATCGCCGCCACAATAGCATCATTCGCACCTGACATCCTTCTAGAGGCACCAGTTCAGCCAGCAAGAACCGGGCTGCCTTCGACAAGTCCTTCGTCGTCTCCACCGCCTCCGACTCGTGAACTCCCCACTTTTCCTGCCGTGCTCCCCCACCCCCATCGTCATTGCCAGCCGCAAGGCACCCTTTCCGTATACCGAGCGCGGCGGAGCCCGCACCGGTTGAAGCAGATAGGGTGCGCAGCTCGCACAAAAAGGCCTTCCATGGCGTGATCCCGTTTGGTTCTATCCCGCTTTCGCCGTCGTTGAAACCCTGCAGGGCTTCCTGGAAACGCTGTTGGGCTTCTGTCACGCTTTGCAGGCACTTTGCGACCTCCGTAGCTGTGGGGAATTGAACACCACGAGGCGGTACGGTGTGGCGTGGTGTAGGGAGGGGAAGGAATAATTGGGGTGGTATGGTATGGCAAGATATGGCATTGTGTGGTATGATATGATATGGTATGGCATAGCAACGGCATTGAACCGAACGGAGCTGTGCAGCACAATGTGGAGGGGTGCAGTGTGGTATTATATGGTATGGTATAGCAAGGTATTGTACTTGACGAACGACGACTATATCAATTTTAGGAACGATCTCGACCAATTCCCACCCTTACCTGAAAGATCCGAACCGTTCACAGTATCCCAGGGCATGTCGACGGTGGAAAAGTCGAATGAGCAGAAATGCACCCTCTTTCTCTTCGCTATCGAGCCTTTTCTTCGCTTATCTGTGGTGTCGTGAAACAGAAACGGGGCAGCGATAGCGGAGGCAGTTTATGTGGGGGCTACGGGCGGCGATTGTATTTTGAAAGCCTAGGACCGGCGTATTGAACCAAGCGGGCGACGTACATGGGCCGTGCTTTCCGTCGCACCTTCCCCCCCTCCTCTCCCCCCATCGACCCCAATCCAGCATGCTTTCCATATTTATACACGCCAACGCCTAGAGCATCCCATAAATACAAGCTAGCGCTACGTACCCAGCAAGAATTCCTGCCAACGCAGCCGCCGAGAACCGACCGTGACTTTTGGCACGACCAATGGTCTGCGTCTTACGCAGAACAAAACCATCAACTACTCCCTCCCCACCCCCGTGCTCCTCCAACATGATAGAGTCTACAGTCGATGAGCATCATTTTCTAATACCATTTCTCACTGGAGGAGATTTATACTTTTATTAGTATACCTCACCCACAAACTGATTTTGGCCAGAGTGAAAATGCAACCCGATGAACAATCTCATGTCCTCGGCATACAAAAAAACATGCGGAAAAACAAGATTAGATCATCCCCGACGATTTTGGGTTAACAAACCCCATAGTTCAGATTTTTTTTCAGCCAAAAAGCGCTACCTCTATCGTAGCGCGCGTCACCTGTCCCCGCTGCCTTTTTCTCGTGCCGAACAGCGCATGTTTCCGCGGCCACCAGTTCCGCCAACACCGACCGAAGTAGCCGCCACACTCCGTCCGCTTTTGTCGGGGTCGGCGTTGCCTCCAGTTTGTGCATGGACTACATTCATTTTTCCGTGGTGAAGGGAGGAAAAGCGATCACATCAACGGGGCGCAATAGGGCTAGGGTTAGGGTTGGGGATTTCATGGGAGGCTTTCTGCGACTCCAGAGTTGGTGGAGCCTGTCCTGTGACCACGGACTAGATTATGGCGATGACAAGCCAATGTGAGAGCAACAACAGCAGCAACAACAACAACAACAACAACAACAACAACAACAATACGAAGGTAGCTTCGGGTGGTTGCAGGAGACGCGCCGCAAGCGCAGGCACCAGGAAGAGAGGCGGACAAATGAGTCCGCCCCCCAGAGCACCCTGTTCTTTAACGCCTCGGCAATTCTATGAGGAGACACGCAGCGAATTTTTTGTCCAACGCCCTCGAGTTATCCTTCAAGCGGCACGGCGGGGGCAGTAGCAGCCATGTGGCGGGAAAGAGGTAGCGTGATTTGTGCCTGGCGCCGTCTATCCCAACGAAAAAATCAAAAAGCGAACATGTCAAGCCCTGTGTTATGTGACCACCGCCGGCGCGGAAATCATTCCGTACCCCCCCCCTTCCTCCGGCGCGGACCGAAAGAAGAAAAAACAAGACAAAAGAATGATAGAACTCACGTCATTGATCACGGCAGCGATGAGCCCTGTCCGTTCTCGCTCCTCAACACAGCTAGCCTTCGACTCGTCGACCGAAGCAGAAGCACTTGACCGCGCAAGCTCCATCACCATATCGCTGGTCTCATCAACCATAGCCACGCGCGTGGACAGGCATCTCATCGACCGTCGCCTGGCCTTTCTCTTGGGAGCGGAAGCATCCTGCTGGCTTATACAGCTACGATCGGCTTGAGTCGCCCCTTCGACAACCGACGACGCGAGTGTGGGTGGCCGGAAGGGCTCGCCGGCATGAACCAGAGATGATCCTGATGGAACGCCACCTGGCGATGAAACCTCGTCTGCTGACGCGTCCCTGCCTGATGACGAAGCCCTGCCTGCTGATGAAGCCCTGTCTGCCGGTGAAGCCCTGACGATTGGCGAAGTCCCACCTTGGGATGCGGGCGGGCACCTCATCGACCGTCGCCTGGCCTTTCTCTTTGGTGCGGAAGCATCCTGCTGGTATATACAGCTACGATCAGCTTGTGACGCCCCTTCGACAACCGACGATGCGATTGTGGGTGGCCGGAAGGGCTCGCCGGCATCAACCGGAAATGCTCCTGATGGAACGCCACCTGGCGATGAAACCTCATTTGCTGACGAAGCCCTGCCTGCTGATGAAGTCCTGTCTGCTGGTGAAGCCCTGACGATTGGCGAAGCCCCACCTTCGAATGCGGGCGGGCACCTCATCGACCGTCGCCTGGCCTTTCTCTTTGGTGCGGAAGCATCCTGCTGGTATATACAGCTACGATCGGCTTGTGACGCCCCTTCGACAACCGACGATCCGATTGTGGGTGGCCGGAAGGGCTCGCCGGCATCAACCAGAGATGCTCCTGATGGAACGCCACCTGGCGATGAAACCTCATTTGCTAATGAAGCCCTGCCTGCTGATGAAGTCCTGTCTGCTGGTGAAGCCCTGACGATTGGCGAAGCCCCACCTTCGGATGCGGGCGGGCACCTCATCGATCTTCGCCTGGCCTTTCTCTTTGGTGCGGAAGCATCCTGCTGGTATATACAGCTACGATCAGCTTGTGACGACCCTTCGACAACCGACGATGCGAGTGTGGGTGGCCGGGAGGGCTCGGGGGCATCAACCGGAGATGCTCCTGATGGAACGCCACCTGGCGATGGAACCTCATTTGCTAATGAAGCCCTGCCTGCTGACGAAGTTCTGCCTGCTGGTGAAGCCCTGACGACAAACGAAGCCCCACCTTCGGATGCGGGCGGGCACCTCATCGATCTTCGCCTGGCCTTTCTCTTTTGGGCGGGAGTAGGAGTATCCCGCTGGTCGGTGCGGCTACGGTCGGTCTGCGTCGCCCCTTCAATTCCCGGTGACGCTAATGCGGGTGGCCCGAAAGTCATGCCCCTACCAACCAAAGGTTCTTCATAAAAAGCACCACCTGATGCCGAAACCCTCTCTGCTGATGAAACTCTGTCTACTGATGAGGCCCTGCCTGCTGGAGAAGCGCCGACTGCGGACATAGGCGGGCACCTCAACGATCGTCGCCTCGCCTTTTTATTTATAGTAAGAGTAGGAATATCCCACTGGACGGCACTGCTACGGTCGGCTTGCTTCACCCCTTCAGCATCCGACGACGTGAGCGCGGATGGCTGGGGGGGCTCGTCGGCATCAATCGGAGCTCTTCCTGATGAAATGTCACCGATTGATGAAACCCCATGTGCTGATGAAGCCCTGGCCGCTAACGAATCGCCGCCTACAGATGCGGGCAAGCACCTCATCGATCGCCGCCTCAACCTCCTCTTTTGAACAGGAGCATCCCGCTGGGGGGTACAGCTCCGATCGGTTTGCGTCACCCCTTCAGCGCCCCGCGACGCCAGCGCGGGTGGCCGGGAGAGCTCGACTTCATCAACCGGAGCTCTTCCTGATGGAACGCCACCTGGTGATGATACCCCGGCTGCTGATGATTTCCTGCCCGCGGATGGTGCTCTATCTACTGACGAAGCCCTGCCGACTGGTGAAGCCCTGGCCTCTGACGAACTCCTGCTTGCGGGTGCAGGCGAGCACCGCATCGATCGCCGCCTCGACCGCCTCATTAGAGCAGGAGTATCCCGCTGGGGGATACAGCTCCGGTCGGTGTGCGCCGCCCCTTCAGCACCCGGCGACGCAAGCACGGGTGGCCGGGAGAGCTCGTCGGCACCGTCCAGAGCTCTTCCTGGTGGAACGCCACCTGGTGATGATACCTCATCTGATGACGAAGTCCTGCCCGCGGATGGAGCCCTGTCTACTGACGAAGCCCTGCCGACTGGTGAAGCCCTGGCCTCTGACGAAGCCCTGTTTGCGGATGCAGGCGAGCACCGCATCGATCCCCGCCTCGACCGCCTCGTTAGAGCAGGAGTATCCCGCGGGGGGATACAGCTCCGGTCGGTGTGCGCCGTCCCTTCAGCACCCGGCGACGTAAGCACGGGTGGCCGGGAGAGCTTGTCTGCACCATCCAGAGCTCTTCCTGGTGGAAGGCCACCTGGTGATGAAACCTCATCTGTTGATGAAGTTCTGCCCGCGGATGGAGCCCTGTCTACTGACGAAGCCCTGCCCACTGGTGACCCCCTGGCCTCTGACGAAGCCCTGCTTGCGGGTGCAGGCGAGCACCGCATCGATCCCCGCCTCGACCGCCTCGTTAGAGCAGGAGTATCCCGCTGGCGGGTATAGTGCCGGTCGGTGTGCGCCGTCCCTTCAGTACCCGGCGATGCGAGCGCGGGTGGCCGGGAGAGCTCGCCGGCGCCATCCGGAATTCCTCCTGGTAAAAAGCCACTTTGTGATGAAACTCTAACTGGTGATAAAGCCCCACCTGGTGATAAAGGTCTGTCTGGTGATGAAACCCTGCCTGGTAAAGAAGTCCTGCCTGCTGATAAAGAGCTGTTTGCTGACGAAGCCCTGCCGTCAAATGAAGCCATACCCTCTCCAATAGAGCATGTCGACGAGCGACGCGCGTGAAGCTCCCTGCAAACAGATCTCTCCTCCTGCTCAGCAGGAGAGCTACCATCACCGTCACCACCACTCGCACCGTTTCCATTCGCCGCCACCACCGCGTCAAGGTTACCCGTTGCCGCTACCGCGTCGAGGTTGAGGTCGACGCCAAGCATCGCGGGATCGACAGTCCCTCGAAGCTCCGCAGCCCTAAGCGACAGCCTTCGCGCGCTTACCGGAGAAACTCTTATCTGCTGTGTCAAACAACGCCTCGGCTGTTCCTCGAGGGACAGGACAGTCGTAACCCCCTGGCGATTACTGCAGAAGTTTGCGTTGTTGCAAACGCTTTCACTAAGTCCGTTGTTGCTCTCGGTTGTGGCTTTGCCCGTAGCTTCGCTGGTGGCTTCGCCAGTAGCTACGACGTTAGGCCGAGTGAGGAACGCCTCTGCACAAACGCTGCCGGCGATAGCGGCGATCGTTAACCCTACCTGCGTTGTCTCCCTAGCAACACCCACGGAGGAGGCCCTTCTCGAGCGACGTATGGGGTATTTTTCTTCAAAGGAAGGAAGGTTCTCCCTGCCGTCACCGGCGAAGGTCTCACCGTTCGGCGACCTGTTTCTCACAACAGCAGCAGTGGTGGGCGGAGGGGCATCGGATCGACGCAGGGCGGCCACCCCGTGAAGATCGCCAGTTTTGAAAGGGGTAAACACCGTTGTTGCCGACGCCACCCCTCCCGCGCTCATGGATGAACGCCTCGACGAGCGCCGCAAGTTTAGAGGCTGCTTTCCCAGGGGCGTGTTCTTCGTAGATTGCGGTTTTTCCACACCAGTATTACTTACGGGTATGTTAGTAATATTGGCGAGGCAGTCTGATATGTCCAAGCGATCGCTCTCCTTCTCCGCGTCGGCGCTGCTAGCCCTCCGGAGGGGCTTAAACCGCCCGTTACTGGCGTCGGAGGTGTGTTCCGAACTTGCTGGAACTGCTGCTGTGCTGGATATATCCATTGTTGATCTACGCCGCGCCGAGCGACGCTTGGACTTCCTCTCTTCCGCACCACCGTCTTTTCCGCAGAGAATTTCGTGGCCCGGACAAAAACAGCTTGCACTGCTGTGCGTAGGAAGACCAACGTTGGGCGTTGTTGCAGGGTGGTCAGTCGGTGGAGGCGTTCTGATATTTGCCCCCGCGTCCGCCCCCGACGAAGACAGCTGCCTGGCAGCCCGTGCGCCCGACTGCGACGCAAGCGTCAGTCCCCGTACAGGGCTGCTGTTGCTGCTTTTGCTTCTGCTGCTGCTCCTCACCGCCACGTCTGCTTCGGGCAAACACAACTGCCTGGCAGGCTGCACATCCTTGTTGCACGCCAGCATCAGTCCCTCCTGGGCAGCACTGCTGCTTCTGCTGCTGTTCTCACCCACACGGCCTTCCCTCTCCGCCTCGGTCCTGCTCTCGGCCACGACTCCCGTGATGCTCCCACCGGCACCTTCGAAAGCTGCAGGCTCGGCATCAGCGATGGCGACCGACGTCCGATCGGTGTCCTTCCGAGTGGCGTCGCTGAAAGCGACCGCAGGCTTGAGGGGAAGGAGGAGAAGCAGCGCCGGCGCCGGCGCCGCGATTTCAAAGTCCGAGATGCGATTTAATTGGCGTATCATGTGCTGTCTGGCCCAGCGACTGGAGGCGGTGCTGCTGATGCCGGCGCCACGATTTCGGCCGGAGACCATCTTGTCCTTCGTAATGGGACGCCGACACGGAGACGTTATGGCGTTAACGTCGTGGCTCCAGCACTAGCGTGTTGTATTGCGGCAGCGCTACAAGCCGGTGTTGTCAGTGCTGCAGCAGTTCTGTGCTGGGTCTCCTCTTGCCGAGCGTGCTGGCTGGCTTTGTACCTGATGTAGACGTTGCAGCAAGAAGAGCAGCCAGAACCAGAAGACCGTTGCGTTTTCTGGCTTCGTTTTCTGTGCAGTAAAGACAGCGGAGACAAGTATGCACGCCAATCAATGGGGTAGGCAGGGTGAGGTTCCTCGTGCGAGTACAAGCACGGGTCACAGGTAGATGGCAGAGCGATCCCGCCAAACGGACAAGAAGAAGGGAAGAAAGCCAACCGTCGACGAGGGAGTTCCACAAATTCCTTTTTGCGTTATGAAAGAGGGAGATTATCTGCCCCCAAGATCGCTTGTGGGTGCCTGCCCAGTTTGCCTGGTGCTGCTGTGTTGCACATGGCGGACAAGGCTGGCAATCCCGAGCGTGGATCACACCATGCAACATTCTCCACTCACAGTGGGGAATCTGTCGCCGCAATGGACGCTACGGATGAAGAGCGCCGAGTGATTGCTCTGGCAAACGAACTGAGGATTTCGTCAGCGATCAGCCCGCGCGAGCTCTTGTCCCTGCAGTGTAACTCGCCGCTTGAAAGCGACGACGACATAAGCCCAGCAGAAGACGAGGAGGAGGCGGAAGGGGGGGAGAGGGCAGTCAGCAGGGAAGGAGAAGATGTTGGAGGCGGCGGGAGCTCCGATTCCTCGGCCATGTGAGTCTGGTTGCGCTGTGAATCCCAGACAATTTTCTACTGCTGTTGTTAGTGATGGCGGGAAGATCTCTTGATGCATGAGACGTGTCTCTACCGGTACTGTATGTACACGCTGTACATGCTGCTCGTAAAGCCTAACGGTTTGTGACGCCATCTGGTGCCTCGGTGCGTTGTGTACAGCGTACAGCAGCTATACATAGCTGGCGCTATGGCAACGGTGTTTTGTCCGTGTCTAGACCCAAGCCGGGCAGCTCCGCGCCTCCCGCCCTGCGCTGACTGATAGTAGACGCGCTGTGTGACATGACCATCAATCCCAGATCCCCAATCGTCTCCTGCTGGCATGGCCGGTGCTGCTTTTCTGCTGTTGTTGCGTTTTTTAGTTGAACATGAGGATGATGCCGTCTGTTCCTGCAGTAGTAGGCCGTTGCATTCGATGTTGTTGCTGCTGTAGCGTAGGTATACATATCGTTTAATATCTGACGATGTTGTACGATAGCTTTGCGAAGGCTCTACTTGTACAAGAAACTGATGTATTTGCTTTTGTGCGAGTAGTCGTCTACGGGGCTGACAAGTCGAGACAACGAACAAAAAACATGTCGGAGACAAAGTAAACAAAGCTCAGCTGCACAACACACGTAACGGCCGACCGACACACACGGGTTACCACCTCTGTTGCCCCTCGACCCCACTATGCAGAACCGGCGACAGGATCTTAACTTCCCTCTTCCCCCCGTCCGTCCCTTCTCCCCCCCCCCCCCCCCCCCGCCCCTCCCCCCCTACGTGTATTCCTGGCACATATTTTTCTTCTTTAAACACGAACAACCTCAAGAAATAGCGCAACGGCAGAGTCATCCTCGTCCGCGTCTGCGTCTAACCCCCCCGAGGTAGCACTAGCGTCAGTGCCCGCGCCCGTGCGGCGGCGCCGGCGGCGGCCACGAGGCATCGACAACGACAACGACGGCGACGGCGACACCCGAGACAAGCGGCAAACTATCTCAAGCGCATCCAGCAGCAGCAACTGTGGCGGTGGCGGTATCGGTACCGCAACGAGGGGGTACAGCCTAAGCGGCGGACACGGCTTGGGCGGTGTCTTGGACACTTTGTCGTCCCCGTCTGGCGACGATGACACCGATTCCTGGGCGCGAAGTCGTAGCGACGGTGGCGGTGGGAGGGGAGGTGGCGATAGCGGTGGTGGAGGTAGGGGGTTTGGGGTTGAGGGTGGCGGAAGCGCGGGTTACCCTCTCAGGGGAGGGCGTGGCTCGGCGAGGGGAGTAAGCAATAGGAATGCCTCTCTACGTTTTGTGGGTGGCTTAGGCGGCGTTAACGGTAGCGGTGGGGGTAGGGACAGAGGGATGTTTTCGGAAGACACGGGGTCATCCTCCTCGGCCACTTTATCCTTGCAGCTGCCCTTTTCGGAGGACGAAGCCGCACTCATGAGTGTTCTCGGTCAGAAATTTCACCTCGCCGCCCACCGTGGAGGTGGTGGCGGAGGCGGCATGGGTGCGGGGGGGGGGGTTGTCGGCATGCGCGCCACGGACGCGCTAGGACTCGCAGCGGGACAGACGGTGGGCTTGCTGGAGGGGCTGCCGGGGGAGGCGGTAAAGGCGCGCGTGCTGCAGCTTGAAGAGGAGATGGCGCACCTGGAGAGGTGTCGGGGGGGCCTGGAGGGGGAGCTTCGGTCGGAGAAAACGAGGTAATACCCAGAATATACGAAGGTAATTGATAACTACCAGGCAGTTAATTATCGTTATTGTCATGGTTGCCATCCGAAAGTACTGCGTGAGTATCAAGTCACAAGAGGATGAAGCAGAAAATGACGACCACCACGTACGATATAACGCACTTGTACGACAACTAGAAAATTGATGCACAAACAGCATGCCCCCAAAGCCTATTGTTTTGATCGGGAAGGTAACAGTTAGTTAATCGATTTGCTCGGGGAGCTAATGATTTTTTACGCCGAATCTGGACCAAGTTGTAAATACTACTACCTCGATCTGTCGCGCCGGAAGCAGGCATGAAACACAAGTGCAGGACCTCGAGAAGCGCTGGCTGGAGCAAATTGCGGGCCTGAAAAAAGGGGAGGAACTGCTGGAAACCGAAAGGTGTGTTCGCGTCGCTTGGGGTTGTTGTGATTGTGGTTCGTTTTGTGGTTGTGTTCTTGTGGGTTGTGCCTGTGGTTGTGTCTTGCGGTGGTTTTTTGCTGTTTCGTTTTGTTGTGGGTGTTTTATGCGCTGTGTGTTGCAAGTGTTTAGCGATTATGTCTTGCGGTTGTGTTTTGTGGCTATGTATTTTTGCTTCTTTTCGAGTCTTCCAGTCGCTCGTTCGCAAGGTTAAACATGCTTGTTGTGGTGCTAATACAGCGCCGCCTTCTTTGGTTGCTGCCGACCAGGGATAAGCTGGAGGCGCGGCTTCGGGACAAGAGAGAGATGTACAAAGACCTGGCCATCAGCGACGCCTTGGCTCGCGAACTGAGGAGGGTCCCCGAGGAGGAGCAGACGACGAAGGTGCCTTGCTGCTCTATTCGTCCAGTCTCCTTGTGTCGTTCAGGGTTTACTAGCGAAACAAAAACCATCGAAACTAAAAGCAAACTGTTTCGGCATTCTTCTTATTGCGTGTTTGCTCTCTCTCTGCCGCGCACAATTGCTAGTTACGCGTGCGCTTTTACTACTATAAGAAACGTGATTGCATGACGTTTTCTTCAACGTCACCAACGTGGCTTCCTCGATTGCTCTGTGTGGACAGGAGTACGTGTCGCTCAAGGCGTACGATCTTGTTGCTTCCAGCAAGGGGGAGCTAGAACGCACGCGGAGGTACAGTGTGGTTCTAGGGATTGTGGGTGTTGTTGGTCGGGGGGGTGTCTTTGTGGTTATTGTTGTTCGTTGTCGCTCGTTGTTGCTGACGTTGGTGTTGTCGTCGTTGTTTGCTGTTGTTGTTCCTGGTGTTGCTGTTGTTGCTGTTTGTTGTTGTTGTTGTTGCTGCTGCTGTTGTTGTTGGTGTTGGTGGTGTTGTTGTTGTTGTCGGTGTTATCGTTGTTGTCGCCGTTGTTTGCTGTTGTCGTTGTCGTTAACGTTGCTGTTGGTAGTGGAAGTCGTAGTGGTAGTGGTGGTCGTAGCCGTCGTCGTCGTGGTGATGGTGGTGTTCGTGTTGGTGTTGTATTTCGTTGTGGCCACTGCGGACGCTACCGTTTAACCGCCGTGAACTCAAGACACGCTGCACATTTCCCGCCAGTCTCTAGCATTTGACACACATATGATGAGTATTTACCACCAATCTCTAGCATTTGAAACACATGTCGCCAATCGAACCCGTCGCATAAAGCACTTGTTTCGGGAGAAACTATTCTAGTTTAATAGAGTTATACAGGGGTGAAATAAACGTATGACTGTTTTTGTTTTAGGAGACAATATGGAGCGCCAGCGCCATCGCGACGGAACCTTTGCCGTTGACTGCTGTTCGTGCCATGCTTTTGTTTTTTAAGGGAGTTGGAGAAAACACAGGAGCAGCTCTTGGCGACGACAGAAGCGGCAGAGCTGCAGCGCCGAGAGGATGTCCGTGCCAGACGCCTCGCGACAGCACGAGAGGTCGGTGAAACCGTCAAACGGTCGGTCGGTCGATCGATCGGTCGGTCGATCGATCGGTCGGTCGATCGATCGATCGGTCGGTCGGTTCGTCGGTCGGTTAAGCTCTTTCGAACTCCATCCGCGTTTTTTTGGGACAATGTAGTTGGAGTTAGTGTGGATTTTTTGCAGTATTAGCCACGACCTAGATCATCTAGACCCTACATCTGCCGTTGTGGTATGTTGTGCGGGATTTGTGTAGTGCATAGCTAACCCACGGAACAGATCATGCAGATCATGCAAGTCATATAAGTCCACACTCAGCAGCAGTATCTAGGCCATGAAAAACATGTAGACCACGGATATATCTGCCCTGAAAGACACGGGTGAGGAATAAATATCTGATCTGCCGAATGTGTGCAGCAGTACAAGATGGCTACCTGCAGTCAGTAGCCCGCCGGTCGGTGAATGGTGCCATTCCTCCGTCCCTTCGCTTCCGTTGTACCCGCTGCTGCTAGCGCTGCCGTTGCTGCTACTGCTGCTGCTGCTGTTGCTACGACCCGAGTATAGGAGTTGACCCAGCTTCGACGAAATGGTTGGAACACTATCGACTCTAAAGCTTGAAGCTAACTCTAACCCGTCCACCTGGGAAAGTTTCTCTCGAAAATAATTTGCGATGAGGATTTTATGTGCGCTGTCACCCATTTGTTTAGCAACTCTGGCCCAAGTCATAAACACTTCTGACTGCTGCTGCTTCTGTTGCTGCTACTACGACTGCTGCTGCGGTTGTTGTGGGTGTGCCGGGTCCACCTCGTAAATCGAAAGCACTTCTTTGCAGCAACATCCCCGTCGAAAACCAACACCAGTACAAAGTAGCCGTACATCTATAACAACGTTTCGTATCTGCTACTATATTGTATGTGCCGCGCATTTTCAGGAAGGTTTGAAGGTAGATTTGGAGGCGTTGAAGGATCGGGCAGAGGATATGAGCGGGAGGGCGAGGGAGGCGCAGCGATTGGCCGACGAGAACAGGGACAAGGCCCGCAGGTGCTCTCCTTGCCGCGTCGACGGGGTATGATACCACTTCCGCTCACTGTCCCGTTTAGAACTCCGCACATAATTTTTGGGACGATGTGCTTGGAATCAGTGTGGAATCACTGTTGCAGCAGAAAAAAGTAGGGTTAGCCCTTCCACGACTGTAAACACTATCCCATGCGCTGCCCCACGCGGCGCCGGTAAGTAGGTTAGCATGCCAGTGCTCCCGCGCAAGACCCTAATCATATTTAATTGTTTAAAAAGTATCCAAGGACATACGGTTCTAATTCTGGTTGGCGCTGGCTTTCCACTTTTGTTTGCTTGCGCGGTCAGGTTTGACGAGGTTGAGGCTCTGCTGAACGCGACGCGGCTCGAGCTTGACGCGGCGCGAACTTTGTCGAAGAGTCAAGCAGAAGCGCTTGTGGACGTCGCGGCGTCAGAGAAGGCGGCCGCGAGGGATTCCCAGGTAAGGAGGGAGGGAGGGAGGGAGGGAGGGAGGGAGGGAGGGAGGGAGGGAGGGAGGGAGGGGAGGGAGGGAGGGAGGGAGGGAGGGAGGGAGGGAGGGAGGGAGGGAGGGAGGGAGGGAGGGAGGGAGGGAGGGAGGGAGGGAGGGAGGGAGGAGGGAGGGAGGGAGGGAGGGAGGGAGGGAGGGAGGGAGGGAGGGAGGGAGGGAGGGAGGGAGGGAGGGAGGGAGGGAGGGAGGGAGGGAGGGAGGGAGGGAGGGAGGGAGGGAGGGAGGGAGGGAGGGAGGGAGGGAGGGAGGGAGGGAGGGAGGGAGGAGGGAGGGAGGGAGGGAGGGAGGGAGGGAGGGAGGGAGGGAGGGAGGGAGGGAGGGAGGGAGGGAGGGAGGGAGGGAGGGAGGGAGGGAGGGAGGGAGGGAGGGAGGGAGGGAGGGAGGGAGGGAGGGAGGGAGGGAGGGACGGACGGACGGACGGACGGACGGACGGACGGACGGACGGACGGACGGACGGACGGACGGACGGACGGACGGACGGACGGACGAAGGGAGGGAGGGACGGGGAGAGGGACGGAGGGGCGGAGGGAGGGGGAGAGGGACGGAGGGATGGGGGAACGGAGGGAGGGACGGAGGGAGGGAGAGACGGAGGGAGGGGCGGAGGGACGAAGGGAGGGAGGGACGGGGAGAGGGACGGAGGGGCGGAGGGAGGGGGAGAGGGACGGAGGGATGGGGGAACGGAGGGAGGGACGGAGGGAGGGAGAGACGGAGGGAGGGGCGGAGGGACGAAGGGAGGGAGGGACGGGGAGAGGGACGGAGGGGCGGAGGGAGGGGGAGAGGGACGGAGGGATGGGGGAACGGAGGGAGGGACGGAGGGAGGGAGAGACGGAGGGAGGGGCGGAGGGAGACAAAGAGCGGGGGAGGGAGGGAGGAAGGGACGGAGGGAGGGAGAGGGGCAGGAGAGGACGGTGGGAGGGAGGATGGTGGCAGACTCGCTCGCTGAACGGTGGCGAGGATGTAGACCGAGACGCTGTCCGTTGTTCGAGTTGCTGCTGCTGCTGTTGCTGCTTTTGATGTTCGTGCGCTTACTCATCATCGCAGCCCTTTCCGTGGTATGGGGCGCATGTATGTATTAAAGGGGACTACCAGGGTAAGGTTTTGTAGTATATCCATTGCCCGCTCACCTTCAAGTCTTCCGAATCTAAATATTTTCATGTCTAAACGTCTTTTGAGTTTCCAAGTTTTCGACTCTCGAAGCAGTATTCAATCCAAATCTTACAGCCTTGGTATCTTGAATATTTGGCATCTTCATTTCTTGCAGTCCTGATACCTAGATTTATTTATCTCTTGAAGTCTTGATATCTTAAAGGCTTGGTATATTGGAGTCTTGACACGTTGCAGTCTTGATATCTTGAAGTCTTGACATGTTGGAGTCTTGACACGTTGGAGTGTTGACATCTTAGAGTCTTGACATATTGAAATCTTGATCTCTTGACATGTTGCAGTCTTGATATCATAAAGGCTTGCATCTTGAAGTTTTGGCATCTTTCAAGCTGCAGTCTCCTTAATATTTCTTCTTAAGAACGATCTCGTATCCGGTCCCCATCAGGACGCCACTCAACGAAGCGCTATGCTGGAGTTGGACAAGACCTACCTTCATCGAGAGGTGAGCTGTTAATTGTAGGTTACCCGCAGAGCGCCTCGCGGTTCGAGATGCCCTTGTCCACTAGTCTTGTCCCTCCCCCACCCCCCAGTGCTTCTGCCACCTCCTGCTCGGGGTACTTCCGGCGTGACTTTCCGGGAACATTCTGGGTTTTTTGTTCTCAGGGGTATGGGTGAGTACTTCAGCGAATGGTTGGTTGGCTGTGGCTGGGTGCTTGATTAGTTGGTAGAATGGTTGCTCATTTAGTATTGGTCGATTGGTTGGGTGATTAGTGTATGGGAACGTTCAGTTTTTTTTGGGGTATGTGTGAGTACTTGAGCGAAGGGTTGGTTGGCTGTGGCTGGGTGCTTGGTTAGTTGGTAGAGTGGTTGCTTATTTAGTATTGGTCGATTGGTTGGGTGATTAGTGTATATTTGTTTTTTTTATTGACCGCGGCTGATTGATTGGTGACTTGCTTACGCCCCCCCCCCCCCCCCCCCCCCCCGCTCCCCTCGCTCCCCTCTTTCTGACCGCATACTCACCCGCCACATGCAAAACCAGCTGACCGAGGCGCAGGGCAGGGCGGACCGGCTTGGGAGAGAGTGCGAGGCAGGAACGGAACGCCTTCGAGAACTTGAGCGCGCCAAGGAAACGCTTGCGGCGGAACTGCTGTCGGTTCGGGAACGGACCCGGTCGGAGCACGAGGAGCGGTTGGAAGCGGAGGTGGGGAGGTTGCGGGAGCAGAGCGCGAAAGAGCTGGCGGACATTCGAATCAGCGGTCGGGAGGTGTTTGAGAGGGAGAACGGCGCGCTGAGAGAGTCAAGGCAGGATGCTCTGCAGGTGCTAGGATGGGGATGGACATGTCGATGGGGTTATTTTTTTCTCTGTTTTTATGTATGTTTGCTGTATGTGTTTCTTCGTGTGTTTTTGTGTGTTTTTGTATGTTTTTTCGTGTTTTTTCGTGTTTCTGTGTGCGCTTTAGATCGTGTTTTTGTGTTTTTGTAGTCAACCAACGGTCATCTAGCATCTTTGCCTGTTGACTCATCCGCACCCGCCACCACCCACATTTCCACGCCTTGCTCTTTTCGTAGTCGCCAAAACCCTCGCCGATCAACAACCGAAGGGACATTTTTTATTGAAAAATCAGAACGCTCGCTAATCGTAAACAAAATGTTTTGCTATCGGAAATCCAAACGCTCAGAGATCGAAAAATAATACGTTGGTGACCAAAGCAGTAAACGTTCGGTGATGGAAACTGTTTTTAGGAGTGCCTCCGGCTTCGGAGCGAGCTTAGTGAACTGCAGAGGGCTCATGAGGACCTCGTCATGGCTGTCGCGAAGGTAAGCGCAACAACAGCAACAGCAACAACAGCAACAGGAACAGCCACATATATTGGACAGCGGTAGCCTCCCGTTGACGTTGTAGTCCGGGACTCATTGCTAGAGGTAACGGTAGCGGTGTCGGTAACTGTAACAGTGGCGGTAATGGTATCGGTAACTGTAACGGTAGCGATAATGGTGGCGGTAACGGCGGCGGTAATGGTATCGGTAACTGTAACTGTGGCGATAATGGTGGCGGCACGACGGTGGTAATGATATTGGTAACTGTAACGGTGGCGGTAATGGTGGCGGCGACGGTGGCGGCCATGGTATCGGTTACTGTTACGGTTGCGGTAATGGTGGCGGTAATGGCGGTGGTGATGATATCGGTCACTGTAACGGTAATGGTAACAGTGACGGTGGCGGTAACGGCAATGATAATGTAATGGTAACGGCAACGGCGGCGGTAACGGGATTGGTAACCGTAACGGTAACAATATCGTAACGGTAACGATAATGGTGACGTTAACGGTATTGGTGACGGTGACGGTGCTGGTGACGGCAACGGAAACGATATCGGTAACGGCATCGGCAGCGATATCGGTAACGGCATCGGCAACGGTATCGGTAACAGTATCGGTACCGGTAACGGTACGAGTAACGACATCGGTAACGGTAACGGTATCTGCTTTTGTTAGTGCTTTTGTCCACGACGTGTGGAGGAGCGTTGGGCGAGAGGCATTACAAACCAAGCAGGCAAGGCTTGGGAAGGTGCGCGCGTGCTAATCCGTTGTTGCTGCTGCTGTTGTTGTTGTTGTTGTTTTTGTTGTTGTTGCTGCTGTTGCTGTTGCTGTTGCTGTTGCTGTTGCTGTTGTTGTTGCTGTTGCTGTTGTTGTTGCTGCTGTTGTTGTCGTTGCTATGTCGTTTTTGTCATTGTTGTTGTTGTTTCTGTCATCGTCCTTGTCGTTTGTCTTTGTCGCCGCTTTTAATCGGCCGCAACTGCGTTTTGCGTGTCTGTGTCTGCGTGTGCGCGTGCAAACATACGACGACAGTCTGATGCGGCGCACGAAACCGCTACGGGCGAGGTCAGGAGCGAGCTTCGGCTCAAGAGTTTCGAGCTTAGCCAGCTGGGGGTTGCCCACGCCGAGAAGTGCTCCTGCCTTCGACAGGTGCGACATATTGGGATACATGAATATACGGCTATATGGATAGATATCGACATGCTTTGACGCACTGACATAGAGAAAAATGGATACATCGTACAAGGATGTATGGATTCGACGCATATGGATATGGTCTGCAGGTATGTGTAGATGTGTATATACCATACCTTGCCTTTTTGCGGCGGTCGATTTATGTGGGAGTGTTGCTGTGCGGGGCAGGGGCGCTGGAGGAGGGGAAAGGGGGAAGGTGGGGAGGCGGGCGGGGGGGGGGGGGGCAGGGGGGTTAGGCTGGTGGCGAAGGGGGGGGGGTAGGGGTAGGCGACGGAAGTTGTTGTTGCGCGCATCCCCACCTTAATCGCACGCAAACCTACACAGACACAAACCCAAACACACCACCCCTTATACCTACATCGCACACAAACACACAGACACAGACCCAAGCACACCACCAACACGCCGCGTCCTCCCCTGTCAATTGCGCTTTGTTTCTATGCTGGATCTTGTTATAGCGCTTTGTTGCTGCCTCATCGCTGCGTGTTCCTCCTTTGTTTGCTTTGTTGTTACTCTGTGCTGGTCTGTGTCTAACTCTGTCTTGTTTTTTTGTTTCGTCTTCGACATATGATGTTGCCCCATCGGTGCTTTTTGTTTTTCCTCGCTCGTACACAGGCGGAATTGGAGTTGGAGATGCTGCGGGAGCAGGTCACGGTGCATCGAGGGGAGTTCGCTGAGCTGGAGGCGTCCACTTCCCGAAAAATCTCGGAGCTGCAGCTACTGCTCACCGGCGAGAGAGACAAGGTGCGTACTTGTGTGTGTTTTTTTGTGTTGTCGTAAAGGCGGGTTTCTTGTAGCCGGTTTTAGCACGGTCTTGCGTTTGCGTCGGAGACAGCGCCCGCCCGCACGCATGTTAAACGATTTCTTTGGTGGTGCCCGAGGAAACGTGTGAGAACGAAATAACGCTCTGGAAGATTCCGACAACGTCATCCCTCTCCTTCCCTCCCTCCCTTTCCCCCTCTCCCCAAAAGGTGCGAGCTTTCGAAGATCTAGAACTGGAAGTCGACGGGGCCGTTATGCGAACGGGCCGAGAAATCCTATTGGCGGAGGATAACGGGCAAGCCATCCGCCATAACGACCAAAGCCGGGGCGGGGGTGAAGGGGGGGACCCTAAGAGCGCGGGAGTTGCTAGCGGGGTGGATGCCGCTTCCACTGGGGGAGGGGTTTTAGGGTCATCGGTGGGGGTGTCGGCTGGGGGGGGGTCGGCGGCAGCGGCAGCGGTGGTGGCGGGGGTGGAGGTGATTCCGATTGCGCCGCACCGCCGCCTTCGCCAAGCCGTGTTGCTCGCGCACAAGTTGCTGAAGAAAGAGGGAGAGCTTGAGGCCTCGCAAAGGGAGCTTGCCGAACTTCAGCAGAGGTGCAAATTCGAGGGGAGCTGGCTGGGGGGGAGGGGGGGGGGGGGAGGGGGGGGGGGGGGGGTGGTGTTTGGACGCCGCTACAAGTATTGTTGTTGTTGTTGTTTCTGTTGCTACTGCTGCTGCTGCTTCTGCTACCACGGTGGAATGCACGCTATGGGAAGCGAACTAGACTACTCCCTAGATACGGCTGACGTTAGTCAGTCGCAGCTGTAACCGTATCCGTTTTTACTAGCCGCTGGTAGCAAAATAGCAAACGTCTTTTGACCACATTCCTGCTTCTCGCCGTATCATTTGACCTCTCCCTGCTTGTGCCCATCCCCCCTCTTCCACCCCCGCTATCTCCTCCCCCCTCTGTTGGTGTGCTGTCAGGGCAAAGGTATTGGAAACCCGTGCATCAAAAGCGGAGGGTTTATTAGAGAGTGTGGAGCAGCCTACGAAGTATATGGTGGATTCTATCAGGTCTAAGGATGTCGAGATCGACGCTTTGAGGTCGGCACAGCGGAGGCTGCTCGCCAAGACGGAAGGGCTAGAGCGAGAGTGCAGGTGGGAGTTGGTGGTGGTGGCGGTGGCGGTGGCGGTGATGATGGCGATGGTAGCGGAAGTGGTAATAGCAGTTAGTGGTGGTGCTGTCGTACACGAGGCAAGTCTTATGCCGTGTGGAAAGGGCACGCACCACCTGCAGCCAACATAATCAGAAAATACGCAGAGTACGCCCCCCCGCCCCCGCCCACCAACGCCTCCGCCCCCCCCCCCCCACCGCCCCCCCGCCCCCGCCCACCAACGCCTCCGCCCCCGCCCCCACTCCCCATCCCCCCCACGTTGACTACTACCATGGCGATTATTTCAGGGAAGCAGCCGAGGAAAAGGTGAGCCTGGAGGATAGCCTCAAGCTACTGGCAGGTAGCGCAGAGCGGGCGAGGAGGGCGAGGGGCCGCAGCAGGGGTTTCGACGATCCCAGGGAGGCGGAGGCGGATTATGAGGCCGGTGGTGCGCCTGCGATGGTGAGAGCTGCGACGAATAGCTTGTGTGTGCGTGTGTGTGTTTCGTTTTGGTCGTGTCGTTTGTTGCTTTTTTTGTGATAATGTAGGCCTTTGTTCTGTTCGGTGTGTTTTATATGAGTTTTTGTCGTTCTTGTGCAATAAGGTATAGGCGTTTTTTGTCAGGGGTGATGTGGTGTGTGTCCCACCCCCCCCGCTTCTACCCCACCTATGCCCTCTCCCAACCCCCTTCCCACCGCTTACCCCGCACCTTCGCCCACGTACACCCCCTCCCGACCCCACCATCCCCTCCACCTCCGCTTGCCAGGCGCCGTCCTCCTTTGGTCGTGGTATCGGTCAATCGAAGATGCCCTCGGGACCTTTGTCAGACAGGCTCACGGTGTATGGGGGGAGGCGTGTTGGGGAGGGGGGGCCGAGGTGGTACTCGTACCGACAGACAGACGCCTTAAGAGTGCCGTCGCCATGAAAGCTAGAGTATCGGAAACGAAACGAACCTACGGATAGAATGAAACGAATGGACTTTTACGTCGACGGCTGGTGTTCTGTGTCCTATAGAAAAAAAACGAGTCGACCACGAAAAAAATCGAGAAGATGGTACAGCCCGTCGCTAGAACCACGCGCAGCTGGGTATTTGCGACTGTCATCAATTTTGGTGTGCGTTGGTTATTTCGGCAACTCGGAAATCCTAGAGGAAATGGAGAAGCGCAGATTTTCGTTCGGCGGTCGTACATTCGATATTTCGTAGGTCCAGCTTGAGCTTTTTTTTTGGGCGCGGTGCACGTAAGACCCTTCTTCTCGTTCGTAAATGTCATGTTGGGGGGTTCGCTGCTGTGGTGCGGTAGCGGTGGCAAGGGCTGTCGCCGTCGTCGTCGTCTTGAAAGATAACTCCTTTGGAACTGCGCCCTAGATTTTGGTGACGAGAGTACTTGTAAGCTGTACGGCATCATTTTTGCAGCAGCAGTAAAATGTTGTCTTGAGGGTTGAAATGCTGAAGTGAAGGCCGTTGTCGCGGTGAGAGACAAAAACTCGTCGAAAGTTGAGGGCCGTTGTCCTGATAGAAAGATTTTTGGTGCCCGCGGTTCGAAAGTTGGTCAGTTTTTTTGGTAGGGGTTTAGTCGTGTTGTGGGATTTGTATAGGGCTGTTGTCTTAGTGAAATGTGATATGAAGGGGTGTGGTCGCGATCAGGGGTGTGGTCGCGAGAGCAAGAGGGCTGCGCCTACCGAACACCGTCGTCGAGAGAGCATACGGCCATGGTCCTCGTGAGGGAGTCGAGCAAGATGTTTTATGATATATGATATAGTCGCACACGCTTCCCTGCCTCTACCTGCGAGAGGGCGAGAGAGGACGAGGCGCGCGCACTCACGCGACTTCGTGGCACAAGAGACGCGGCTGGTCCTAATGGGGAATTTTGAAACTTGCAAGTTGTTTCAACCAAAATCGACCCTAGTTTTTGATGATGGCAACATGTCGAAGCAAAAGACGAAAACAGAGAGAAAAAAGAGGGGAACGCTCAGTCTTCTGAACAATCCCCACACCGGTGGCTCGACTGAAAGCGCTTTGCTTGATGTCTGCTCGTCTGCTTAACTCACGACTGAGTCGTCCCTCTACAATGCACTCACGACTGAGTCGTCCCTCTACAATGCACTCACGACTGAGTCGTCCCTCTATAATGCACTCTTGAACGACTGATTTGTCCCTCTATAATGCGGTAGGGGTTGAAGTTTTTGGGACAAACGTTTCCCTGACCTTGTTACCGGTTGAGCTCAATCGTGGAACTATCCCTGATAGTTTGATGACTTTACCAGTGTATTATATACCCCGGTATGTTTTTAAGACTCGAGAGCGCATAAAAATATTTGGTCGGGTTGGGCGAACGAATGCCTTCTCGAAGTCATGTTTCGGGTGATGTTGATATCGAGCTGGCTCATGTTTGGAGCTAAGAAACTTCTTAGAATCTGTTTCACCCCTATCGTGTATATACCCTGGTATGTTCCAAGACTAACGCATAACAAATGTTTGGTTGGGTTGGGCGAACGAACGCCTTCGAAGTCATGTTTCGGGTGATGTTGATATTGAGCTAGCTCGAGCTCAGAAAATTCTTAGAATCTGTTTCACCCCTCCTATCGTGGGATGACTGGACTGTAATCCCTTGAGTGGTGGAGATTCTCGGTACTGAGAAAACACTTCTAAATGAATCACGAAATCACACGAGCCAAACCCTCCACCTCATTGGCCAATCCTTCGGTATAACACGCGCTAACTGCCTAGAGTAACGTACGGTAGGGTACGTAGCAAAGCATGCCGGGGGTTCTTTGAAAGACAGTACGGCCTCAATACCGGTGCTCGACACTTCGCTTTGCAAGGTCGGTAGGACCTCATCACCGGTACCCGACACTTCGGTAACTTCGGCATAAGCTCCATGCCGTTACCCGACACCTCGCGGTAAGCTCGGTACGGCCTCAATACCGGTACCCCGACACTTGGGAAAGTTCGGTACGACCTCCACACTGGTACCCAACACCTCGGTAACTTCGGTACGACCTCAATGCCGGGGTACCAGACACGTCGGTAAGTGGGGCAAGACCTCCATGCCGTTACCCCGACACTTTTTTAAGTTCGGCACGCCCACCACAAATACCCTCGGTACATGTATACCCTGCCGAACATACCCTTGGGCTGATAAATCTTTGTACTCTACTAGAAAATGTATCGGATACAAATTCCAACTATC
The DNA here is from genome assembly GCA_012845835.1 of Undaria pinnatifida. NCBI lineage: Eukaryota > Phaeophyceae > Laminariales > Alariaceae > Undaria > Undaria pinnatifida. Next base: position 6,097,451 of record JABAKD010000009.1, on the reverse strand, counting down.
AAAGTGTGTCGCCCAAAATGTTGGCGCAGCTAGCTAACCGGTAAGCTCAAGTTTTGGGAATATTATTTTTTCTAATTTTTTTTCGGCGTTAGTATTAATAGCGCTGAGTACAGACACAACAGAGGCAGGCGGGGGGCGAGTTGCAGATCCTTCCGAGAACACTTGTAGGGCAAACGGGATTAACTACAGTACTAATACTACCAGGCTCTATTAGCAGGCTGGTCCCCAGAATTCGCGGTGAACTACTACACTTATCCCTTTCGCTACAGCTCGCAAGTTACCTCCAACTCCAATTCCAACTGATTGTTTCTCAGAAACGTCGGTTGAACCACCACGGAGACAGCAAAAGAGAGGCACACAACCGAATCGGAGGGCGAATAACAGCAGTCCTGCTATACCCAAGCAGTGGGTTCCCTGCCTCCCCCGTTCCTTATCTAAAAGGAAACATTTCTGCTTCTGCCTGCATCCCGCGACACCCCCTGCACCCCGCTGGCAACAAACGTCTCTTCTCATCCTCTTCATCGGTTTCAATGGCTTCGAAGAGCCGCATCGCACAAAAAAATTTAGCAGCCCGACCTCCTGCCCCCTACCCCGTGGCCTCACGAATCTGAGGCCATGCCAACTTCCCTTTACCGCAGCAGTCACCGCTGCGAACTAGCATACCGCCTACGGCCCTATACCAATTCCCCACCACAGCAGTCACAGCTGCATACTAGAGCATATCACCCATTGCTATAACAACCTCCACCACCACAGCAGCGGTATCGAATTGACCATTGCACACGACCGCACCAACCATTGCATGCTATCAGATCAACCAATGCATACGATAGCATCAACTATTGTACAATACCATTGTGTACTATAGCATCAACCATTTTGCACACTATCATTGCATACCATCGATCAACCATTGTGTACGATATCGTATCCACCGTTTGCGTCGGGGCGGTAACGTAAACTACGGTACGGTACGGTCCCCCGCCAACGAGGCCGCTCAAGACCGCGTGTCAAAAACAAACCGCCATTTTTCATCACTACCGGCTACCGACCTATTCCCCCTTCACTCCCTCCCCTCTTGCCCCTCCATCCTCCTCACCCCTCGCCGTGCTCTGGTCAGAGTACAGCGAGGGTAAAAACACAACTGATGCCACCCCGCCACAAAACCACTCCCTTCCTCTCCCTTTCATCGGGGCGCGCTCCACAAAAACGCGTTCCCCCGGAAAATTCGGCAACGAAAACAAAATAAACACAGCAGAAACTTCCTCGAAATTTTCACGACCGTCCCCCTCTCTCCGAACTGGTAACCGGACAAGAGTAACAGTCTTAAGGCAGGAAGGAGGACTCCTGGAGCCCCCCCCCCCCCGCGCCCCCCCGCTGACCCTCGTCCCCCCCGGTCCGATCGGCCTGTCTTTTGAGCCCTCCCACTCCCTCCCATCAGATCGGTCTCTCTCTCAACCCCCTCCCCCCTCCCCCCCGCCGCCCTCCTCCGCCCCCATTCGACCAGCCTTTCATCTTCAAAACCCATCCTCCCCCTGAATCACTCTCCAAAAGAACAGAAGCCGCTGCCTCCTTCCCCCCCCCCCCGCCTACATCACACCAGCCTCACGTTGAAACCCCCTAAACCCCGCATTACTCCCCAAAAGGAGCCGCCGCCCGCCCCCCGCCCCTCCCCCCCTAATCAGACCAGCCTATCTTTGAAACTCCGTCCCCGCCCCATCACTCCCCAACAGAACAGAAGCCACCGCCCCCCTCCTCTTCCGGCCTCGGGAACATAAAGTTGTACAGGCTGTGTCCTCCCATCATCACCGCGCTCAGGGCAACTACGGCTCCGATCGACAAAACGATGAAGCTCGTTCGCTTGTACTGGGAGTGGTGTAGTAGTGTGGTAGTGGCATGATGTGATGGGGTGGGGGGCGGGAGGAGGATGGAAGGGGGAGGGGAAGGGGGGAAGGGAAAGGGAGGGAGAGAGGGAAGGAGAGGGGGGGGGAGGGAGAAAGGGGGAGGGGGGGGGGGGGAGAACAGGGACGGGAGGAAGAGCGGGGGAAACGAAGGGGAGGCATCGTCATTGCCATTTTTTTTGTTTAGTGCAACAGCGTGTGACGAGGTAACATCAGGGGGAAGGGCGGGAGGGGGAGGGGGCAGGGGCGGGGGGGGGGGGGAGCTTCCGCGTATGTGGCAGCTACTATGATGGCATCACCACAACGGAAACGGTGACGGCATCGGCGGCAGCATTGTCAACAGCATCTCACGCGTGCTCCGACGGGGGCATGTATGACAACACCCACCGGTGAAAAAAAATTATAACGCTCTTCGCTTGAAGCTCCATCTCAGCCAAACCATATATACGAGAAAAAAATGGTACCCCAATCCGATGAACAATGCCATGACCTATCACATCTATCCTACACTAGGTCTAACATAACCAAATATAAAACCAAACAAAACACATCTCTACACAAGCTCTACACGAAGTAGAACACGAGCGTAGTAAAAAACACAAAACGGCGTTTCAACGATATTAGGCAAGTTCTTCAGCTAATGAGCCCAGCCAGCCCAAAAGAGCTTGGCCAAAAAAGTGCCACGGACTCCGATCATAAGCGTCATCTGGATATAGCCGAGACCCACCTTCTGAACGAGGTGGTTGACCACCACCTGACCAACGGCGGTCGCCGAGAGTCCCACGATAAATAGCGCGATCGCGTAGTCTTCCTGAGGGACCACGACAACAACAGGTAATACCGGACGAGCAACATCGGAAGTGCGGGAAGGAAAATAGCGGTGCGTGGAAGACAAAAACGGCGGGGGGGGCGTAAGAGCATTCGTGGCAGCGAGCGGGGTTGAGTCCTGTGGTTTAACGGTAGACTGTCACACCCTGCTGGCGGTTGCGCTGGGGTCTGAATCTCGGCTTTTGTGTAGTACACAACGCGGTTGTTTAATTTTTTTCTGATCGCCCGAAGCGCAAAGTAAAACTACTCGACCGAAATCGGCGAGCAGAGGGAATGCTCCTCTGGACCCTGTGCCCGGTAACAAAGAAGGCAAGCACTGGGATGACGACAACCGGAAACAACTATGATTAGGGCTTGTTCATAGAGTCGTTGCGGGCAAAAAAAAATCCCGCGACGTGAGCTGGAAAGCAATAGTAGCGACATTAACAAAAATTACGTGTACTCTTAAACAAAAAGGGCGGGCGAGTTAAGTCGTTATCCAAACGGGGGGCGAGAGAGGGAGGGAGAGGGAAGGGCAAATCGGAGGCCGAGCGGAACAGCGGGGGGCGGGGGGGGTGCTTGCCTGCAAAAGGCCGAAGACAACGAAGCTAGTCGTCGCCGTGAAACTGGTGTAGAGGATCATCACCGCAGAAGTGGCCGACGCCACCATGGGGTGAACTCCTGCGAGAAAAGAGCAAGAGCAAAAAAAGAAAAAAAAGAAAAAAAGAAACGAAATGATCAAAGGAAGATACTATAAACAGTGTTTGTCGGCAAAGGAAAAAAAAAGGGCGCAAAACGAAAAACAAACAAACCGTTCATTTTTTTCTTCGACAAAACAAAAACAAAAACAAGCGCACTGCATACACTATACACACCATCACCACGGGAAAAAAAATACCACTACCCCTTCCGGGCTGCCCTCCTGGTTCGGACACATACTACCCCCCCCTTCCCCTCACCCATCTCAAGCATCAAGGGCCCCTTGACGATACCACCGCCGACGCCAAACAGGCCCGCGAAGAACCCGGCGAAGAAACAGACGGCCGGGTAGCGCAAAGTGTTCGTAGGGTTCCATTCAACGTCCCCCTCCCCGTACCGGTAGTTCAGACGCGATTTCAACCGCCACCGTTGCACCAGGTATTCCCTTACCCTCCTGCCAACAAAAAAACGCGTGTTTTTTTTGTTAGGGGAATGGGGATGGGGGCGGGGGGGCGGGGGCGTACTCCTTCGTTGCTTGCGCTAGTTATTTGGCCGTTGACCACGCATCCCTTTCGAGACGGTCCACCGTTCCTGCTCGTAAATGGGGACACCTTCAACCTCTGGGTGCTCAATACGTTTAGTCCATATACAGCATAAAATGTTTTTGCTCATCTTATCTCCTTCCTCTTGGTCATGCCTCCGTAGGAGTTGCAGTTGTTAGCCTAAAGGTTTGTGACCGGCTGACCTTCCTCAAATGTGTAACTATCGGTTAGCATCATAATGTAACGAGTGTGTTTGTTGGTTTTTAGGGCTATTCTTATCAATAATAATAGCGCACAGAACTGTCGGCCGGGTTTCGTGAACGAATGCCTTCGAAGCTAGCTTTCGGGGGAGGAATTGAGCTGCTCCTCATGCCAGGAGCTCAAAAAATTCTTGGAAAGTTCTGCTCAAGGGGAATCTACCGTGGGATAATTCTACCATCCATCTCTTACAATAGCGATCGCTTCCGATGGCGTTAGGGAGGGGGGGGGGGGGGGTCGGGAAGAATGCTAAGAGACCGAAGTTTGACCCCTTGACCAATCGTACGTCCGCTGCGCTTGCGCACATTTCCTACCCTCGCAGCCCGGGCTGTGCTTCGTGCGATCACTGCCATGGAGCTCCGTACGAAGGTTTTTAAGGCCCAGAAGCGTCTGGACTCGTTGACTGACCGTCCTCTACATTAAAACTATTTTAGTAAGGAAAAATAGACATTTGACACCCCCCCAAAAGACCCGTCTCCCCGTCTAGCAACCGTGGCTGCCGGGACTCACAGTGACACCCCAAGGACCCAGACGAAGATGAACACAGTCGCCCCCCAGAACGCGTAAGACCCGCACTCGATGCCCAGGGGGCTCGGGAACGCGCCGCCCCCCTTCAAAAGGTTGACCGCCAGCACCACCACAAACACCCCACTTAAGACGCCAACCTGAAAGAGATCAAGGAGTTGCATGTGGATGGGGGGGGGGGAGGAGGGGAGGTAAGGAGGGGGGGCAATAACGGAAACTCACGCGCAGGGGACGGGCGGGGGGTAGGGGTAGGGGATGGGGAACCCCAACAAAGGAACGTTTCGCGCGGAGGGGGGCCGGGGTGGGTGAAAAGAGGATGGGGGGTGGGGGAGGGGGCGGCGGTAATGGCAACGGCAGTAGAGTAATAGGCCCCGACATTACATAAAACACACATGTACATTCCAAACTGCGGACACAAACACACGAAGTCGTGGACACACACCTTGAACAAGGGCGTGAACCTCTCTCCCTCCATGAGCTCCTTCAGCTCAAACTCCCGGTCGTCCACCTCTCGGTCGCCGGTCAAGCTCTAAGCGCGCCGAGGACGATCGTTTTGCGATCAAGGAGGGATGGGATAGCATTGAACAGCACGAATATGGCAGGGGGGGGGGGGGGGGGGGAGCGCGTGAATAAACAGCGGGGTTTTCAGGCTGAGACAGGGATTATCTTCTCGGGAGAGAGGGGTTACGCCTGTGAGGGGGACGCAAAGCGCTGCGAATGCACGGCGCCGCACGCACACTACGGCTAAAGCGTTTACCAGGTACTACTACTAATGGCACTACCATCACTACAACTACTACTATTCTACGGCAATATCACTACTACTGCCATTTACATCACAACTACACCACTGCCACTAGACTACTACCACAGCAGTGGGCACGATCGTACCAAAAAAAGAGCAAGGTTGACGTTGCGTGACAGCCCCATGCCCCTCCCCCCCCAAAACGCCTGCTTACAATACCACTAACAGAACCTCACAGTACGGCTAACTGCACCTGCGTACAACATAACTCAATATACCTGCTTATCGCATGACTTAACTCTACCTTCTTACAGTTCGACTAGCCATACCTTTCTACAGTATGGCTACACCGTGCCTTCTTCCAGTACGACTAACTGTACCTCCTCACGGTCGTTCGACCGGCCATACCTTCTTACGGTACGAACAACCGTACATTCTTACAGCAGTACCACTAACCATACCTTCTTGCAGCATGACTAAGCGTACATTTTTAGAGCACGACCACCACAATCGTACCTTCTCTGAGTTGCCCAACAAGGCTTCACCCTCGTCCGCGTTGTCCTCCTCCAAAAGGCTCTCGTGCACCACCGTAAGCTCGCTTCCTCGATTCAACCTCTCCTTCTAAACCATACCAAAACAGGACACCCAATAAGAAACAGGGAAGTAAGAAAGACAGATTGATATCAACAGGAACACAAAAAATCCGCGAGCCATGTTCAAACCTGGCCGTTGCATGGTCGTTACAGTCACACTGTTTGCTGTTCGTTTGGTTAGGCCTAACTGGTTCACCAGCGTCTCCTTGTTCAAACACGTTATACCCATTCGAATGGCTCTGTTGTCGTGTTCATTTCGTTGGGCCTGCGACCACCGGCAACAAATACGGTATCTCCAGCGGTCATCGTAGACATACCTGCTGCGCTTGCGTCTCCTTGTTGAAAGACCTGATCCCCTTTCTTAGAGTCCGGTTGGCAGTTGCTGCCAGCAAAACGATGAGCATGATGGCCAGGATGTAGTCCGGGAGAACCTGGAGTAAAATCAGGAGGTCATCGATCGCAACCAAATCATTGGACCACATGAAAGAACGAATAAGATGATGGAACGAGCGGAACTGTGAGACACGTGACAAGCGGGAACACGGACAAGGCAAAAAACGTGGAACTAGCGAAAAATAATGGAACAACCGAAGCCATCGATCGCACAAAATCATGGACACATTTTCAAATAATACAGCATAACATTTCGAAGTTCGCCGAAAAAATGAAATGCGAGCTTTGTTCACAACTGGCGGAATGAGCATTCAAAGTCGTGGATCTCGACGACCTGAGGGCTTGCTGGGGTCGAGAGGCAACGTGAAGAGGAACGAACTAGATAAATCATGGAACGAGCGTTAAAACGTTTTGCTAATGGCAAGGGGATGTTGAACAAACAAAAAAAAACAAGCTTTTGCTGCGAGTATTTTGCTGAAGGGATTTTCGTATCGTCGCTGTGGGGAAAAACGACTGAAATATACTTTTCAGGCCCTGGTTGTCAAGCGGCGCAATTCGTCAATGTTCATCACGCCTTGGTGAACGTTGTCCGACAAGCACGATTGACCTTCGATCTCCAGAGAGAAACAGCCCACAGACCAGCCCTTTTAGTTCCGGACAAAAGGCCACATGAATGCAGGTGACAGCTCCGCAGAGTTCATACTGATCTATGCTCTAGGGTGCCAGAAGGGTGTCCGCGTTGTCCTGTGATCATCCGGGGAATAATGGCTAAAAAATATTTGTTTTGCCCGATGGGGCGATCGAGAGTTTCTGTTTCTGTTTTCTACATATCAGTCGCCGTATGTGTTTAACAAAAGCTTGGCCGGTGCCCGCCACACATCACCGGCCGCAGTGTGAGCGCTGTACGCCAAGGGTGGGTCCGAGCCCCTCAACGAGCTCGCCACATTCCGATTTCACGACGCTGTCGTTGAAGTGTATGCAACACACGAAATCCCGCCGCTTAAAATCCAAGACTTGCTTGAGATTTAGACTTGAAAATCGAGTTCATTAGCAACTGGCCATGTGGTTTGGGCACGTAGACACACCAACTTACAGTAGTTGCTTTCTTCCTTCGTCACGGAAAGTAGGAACTAGAAAGTGCTGAGCACTGCTGTCGTAATAGCAGTTCCTCTAAACTACTCACATGCGCGACAAGCATAAGATGGGTTCAACGAACCAAAACATAGAAACACACGCACAACAGGACACGATGGTGTTCAATTAACCGTATACAAAAGCACACACAACACAGCGGCAGCCTCATTCAACTCAGCACCGGGTGCGTTGCCTCTTTACGCGGATGCCCTTTCAATCGACTTGTTTGTTAGCTTTCACGTACTTGCCGCCTTTTCTAACGTGCAAGATTGAACGTAGGAAACCTGGGGTTTGTGGAGCGGGACTGAATCTTGATATATTTGGAAGGCATGTTTATGAGAGGATATTCCAGTGCGAGAGAGCGAGTTGGTTGAGGTGAGCTCTATCATTCAGGAGAGAGAGAAGGATACGGAGGGTACCACAAAAGCAAAGCGGATAAAGCAGTGTACAGGGAATTAGTGGGTGTCCGATTAGCGCGTACGGAACCAGACTCGAATCGCGGCGTGGACACGGGTTGGAAGAACAGACATCGTACACATGCCGTAAGCGATACTACCGTACCCAACCGCAGACCCGCTACTATTTTTTGTGACAGGCTGCAGCAACTCGGGAGGATCAAGCGCGCTGTCTCGGAGGGTCTGGTTTATCGCAGCGATTAGTGGTAGCATGTCTGCGGTTTGGGTAAGATAATTTTTTGTTCCGAGTCTGCATATCATCTTCCTTTTTATACTTCCTCGATCGCGTTTCTCTTCCACTTTATAATTGCTGAAGCCTATTTCGTGACCATGGAGTATAATCGATTGGCGTTTACATAGCATATACCAACAGGTTTTTCACGGCGCGTTTTTTTCATACGTTGCGATGTGGTTTACCGCACCACACCGTACGAGTTCGCCTTTTACAAAGCCGCACCGAACCGCACGGTAGGATCAAAATTCACAATCCGCATCGAACCGCACCGTTCGAATCTCACAAAATAAAACCGAAAAAAAGCCGGGGGGCTTTAAACATCAAGAAATTATCTACGGTGCAGATATGGTGCGGTCTTGACCGCCGGTTTTAACCGAACCGAACCGCAACGTAGGATTATAGACCGCATCGAACCGCACCGTACGATTCCTGTAAAGAAAACTGTAAACTGAAAACGGCACCAACCCGCACCGCACATTATCAAAAATTAAGCACCTCGCACCGAACCTCACCGTGTCATGCCACAACAAAATACCCACCGCGGTTCGGTTCCACACACCGTGAAACGCCTTGGTACATATCACACTACGTCGATTTAATCTTAGTGTGACAAAAAATAACGCGAGAGACTGCGAGACAATACCGGTGTGTACCCCGCACGGTAGAGTTTACGACATAATCTTGCGTTTGATGGTAAAGAGAGGATAACATGGCTCAAAAGCGTGGTTACATGGTCACAGCTTTACTCGGTAGTGCATAGAGCCAGTCCATAGCAACAAAAAAATGTGACAAAGAAATTGTGACAGTTTCACGAGTCGTGTCGTTTGTAAGGAATCGTTACATTGACAACTTTTGCAAACGGAACATATCTACATAGCAATTTCCAAACGTCCTTGAGACTGCCCTGTTGACCCTTCTCGTAGGAGCATCCCGGCGAGTCATTGGCCTATATCCTTTAAGAGGAATACATATGTACAGATGCGCGGCCGAAGGACTACGCAGCTGAAAACAATGAGCATCGGCCACTCAACTGGTCGAACTCACAGCTGACGTATTTCAAAATAATTTTACAAAAATGTTGCGAATCGCGATTTTTTTCGTTCGATAGGAAGGGGCGGCTCTTGGAGCAGTGAGCACGTACAAGCGCGAGCGCGTGTCGGAGCACAGACAACAAACCGCACGAGCTGGAAGAGAAGACGTCGAATGCACCCCGTATATCAAAACACCATAACAAGTACCTGGAACCAAACATGGACGTACACGACCGCCTTTTGACGATAGTGCCATATGTGGAACCTCACACGCGCCATACGAGTACATGGTAGCGGTACATGGTATGCTAGCAGATAGTAGTCTGCGTAGTAGTAGATGAATCTCGTGCCTACTAAAGTCAATGATGCGGGTCCGAATCCTCTCCATGACTAGTGCATACTCGTGCTCGTAGGGGCTTGTTCTTGCGTAAAACTTGCGTAGAAATTGACGAGATAAAGGCGCGAGAGCGTGAGTTGGCGAAAAGATCGAGGGACATCGACAAGCAGAAATAGCTGAAAAGTGGGAATGCTGAACGCTATAGGCGATAAAAACGAAGACATGTAACTTAGGGGAGAAGGGGCGACACCTGTCACCACGGCTTGTCCAGAAGGTCGTTGAGGGTAAATCTTCTTACGGGTTGAGCTGGAGAGTAAAAGCGACGATCAAAAAAATAAATAATAATAAACACGATAATAACAGCGGCAGTACGACTTCACACGGAAAATACCATACACCTGGTTGTATGGTAACCACAGTACGACCTCACATGTACCATGTTTACATCGTACATGATCGAACACTACGCACTACACGCAGTGTCATTGTCCACCGGTACATTGTGTCTAGCAACGCCCGTATACCAGATTCTGAAAAGCAAACAAAGAAGCAATTACGAACAAGTTATCAGGCATTTTACCCGGGTACTTATTACAAGAAATCAAAATACACCACAGCAGTGAGATCGAAGATTTCGTCGAAACTCCTATTTTCACGACGTGTGTTACTCCGATCGCGCGCGTTACTGCGTGTGTGTCCTCAGTAAGGATATAGGTCGGCGACTCACCTCAAAATTAGCTAGTACGAGGGTCAACACGACGATGTTAATCAATCTGTGCACGTAAACTATAAAACCCGTTTTTGAGAGGGACAAAATCTGACGGCTGTAGAACGAACCAGTTTAACATGCATATATTACTAGTCGTACACGGGTACTTGATATATTACCGCTTTTAACACTTTGTCCAGTCACAAGCAAAATGACGGGTAAAAACGTACAGACGACGCTGGCATCACGGACGATAACGCCTCAACAAAGCACACACAACGGACAGCAGGCAGCAACATGTACAACAGATCGCGCCAGCGTTGTCATAGTGGTGCTGCACATCAGACCGCAGACCAATACCAGGCACCTCCTGGTTCCTAACCGTCGACCCGCGTTCCGCACTGGGCATTTATTGGGACTTAGCTATTTATTGTGCCCTTGGTTTTGCATATTGTGGAAGGCACCAGCAGAGCGGGGGTATTTATTGTGCAGTGTGCACAAGTTCGGTGGGGTCCTCCAAGAGACAAAAACCGCGGCATAAACTGAAAGTCGTGCTGTCTTTTTGAAAGCAGCACATAAAAACTGACGATACATCAAACGAAGCGCACTATGATAGGAATAGCGATTTGTTCGCAAAACGTAGTTGTGACTGACAAGCCTCCTCGAATAGAAACTAACTATACCCAATACAATTTGATTTTGATTTTGATTGAATTGATGGATGGATTGGACGACCATGATTACATGTTGCTCGTTGTATACTTAGGCCATGAGATTGCTCATGTATTTGGTTCAAGATTCATAGCTTCTTGAATTGGTTTTTGAACGAGATAGAGAGCTCCTTAAGTCACTAGCCCCAGAAAAACTTACGTGCACCTCTACACCGTAGCATGGGGATCAACTGCCAACACGCATCAAAGGGCACTCCGGCTGGACCACGATCACCCATTGTACGAGGCTTGGATCGACTAAGCAGCGCTTTACCATCACCCTATGAGGCTTGGTTTGACCAAGCAACGCTACGAGGCTGTCATGAACCATCCTATCTCCTATCGCCCTTTGGGTCTCCAGCGCGCGCGCCTTCAAATGGTTTTTGAGTTAGTATCGTGCACATGTGCACACTCAATCCGCAAGCTGCGTTCTCATTCATACATTTGAAATGGTCGGCAGACTACCAGTCCTCGGGGTACCAGGTATTCCAGGTCCTGGTATCCTTGGGACTAACGAGGACTCAGTCCTTTCAGGTCCTGGTACCTTTAATTGGAAGGACCGGCGAGGACTCAGTCGTTTCAGCTCCTGGTACCAATGGGACTAGCAAGGACTCAATACCTTGTCAGTTCAGTTTCTGGTATGTACTCTAGGGACTGGCTTCTCCAAATGACCGGTGATGGCGAGTCATTGATTGGGTACCGACGACTGGGTACGTTACTCTGACCTCTGACTACCTCTGCACACTTGTTTAACTATACGATATCTGAAGGAAAGTCAAATCGACGTGGCTCCACAGGCAAGGCAGGAGTCTGTGCGCACAAAGCCGCGCTATTCTTGGCTCGGCTGCTTTGACATGGGGTTAACAGGTCTAGATTCTCGCCTGGTATAATATAGGTCTTACAGCGGCAGCATGTACCTGAAGAAAACACACCTGGTACATACACAACAGGGGCAGTTTCAGTTTTGTGTTCGTCATATATGATATACCTGCAACAGGAGTTTGGGTGTATGGTAGCTAGTATTTGGATATTGGGTACAGTAGCTGCTGCCTGAAGTTAGGTGTTTTGAACTTCAGTGAGGTCACATTCTGCGGTCACTGGGTGCTGAAAGCGCAAGAGCACAGCACGGCTTCGCAAACAATCGATGAATTTGACCACCAGGTACGTATGTAGCAGTGGGAATACCGTACGCTACAAGTAGACCCTCTACGCGATCACAAAAATTTTGCAGTTATACGGGTACGAGCAAAGTATCGTGGTGTACGATGACACGCGAGACACGAGGGATATGCCCCATGTCCAGCAGTACTCATGCCTGAACCACAGAAAAGTGCGGCGCAACTCCTCTTTCCGACCGTCCTAATGCTGTTCTACTTCGGCTATGCGGCTACTGCTGTAAGTGCGGAATGTGGATTAAATTCGACCTTGCTGCGGTCGCACGCACAGGCCACGGTCTGTACCCCATTTTAGGGTCACGCCCACAAACCATAACAACAGCCAGCATCAGCCGCCCACTAATGAATCGCGCTCAAACGTGAACTATAAAACTTCAGAGTACGACGTCAAGAATTTGACAACTGAACCACACGCTTCGGCATGAATGCACATACATGTCTCATTGCCTTCCACCCCAAGAGCATGCTTTCATTCGCTTGCATGCCCGGGGTACGTCCTGTTCTTTCATGCATGCCACACGCCAGGGGTACTTACTACAGTATTATTAGAAACTCGAGAGGAAGCATTGTGTGTGATAGGCGCCTACACAACTGACCACAGGCCACAAGTAGCTTGCTTGCTCGGTTTGTCGGTCACCGTGAACTTCCACTTGCCGACTTGCGATAAAACACTTTCTTGCTCAAGAGGGCAAACATCGGAGTTGCGCGATTTTGGGACTTCCTCTCACGCAGAACACCCTGCCCGGAAATATAGGAACCGATTTAATTTTAATGTGAATTATAAACGGTACTGATATTTCCGTGTACCTCTGGTACTACTGATTCCACTTGTGCTGGTACCCTGGATCGTACTGGTACGCATCTACACATTATATTGACTGTACGAGGAAACTGGTACTGCTGTACATCGAACGCACGTGATATTTTCAGTGAGATCATATACCACGACCAAAACGAGATCTACGACAACGCAATTTTGTGCGCCGGTGCACATACCTTGTTGATGAAGCTTCCCACAAGAGCCCCACCGATGGTGAGCGGCTCCATGACCAGGATGAGATCCCAGTCGACCAGAGGTCTATCCGCATCGGGGTGCCTCTTGCTAAGATTGAGCACGGTGTTCGTGATTGCTCCGCCGAAAATCGTTATGTTGGACAGCGGTATAGCGTGCTTAGGGTCGAACCCCAGCACGAGGATATAAAGGGGCACTAGGATGCCCCCTCCCCCAATCCCCCCGGCAGCGGCAATCATCAGACCGATGCATGCAAGCCCTACCCCCACCACATCCCACCCGTCAATTGGGTGCAACGGCTTGTGCCAGGTGTGGCCGTGCTCGTGCTCGGCTTCCGCCGCCTGTAAGATCACGCTCTCGTTTTCGTCATCAGTGAAATATGGGTGACCGGGCGGCGCTCGGGGCGACGTGCTGCCCGCAAGCCGGCGGAAGGCTCTCGACGCCAAGATCCCCCCCCCTTCAATGTCTCCCCAGCCTTCCCCTCGCAGCAGTCGTTGCACCCCGGACTGCTGTGGCGGATGTGCAGCTGCTGTGCCAGGGCCATCCGAGGCACGCGGAACTAGGCTGTTCGTCCTTGTAAGAACAAACAGGGACAATCCTGACAAGCACAGTGCTACCAGCACGGCCGGCCTTTTGCGCCACAAAGAAGACATATTTGCCACCAGGCACCGGAAATGTTGTATCCTGCGATCTTCCCCGGGTTGGGCCCTTGCTTCCTCGTGGCACGGCTGCTGGCTGCTGCTGCACGCTCAGACTGTTTATGCAGCGGGGCATATTGCCCTGCTCGCCCTCCCGCCCAAGCATCGTAGTCCTCATGGAAACCCTGAATTTCAACAACAATGGTTGATTTCAGAAAAATGAAAGCGTGCAGATAGATATGAAAAGCCTAAATCCGACGAATCGAGGCCGGGAGGAAGGATTGGGGAAGGGGGGCGCTGGTGCTGCTGACGCGAACTTCCTCGATCGACTAGGACTGGGATGTTGTCCACGCATACCATACACCTCCCGCCGACAACGATTCTAATTTTCCGCAGTAACATTATGCAGTGTAAGCGTACAACGTGTCAAGTGTACTGTGGTACTACAAATTTTGGATACAGCAGACAACCGGTCGGGTCAGAATCATACCAGAGTAAGAAAGCAATGTGTAACACGTTTGAATCAGATTAGTCTATGTAATCTCTGTCTTCGACCTCTTACGTCGTACTGCAGCAGTTTTTTTTGCAACGTTCGTGTACACATTGATACAGATTAACAGCCGGTCGGGCCAGAATCATAAATCGTATCACAAGAAGAGTGCAGTGTGATCCGTTTATATTTATCTGTCTTTACCTGGGAGGGTTCTTTGCGGTACGGTTTTTCCTATCGGTGCGGTGCGGTTCGGTGCAGTTATTACCCCACCGCAGGATCTTTGCCCTCTGAAAAACCGCACCGCACCGCATCGTAGGTCTTACGATATCGGCAAACCGCACCGAACCGCATCGTAGGACATAAAATATAACCGAACACCGCATTGTAGGGTTCACGACATCTGAAAACCGCACCGAACCGCACCGTAGAGTATACGATTGCTGAAAACCGCACGGCACCGTCGGATACATCACATAGCACCAAACAAACCACACCGTAGGATTTCCGATATCTGGAACCGCACCAACCGCACCGTAAGATTCCCGATTTCTTAAAACCGTACCGAACCGCACCGTAGGAATGCCATCGAACCCCCACCGCGTTGTGCATGAAGGTACGGTGCCAAAACCCGTTAGATCGGAGTCAAGGAGTCTCCGAAGGGGGAGCACGGGGTTATCGGTGTTGGCAAGCGTTTTCTTCATGGTTTTTCGGTGTCTTTATTAATCTCTCCTTTGACTCCAGTGTCTTTATTCATCGCCCCTTTGACTCGCTGCCTAGACACAAGGCTAACATTATCGGTACTGCAAAAGGAACGATGTGTAGGACAGGCAGGCAGTGCAGCGTGAACAATGTCGGGTGTCCTGCCTGGACCATCACCGTCACGTACACATTCTCGCCTATCTATGATGGCGTTGACCTGACTGTGACATCTACTATCCCCTGGCTTCATCCCAACCATGAGATGGTTTCACGTCGAATCTGTAGACTATTCATCTGCGGAGGGCACTCCACAACCTTAGCCCAACCGTATAGATGCAAATCACATGATGATGATGGCAATGAAAAAGGATGTCAACAAAGCATCCAGAAATCTAAAAGGGGGGTCGACGATGCGGCTATTCTTCAAACGAAACAAACAAAAATGAGTCTATATAGACCCCCCCAAACCTCGTAATGTGGCTAAGATGCCTTCTTGTAAGAGATACAGCCCTGTGATAGAGCTCACAACCGTGAGAGCTCGAGATCAGTGATATATACCTGAGGTATGCCAGCAGCAATCGGCCCACGAAAACACCAAAAAATCGAGTTCACTGAGGGCAACAGGATGCGACAGGAAACAAGAGAAAAGGTCAAGTCTAGACGCGAAAACAAAGTCAAAGGGGAATATAAAGGAACACATGTCACGCTGTGAAGGCCAGACAATTTTAGGGCCTGTAAGGGCGGGGCCGAAGGGCGGGAGGTCGGGCCATT
This sequence comes from Undaria pinnatifida, assembly GCA_012845835.1. NCBI lineage: Eukaryota > Phaeophyceae > Laminariales > Alariaceae > Undaria > Undaria pinnatifida. Next base: position 6,081,589 of record JABAKD010000009.1, on the reverse strand, counting down.
GGCGAAGGACAAGAGAGAAAGCAAGGCACACTGCCTAAAACAATGTCAGGGTCCGCTACGTTGGACGTGGAAGACTGACGCGGGGCCATCGGTCGAACGGCTAAAGAGAAAGAACCAGTACGTGAAAAAGGACGCAAGCTTGGGGGCAATTATTCGGAGGGCACTCAGTAACATCATCGGCTGGTTACTTAACGGTGAGGTTAACTTGAAACCGTAGAAAACCCGCGGTTCCGTCGGCCGCGGAACGGCGCTATAGGGTCACGGTCTCGCACGGTCCTTGACGGTGTCTGCACGGTTTCGTGTCAAACGTGTTCCTGGCACGAACCCGCGGGTTTGTACGGTTTCTTCATACGCCTGCCTTAAGCAGTTTCGTTAGTGCATTAGTGGGAAAAAATCTTCAGAAACCGTTGAAATCGCGGTTTTGTACGGTTTGCTCAAATACGGTGCACCATAGATAGATAAACAGAGGTGCTGTTAGTGCCCCGACAAAAGGCTTGCGAGCCATCGGTTTTGTACCCGGTTTATTCATACGATGCACCGCAGAGAAAAAGAAAAGACGTTTTTGTTGTACGGTTTTCCCTTCAGGGGGAATTGGAACCGCATCGTAGCAAAAACCGTTCAACGAGGAGCCACACCGAATCGCGCCGTAAGATGTATCACAGCACCGACGAAGCGCACCGTAGTATCACGGCACCGAACCGCAAGGTAGGATTTACGATATGTGATAACCGCACCGAACCACACCGTAGGATTCCTGATTTCTGAAAACCGCACCGAAACGCACCGCAGGATGCATAATAGCACCGAACCGCACCATAGCATTTACGATTTTCGAAAACCACGCCGAACCGCACCGTAGGATTTCCTATTTTTTTAAACCGCACCGAACCGCATGGAAGGATATACCACAACAGGTAGGATATACCACAGCACCGAACCGCACCGTAGGATTTACGATATATGAAAACAGCACCGAATCGCACCGTAAGATATCCGATTTGGTACGTGCCACCTGGTCATGAACCGTTCGGCTGCTTCGAGGACCCCCTCGTGCGACTTGCCCGCCGTCTGCCGAATGGACCCACAATACGGTTTCAACCTCAAATTACCGCGGGGGGAGTCTTCCGTGGAGCCTTCGGTGAATCGAAACGCGGCGAGGTCGTCTCTCAGAGTTCTGAGCCAGTTGTCCGGTGGCCCACCTGGTCCCGGCTTTTTTCCACCGACCGTCTCCCCAACATCATTCGACTGGGTAATCGCCCGTTGTTTTGCCGTACCATGTTGCCCAGCGAAGAAGAGCCGGCGTTTGTTTCCGGATGGTCGTTTCAAAATGCTCTCGCATTTCGTCTTCTTGAGGGCGTATCTCGGACTCGCCGGGGAATTTCGAGGTGCTGTTAAGGTATTAGTGGGGTATTAGTCCGTTTGACCACGCTTGCAAGAAGAGGTTAACCAATAGCTTACCCAAACTATGCCTCATAACGCTTTCCCCCCCTGAAACGACGGGATAGCATGTCGACCGAATATACTGGCGGACCTGTCGATATATCGAAGCCGTTTCACTTCCTGGGTATACCGGGCCCGGGGAGAGTATTTTTCAAGTCCAACATGGGGAAAGTCTGAAAAGTTTATTATGGAGGATGTGGGACTTGAACCCACAACCCCAAAAAACCGAGGTTTGTCGACGACGCCATTTGTTAAGGTATTAGTGGGGTATTAGTCCGTTTGACCACTTGCACAAGAGATTAACCAATAGCTTACCCAAACTAAGCCTTATAACAGTGCGCCTTTCGGGGCTCGTCAGAGTGGGTCGCGTTGAGAGTCCACGTCATACACCCATACGCGAGTAGTGAGACGTATGCACCAGTATGGACCTGGCACATCGTGAGCTGACTCCCGATTTCACTTTTATATGTTTCTGGTGGAGGCATGAATTGCGTCAGAGCTGTGATATATACGTGTACCACCTTTGCATTTTTGCTTTGGTTTGTTTGTGTTTTTTCTCTGGGGTATTCCTCAGCTCCAGAGTGACTGGAGCCTGTCCTGTGACCACGGACTTGTGGTGTTATGCGAGTTAATTTGAGAACAACAACAAGAACAACAACAACAACAACAACAACAACCGCAGGGTCTCAATCACCTTGGCCTTCAGCAGGCGGATCTTCAGATTGAGCAGGGGGGGGTCGTCATATCGTATAGCTCTGGACAGAACCGCTTGCAGAAAGCCTTCTAGACCATGCTCTAATGAATTCTTCAGCAGGCGGGTCTTCAGGCTGGGCCGAGCTATCGTCATATCGTTTAGCTCTGAATCGAACTGCTTTTAGCATGCCCTCATAAGTTGGACCCGTCGTCGCTTGATCTCAACCATGAGGCCAGCGTCTTCGTGGGTGACGCCGCCGTGGTATGGAAACTGTGTTGTTTCTTTATGCCTTTGTCATGCTCCTTCGACGACGAACGGAGGAGCCCGGGATGTGCAAGGTCCCGTGTTCGTAGCAGCAAGGTCTCCCGTCATTTTTTCCGATTCTGCGCGAGGCCTGCTGCATCGAAGACGGTCGCAGCGACTGTCATCACTTTAACAAGCTTCTCTGCCGGTTTCGAGACAATGCTTGCGTCGTCGGCGTAAAGCATGCCGCGCACGGCCCTCCGCACGCACGCCAACGGTTCCTCGACTCTGCCAGCCCCATCGCCATCGAGATGGACTAGGTTCCTTACGATGCCTTCGTCCTCGCCGAAGCGAACGAAGACAACGCGTAAAACGCAGCCGTGAAGAGCAGTATTCGCATTTATAGTAGATTTTACTGTACAAATAAATCAAAATTATGATGAGTTCAGCATGCTTGCATGCATCATATATAGACTATACCGTTCATATCCATGCGAATATATCAGCAACAACCGTCACCTACCTCTCCTAGACTTAATGGTGCTTGTATTGTTGAAAGTGAAAACCATAAAATCACAGCAAGTTCACGACAACAATGTATGGTACAACGTGTATCCAGTCTTCTAGTCTAAGGTTGCAGATGGCACTGGTGATGTTGCTGTTGCGACGATTTTCTGCTTGACAACGTCTGCTCACGTTTTCATGAGCGGGGGTCTCAATGCTGTGAATAGGGAGGGTCGGGGGAGGCGTCTACCCGTCCGTGGTCCCTTTCTGCTGTTGCGTGGGGAAGATGCGCATGAGAGAAAACAAACGGCCCACAAGAAGGCACCAACGAGTACAACTTCAGAGCCGCTCATTAATAATATATACAAGGGCTTCGCTCGCGGGCGGCTGGGCGCCGCCCGCTACGCTTGCGGAAGGAGGAATGGACATTCAGTAGGAAGGCGGAAAAGAAGCACAAATGGCGCAACTGGCGACTTGAAAATGCCAAGAGGTCAATATATAGTTCAACGGTACAGGATAGAGACGATTATGATTATGAGTTTGTTATTATTATCCATTCGCCCAGTCCATGATGGACACGTCGGAGGACTTGCTTGGCATATCCTTCCACCTCTCAGGTAGCACCTGTAAACTCATTAATAGCTCTCTCTAAGTCGATCATCAATAATAAATTATCGCAATGCATAAACACCAGGCACGCGCTTGTCGAGGATAGAGACAGGAAAACTACAACTGAAGATGTAAAGGAGCGCAGTGCCAAAAAAAACATGCTGGAAGCAGAAACTTGAACGCACACACCGCAAACATGTGAAGTACATTTATTCCTGAAAGACGAAGAGCACGCATTTAAATTTAGGCATAGTTCTTAAAATACGATGCTGGTATAATAAACCACAACTCAACGTTCTATAAAGAACGTGCTGTCAACATTGCTTCCGAAGGAGCATGCAGGCTTGCTTGGACTCTTCCTCCTCAGCGGAGGTACCCAGCACCTTGCACTCTTGTTTTTTGTCGATGATCTTGTGGATCTGTCCACAAACGTTGAAGCATGGCGGGAGGACGTCGATAAGTATGTGTAAAAAAGTATTCGTACTTCTCTCCAGCAGACGTCTTAACCATCCGAATTATTGGAGCTCCTTTCGTTGTTAGTAATTGTTGTGGTATTGTTGTACTTGCTCTTGGTACTCGGAAAAAGAGCCGCACTTCATAGACTATATCCGCACGCCATCCCCTAGTCTTGAGCAAGAGACATGGATGTTTCGACTCGTGACACATAGGACGCAAGATAAGAGTAGAACGTACCTCGATGTCGAACGCCCTCGTGGCACCGTGGGAATGGAATGCGGGATGTATATCGAGCAAGTGGTCGCCTGCCTTCTTCAGGAGGTCACCGACCTTGATGTCGCCGGTGAACTTCGTGTTTATGTCCTCGCCGACTTGGCGGCCCTCGGCGGCTGCTTCGCAGGGCTTCTGCAAACGACAACAACGGATGGGAATACCTTGCGTTCAGTGAATGTTCAAAATAGTAAGGCCACGTAGCTGTCGTCGATTTCTAAAGTTTGAAAGGAAGTCGTACAATTTAACACTGCTGTTGTAATGAAGGCGGTCGTTTATGGGCAAAGCCCTGCCTGGTACCACAACGTTGCTAACACCTATGAAACCACCACTGGGACAGGAACGAACGGGATTCACAGTCGCAACTGGTAAGCGTAAGCCCCGGTATACTGCTATATAAGGCCTACCGGCGGAATACCGACAACGAAGGGTAAGAGACAGTACCTGCTGTATATATTGTTCGGTACTACTCTAATACTGCTGCTATCAACACTATTACGACCGACGTGTACAGCGATTCCTGAAGAGGTTGCGCACCCTACTTGTACTCGTTAATACAAAGAGTTCATGTGGTTGTATGAAAAATGAGTAACAGTAGTAGTACACCGCGTCACTACATGAACAACTCGCTAACCCCAATCACGGGACTGCTCTCCAGCATCACCCAGGTTAACTTCAGCTTCTGTTTACTGCTATATATCAACCTCCAGTGTGTACTGCGACTGGTGCTGAGGTATCATGCTGCTGTGTTATTCATCACTGCATGGACCATTTTTACAACCCTGGCTGACCCCCGTGATGAGACTTGCCCGTTTTCATTGCGTCTTACATGTATAGATACCACGTAGTCGTAGTCTTACATCCAAAACGTTGTTTATATCACAGCACAAAGCGTCACTGCATGGACCACTTGTCCAACCCCCGCTTACTCCGATGACGGGACTGCCCCGTACTCGTAGTCGTACATACATGAAGTGTGTTTGGCTGTACGTATGAAAAAGAAATCGCATCACACAGCGTCACTGCATAGGTCTACTCGTAGACCTGAGTACTTGTACAATTCCCGCTTATACCTCGATGACATGACTGCCCCGTACACGTACTCGTGCATGCAAAAGTGTGTTTGTATGCATGAAAAAGAAATCACAGCACACAACTGCGTAGACAACTAGTACAACATGCTTACCCCGACGACGGGACTGCCCTCCGTGACCACCAAGGCGAACTTGAGTTTGTTCAGGCTACGCGTCCCCAAGCACAGCTTCCACACCGTGTGGTAGTTCGACCACGCTGGTGTAGCACACACATGCTACAGCAGACGTTGCAGACAGGCACACAAGGTCAAACAATGTAAATTTCAATGTGCATCATTATTGGAAACAGGATTCGCTTGAGTTCACCAACACCCAAAACCACATACTGGTAGTCTACTGCGCACAACTTGCAGCACACAACTCTCAACATCATCAGTAGTATAGTAGCTGACAGCAAACATCAAATTCCAACAACACGAAGAAATGAAACTCACGTTTCGTCAAGCTCTCAGCTCCTTCGTTAGGGACGCCGATCGAAGGTGAATCACAGGTGTCCGCGTCACACCAGTCACCCACACGAGGGTTGTCGCCGCTTCCCCAGTGCTTCTTGTTAAGGTTACATGAAAAGCTTGGCACGTGGAAGGCTCGTCACTCCTGCAGGTGTCGCAGACAGCGTCCTGGGAACTCCTGTTTTTCCTATTTCGTGCGATGAGGAAGCCGTCACAACCCAAACAACCCTTGCTCGGGCACGGCCAGTCAGGATTGCCAGAAGAAGCTGAGTCCCGTTCTGGCCCGACCAGCTTCCACACGCCTGATCCTGAACCTCCACCACCCCCACTGCTGTTGGCGGAGCCTCCTCCCGCACTAGCCTTGGTCCGCTTCGCAAATTTCAACTTCAAATTGTTATTGCCGATCCGGCAAATTTCAAATTCAAATTGTTTGCAGCCGTCAACGGCAATTCCCTCCCAACAGCCAGCAATTGGCCAACTTCAAATGTAAAAGTACAAAAAAGAAGTTGCTGAAAAAGCAAAATAAAAATATCAGAGCAAGCAGTAAAGATGAGAGAATGACAGCTAAGTAAGAATGAGACTAGGGAAAGCAAGGAAGGCAAGGAACTTCGGGACGGTTCTTTTCCCCAGCAACTAATTTTCTTTTCGGCAATTACGGGCTGAGAAGGGCTGAGAGGGGGGAGGATATGCCGAGCGAGACGTCCGACGGGGGCGAGGTCTAGGTATATAGTTGTATGGGTACCTAGGATGACGTTTTAGGCTGAGGGCTAACGAGAGAGCAGAACGCGGCTGACCAGAGCGAAGCGGCGCAACTTAGCCTACTCTGAAAACAGTATAGTAAAGGAACCCTTCACCTCTACGCGCCCTTACAAGTTGAAAGAACTTGAAAGGGCTGGGCGTGCTCTACAAAGTTTTTCCATCACGGCACGGTGTTCAGGCACGCCGACGAGCCCCAACTCCGCGAGCGCGGGGCATGAGAAGTCTCTCCCGGGGACGGCTAGCGATCTTCCCCGAAAGGTAGAGAATCGTAAAAAAAGTGCAAATCCCACCCAGCTCACTGCAGCTTGCAGCAAAAGTTTTCTTCATCGTACTCCTGTACCGTATGAGTCTCAGTTACGGTATAAGTACCCGTCGACTCGCGGCCGCTATGGATTGGTCGGTACGTGCTGCTCCACTGCTGTTGTACTGCTGCTGTACTACTGCTGTGATGGTGGGGTGCGACCGTCCAAGTGGCTCCGTACTGTCTTTTTGCCCGTAGAGGTACACAGTCCCCTGTACGTGACCACAAACCACTACAGCCTCACCCTCTTGGTATCCCCCGATACAGCTCAATATGTAACAACAACCACCTCTACTTTCACATATCTCCCATCCTCGCCCTCAGACCGGGGCGCCTCTACTGGATGACGGGGCCGCCGTTGAGGCGGCCCCGTCCGCTTGTGGGTACCTAGGATGACGTTTTAGGCTGAGGGCTAACGAGAGAGCAGAACGCGGCTGACCAGAGCGAAGCGGCGCAACTTAGCCTACTCTGAAAACAGTATAGTAAAGGAACCCTTCACCTCTACGCGCCCTTACAAGTTGAAAGAACTTGAAAGGGCTGGGCGTGCTCTACAAAGTTTTTCCATCACGGCACGGTGTTCAGGCACGCCGACGAGTCCCAACTCCGCGAGCGCGGGGCATGAGAAGTCTCTCCCGGGGACGGCTAGCGATCTTCCCCGAAAGGTAGAGAATCGTAAAAAAAGTGCAAATCCCACCCAGCTCACTGCAGCTTGCAGCAAAGGTTTTCTTCATCGTACTCCTGTACCGTATGAGTCTCAGTTACGGTATAAGTACCCGTCGACTCGCGGCCGCTATGGATTGGTCGGTACGTGCTGCTCCACTGCTGTTGTACTGCTGTTGTACTACTGCTGTGATGGTGGGGTGCGACCGTCCAAGTGGCTCCGTACTGTCTTTTTGCCCGTAGAGGTACACAGTCCCCTGTACGTGACCACAAACCACTACAGCCTCACCCTCTTGGTATCCCCCGATACAGCTCAATATGTAACAACAACCACCTCTACTTTCACATATCTCCCATCCTCGCCCTCAGACCGGGGCGCCTCTACTGGATGACGGGGCCGCCGTTGAGGCGGCCCCGTCCGCTTGTGGGTACCTAGGATGACGTTTTAGGCTGAGCGCTAACGAGAGAGCAGAACGCGGCTGACCAGAGCGAAGCGGCGCAACTTAGCCTACTCTGAAAATAGTATAGTAAAGGAACCCTTCACCTCTACGCGCCCTTACAAGTTGAAAGAACTTGAAAGGGCTGGGCGTGCTCTACAAAGTTTTTCCATCACGGCACGGTGTTCAGGCACGCCGACGAGTCCCAACTCCGCGAGCGGGGGGCATGAAAAGCCTCTCCCGGGGACGGCTCGCGCTCTCCCCTGGAAGCTGGAGAATCGTAAGAAAGTGCAAATCCCACCCAGCTCCTGCCGTACTGCTGTGTGCTGCCGTTGTGGATTGGTCGGTACGTACTGCTCCACTGCTGTTGTACTGCTGTGGTAGTGCCGCCGCTGCTGCTGCTGCTGCTGCTGCTACTACAGCTGCTGCTCCTGCTGCTGCTCCTGATGCTGACTACTGCGTTTGTTTCTTAAAATAAAAAATCGACTTTCTGTGGTCATGACCTCGCCTAGCCTGTGCCAGTGCTGTGTGTGCTCCTCCTCCTGCCGGATGGCCGCTGCTGTAGACAGTACTGTAGACACTACAGCTGCTGTGCCGCAATTCCTTGCTGGGCTATCGCCCGCCTCTGCGCCCGCCGCCGCCGCTGCTGCTGCTACTGCTGTGTGTTGCTGCTGCTGGTGCTGCTTTCACTCTCTTCTGTGCATGTTCCAAAACTTTTCCGCCTTTTCTTGTGTTGTTTTTATAACCATGTACCACGCAGCTTGCAAAGTTGAGTTTCAACCATTCAATCGGTCGTACTCAGAGCTGATGTTTTACACATTCATTTATAGAATCATGTTTTTTTGTGAAGTGTAGCTGCTGTGCTGCTGCTGCCGCTGCTGTTGGTGTCTCCGGTGAGTACGTTTCGAATAATGAAAAATCAGCTGTCTGCGGTCTTGAGCTCGCGGAGCCAGTGTGTGTGCCCCCTCCCCCTTGCCAGACGACTGCTACTGTAGACACTACTGCTGCTGTGCCGCACTTCCTCGATGGGCCATCGGCCACCTCTACCCCCGCCGCTGCTGCTGCTAAAAGAAATGAATGGTCTGCCTTCCGGCGTAGATTTGCATTTTTCGCGTACCTTGGTGCCATGGACTTGGTCTGATTGCTCTAATGAACGTTGTGTTTCTTTCCTGCAGTTAAGTTGGTCTGATTGCTCTAATGAACGTTGTGTTTCTTTCCTGCAGTTGCGATAGGATTTTTCCACTTGATAAACATACGGAATTCGTCTCCCATTCTTCAGCGCTCGCGGCGCATGCCATGCCGTCCGAATCCTTCTCCGGATTCAGCCAAGGTCTGGCTACTACCTTTGCCAATTGAGCTTTCCTTATATATTACGTTTCAGCCACGGTTTATTTATTTTTTCAACCGCTGTTTTCTTTCTATTTTTTTCCCGTCTATTTCTCGCCTATCCACAACCTCCTTATTTGGGTTTTGTTTCGTATTTTCAATTCCTCTATGCAGTGCACCGACACCTACCTTCACAAACGCTGCGCGCAAAACCACTCCCGACAAAACCCACCATTTTTAATGACATATGTTTCAAATACATGTAGCACCTCAACCTCTTGGTACCGTCCATTACCTTCCCCTTCTCTCAGTCACATCCTTTTTGCGCAACTGTTTCGGAGGGCGGGGCCGCCGATAGGCGACCCCGCCCAATCCTTGTATACTGTAATATGACGTTTGCCTGCTTCTCCTACGTAGCTAAATTTTAAGGTTGAGGACGTTTACGGTCGTTTGAGCGACGAGGCAGACGGGAATACACTTTTCAATTTCCCACCGCAGAATGCCCCCACAATAACTGGGGAACGAAAAAATGCAACCATTGCGGGGAAGGGGAAACAAGTCTTGATCTCGTGTGACCTCGGAACAGAGTTACAACTTTGAACAAAAGGACAAACCGTGAAGGTAAGGGTCTCGCGTGACTGAGAATCAGAGTTACAACCTTGAACAAAAAAGAGCAAAACGCAAACGGAAGGGCTCGTAAAGGCTGGGGGAAAATCATCAGTTACTACACCAGGAGGTGTGCGTGCGTGCGATTGACGCACATGCCGGTGTATCTACCTTGTCATCCAAGCTGTCAAAAAAAAGAAGCAGGCGACACTAATGATAAAAAAAGTTCAGGAACATGAATGTGTGGTGCACGCAGCAGCTGTTGGGTCCTTCTCCGCCTAAGCTACGTCCATTCATAAGCTCGCACCCTATATATACCTTTATGGGCTACCTGGTATATGTGACACTCATTCAGGTGCATCGTGGACACTTGCGTCGTGCGGCAAAGATAATGCGCGGGGGAACAACGAATGAACGAGCGCATCGCGATTCTACCGCTGTTCTGTTTTCGTCGTTGCTACACGAGACAGGTTTAAAGCAAATACTCAATACGCCCTTTATGCTGCGACGATTATGCGTTTAGGACAGCGCGGCGCGATCGTGGTGCTATGTACTGACGTTGAGTGTATGTGCGCCGCATGCAGTAGTCAGCACATTTCGTCCACGGCTCAGTCCACCTTGCCGTTAGATCCGAGGGCACAACACAAGTGCTCCGCGTGTTTCGTGTGTCCAGAAATACAACCAAACATTCCCCGTTGCAAACGCTTTCTTGCCTTGGCAAACGCTATATATACTACCCGCCGAATCAACATCCCAAGCTTCGCAGTAGCTCCGCCCGCCCCGGCGGTTACCCTAGCTTAGGACGCCAGCACACCACGTGGGAGGCTGAAGACATATTTCACCGTCTCCGTGGGTGAAAAATACCATCAACTACAAAAACGCCAAACAACACCCATCACAAGCCATGCAACTGCATCGCACTGCAGTAGCTCAAGATGCGTTCGCCATTCAGGCCCTAAGGCAAGAGCCAGGCATGATCGACTCCTCCTCCCCCTCCGTGAAGCCGCCGGCATCTACAAACCCAACGCTCTACCCGGGGGCCGAACGACCCCGTTCGACCGAGCCATGTATCTCTCCGCCCACCTACAGGAAACCCAGATAAACCAACCAATCAAGCAACCAACTCTCTCACATGCCAGAACATACGTGCCTTAACGCCAATTGAGACGCGCCTTGAAAGCCATCCATCAATCAATCAATCAATCGATCAATCACATCAGATAAGTTGATCATTTGCGACCAAGCTAACCCCTTAACGAGTGCAAAAAAAGGGTTTCACTCTACTTACACGTATTAATAAAATGGCTGGTTCACACAAACGTGGTCGCAGATTGCAGTTCTCGCCCTTCTAAGTACGAATGAAAAAACAGTTGTCGCGTGTTTTCATTCGCGTTTTGTTTACTCGTTGAAGATGTCCACCTCCTCCCAGTCATCCATGCCGGTGTGGAAGATCTGCGCAATGAAGTTCGCCTCCTCTTCCGCCGCGCGCTCCTGGCGCTCCACGCGCATGATTTTCTTTCGCGAGGTACCCTATGCCGGAGGAGCGACAATAACATTAAAAAAAAACGGTCGGTACGTAACGTCAGACAGGAAGGAGAGGCCATGGCTATCGTGAGACACACTGAACACACAAAACATCTCATATCAGTATGAATGTCCAACAAAACTGACCGATACAGCAAAACAGAAGGACAGACCAAGGCAATCGCGAGAAGGACAATATATACCTGGTACATACTTCCGAGAATAAGTAAAGAGGAATAGTGCAACAGAAAGCATCAGAGTGACGAATGCAACAAAACACATCAGTACGCACGTGAAAAAAGGAAACGGCCTCCATCACGGCTAAAAATAAAAACATGGTCTATGCAACAAACAGACAACAGACAAAACTTTCCACCTATGGGTGCAAGTTCCGAGGTATGAACGATTCGTAGGCATGGTGATGAGTCACATAGCCAGAGTACGGGTGAGGTGCGCCGCGCGCAAGGTGTGCTGAGTATAAAGTACATCGCGACCGCCGGAAATAACCAAACACGGCCGGAAAAGCTTTCTGCGCTCCACCAAACGTGAAGCCGTGAGCGTGTTCCTTCACAATAAACCGTTCATTTTACCCATCGACATCCAGCACAAAGGTCTAGTGTTCGTGCCCATTCTTCATCCCAGAGAGATGCAAGCGCTGTGTCACAAACTACGAGACAGATATAACGCATCGCCCATACAACGAGGAGATTTTGGCAATGCAGTGTCACACGTACTGGATACGAAAGTACGAACACACACAAACAGCAGAACCAGACAAATCGCGGGACAGAAAGACCAGAGAATGACGAAAATAAAAAAAGATTGAAACAAGAAACAAGAAAGCGCAAACAAACCACCGCAAGATGAAAAATATACACGTGAAACGCCTCTTCACACCACCGACGGTCGCAAAAGACGGACACCTGCGCGTGGAGGCGGGTTTTCTGAAAAAGCACTGCGTACCATTTCATAAAAACGTATCACGTCGTACCATTTTCACCATTTATCTGGTATGTTTTGAGGTTTGAACGCACGGCCAAGTCTACCGAGGTGCGACAGAAAGCAGTACTATCCAGCCAATCTCCAAAAGCGCATGCGTCGAGGGCGGCTAAAACTGCCCCTCTAAAGATGCACCGACGCTGCACGTGTGAAAGGGTGAGCCTGCCGAAGGAACCATGGCGTTGCACCATATGCAAGCGGACTGAGCAATGGCAGCCTACCACAGCCGACTGCGTCACATGCAGATAACATTGCGCCCATCGCAGCGGAGACTTTACATTGCCCCGCGTGCGGACAGCGGAAGCAAATCAAAGCGCCTCATCAGCGGAGGTTGTCGTGGAGTTACGGAAACATAGAGGCCCACCACGGTAGGGATGCCGTGCACGCCTACAAACACCCACGCGGGGCAAACCATTGCAACACCCTCGTCATGACCATTTTTTAACAAAAAAGGTTTCACGTTGGCAGCCGAAGCTCTACTAATTGTTCCTTTCCCGTCAAAATACCCAAAATTGCTATCACACATCAATAAACGCTGAAACAAAATCAACATAACGGTGACACATGGACGGACCGCTCTTTGATCGATGATCCGGAGATCCACACAACCGACGTAGCACTCACCCTCTTGTTGAACCTGCGCATGTTGTCGCGGTTACGCTGCCTCTGCAAGGTGCAAGCGACAACGCAAGTAGTAGAGGGGCGGAAGGCGAAGAAGTGCTATATGTAAGAGCTGGGTCACCACCAGCGCGCGTGAACAAAATCACGCAATTAGTATTTGCTTGCTGCACGTAGCAATCGTTGATGACCGGTCAAAAGGGGTACATGAAGGTGGACATTTTGACATGTGTTTGTTGATGTACTCTCAAGTACAAGAAGTGTGTAGGTACCAGGTATTCATTTCTGAATGTTTCGTCTGTATTCGCTCATACGTCTCCGTACGCGCCACGGTTCGCCGAAACATCAAACGATCTTGCAGGGGAAGTTCGTTCGTACATTATCATCAAGGTATGGGCGCAATCCTAGCCGTGTGCGGCGCGTGGCGCGCCCTCGACGTTATGCTTCGACGGGAGTGGACACGACGCTTTCCCGTTTTTTTTTCTTGTGAGGCCTTATAATATGCGCAAAAGAACCAAGTATCTGTATGTGTTTGTTTCCTGTGTTTGCTTGTACGCGCCTCTGCGCACCCCGCGTGATTCGCCTAAACTCTGCGTTCCCAAAACTGCGACGGGTTGTCTATGTATCACCAATAGAGTATGGGCGCGCTTCGTGCCATGTGGGACGCGTACGCTGCGGGTATGCGCTACGTCGTTCGTGCTCTTGTCCCCGGTTTTTCGCGTGCGGCCTTGACCTTGAGCAAGAATACTTATCCGGGGAAAACGCTTTCTCAAAAATGTACACACCTATCACAGGCACTCTGAACACTCGACATCCTCCGAACTAAGTTCGCTCAAAACGAAACACCATGGCCCACGCTCCACGCTCTCCTTCCAGCGGCAACAACTCCCTCATCCACGACTGTCCCCGCCCCGCTGCGACACTCAGCTCATGCTTCTGGCCACAGCAAACCCAACGAGCAAGATTTTCCGGGCTGCCCCGGTTACCCTGACCCGCGCGCGTGGACGGGCATCACCCTTCGATGGGACAAAGCAAGAAAAATGCCCGTCGAGCCGCACGAGTCAGGGTAACCAGGACAGCCAGAAAAATCTTGTTGACCCAGCTTGCTGTCAGCAAGGAGCACGAGCTGCGGTTCGCAGCAAGGGCAGTCGTCGGCGACGGGGGTATGCCGGTACAAAGTGGATCTGAATGGCACCTGAGACCCGAGCTACGCAAATAAGTGCGGTGCAACCTGAGCCAGACGCGGTACAACCTGAGCGAATGGGCTTGAATATAAATAGAGAATCTGCCACAGCGTAATCTCTGACGGGGTGTTGCGTCGTATACCCTGAAATTTTGCAAGGAAACCGCAACAATATCGTGGCTTATTAGCACCCGCTAATGATAGCATACACCAAATCAATGAATTCGTTGTAGACTCTACACGGGTTGCCCGGAGAAGCACAGCACGAGAGTTCAGACTGACTCCTTGCCGACAAGGAAAACATGCAGGAGGTCGTGTCCGCAGAATATCTAAACAGTACTTCTCGTATCAGGCACACCTCCACACGACTTGCTGGGGCTTTCGGGAAACGTTCACAAGACGGTCACGGTGACGATCTCATGCAATTATCAATAGAGGCTTCTCTACTAGCAGTGATTGTTGCGCGCAGCATCATCCCTCTGCAGATGCCCTACTCGGCGACAATACAATATCACACGCAGCTTGCGAAGACGAGTTTTGAAAACATTGTCGATCTCACAGCTGAAGTGTGGTTTTCATTTTTTCAAAATACATCTTGCAAGAAGCGATGGCCTGGGGAATCGCTGCACCCGCCGCGGCAGCAGGTGCCGTAGACAACCCTCACGCAAGTCAGATATCTTACGGTCGTCGTGATCGCGGGCGGTATCTGGTATTGCGCTTCGCATTTCTGGTGGCCCTTTAACCAACCGTAACTAAAAGCGCCTACAAATCGTCCTTGTCCGGAGAGCCAAAGTCATCGAGGATACGAGCACGTCGACATCTGTATAGAGCGGATACCCCGAGCTTTGAGCGCCCGGGATAAGTTAGTTGGGGACTTATATGCAGCCAAATCAACATGTTCTGCCTATACTAAAAGCTACACCTGGTACATATTTTATAAAACTATTTTAAATACGTCAGCTATGAGTTCGATTATTTCAAGGATCGATACTCATCTTTGCAAGCTGCCTGGTACACCGGCCGCACGTTTGTATAGACGTCTTACTCTGTGAAGCTACATGACTCCCGGGGATACCTGGTACATGTAGTCCACAAGAGATAAGAGCAAGGTGCTCGCAGTGAAAAGCGCTTGTTTCGGCCTGTCACGGGGTTCTCTTGACGCGGGGCAACCACCGCATCGGGCAAGCAACGGTGGCAGGACCCATTACTACACCCACCACGGCAGCGGGAGCTGTAGACAGCCCTCACGCAGATCTGGTGGAATCTTACGATCGTGGTCCTTGCAAGTGGTACCATACTCGTAGCGCGCCTCATATTTTCGGTGGCATTTTGCCTCGTGTAAGTGCCTCCGGTGCTCCGGTGGCAAGTTTACACCTGTGTTGCTCTGCCCACAAAACGAAAAATGAAATACAACCTATAAAATCAAACATTCTTGAAACCGGGGTTTGGTCAAAAACATCCCCGCACTGGGTCATTCAGCGTTCTGTGCTCTTTCACCGGTGCCGTGCTCCCTACTAAAGCCTTCAAATGACACATGACGCGCGTGGGACCCCACCAAGTCATGACATAGTCTGATCTGTAGCTGGTCTGTAGCTGGTGTGGCCTTTGTTTAGTTAGAAGTGGAGAAATCCGGTGCGCCTCGGCCATGTAGTGTTTCTTTTGCGCAGGTGCTACCTATGGTCCCAGCAGTCGCGCAGCCAGTTTCGGCATTTTTCACTCGGCATTTTTCACTCGTCACTGTCGCGGTGGTAAATGTGAATGAAATCGCTTAAGGTTCGCCGTGTGCTCGTGTATACAGGAGCGGAAGGTATTCCAGGGTGGCGGGATTTATGATTCAAGTCACCGAGGCCGCAATCGCTAGAGACGTGCGCCTCAAAAAACAACAAAACGTGGACAAAAAAACACGGCGTTGTAGTGTTGTAGCGCTAGATCACATAAAACGTTTTTGTCCAACACCACACGTACATACATACGTACTGGTACTGATTATCGCTAAAGCAGTAAAAAAATAACTTGGCCACAGCATAAGAAAGAGAAAATCTAACGATCTGGAACCAAACGTTCAAACTTCAGCGACACCGTCGCGGTGCTTACAGGTCACCAACACTGCTGCTACTAGGCCACAATGTAATGAGAGCACCTAGACTAACACCCCATCGCAAGGTGGTGCGTTTTCTGATTAGCTGTGACGCCGGAGTTGACAGAACTGCGGAATATTGGAATATTGTGCACAAATATTACAGTGGTAAAGGTGGTTTCAGATCTGTATTTCGGCATAGTTTGGCCCCAACTTGAGTTTTTTTTGTGGGCAGAGCAACACAAGGTGTTTATCAACTGTCATAAAGGAAAGAGGGGGCACGCGTTTATCCCCTGATCGAACATGCCTTCCAAATAATCAAGATTCATTTCCGCTCAAGAGGGGGCACGTTTTTATCCCCTAATCGAACATGCCTTCCAAATAATCAAGATTCATTTCCGCTCCTCAAACCCCAGACCAGTTTTTTCTCTTTTGAAGATCCTCCTGGAGATCCGAGTACAAAAAGCTCCACACACCAGTACCAGCACACCTTCGTTTGTGTACCAGTCCCACATCAGATCCCCAGATTTACCATGTACTACTTCTGTACGTTCAATCTTACACGCAATCGTATTGCTTGTGCCAACTCGTAGAGTTTGATATGTACACAACCAAGATAAAAGGTGTGTTGCAATTGACCGCTGATCTACTGACACTGCTGTGTCTGGTATCTGTTACGATATACGTTTCACGTTGAGAGTCTCAACTTCAATTCGTACCCGTAGCTGCTCCGCTGTTCCGTCGTCCGCGGTCCCATCCGAAAGTGTTACTTGTACTATTAATAGACTACATTAATAAATCGTACTTCGTACCAGTTGGTCAATCAAATATCTGCACCATCGTCAGAGTGAGATACGTACATACCAGGCTACATATATACAGCTGTGCGTGCAAAGTAAGAGGTTCAGTTTCGCCCAACCATCAGGTCTACGAAGCACTCGGGCTTGACCTCTTGGGGCACATCTCATGCGCAAGACAGGCAGTGCAAGCATGGACACTGGCACTGGTGTGTTGTGCTGGCATTATCTCACCTTCTCCTTCTTGGCGTTGACCCTGCAAGACATCAGCATGCCCCGCGCTGCTCCCGTGCCAAAGCCAAACGAGTAACGCACCAAACCCCGAGCGAAAAAAAGAAATTAGTCAGCACCGAAGGACGAGGAGGGCGTAGCAAGACACGGATCAGGGGGCGTGCATACCTACTGCGTACGCCTGTATCATGTGGGCATATTGTTCCACTCAACACTGTGTCCTCTGTAGCTGGCGCCCTCGGCCCTACGTTGCCTATGAAGGGCTGGCTGGCCACTTGTATGTAAAACACGTCAACGAGTCAACACGCGATCATGAACGAGCCAACGAATGAATGAACCGTCAACAGACAGCACACGCACCAGCTTAGATCCTCTCTTCTACGTCGGCTCTTCTCTAGATACCGCCCCCCCGTGGGCCCACTGTGTACGAGGTATACGCCATTAGGTGACCACCTAAGTTTTGGGGAAGGGTCATACCCGCGTCACGTTGCCTGGCCTCGTGTCATACTGCAACCCCTCTCACCTGAGGTGGTGCTGCGTGCGGACGCCGTTGCGGGTCCACGGAACCCCGCCGCGGGCGTCATCGGGGCGACAAAGGCCATCGAGCTCGCCAAGAGGCACGCCAACACTAGCGCGCTCGCTCCCATCATCTGCTTGAAAGCCATGTTCTCAGGTTTATCGGTAGTCGTTTCCTGCTGCTGTCTGTTGTGCGTTGCCTCTAAACTGAGGTAGGGGATGTTTAATATACATCCCCTGTGAAAAGACGCTTCTGAACTATTTCGCTCATCCTTTGCTCGAAGCCGCGGGCATAAACTTCTCAGTCGGCATTCTCGGAGGAGGCGCACGAGCACGCTGAAGAGAGCACTGCGTGTTTCTGACCTCTTTCATCATGCCGGTGAGTTCCTGCTGTGATGCAAAGGCATCGGTGCGGTTGGCGATGCTTGAAGCCTTTCCTATCATGCAAAGCACCAAGTGTGGTTTCGGTGATCGCGCACCCATTTATATACGTACACACCCACGAGGCTCGTGTCCCCTTGGTTCAGACACCGCTTGCTGTGCGCATGACCACCAGAGTAGCTTCTTCGCCGTTCCTGGGTAATCAAGGACGACACCAGGCTATGCTACCAGTAGAAGAGATGGTGGTTACACTCTCGAAACCCACGTGTGGGGCTTCGCTCCGCCCATCGGAACATCTTAGATAATCACTCCTGTCACATGGTCACCAACAAATCCCGCACTGCTCGGCTCTGCTCTGCACTCCCAGGCCTCACAAGCGTTGTTGGACTCGGTCCAGCGAGAAGCATTCTGCGCCAAGAAGAAGGAGACCAGGACCATCTTTGTTGGTGAGCTACGCCCTGCGTCCGTGCCCCGTGCTCTGTAAGGCCACTTTGGCCTTTGCGTGACATAAACCGCTGGTGAAAAACGCATTCTCTCCTGTTCTTGCTTCCGATGTGCCTCGAGTCTGGTGTACAAGTACATCTGATAACATACTGGTTACAGTATAGTGCGTAGGTAATTTTGTAATTTTCCCGGCTTCTGTCTCTGTTCACGTTAATTGGAGTTCGAGTACGTAATGGTGGGAGGGGGGGGGGGTCCGATTTCGTTCCACGAGCACCTCGTGAGAGTACGAGATACAGCATAGACGATGCGCGACGATGGACGGCAAACGGCTGCCCTCGATTGCTGCTCAACGGTACTTCTGCTTGCTGTAGGGTGCGGTCCGGTGTCGGTTATCGGTCTTGCGCCATTGGTAGTGGATCAATACTCTGCGCCCAGTTGTGGTTGCTGTTGTCGTTGTCGTCGTTGTTGTTTTGTTGTTCTGCCGCCCTTCTATGATATCGTCGCACTGTTTGCTGTACTGCTGCTGTGTATGTAGAGTGAGCTGAGATAGCTGCACGGCTGCGGCGGATCAGGAATCGGGCCCACGCCAGTGATTTACCTACAGCGCACACCCTGTTGTAAAGCGGTGCGTAAAACTCGCATATGATATACAAGTCGTCGAGTTTGTGAGAGAACATTGTGAAAATGGTTTGCTCTGGTTTGTTCTTTTCTCGTCGATTCGAAATTCGTTTCGGGTTGACGACCGTCTACGAAAGACGATTGGTAGCATTACTGCTGTTGTAGTCTACGTAGGCATTTCTCCGTGTTGCTATCGGTCATGATAATGATGGAAGGGCAATGTTAACGGTGCGGGCCTATCATATGGGCTCATGGCAGAGTAAGTTTTGCTGTCTGGCCTTATGACAGCAGTAAGTCCTACTATCATGGCACGCCATCTGTAAATAGTTGGGGGTGAGGAGGGACAACCGTAAAGCTGTAGATGGGTATAAAGGTGACCGTGGGAATGTGGACCCTCTCCCAGCCGGATAAGAATGTAATGACGTATTAACAGTACAAATAAATTGGACAACCCTAACCCTGTAACCCTGTTCTAGGTCGGGGTGATGAGGGATAATCATACAGCCTTAGATGGGTGTATCAGTGACCATGAGAAAAGACCTTCCTCGAGCAGAATAAGGACAGAGCAAACAAATCGGTCAACCATTACTTCGAACCCTAACCCCATCCTCGTGCGAGGCGTCGACACCGAGAGGTTACGCATGCACCAGGTACCACGTAGTGCTGCGCTGAGTAGCATAGAAAGATGCTCGTCGGATTGACCTATATATGCGTCGCCCTGTTGACCCTGGTACAAGCTAGTTAAGGGGAGTCGCCGACCTAAGTCCTTAATGAGGACACACACCCAGTACTACGCGCGATCGGAGTATCGCACACAGCTTGCTGAGATGAGTTTCGACGAAATATTCGATCTCACAGCTGGAGTATATTTTTATATTTTATAATACACGGCACGATGTTTTTGGGTGTTTGTGTGTGTTGAACGGGTGCAGTGTGTTGCACTCGGAAGTATAACCGCGCACGCTCGTAGTGGCAGGTAGCAGGTACAGCAAGAAGCTAATATGAAATTTGCTAGATGTGATTATTACAGCATCGGCCATGCCAAGTAGCCCTGGCTGCCGGGGCAAGGGATGCGTCTGCATTTTGACGGAAAGGAGCTGTACGGAACGCACAGCAACAGGGTGACAGTTGTGCTGTTGCAAATAAGATCGAAAACACCGCACTTACCTGGTACGGTTTTTAGGCCGCAATAGCTCAGTCCCGAAAGGGTTACATGCCTAACTAACGAGGCCTTGTTACGCTCAACCAATAGGATCTGTCGGGTCTGGTTCTACGTTAGTACGAACTGCGGAAGTGCACCTACACGTTGTACATGGCACATGAAGCAGAACACAACGTATCCCCCCTTTTTTTCCACTTTGTGTAAATCGACGAATAACACATCCTCGGGTACATGGTACATCCTTTTGGGACTTTATTATATTATTAGTACGTAGAGGAGGAGGAAGGTCACGACTAAAACCGACGATTACAGCATCGACCACTGACTGCGTGGTTGGGGCGTGGTACTTCACGGTGTCCGAAGTATGTGCGAGATTCTCGAACAATGCAAGAAGTCGTATATGCGACACGGGCGCAGCACGATACTTGTTTTCCTGCGTGCTTACACTACTCGTACGTAGACCGTTGGTTAGACCCAATATATATATATATATATTATCTCCGTGTGTGAGTCCCCAAAGCATTGGCGGCACCAATAGTTGTGCGGAAACAATGATGAAGGCGTCACGTTTTTACTGGGCGTTCGCTGCCTCGCTAAGTAGGACCATAGCACCAGCCTCATACCGTGCATACGAGCAAGGATGTCGGTTTATCGCATCACGGCACTTCGGCGAATTGTCAGGAACAGTAAGCAACTGATTTCGGTCGCCGTAATTGCGTAACGCCCCCGCCCCCTAGTATTACAGTCATCACAGGTATGTCTCTGTTGAAAACCCTGGTATTTGCGACGAGACCCGATTGCAGAGCGGGGATGCAATCATTTTTTGCACATCCCCACCGTGCTCCCTCTTGCCACCCTGAAATCACATCGACCTGATCCCAGCCCGATCGGAGTTCTCCGAACTGACCCTGGGTATGTAATAAGCTGGCGGCAGGGCCCACCTGGCACCTTGACCCCACGCCGACCAGGTACGCCCAAACCGAGGGTTTCCGATAAACGACTGGAGCTAAAGGCGCGCAACACTAAAAGCAGCATATGTGCCGAACGGGTCTGCATAAAACACTCTACATGTTTAGACCCTGCTCCCGTTTCGCAACCTGATTCATCCCCACCCCGGACCTGATGTCAGCGGGAAGTGATCCCACCCGGACCTGAGCCCTCCGAGCTGACCTGGGGTGTACAAGATGCCACCGGCAGGGGCCACCGACACATCCTGATCCCTCCCAGATCTGATCGACCAAACTCGAGGGTTTCCATCCAACGGCCACAGCTAAATGCAAAATACACTTTTCAATAATATATTCCGAGTGCTGATTTTTTTTTTTCTGGGCGGTCTTGCCTTTCGTTGGCGCCGACCATTGCTCCCCGGTCAGCTACGCTGGCTGCCACATGTGGACGTTGAGCTTGCGCTGTAGCCCTGCGGCCTGCTGCAACGATGGAGTTAATGATTTATTTGGCCATAGCCAAGACGTCCAAGCAAGCTGGTGTGCGTGAGAGATTCGACGCTTTCATCGGCCAACCACAGCAAAGTGGCGTCGCACCCGCAATTCATGCCGCACTAAAATCAACCTTACTCTGGCTCGGATGTCAGCACTTTTGGCTGTGCGTTTCGATTGTAGCCGTGGTGTCTCCTAATCGCTCCCCCCCCCTTTTTTTTTTTGCGACACTTGCCCGTGAGGATGTTATGTACGTTGTACTCGTCAAGCGTAAAAACTCGGTATCATTGCCTTTTTTGGCCTTAATCCGACACCCTTGCATACCTGTGCGGTAGTGGTCTCTCTATAGTGCCGGTATGTGCTAGCCCGGAAGTTCCAGCACTACAGCGGCAACCGGCACTACTCCGCATGCTGCCACTGCTGGTTGTTTTCATCTGTTCCAAGCGATTTCAAAGGCACTGTAATGGGCATCTGGCACTACTCAACCCGCGCTATAGAGGGACCCCAAATGTATAGGCTGAAAGTACTTGCAGTGGTAGGCCGCTACTCCCTGCGGCTTCGACTGCCGCATGCCCTTCACCCGGGCGTGTTTGGCCTGCCGTTGTGGCAGTCGCAGCCACTCAACCGGTGCGAGGGGGGGCCGACGTACCCTCCACGTCATCAGCAGCGACTCCTGCCAAGGGTTCGGGTCCAGCAGCGACGCCGCTAGTATCCGCAGAGCCCATGCTACCGTTGACTGGTTGACTGGGGTGCCTTTCTCCATCGTGCTCGCGGTCTCCCTTCCTCCCGCCCGTTCTTGTGTTCTCCCATTTCTCTATGCGTCCGCTCCGCGCGCGGAGCACTCTGCGATGATTTGCGTTCTATTATGACTTTTGTTTTGTGGGGCGCACGTAAATTGTCAGTATCCTGGCATCCAGGCAGCTCCCTCGACCATGAGAGGTATACGAGTCTTGCCAGGAGAGAGGAACTGTTAGTAGATTCGGGCCCAGTCCCCAGCCCTAATGTTTGATGTTTTGCACCCTTCCCCCTCCCGGTGTCTGCGTTTGATGACTTCGTCGTTAGTGGTTTATGGTTTGTGCTGAATGTGGCAGCCCCCCCCCCAATGCCTCTGTGTTGATACCTTGGTTGTTTTCGTTGGGTTTTATTCGATATTGATGTTTGATGACTTTGTTTGAGTTCTGATGATTTATGTTTGGTTTTGTTATTTTCCATGCTTGATTATTGATCATTGAATATTAATGTTTGATGTTTGTGCAGGCCCCCCCGGTGCCGGGAAGGGAACGCAGTCCCCTAAGGTGCAGGATGAGTACTGCTTGTGCCACCTCGCGACGGGCGACATGCTCCGCGCCGCCGTCGCCGCCAAGACAGACATGGGGCTCAAGGCCAAGAGTATCATGGATGCCGGGGAATTGGTGAGATAGAGTTTCGTCTGATATTTTTCGGGGTTCTGTGGGATTTTTAACGTCGTGGAAGCGAGATTGGGGCTGGTGTTCTTTAATTCTTGTTTGGTTTTCGAGGCCGTGGAGGCGGGGTTAGGGCGGGTGTCAAGGGTAATATTATAGCGGTAAAGCGCCTCACCCCCAAAGAAAAGGCACAATATAGTTTTCACGCTGTTGCTTGTGTTGTTAAAGCCGCACTTGATTGCTTACTAGCGGCCAGCCAAAAAAAACATGGCGCGTCTTGGCTCGCGCCTGTCCTCTTATACCTGGTATATACCTTAAGCGCTGCCCGGCGTTCGTTGCCTGTTTCTTGCCTTGAGCGCTGCCTGTTGCTTGATTGTATCGTTCCTTCCCTTCCCTTCCTTATTGACCTATTTTGCACTGCACTCCCGCAATGGGGACGAAACACTTGGAATTGGAATAGGAACGACTTTGGAGTTGGAAAAGGTTTGCGAAGTGCGTCCCCCCTTCCCCGCTCGTTATGACGCTTGTTTCTTGCCTCGTGTCGCCCTTTCCTCGTGTTTACGTTGCCTTTTGTCTCTTTTCTCTTCATTTTGCCATGATAGGTGCCTGATGACGTGGTGGTTGGGATCGTGAGCGAGGCCATTGACGCTCCCGCGTGCAAAAAGGGATTTATTCTTGATGGGTTCCCGCGCACAACCGTCCAGGCGCAGAAGGTAGCATTCATAAAGCCCACGACTCATTTGAAGCGCTCATGTCTTGTGCGTGTGACTTGCCCGGTATCAACGTGGGTTGGTTTTCTATGTATTGCCTGCCCTGCTATTGCTCTGCAAGGCTTATTTATATCAATGGTGGAGCCGTTGCGACTTCCTGATGTTTGCCTCCCACGCCATTCCATGCATTGCGTAGCGGTATCGTTCCTTGCCATCCCCTGTCCTGCTGAGTAGCGCCCCCCCGCCCCGCCCCCGCCGTTTCTTGTTTGTTGTCATACCGTGCAATGCGATGCAGTGGCGTTCTATGCCGTCCCCAGTCCTGCTGTGTCACCCCCCCTCCCCTCGCCCCCCCGAAGAGATGAGGAAAATAGGCGGATGTGACATGGAGAAAGAAGTTTGGTACATTAGATAGTAGCGAGAAAACGATCGCTATCCTAGGAAACAGATGGTGGGCACAGACGGCCAAAGAGGACGGAGACAAGATGAGCATTTTTTCAATGTACTATATGGAAGAAACTTGATAAGCGCCCAAACGTTGCACGCGTCTCTATTCGGAGTAGGAACGGTGCTCCGTCTCGAAAGGGCTGCGTGGTCAATGGTCAAATGACCGAAGGCAAGCAACGAAGCCCCCCCCCCCCCCTCCCCTGTCGTTGCCATACCATACAATCCCATGCATTAGCCTGCCGTGCCGTGCCGTGCCCTGTCCTGCCTGGCTGAATCACCCCATTCCCCCTCCCGTGGTTTTGTTGGTTGTTTCAGTTGGACGAGATTCTGGCGTCTAAGGGTGTCGCGATCGACAAGGTCATCAACCTTCAGATCGACGACAAGATGCTCATCCGGCGTGTGCTCGGCAGGTACGTCCCCTGTCTCAAATGTGTACCGTGCTGCTGTCCCTATGATGTTGTCTTTTTTTGTTCGTGTTGTCCACTGCCCCTGTCATCAATGTTGCCTGTCGTATTGTCCTATGGCATGATCATGTTGTATGTTGGTTTGTTTATCTTGTTCTCTGCGGCCGGTTTGGTGGCTTGGTGGCTTGATGTCTTCTCGTGTCGTGTCGTGTCGGTGTCGGTTCATGTGGTTTTGACTCGTTGATTTGGTTTTCGCGTTTCGCTTTGTTTTGTAGGAACACGAGCCTTCGACGTAAAAATCACCCCGTTTCGTTTCATTTCGATTTATTTTGCTTGGTTTACTCTGGGTTTCATTTTGTTTTGCGTTTCGTAGCGTTTCGTTTCTCGAAATTTCATGGGAAATTGGCTGAAAGCTTGCCCGCCTTGACGGTCAGCTTTTCAGAATAAAAAATATATGGTGAATTTTTCGGAATTCACCCTCGCTGTCCCCTATATCCCGTTATTTTCTCACCTGCTGCGACCTCTAAACGTAAAATAGACGCTTGAGTTATTGCTGTGGTACACGCTTAAATTGTCGCAACATGACTCCGTCAAGCTCGCCCAAAGGCGCAGATGTTGTTTAATGGTGGTGGCAGCGGTGGTGGTGGTGGTGTCGGTGTTGGTGGTGCTGGTACTGGTGTTGTCGTAACCTAGCC
Organism: Undaria pinnatifida; assembly: GCA_012845835.1. Taxonomy (NCBI): domain Eukaryota; class Phaeophyceae; order Laminariales; family Alariaceae; genus Undaria; species Undaria pinnatifida. The sequence continues at coordinate 6,056,099 of JABAKD010000009.1, read as the reverse complement.
GTGGGCACGAAAAGTCTACAGATAGGTAAGCTAAGGCTTTATACAGCAGTACACGGCAGGCACGTGTGCTGCAGTACATTCTGGTGGAACTGCGCCTCTCCTCTGAAGTCTTCCTCGCCCGCTCCGAATGCCTCCGCTGTGCCTTTGCCACCGTTGTGTCCTGTGTTCTCCTCGGGTGTTGGGGGGGGGCTAACAGGTGGATCCACCCGGGGTCGGGACGTAGCTACAACGTTTTTTCTAGCCCGCCGAAGGTGCCGGGGCAAGATGATGTGAGTGTGGTGCAGCCACGCAGCACTGGTATTGCTCTTACTGACCCGTGCTACGAAAGTAGCGCCTAAATGTGCGGAGTCTCCTTAAGAGCTCCATGCCTCGTATGACAACCGACGTGTTTGAGGAACAACGTAAGCGAAGCCCGATACGCAGTCCCTGGGGAGCTAGATAGATGCCTACAATTTTGAAAAAGTGAACCTCTACGGTGGCACGGGTCCGGTGTTGGCGTGGAGCCGTGCAGCACTGCTCGCACTGTTTTACTTGCGCTGCCACGCGGTGCTGCGGGTACTGCTTACCTGCGCTGTTCGTACTCTGTTTGCGTTGAACCACGCAGCACTGCTCGTAACTGTTTTACGTGTAGCCTGATTAATGTCTGGTCGTTAATGCTAACGGTGACTGGGGGGGGCAGGGGGGGGGGAGGGCATGATATGGTTGCGTGGACGCAGGCCCGAAGTTGTATTGTGTTTTCTCCCGAGAGCGACAGGGAGATGGCAAAGTGTTTGGTCTAGTGTAGAACCAGGCACCGGTTTTTTGTGACACGTCTCGCTCTTCTACTGTAGTGTGGTCGTGTGATCTAGTGTGAAACCAGGCACCGGTTTTTTGTGCCACGTCTCGCTCTACTGTTGTGTGGCGGCCTTGTCTTCTTTTTTTTTGTAATGAGAACACGTTGGCACAAGTGAACGCTCAAAAACGGAGATGACAGCACTTCGTTTTCCTGACTTTGGTGGAGGTGAGTAGGCTAAGGAATGCCGTCGCTCTATGCTGGGCACGCCGTCTAAGTGCACTTTTTTTGCGTCTGCTGCTGCTGCTTCTGCTGCTGCCTCTGTTGCTGCTGCTTTGCTGTTGCTGCTGCTTTTTCTGTTTTCTGCTGCTCTGTTGCCGCTCTCCTGCTGTTGTTGTTGTCTTCGTTGTTGCGTTGTTGTGTTGCGATCCTACGTGGTGGGATTTCGTGGGGTCGCAGGTGACGGGCGAACCCCTGACACGTCGTTCGGACGATACCGTGGATAAGCTGAGGAGCCGCCTGAAAGCGTTCCACAAGCAGACGCAGCCAGTGATAGACCACTACGAACGAGCCGGGAAGACGGTAACCATCGACGCTAAGCAGGACAAGAATGTGAGACCTATAACATCCACGTTCATATGTTGAGCCTGGTTTTGTAGCACTGAGGCTAAAAGGCGAACACACCAACGAGGCAATGGGAATATTCTCCCCACCCACAAAAAATAACACGTTAATATAACTTTTTGTAAATACTTTTTCCGCGTGGTTAGGGAATAAGTGAGCTATCTCCAGTTGTCGCATAAGTACGGAATATATATTAACAACCTGGGTGGTAGGTGACAAGTGATCGGAACAGTAGGGCGCGCGGGATTCGGTTGATGGTTCTGCAGACTTTTGCTGGCTGCGTTGGCTGTCTCGTTTTTTGTTTTTTTCAAGTGTGTTTTGTAGCGGAGGCCAAGACGTGGTTCGTTGTGCTTCTGCTGCTACACTACGTTGGTCCCTCGAGTTGGGTGCTGCTCTTGGTTAACTTTTGCCTCAATGATGGTGTAAATAATGCGTGGCCGTTGCACGTTTCCCTGTGCTGTGATTCTGCTTGTCCGCCTTTCTGAGGATGTTTTGTTTGCAAGCGAGCTGCTAATTTACTTGGCCGCTAAGCCTAAACTATAGAGGCCCCTTTTGAGCTGAGTAATCGTCGGTCGCGGTTTGTTTAATACCTCGTGAAGACTATTGGTTATTGACTCCCCTGGGTACTACTGGAAAGTTTCGTATGTGCTGCAGTAGTGCCAAGCTACCGAGGACGATGTTATTTTTTTCCCCTGAAGCGATTTTGTTCCGTGTCGTTTCCTTCTTTTTTGCGCTTGTTGTTTCGTGTTTCTGTATGTACGCAGGTGATTTCGGACATGATCCGGAAGGCACTCGGAAATCCCGACGCGTAAATGCCGCGGCGGCTTGAGCTGAGAGGGGAGAGGAGCGGGGGGAGGGGCGTTAGTAGTCGTGTGAGGGCTTTTTTTTTTTCTTTTTTAGGCGCTGACAACCCGCTCGCTCTCGAGATACGATGACTGGGTGTGTTTGTTTAGGCGCCGAATTTCGAGACGCCTGGTTGACTGGACACCTGATTAGACGCCCCACTCGGTAGTTGGTAGCAGGGGCTGCTACTGCTACTGCTGTAGGACGGGGTGGTACTGGGTTGTGTGGAGAGTGCGGACGTGCTGCAGGGTGGGGATCGGGTAATAAAAACAAAGCTAAAACCGACCAACATGTAACTGACCAATGATAAGTTATCGTAAGCTGACCAATCATGGAGAGCTGACTAGTCGTCGTAATCTAGTTAATGGTGAGTTGACCGATCGTAAGCTGGCCAAGCATGGTGAGCTGACTAATCGTCGTAAGCTGACCAGTCATAGATTAACCAATTACTAGCTGACCAACCGTAAAGCTGGCCAATTGTATGCTGACCAATCATGAGATAATCGAAAGCTGACTAGTCGTCGTGAGCCAGCCGTATGTTGACCAATCATAAAGCTGATCAATCGCACGCCGACCAATCATGACCTACCTTATCGAAAGCTGACTAATCGTCGTGAGCTGACTAGTCGTAATCTGACCAATCATAAGCTAATCAATCGTAAGCTGACCAACCATGAGCTAATCGAAAGCTGACTAGTAGCTGACTATTAATAGTTATAAACTAACCAATCATAAGGTGAACAATCATGAGCTGATCGAAACATGGCCAATTATGAGCTGACCGGTCGTAAGCTGGCGTATCATGAGCTGATCGAAAGATGACCAATCATGAGCTGACCAGTTATAAGCTGCCCAATCATAAGCTGAGCAGTCACAAGCTGGCCCATCGTTCGCCATTATAGCTGACCAATCATCGTAAGATTACCAATTGTCGTGAGCGGACAATTCGTCAGATTATCCAATCGTAAGCTGACTAATCCCACCCCGACCATTTGTAAGCTGACCAGCTAGCTGTAAACTGGCCACTCACTAGATTTTTCCAGCCTAGCGTAAAACGACCAATCGGATGCGTACTCGTGATGTCTGCCCCTCGTGACGTGCCAGGCCAATCTGGCTGGGCACAGACGAGGGAATGGAGTGCTATTATTAATGCTGTCGATTGCGACTCGCGGGCCCAACTTGTTTTGGGAGGACCCCCCTTTCTGTCGGGAGTGCCCAAATTCCTGTGCGGGTTGATTTTTCGGTTTAGTTTCTACCTCCGAGGGGGAAGAGATGAGAGGGTTACAGCAGTGCCGTTATTATGGTGGTGCTTTGCGTTTTCGCTCCGCCCCGCTCTATCCAGGGCCTGGGTGGGCGGTTTGCTTACGCTCACCTTTTGTTTTGTTTGTTCGAGGTTGTCGACCGTTTCCCTTGCTTGGCGTGTTAGTTAGCCGCCGCGTGTAGGAGCATACCACCGCCAGCATTTAAACATATATTTCGTATCAAGAAGCGACTGCCCGATTGGTTGATTTTATTGTTTTTTTGGCTGTCGATTGATTGATTGGTTGATTGATTGGCTGATTGATAGCATCGGCAATCGAAAAACAGTTATTATCAATAGTGTGGTACAATAAAAATTGTAGGTCTCCTGTTCATGATTGCCTCTTGGTTTCGTCTATGAGTACTTATTTTATCGGAACGTTGCCAGAGTGATCGACGTATTATTGTTTGAAGCTACGCATATCTAGCTTTCTCGTTTTTATTACGAGCTGGGCCGGCCAAGAAACCCCCTACACCGTCAGTCGGGCATATCTTTTGACCACTGGTAACTGAGCATATCCTCGTAATCAGCTAGATACGGTGGTCATTTTAAGTCCTCCAGCTTGAGAATCTGCCAAGTTGGTGCCGAAAAAAGTGTTTGCCACTCACGTCCCCTAGTTTGAGCTTTTTTTTCATGATTTGTTTATGTTGCTTTTTCTAAAATTGTTCGAAATACAACATGGATGGAATTGGCTCAATTTTTCCGGGCATGAACGTACATCTTGGGACGAGGAGTAGGGACATATGCGTTTCCTTTCATGGGTCACTTTCGTTCGAAAGTTATGGACGAATCCCTGAAATATATGTAAATTTGTATGCAGAGGCACTTCGGTGGAAACTTGGCCACGCACCTCTCAATTTTTGAAGTTAGGACCTGAAATTTTGACACGTGATTTGAATCAAGCTAAAAAAAAAAGTGGAAGTGAGACAAGAGTGAGATGCAAAAAAAAAAAAATCGATGCACTTTTCCCCGTCTCAAGCTTCATCAGCAGAAATTTTGGGCCGACCGTAAAAGGACATTTTTTTTTTTCTTTTTGCATATCCGCCGACTTTGAATGTGTTGCTTAGCTTGCTTGAAATCACGTGTCAAAATTTCGGATCCAAACTCCCAACAATCAGGTGTGATATTGCGATATTGTCCTCATGAGGACCTCTTGCCCGGCCCAGCTCGTAAATCCCTTGGTTTTCATCTACCAGGTGGTGGGTACTTTTTTTTCTGGGATAATTTTCAGGAGTGATCGACATTGAAGCTCATCATACTGCGCGTTGCTGTCGGATAGCAAATATAATACCTGGTAGTCTAATCAGTTCCCAACTCAAGAACAATTCAGTCTAATTTCAAGTGTTTTGCCTCCTTATCGGGAGTGCAGTGCTAGAAGGGTTGGTTTGGGTATGTGCCAGGTTCTACCTCTCAACTGCAACAACGTCTCTTTTAAGTCTTCCCTTTCGTAGCGTATAGTACACACCAGGTTGGGGCAAGCTTCGAAGGCGAACCAAGCAAGGGCAAGCGATAGGGGTGCCTTGAGGCAACGCGAATGAGTGGTGCTTCCCCCCTCTCTGCCCCCCCCCCGACACACTCACATAGCACAGGCAAAATAAAGATCGACAAGAAAGTGATTACTTGCTGTCGGCGGGAAACGGAATTGCCCGACTCTCAGTCACCTGAAAATCTACGGAGACTTCACGACCACTTATTTTAATCCGACAGAGAAGCTACGATATCCAGCACCTCTGGGAACCGTTATCGCTCATACAAATCTTCACCAGAAGATATATATATATATGACTTCTTACATGCAACGAACGGTAGAAAGTGTGATCCACATTTGAATAATCATAATACTAAATAAATGCTACGTCCAATCTTCTTATATTAGATCCTGACTCATGATACTAAAAACGGGCGATCGATGTAGTACGCAGCTTGCGAAGGTGAGAGTGTATCGACTCTAAATCCGTCGAACTTACAGCTGACGTCTCGTTATAATATAGAATAGTTTGTTAAAATATTTCAATCGAAAAGGGGTTATGTTATAATAAGGCGCTTATTTTGGGTAAGCTGTTATTGGTTAACCTTTTTGCAAGTGGTCAAACGGACTAATACCCCCTAATAATACCTTTACAAATGGCGTCGTCGACAGACCATGGGTTTTTGGGCCGTGGGTTCGATCCCCACCATCCACAATAATACTAAGCTTTTCAGATTTTCCCCATGTCGAACTCGAGAAATACCCTCCCTGGTATCCCCAGGAAATGAAACGGCTTGGATAATTGACAGGTCCGCCCGTATATCCGCCCGACCTGCTATCCCGCCGTTTCAGGGGGGAAGAGTGTTATAAAGCTTAGTTCAAAATGGGTAAGCTATTGGAGTTAACCTTTTGCAAGTGGTCAAACGGACTAATACCCCACTAATTCCTCAACAGTTATAAAAGCTGCAACTAACTATAGTAACTGCTGTATACAGTACACAGTATATTATATAACGAGTGAGATGATGGACGTCGCTGTTGGTTGTGGCATGTGCATAATGAATAACCAAACATTTTCCAGTAGCGTTTGCGACGTTCTCACCCCACAAATCATACCAGACAAAGCACCAAATATATTTCGATGTTGACGTGGTCCGCACATATTTTTTATCAGCTTTTCCAGAACGCGCGGCGAAGCCGCGCTCGGGTCGGAACCCTAGCCTGGGATAGGGTTGGGGTTAGGGTTAGGGTTAGGGTGGGTCGACGCCCTTTTGTTAAGGTATTAGTGGGGTATTCGTCCGTTTGACCACTTGCAAAATGTTAACCAATAGCTTCTACCCAAACTAAAAGAAGCCTTATTATAACACTTTCCCCCCCTGAAACGGCGGGATACCAGGTCGACCGGATATACGGGCGGACCTGTCAATATCCAAGCGGTTTCATTTCCTGGGGATACCAAGGAGAGTATTTTTTCAAGTTCAACCTGGGGGAAAGTCTGAAAAAGTTTATTACATGGTGGATGTGGGACTCGAACCCACGACCGAAATAACCCATGGTCTGTCGACGACGCCATATGTTAAGGGAATTAGTGGGGTATTAGTCCGTTTGATCACTTGCAAAAGGTTAACCAATAGCTTACCCAAACTAAGCCTTATTATAACACTTTGTCGCGATTTGACAAAAAAAAACACAAAAACACAAAAAACAGCTTACAAACCTAAAGACTAAAGTGAAATATATTTGGTACTTTGTCTCTGGTACAATTTGTGGGACAAAGCCGGTAAAGGCGCCTCGCATTTTCAGTGGGACATTTTTTCCATCCATTCGTCAGAATTGTGCGAGATAGATTGCACCGGGTTGCTTTAAACCAATGACGGGTTCACTCAGTCGTGGAGATTCCGAAGTTTACCCCGAGAGATAAATGTCTCGTTTTTTTTCGTGGAGTATCGCATTACGTTACACCGAGATTTAGCTACAGGCCTGTTATACGTATATATATATTAAGAGTTGATTTATTCACGTGCCACGCGTCACCCATCATGTGTACTCGTGAACTTTTACCACAACACCTGCTCCTTGCGATATATACGAGTGAATGGGGGTGCTTAGTATTTGTTGGTCGTGTGCAGATTACACCGAAATTCCTGGTCGTGCTCTTATGCTTCGTTGGTGTCGTGAAGATTGTGCGGGGATGTCCACGCTGCTCATGGCATCCTCCGTATTATTGGTAGTCTGCTACTACCACAATTGCACCACTATATATTAATACAAGAGGTATAGAATACATACAAGTATAATTTGTGTTCTTACTCTACCGTATTATTACTACTACTATATTATACTAAGTAACACTACTTACTACCTGGTACTACAACTATACTATAGTATCTACTAAGTACACTATTATACTACACCGCGCTCTCTCCTGGATATTTTCATCCTACCATATGAGCTCTTCCGTTCCGTAATATATGGCCGGACATAGACGATCGATCAACCCCCCTCCCCCCCCCCCGGTCGCCATCCTTTGCCCGTTGCTGCCTTTGGCTTGACCACCAGCGACAAAAGCACATTTGAACCCCCCCCCCCCCCGCCCCTCTCCCTATGACTGTCCTATAGTGTTTTCCTTACGCTCTCGTGCATCGAGCCGTGTGCTATTTTGCAGTACGGGGTGAACATTTGAGCCCGAACATTTCTAGCTGCCGAGGCTCCTCAAACCAAGAGTTATACCGTGATGGCATCCCCTCTACCCACGATCTTTGGATTCCGCGTGCTTCTCGTTAGATACCTACTACTGTACCTCATCTCGGATCGTGCATCGGGCTTGGCTTATTGCGTTTCTCTTTGAAAGTGTCGATTACAAGTTGGGCGAGGTGGAGACCTCATCCTCAAGTTAGGAAGGGGTCTCAGGAATGTTTGGATGCTACGCTGACCGTGGCGTGCGTTCATGCGAGTTTAGGACACAGTTTAGGCCGCGATCAACTGGATTGAGCACTGCAAACTTGCCGCTCACAACCTTATAACGGCGCTCGTTCGAGCTTAGTGCGCAAGCTGCACGAAGTTATCGTGCTCCCTCGTGCAACGCTGACATCGACCGGCCGGTACCTGGACGAAGGAAGAGTAGTGCAGTAGTAGTAGTAGTAGAGTAGTAGTTGTAGTAGTAATAGTAGTAGTAGTAGTAGTAGTAGCAGCAGCAGTCGCACTTACTGCCGCTGATGTCATGGAAACGCTTGTCATTCATGTGGCAGGGGGTACACTAACATTTTCTGAGGCTTCCTTGCTTTCAAAGAAGCCCTGTAATCACACACACGCAAAAACCGAAGCTGAGCACAAAAACGAAAAGTCTATCCCCCAAACGAAAAAGTTTCTGAGACCTATACGTACATCGTATGCGATGAACAATATCGTCAAAGGACCGATTTTACCATAATAATGGTGTAGCCCGCCAAAACCATCGGTTTTCTTCAACGAAAGCTTCATGGCCGCTCGACACGAGGAACACGATGCTGTGTATGAAAACACACATTTTTTCAACACATTTTCTTGTTTTCAAAAAAAGGGGCTAGAGATATCGAACGATGACGTTGGGGTAGCAAGGGGCACCGTGTTTCAGGAGATACGCGGGCGGGAGCTGGTTTAGAAAAACGGCGATTTCTTTCAAGAACAAAGGTTGGGGGGCTGCCGTAGAACGACTCAAAGACGTACGCGCAAAGGCTACGGTAACGGCGGTGTATCCCATTTCCAACGACGGGATACTCGCATGGGTCAATCTAGAACTCGCTGACAGTAAATGCTTTGGGCGGCGATTGTTTGGCGAAGCGCAGGTTACCATGTTCCGACCAATGGTACGGTACAGAGGGGGGGTGCCCCTCTTTTGTCCATTTTTTGCGCACTTTTTTTTTTCCAGTGGCTCGCGGTGTCACTCGCGCGAGTGACCCCTCCTCGGTTCCTCGCGGTCACAGGTGCTTCTCGTGCTGTTTAGCATTCTCGCTGTTAATGCGAAGAGAGAGATGGTTTTAGCTACTACGCTGCAGCAAAGAAATCGCCGCCGAACGTGTTCTTGTCAGTGCAGAGGTACTACAGAGTCACTCTGTTGAACTGGTGAAGACCCGGGGTAGTGAAAATTGGGAGTACCCCCTCTACACCGTAGCCTTGATCTCAAATAGAGCCAGCGCGAAGGCCGCAAGGGAACCGGGGGGGGGGGGTAACTCGCGCTCGAGTGAACCCGAGCCACTGCCCCCCCCTCCCCCCCCCCCCCTGCCCCAAAAGTGTGACCCCCCTACACCACAGCCTTTGACATACGTTATCCCGATACTATAATAAGGTAGTTCGTCAGCCTAATATGATGCAATCGAGGAGCCACGTCGAGAGTCACGAAACATTTGGGCCAAAAAAAGTGCTACATACTGCAATATAACAGTGCATCCGTATCGACGCGTGCTGCGATGGCAGTGGGGTGAGGAACACTTTTTGACCTAATGAACGCTGTCTACTGAATGGTGACGAGAGAGGCCGCCGCCTTTTTTTTTAACCCCGAATCGTGTGGGAATTTCATTATTGTGTAGACTAATCGTGCAGCATGTTTTGGCGTATACCTACAGAGTAGACCATCGGATTGCTCATCGGGTTTACAACTGCTATTTTTTCTCCGTTATAACAATCAATTTTGGGATGAGGGTAGGGCTCCTCGAGAGTTAGAGGAGCCCCGGAGAACTAATGGTTCGCCTCTACAGCACCATGCGTGCGTCTACCGTAGCACGTGTGTAACGATAGAGGTTAACCGTTTTTTTTTTCTGAGGTTTCATCAATTTGGGAGCTTAAGACCTCTCCCAAAAAAACTGATTCGGAGAAAAAATAAACTGCTCTACACCGGGGTATTAAAATATCCCATTATCATGGCGCTTAGGTGCTCAACGAGAATTTCTCATTTATTTTTTTTTGTTCATTTCCGACGATTTTTTGGTTTGAGGATCCCCGTCATTCGGAAACCATTTCAGACCAAAACTGCTCGTACCTCTAAGATCATCGCAGCATGCGTCGCACGCCTCATACGCGCACGGGAAATGACCGCGCCACGAACAACGAGAGGAGGGTGTTATGAGGCTTAGTTTGGGTAGGCAATTGGTTTCAACCCTCTTCTTGCAAGTGTGGTCAGACGGAGTAATACCCTCTAATTCCTCTAAATTCCTTGACAAGGGCTTTCGACAACCCGCTGGAATTCATGCAGTAAAAATAACGAAGGCTCTAGGCTATCACCCCTGCTGTTATGGAGTGCAAACACCGGCAACCTTGCGCCCGCTCTCGGAGACCACTTGACACCCCCCCCTTCGTGTGCAGCTCACCCTTCAGCATGCGACTCGCCGAACACCTCACGGCCCTTCGCGCTTGGTGCAAGCACTGCCTGCCTCTGGTCTGTGAAGACCCGACGCGCCCCGTCCCGACATTGTAGCGATGCGAGGGTCTATGGTCTTGCAGACTACGGGCAAGCACGGCAATTACCCCCCCCTCACTCAGACACACACGGTACACTGTATACAAGTATGTAGACCGAGCGCGTTCTGCAACTCAATCAAACGTGTAGCATGGTCGGGCTCAAACTCATCGGGATCAAGCCAACCCACATGTCCGCGGTGAACCAGGTTCGGATGGCGATACCAACTGCTGGTAATGACAGGGGATAGTTGGCAAGTCCACGGACAGATGGACGGGCGGTTTTTGGGACCGCCGCGAGCGTTGCGGCACCTAGCAACCCCGGTCCCTGCTTGTTGCCGTTTATTGTATCTCGCTGCATGAGAAGAGCGGAGGTTTTTCATATCAGCTGGCTACAGCGTGTTTACCTCCAAAACACATCGTTTCAGCGCGACGATTCTGTACGTGCGATGTTATGTTATGTGATGTGATGTGATGTTAAATATTGTGATGTAATTGCTATGTGATTCGATGTAATGCGAGTGATGCGATGTGATGTGGTGCGGTGTGATGCACTAATTGCTGTGTAGTACGGATTCCCTTGGAGTGATTTTCTGGGGCGGGTCTCAGTAGCCTTAGCGAAGCCTCAAAGGTGCTTCATGCTGTTCCGTGTACTCCGGGCTATCGGGGTGCCAACCCCGGGTACGCCTCGGGTACGCCTTACAGCAACAACCGCTGGTGCTTCGAAAGACGTGCCACACACACGCCGACACCCGACCATGTCGTGATATCCCCTTTCCATACTGCCCAATCTTACATATAACCATCACACATGATCTAAGCATATGAAGTGCAATACACACATCCATACGCGTCGTCTCCGCTTCCTCGGCGAACCAGAATCGACCTGAGCCGACCAGGAGCGCCTCATCACATCGCGATGCGCAATGAATGGCTGGCTGCGAAGTTGCGCCATGTGTTTGTGTATCGGCTGACTGACGCGTGCTACGATCGAGGTAACACTTTTTGGCCGAATTATTTTCTGAATGACGTGCAAAGGCTTTCATATCCTGAAATCGTCGGAATCTCATCGAATCTCATTATTTTTTGCAAAATGATTGGTTTGTATGCCTGGGCCACGCGGGTTTGTTCATCGGATTGCACTTCCAGATTGCTCAAAATCGGTTCTGGGCGAGGTTTTAGACCTCGTCAAGAGAGGAGCGCGCTCCAGAAAAGAAAGAGCCACAACCCCCTACCCTAGCATGTGTTGGCTCGTGATGTCTCTGGACTTCACCCTAAAAGGCGTTCGTCCTCTTCCGTGACATACCTCAAATAAATACCGTATGAGGACTCTCCCACGTGAATGAACCCCGTGCTGCTGGCGGAGTTGGAACTTCTCGCTCTCTGCCTGCTGGTGGTGGTGTATAGCTAGTGTTTGTTGCTGTGTAGTTGATCCCCAGCCCCCCCCTTCAAACCGGAAGCGATTGATTGTGGCTTGTCTCTGCGTTTCGTCACTCGGGCCCGTTCGGACTTTCCTGGTAATTTTTACTTATTATTTCGCTCGAGATACGAAATGTGATGCCTCGGTATTCATACTATGTGTTGAGAATGCCTTGCTATCCCCCGGTGTTGTTGTTTCATCCGCCCCCCCGTGCTCTCTTCTCTTGCCTTAATTTGAGAAGACCGACCGTGATGTTCGTTGGCTTCGTGTACCATTTTGTTTTTGTTTTTTTCACTCTTTCGCTTTTCAGCTTCTGGACAAGCCGTGGTCACAGGTGTCGTCCCTTCTTCCCCCCGGTTCTTGCCTTCAATTTTTATCGCGCATAGGGTTCAGCAATCCCACTGCTCGTCGATTTTTCATCGAGTGTGTTGCTAACTCAGGCTCTCGCGCTCTCCGCAAGTCAATCTGTGCTCAAGAAAAAAGCCCTACGAATTTACACGACGAGAGTATGCACTCGTCGGGGTGACTCGAACTCACGAAACTGGCCTATACCAGGCCCGAGGATAACCTGATACGCCACCGGGGCGACCGGTTGATATCATATAAAAATGAATGACCTTTCTGTCCTCCACTTTCCACGTGCGTTTTTGAAGGCTCTGTGAAGAATGAAGATAGGATTGATTGTGCATGCTCGCTGTCCCGTTACTACTGTCGTCACAAGCGAGATTTTTTTTTCTTGCATTTTATTTTGGTGCTTCGACATGACATCCTAGACAGACATGGAGCCGCAAGACGATCTTCTTTTTCTCGTCTACATCTTCCGCCCTTTCGGCCCCCTTTCATTCGTTCGATATAGATAGACAACAAGAAGAGAGACAAATATACCGTCATACATTCAGACACGCCCAGCGAGGTCTATCTATATGTGGGGTATAGCATTTGAAAGCGGTTGAAGTCGGATAGTATATGTGGGTATAGTATTTGAAAGCGGTTGAAGTCGGATAGTACATCTTGCTATAAAGGTTGGCATCTTATAAGCGGCTCAACCAACCTGGAGCGTTTCCAAAAGTAACAGCATCCCGATCCGGCCGGATCGACCTCTTGAGTCTTTCCAGGCCGGTGGAGCCCACCTTGGGCCTTCACAAGAGCGCCACAGCACCCAAGCACCGCTCACCCCCATAAGATTCGGGAGGTTAGGGTTAGGGTCGGGTAGCCGCCGTTAGGCGACACGGCCAACCCCCCGCTAAAGATTTGCTATCAAGTGTCAAGAAACAGGGCGCATCTATATCTGTCTGTGGGTGGTGGTGTATTCGTTCCCCCCTTTCGTGTGCTGTATATAATGTGTTCATGGGCAGTTTTTACAAGATGCTTACCCTGATTTGAGTGGTAATCGGTTGGTTGTATATGGCACCCCCACCCCCCCGACGCAGTAAAATGCGTTTAATTACGTGCGCTACTCGTTGTACAACGCTCGTCATGTTTTTTTTGCTGTTTGGTTGAGTATTCAGTTGTGGGTGATACCCCCCGCGTGCGCGCGCGCATTGAAACCCTTTTAATGCTACCCTCTTCTAATTTTCATACACTGCTTTCAGCTTTTATTGACAGCTTTTTCGGTGCTTTGGTTTGTTTGTATTTTGTGGCGCCTCTGCGTTTTTGTTGTTGTTGTGCTCATCCCATGTATCATGTTCTTCGCGTTTTTTTTCTTTTTCTTGTTCTCCCCGTCCCTAAACGTAACTCAGATCCGGGGTCGCTAAGCAGGCTCTTCTCCCCTCTCCCCACTACGGTTCGCGCGCCTTGATTTTTATGGAGCTAGAAGACTTCTTCATTCTGTACTTTCTTCCTTAGTCGACTCGCGCCGAATTGTGCCTTATCCACGCTACAAAGCGCTCTCGGCAGTTACTTGGTGTCGTCTCTCTAGAAGTAATAATCTCCTCACTGAGATTTGAAGCCCTGACTCCAACCTTCTTACCTACCTGGTAGTAGTAATAGCGATCGAGGATAATCACAAAACCACCGGCAGGGCGACTGGTTTGCTTGTTACACACACTACTACCATAACACACTACTACACACTAACACACTATTGAAAACTGCACAGGACATATATGTACTCTAAGGTTCTCTGTTCTTAAAAAAAGTAGATATTCATGAGGGACACTCAAACTTCTACTTCCCCACTGCTTGCTGCTGTCGTGACGCGCTTTCTGAGAAGACGAGAAGACATCGTATCGCATACAGTACTGGGCCCTCTATAGTGCCGGCGCCCGGGTATAGTGCCGGTAAAATCTCTGCAAACAGACAGCGCCCTCAATAGCGCCGGGCCGGCACTATTGAGGGCTGCCCCGCTATAGTGCCGGTTGGGCACCACGGCGCCCCGCAATAGTGTCGATTCACTACACACACGAAGACAGCGGACAGACGCCACACAGAAAAGAGGGTACACGTGCTGCTGCAGACCCGAAGAGCTCTACGCAGAGGCGCACCTTGCCTTGTGCGGAAGGTGAACTTTGCCTTCAACAAGACAGAACGCCGCAAGCCCCTGATGGCCACGTCTGCAAGGGAGGATGTGGCGAGGAGAAGGACGGAGAGGAGGAGGACGAAGAGGAGGAGGGCGGTGGCGATAAGAACACGGGGCGCGAGCGCCGTGCTCCACCGGTTTATGATGAGCTGTCGTCTCAATTCGGCGTCCTGGAGGCGGCAGAAGAGGAGAGTGGCAACGGAGACGCGGTGTTCTACCTAACAAAATCGAAGATGGCGATGATCGCAGCGCATTCCGCTAAGCGGCGGGTGCGCCAGGCAGACACGAGAGAGTTTGTCGCGACGTAGTGAGGACGGGGGGTACATGGTTGTCTGATTTTCTTGCGATGCGCTTCCTGTCCTGCCGTGCTTGTCTTGGTTTGTTTGTTTTCGTTTTTACATGCGACATCGAACCGGGTGCGCCAGGCAGACATGAGAGAGTTTGCCGCGACATAGTGAGGGCGGGGGGTACAGTACATGGTTGTTTGTTTTTCGGCAGTGCGCTTCCTGTCGTGTTTTTTTTCTGTTTTGTTTTTTTTTATCTTGCAACATCGAAGGAGGGCAACGAGGACAGAGATTTAGCTTCGTCCACTAGTAATATTAATACATAATTTCGATCCATTTCGTACTCTGTTGGCCCAGCAAAGCGTGAGCGCCACACCATGAAGTCAAACACCTCCTCAATAGTGCCGGTTCGGCACTAATTATTGAGGGATATTCGAAACCTCAATAGTGCCGAACCGGCACTATTGAGGCACTACTCTGAATAGTGCCGCTGCCCGGTATAGTGCCGGTCAAATATCAGAACACACCCCGGGCGGCACTATAGAGGGCTCAGTACGGTATTGGAGATTGCCGGTCGGATCCGTGCACTGCATGATGAAGGATGCGATACGACTCTGTCTGGTTGATACAACACCCCGGGGGAGAATTTGGTCCGTACGCAATGCGTGCGTATGCCTGGGCTACCCTCGCCTTTGTGGCCTTCCCTTGGAAAAGGGTTTTTTGAGGTTTGTTTGTGGTGCCTGTGAGGAAGAGGCGCCGCAAATCTTAACATCTGTTGTCAGACTATTACCTGGTATAGTTTATTGTGCCATTATTATTATTGTTATACTGGGGCATCGACCTGAACGGTACTGAAATAAATGTAAAGTGTAACTAACGTCGTATTATGCAATACGTCGAGGCCCTTGACATACATACCCTCGTCACGAACGTGACCGTACGTAGCCATTCGGCGTTACTGTTCGCCCACACGGTGGTGGCGCGGTAGATACAGTTGTTACTTAGCACTATAGTAGTAGAAAGTAGTAGTAGTAGCAGTACAACAGCAGCGAGTAGAGAAACTAGTGCATGAGAGGAGCTGCTTGAAGAGAGACACGCACGGGCGGGCAAAGGGCCACCCGTGAGAGGGAGGATGGATGGGTGGGTGTGGAGCATGGAGTGACGATGTGGATGGCGTGGAGTAATTAATTCGTTTTATTGTGTTTTTTACGAAGAAACCAGAGAGGAATAAAGATATCATCACATACATGACATCGAGTACTCTGATCATCATACACACACTCCAAAAAGATATTTACGAGAGTAAGATCCATCGCTCGCTGTGAGAGCTCCACACATCACGAACCTTCCTGCTTCTTCTAGGCTTTCTTGTCTCAGCGCATAGTATAGACTATAGTCTATAGTCTATACCAGGTACCGACATATATATGCCAACAGAGAGCACCACCACACCACACACACCATACGCACCACACAACAAACATTGTCATACAAATTTGTACACAAATGCTACATACATATACATGATGATTGACTGACATGTAAATAATATAATGCGCGAAGAATGTACACACAACGCGCGGCAGCAGCATCGCGTACGGCATGTTGTTGCTTTCATACCAGGTATACAACGCATCATGATGATGATGAGTATTATGCGCCCGGCGGCATAGACTATCTATGCATGTATGTATGTGGCATCATATATGTATGTTGTTTTTTTTGTGCTGCTGCGGTTGCGTGTAGGCGGCTGCGGCAGTTGCTACCTACCACGTGCGTGCGTCATAGATAACCCGCCAGCAAAGTTCCCATACACTCCACTACCATGCGGATACGAGCGTGCGTATCATACGTAGCCATGCATATAGCGCAGGCGATACAGCCGTTAATTTTGCTGTTGCTGCGCCCCCGGGCACCCACCCGAGAGACGCCGCCATTTCAACTTTTTTTGGTCGAAAGGTGCCGGATACCGGATACGGGATCCGACCGATCCGATTTGAATCACAACGTCACATGCAAGCCAATACCAACAAGCCACCTGCCAACGTTTTTCCGTAATTTGACAAAAAAGCGGACTTTTTTTTTCGTTTTTTTCGTCCGTCCCAATTTCCCATTTCCCGAACTTAAAAGCAAAACTCTTTATCGTCCAAGGTCCTTGTGGTATCCTCTCGCTCTCTCCCACTGCCGCCACTATCACCACACCACCACCACCACGAGCGACTTGTCTCTAGCTACTCGGTGAGCCATCATGGGAGTAACCGTAGAAACTACGAAGGAGGGAGACAAGCAGACGTACCCTCGCCCCGGCGACAGCGTTACGATGGACTACACTGGGACGCTGCTGGACGGGACGGTGAGCGTGCAGACGAGTTACTTAGTTTTAGTATACATAAATAATTGAAATCGTTGTAATATAGTGCCGCTCGCTTATCACAAGTTCAGCAGAAGCGACAGCAGTAACAGCAGCGGTAGCAGCAGCAGATAGCGGAGCAACGGCAACAAGAGATAGCGGAGCAGCAGCAGCAGCAGCAGCAGCAGCAGCAGCAGCAGCAGCAGCAGCAGCAGCAGCAGCAGCAGCAGCATGTGGCAGTTAGGCAGCTCGACAATGGGTGCAACGGAGAGCATGCAAAAACGATGATGTCGTTTTTATACTGGTTGGCAAAGTGTAACGAAATTACCCCGAATATCGATGGCGCCGTTTTTTTTTTTTTTTTTTTTCGTTTTTTCGTGCACGGGATTCACGACGACATCGCAGCATCAGCAGCAACAGCGGCAGCAGTAGCAGCAGCAGCAGCAGCAGCAGCAGCAGTCTTGTTGCGTGGGTGCTCGCTGCTGATTATGTTCGTACTCGACATCGTGTCGAGCCGACGCATTGCCAAGCTGTTCCTTGCTGTGCATGGCTATCATAGCTTTTTTCACTGGGCATGCGGCTACTTGTACGAGTATTGATTTTCCCTGTTTCTCTGCCTCGCTGCTGCTGCTGGTGTTTGCTGGTGCTCTTGCCGGACGTGTGCTGCTTGGTGTCTGTCTGTCTTGGCAGGTGTTCGACAGCTCAATCCGGAAGGGAAGGAGGTTCAATTGCAAGATTGGCGTAGGACAGGTCATCCAGGTACGCACCTGGTACATACTACTGGTACTGCTTGTTTTGCTGTTGTAGACGGGCGTTTGTTTGCCTCTGGCGGAGTTATTGTGCTGTATGTTTTTTAGTCGACGGTCTGTGCATGCACGCGGAGGAGGAAGTGGGCTAATTTGTTGGTTGGCTGGTCGGCATTCCGTGATGGATTCGACGCAGCCTGACACGCAGATTCAAGGCGGCCGTGGCAGAGGTCGTCGTTATGTATCATATGTGTATGTGGTGATCATATGGGCAGGTCATATCATAAGTCATAGGTCAATCCTGCATGGTGCAAGGGTAAATATATAGTCCGAAGATCTTGGTGCCGCCACAGCTTGTTCTGTGAAAAAACCAGCTGGTTAAAAACGTAGTTTTGCGAATCTTTCGGGCCTCCCCTCCATTTTTGGTTGTGTCTTATCGGTATCTTGTTTCAGCTCTTGCTGCTGTGGCCTCGGTTCTATCGTGGCTGTTCGAAACTACGATGTGGTGTTGATGTGTTGCTGTACTGTACAACCACTTACCACTTACTACTACGAGTACCGCCGTGATGTCGGGCACTCCGGAGCTCCGGATGTCGCCCTCGGCATATTCGCCCACACCGTCCTCAGCTGAATACTCGTAGCTAGCCGACGGGAAAATAATATTTTGCGGATTCGAGCCAGGTACTGGATCAGTTGTATTCATGGTCAAAATGGTCAAGACAACGGACTTTGAGCGTGTGAGGGCGTGATTCGAATCCTCGCAGAGCCAGGCAGAGTTGCTTTCTGTTACCTGGTACTTTTTTTGCCATTTTTTTGCGTATTTTTTTGTTTCCCTCTTTCTGCTTTTTTTTTCTCAACGTGTGTTTGCGATTAAACTTCTTTTTCCACCCCTCCACATTCAGCGCACGCAGTGACCGTGTCGATTCATCCTACATACAGTACGAAGAGAAACAAAAGACAGCTCTGCACTCGTAGTCACAAACTTATCTTCGAGACAGACATACGTACACATCGCGAGTGCTCAAAGCAACAGCTACCAGGCGTATAAGTGCAATGTTGGCGTTCGGGCTGTTTTCCTGGAGCATGGCGGTGGGCTCTTGGCGTTATCAAATTCGCCAGTTTGTGCCTGCCATCAATCGTGAAGCTCTGTCGGCTTCACGTAATTTGTACTTTCCATTCCTGAGCGAGCGTAACGCCGCCCGCGGAGCGAGGCGCTTTGTACATGCTCCGGAGTATTATGTTCAATTTGCCCTTTTGTATGATCAGTAATGATACCGTTCTACGATGATGTTACAATGCGGTGATGATTTGATACGGCGGTGACGCGAGTAGCAGTTGTGACCTGCGGTAGAATGCAATCCGTATGCGTGTGCAAGTACAACGGCAGAGTATGTCTATCATACGTATGATGCGACTCGAATAGGACTACGTACCTGTCACTTTTTTCATGCTTCTTGTTGTCCTGTTTCATTTTCGTCAGAGTCCTGCTCATCTGCACGCTGCACGCCACCTCCAAGTTGATCCAATGTATCATGATTCACCATCCCACCATTATTACCTCGTGTAACCAGCAGCACCGCCCCGTCACCGCCACCACCGTGACCGCCACCATTGCCGTGCACCGTTTTGTCCCCTCACATCATAATAAGATCACAGGCCGTTCGTTGGACGAATTCCCAAGTTTCGGTACCGATAAAAAGCAAATAACCGTACCGTAGTGAGCCAATATAACGAAACAAAAGGCACCAAACAAGGACCGATTTGCTACCCTTGTTTCTTCGGTTTTTTTCTCTATTCCGCCGCGTTTTTTATCTTGCCTTTGTGTGCCTTTATTCTCTCCCCCTTCTCCCTTTGACCCCCCCCCCCACCCCTTTAACCCGTCCCGTTTCCGTTCCGTATAATTTTGATTGCTATGATACCCCCTGTACCTCGTTCCGAATGGATCGATGTTCCTTCTGCTTTTTGACCCCTCTGATATGACCCCCACCCTGAGCACCTTGTAATCTGCAGCTTGCTCGAATGGATCGCTGTTTCTTCTGGATTTCGACCTCCTCCGTTCTCCCTTCCACCCCTCCCTTTGAACATTTCCCCTAGTCGTACTACTACTTGCTTTCTGTACTCCGTAGCTAGCTTTTCAGCATGTAGCTATCCCTTCTTCCTTTCGATCTTCCCCCTTCACCTTTCGTCCTCCCCCCTTTTCTTCGTCCTACCCCTTTCTCCCTTCGACTCCCCCCCCGTGAACGTCTCCCGCTCTCCCTCCTGCTGCTTGCTATACTCCGTACTCTCAGCTAAACTCCGCACCTTCTGCTAAATGGATTGCTATTCTTTCCGCCTCTCGACTCCGCCCCTCTCCTGTTGAGCCCATCCTCCCACTGAACCTTCTTGACCTCTACCCTGAACCCCTCTCGCTCCCCTTGCTACGTGTACTGCTTGCTTTTACTCTGCGTACCTTGTTCCAAATGGATCGCCATTCCTTTGTTCTATCACACATATGTCATGGTGTGGAATCCTTAGGGGTGGGATGAGGGCGTGCCTAAGATGTCCCTCGGGGAGAAGGCCATCCTCCGTTGCACTTCCGACTACGCATACGGCCCCCAGGGTGCGGGCGGGGTTATTCCTCCTAATGCCGGTGAGATACTGCTCCAGTTATTAGTGTTAATAAGGATTGTTTGGTCTCGTATATAGGAATTTTAGTTGCTATTATTTCGATTGTGAAAACGGTTCGAGTCAGTTCCAGTGGTCACTGGTCGGTAGATTGGCATACATAATACTCGGAGTGTTATACAATACCGGGGTTCCTGGTACCAGGGTAATAGATACAGCAGCAGTCGTATGTTCGTACAGCATGCTGTCGTTGTTTTTGTTGTTTGCTTGGTGCTGCCGTTGCGGACAGTGCTAGTATTGGTGGTGGTGTTGGTGTTGGTGGTGGTGGTGTTGGTGTTGTTGTTGCTGTTGTTATTGTTGTTGTTGTTGTTGTTGTTGTTGTTGCTGTTGCTGTTGCTGTTGCTGTTGTTGTTGTTGTTTCTGTTGTTGGTCGCTAAATGCCAGATATACTCGTTGCGGAATCTACCATGTATTAATAACAACATATTAATAGCAACGCCTTACAGCGTAATAGCCCCTGGTCACGGAGACGAAAAGCCACACGGAATCCATCCTCAGGTAGGCAGGGCAACAAACCAAGCAAAGCTCAGTCGGGGCCGCGCACATGATAGCAGTGTGGCGTTTGTTCTAACTATTAATAATGGGTTAATATATTTGTGATATCTACATATCATACCGCCTGAATTTTTGTACGATTGATCGGATGAACCGGTAGCTTTTTCGCGGAAATTTCGTGGTAAGACCTTATAGTGCAGCCCTTCAATCTTTTCACGAATCCGAGCCCGGTTCAAGGTCACCAGCGTCAGCACGTGCCGAGTACCTGTAGACTTGTAGACGTCAGCGGGGCTTCTTCTGCTGTGATAGCGCCTTCATTGGTGCCGTCGATATCATGTATCATCAATTGATTTGTCGACGTCGGCGGTGCTGTTTCTAGCGAGCGCGTTGCTACGGTGTTGCGGTATGCCCTGCTGTGTCATCATGAGCCGTCCAGGAGGTTGGAAGTATTGGTCGATGTTCGTTGAGGTGGGCTGGGGAGCAATAATGCTTGAATATTTGCTGCCCTTCGGCCACGTGCGCTACGCTCGCTATCCGGTACGTACCACATACGGCCTACTGCACCAGTTAGTATTACTATCGCAGCAACTAGCAACATTGCTACACATGGTACGTGACAGCACTTTAGAATATTGGCAGTCAAGAATGTCAGACTCGAGTTCACGACGAAAGAAAGAGGATGGCCTCTCTTGTACTGAAAGTAGTATCGGGCACACCTTGCCTTGCATAAAAATCCCAGCCTGGCCAGAAATAATATAATTATTAATTCTTGACTGGTGTCGCATACTGCTGCAATGCCATTCATTGTCAATAGCATCAGCCGCCCGCGTGGAAGTCGGTAGCGTGTTTGTTTAAATACCAGTAAGATTCGCCGTGAATCTGAAAGTGATTCAATTAAAAACAAAATCAGGCAATCAGGCATTCGCCCGCAACAAAAGCAACACCACCAGATCGTATAATGCAACACAGACGTCTATTTATGTCCCCCTCAGTGCGTGTTGTATACTTGCCGTGAGCAGAACAAGGCTCAACGTCTCAGTCTGGTATCAGAAGGGCGAGCCACCGACCTGTATCCTTTGCGAGGCTATGTATACACACACCGTAATACGTGCGATCGAAGTGTAAAACGCGCAGCTTGCGAAGATAGATGAGTTTTGGTCAAAATCCTATCTGGTCAATCTCACAGCTGAACAAGTGCATTTTTTTTTATTTCTCGTAAGTATACCAGGTATTCAACAACAAATCCAACCTGTATCCTTCACGCACTATCGAAGTGTCACACGCAGCTTGCTGTTGCAAAGAGTTTTGATTACACTGTCGATCTCACAGACCGCTGAATGCAGTGTGTTCATCATTTCTCCCAAGTGTAAATCCAGGTCGAAGTATCACACGCAGCTTGCAAAGATGAGTTCAAACGATTTTTTTTTTTTCCAAGGTTCTTTGCGTTACTTGTCTGTGCAGAGTGCGTCTTTTCTTAATCGAAAATTGTACGGTCCGTTTCGGTGTGGTCTTCAGAATAAAGCGGGAATCTCGCGGTGCGGTTTGGTGTGGTTTTCAGACGTAGCACATCTTACGGTGCGGTTATCAGAAATCAGGAATCCTACGGTGCGGCTCGGTGCGGTTTTCAGAGATGATAGTAAATCCTACGTTGCGCTTCGGTGCTGTGTCACGTACTACCCTGCGGTTCGGTGCGGTTCCCCGTTGAAATGTTTTTGCTACGGCGCGGCTTCAACCGTCCTAGGGAAAACCGTACAAATCGTTTTTTCTCTACGGTGCACCGTATGAATAGACCGTACCGCGGTCTCGTACGGTTATAAAGCTTTTTCTCCGGGCACTGACGAAACCGCTGTTTCTCTACGGTGCACTGTACGAATAAACCGTACAAAGATCAACCAAGCTAGCGGGGACGCTTTTGACGTGAAACCGTGCAGAAACCGCCATGAGCCGTGCGAAATGGTGACTATATCACCGCTCTAGGAACCGCGGCTTTTCTACGGTTTCAAGTTAACCGCACCGTTAAACTGTTTAGCACCATATCTTCGATGGTCACGGTGCGGTGCGGTTTCGGTGGCATTCCTACGGTGCGGTTCGGTGCAGTATTAAGAAATGGGGAATCTTACGATGCGGCTCGATGCGGTTTTGAGACATTGGAAATCCAACGGTGCGGTTCGGTGCTGTAATATATTCTAAGGTACGATTCGGTGCGGTTTTCAGAAATCATAGTGCTACGTTGCGGTTCGGTGCGGTTTTCAGAAGTCGTGAACGTACGGTGCGTTTTTTTTTAATTTCATGTCCTACGGTGCGGTTCCGTGTGTTTTTCCGATATCGTACAACCTACGGTGCGGTGCGGTGCGTTGCGGTTTTCAAGGGGGAGTAAAATCCACGATGCGGTTCGGTGCGGTTACCGAACCGATAGGAAAAACCACACCGTAAAGAACCCTGAAAGTTTCGATCTCACATCTGAACTACTACTACTACTACTACTACTACTACTACTACTACTACTACTACTACTTCTACTATTGCCTTCTTCTTTTTGCAAATATTCCACCTGTGTATCTTTCCAATTGCTTTTTCCTTTTGTCGTTTTTTGTTCTCACTATCAATAGCAATGTTTCCTTTTGTTCTTTTTTTACTGCAACTAGTGTGGTGTTTGCTTTAGGGCGGGGACACAGAGTGTCTTCTGCAGGTCTGCCTCAAGGCCGTACCTTAACACTGGCATATCTGTGGTTTTTGTCCGCATGCTCGTTGCGGTTGGCGTTCAATTGCCAACTCGCCTTCCTTTATTTGCAACGTGTATCTCTGTCTCGTGGTTTGTGGCCACAGAGCTCGTCTCCCTAGAGTATGAGGCATCTATCTGCACGGATACTGGTCGTTTGTGCTGAATGTAGATGAGTGGAAGCGTCAATTTAATGTGAAGAAGAGCGCACACAGTGTATGGTATCGAACGTATAATACGATGGTAAACGGTACTGCAGGGAGCAACTCCCCGGTCGGGGTCTATGTTGATGTGTATCCGGCCGACCTGCTATCCCGCCGTTTCAGGGGGGAAGAGTGTTATATATAAGTCTCAGTTTGGGTAAGCTATTATTGGTCAACTTTTTGCAAATGGTCAAACGGACTAATACCCCACCAATACCTTAACAACGTACCGTAGTGGGGAGGGGGGAGGAGGGCCCGCTATGTGACCCCAGATCTGAGTTATTACTGGGAGGAAGCGCGAGAGTGATGCAAGGACAATGAATGGGTACCAGGTATGTAGTATATTACAAGTACTAACAACGCAGCTTGCAAAGATGAGTATTGACCTGAAATTCGTCGAACTCACGGCTGACGTCCTTAATTTTTTTTTATAAAATGGGATGGAAAATGAACAAGAAAATAGTGCTACTGCTGTAGGGAAGCAAAGATTTTTCCTGGAAACGGGCGTATAGTCTGTAAATGAGACATATTCCTTCATACGTCTCCTACGATTGTCGTGAGTGTTGTCTTCACCTAGTACGTAAATGAGACGTATTCATTCATACGTCTCCTAATATTGTCGTGCGTGCGGTCTTCACCTTGTATCGGTTCTTTCTACCTAATCTCTCATCATCAGTAGAACACCCAGTGTTTATTTATATCGATTCATCATCCCTAGAGAGAGATACGACAAGATCTGTGTTCGTTTCACAGATTTTGAAGCAGAGCAACCAAAAACAAATCGTAATCACGAACGAACAGAGGAAGCCAGTAAGTCGTCTATATGTAGGAGTAGTAGTAGTGGCAGCAGCAGGAGTAGTAGTAGTAGCAGCAGCAGCAGCAGTAGTAGCAGTAGTTGTAGTTGTAGTAGTAGTCGTAGTCGTAGTAGTAGTAGTAGTAGTAGTAGTAGTAGTAGTGGTGGTAGTGGTGGTAGTAGTAGTAGTAGTAGTAGTAGTAGTAGTAGTAGTAGTAGTAATAGTAGTAGTAGTAGTAGTAGTAGTAGTAGTAGTAGTAGTAGTAGTAGTAGTAGTAGTAGTAGTAGTAGGAAAATGAAACATGTTGTAGGGAAAAAACAGAAGGACTCGTGGAATTCAACACAGGCACACGAAATGCAGAGAAACGCTCTAAGAGGCAAGATGAAACATATTAGTTCGTATTCCGGGACTTGGGATTGCTCGTGCGGGCAAAAGCCAAAGCCCTGAGCGTCCACAAGCACATCTGGCGAATCTATTAGGATACCAGCTGCATTCTTCCAGTTCTCTGTCTAGACTGTCAATCGATTTGTGGAAAAATTGTATGGTTGGCACCAACTAAAGTCTTCGAAGTCTTGAAGGTTAACAATGGCACCATTCTAGGAAATTTCCTAGCCACCAGCAGTCCTGCCTGATGATGCCTAATCTCCACCGCGTCGGAAAAATCTGTGACCATACGCAACCATTTTGCAACTCTCTTTTTATTTTTTCATTTTAACTTTTGAACAACTGCGCTAATGGGGGGCGGTTTTCGAATTCGGGCCCTGACCAATCAACCACATGTCTTCTCTCGCGTGGTAGACTTATCCTCGTTTGGCAATGTGCAGCATACGGTCGTTGTTGCTACGCTCGTGCCGCGCAACTTCTTTCCTCTGCCCTTCAACTTCTCTTGAGTTGTGGCAGCTACGGTACAGCAGCAGCCGCGCTTCAAGTTCCTCCCCTTGTGACACGTCACGGGCGGTCTTTCTACTGTATACGTATGCGTGTGTGCGATGTTTCTTTTGACGTGAAATTTAAAAGCTTCATCGTCTTACGGGATAATATCATCAGCTCGTGTTGCTTCGTATGGTCAAGGCTGTGTTCGCCTTGGCCACTCGTCCCTCCCCCCCCCCTCTCTTACGCTATAAACACTGACCAAAATCTACACCACTGAGCTAACAGTTGACGCTGACTGTCCGCTCTGTTATTATTATAAAAATCAAATACACGCTAGCTGTGAGATCGAAGATTTTGTCGAAACTCATCTTTGCAAGCTGTGTGTGATACTCCGATCGCGCGTATTACGGGTCGTGTGTCCTCATTTAGGATATAGGTCGGCGACTCCCCTTGCAACTACAGTGTAGCTATCAGGGTCAACAGGGTGGTGTTAGGCAGTCTGTGCGCGGAAACTATAAAACCCGTTTCTGAGGGGGACAAAATCTGACAGCTGTGGAAGGAAATGCATCAGTTTATCAAGTGAATCCTGTAAATCGAATAACCGGTGAGGGGAGGGCGGAGTTTTTAAGGACGTGGGGGCCTGATTTTTGTCAAATGGGGGGCGGGAGGGGGGGAGGGGGGGGAGGGGACGGGTGGGGCAGCTCAATTTGTGCGTGGAAACTTTAAATCCTTCCTGTGGGGGAGGGGGGGGGGGTGTGGCGGGGGGAGGGCTTTAGGTCGCATAGATGTAGGGGTTTGCTATACGCGTGGTGCTAGGTCTAGGCGATGGTGCGGGTGGTGGGGAAGGAAGGGGCATTGGGGGCGGGGGGGGTGGGTGGGAATTGCAGCAGCGGCATGGACGGCTCTAAAAAGATAATGAGGCGATATCCAGGGCGTGGAAGTGTTTATTACTTTGGCGGATTTCGATATTAGGTGGGGCGTTTAAGCAAGCGAGAGCGAGGAATATAATAAAAAAAAAAAAAGGGGGGGGGGGGGCGGGAAGGGTTTTCAAGAGCTTTAGGTCACATACAATATTAAAATACACTCCAGCTATGAGATCAAGGACTTGGTCGACACTGATCTTCGCAACGTATGTTATTATATAGCTCAGTGGTGATGTTGTACATCGAACACCCTCTCAAGTCGCCAACGGGTAGAAGGGTAAACAAGTAGGCGATGCCAAGCCCAGCCTTGACTCTTGAGGGAGGGGAGAGGGGAGGGGGCTTTGGGAAAATCGACTCCGATTGCTTAGGTGCTGGGGTGCAAGAAGCGTGGCACAGGCATTGGCGTAGGTAGGCCTATCTGTTCTCCACCTACTACCTGTACCTGGCATGTACTCGTACGACGATATTGCTTCCTGTTTTCACTTGTTAGTGTTGGCGGTACCCTGGGTTCGGCACCCCTGACGCTCGCCGAGTTGTGCTGTGCCGGCGAACCTATATATTACGGCGATGATTGATGTGACCACGGCAGCGGTTAGCTTAAGTCCCTTTTGGGACTCGAGGGACGAAACAACAAAACTTGACGAGCGCGTAACAAGAAATGGCGAATGTATCACCCCACTGCGAAAAGTTGGACAACACGCGTGTAGCATGAACCATCGTAGTATGCCACAACACGCTCGCACTGCCCGCGCGTGCTCCTTGCGGCTGGCATTGCATGGCCCCATCGCCTTGCAGTATTTATTTGCGATGTGCATCTAGTCTATACCTCTGTGTCGTGGTTTGAGCCATCAGCACGGACACTGGTTGTGCTCGATGTATGTGGTGGGTGGAAATATCGGTTTCATGTGAAAGAACACACACGTTCGCACTACTGAGCATGCCAAGACCCTTTACTGCTACGACGTATACGAGGTGAACGGGGTACGCATACTCGGGGAGAGGTGCACTGTTTTTTTTTTCTTTCGGAGGCTCCTTTCCTCACGTAAGGAGCTCCATTAATTACCTCTCTCCCGACTTTTTTTCTTGGTGGGGGGGGGGGAAGGGCGTACTTATTTTTTGCTTGCCTCGGTGTCATTTGACGTTGACAACGCAGCAATTTCGAGACGGAGCGGGGGCAAGGTGCCACCCGATGAAGTACATGTAAATTCATTCGATGGTCTTGGTATATGTACGACGTTTTTTTTTTTTTTCAAGTAATGATTATTTTCCACTATTTTGGGTTATGAAGGAGCTCCGTGATTCAGGAATACTACCTATTATCGTACCGTTCCTCGGGGTTCCCAAAAGGGGTCCAGGGCAATACCGTAATATAATAGTTACTCTACGCTGGTCGCTAGTATAACGCTATTGTAGCAGGTACACAACAGTAGTAGTAGTTTGTAGACACGTCTAATATGCGTCGTTCTCGGAGCGGTTCTCTTATCGCGTGTCGGCGCGCGGGCTGCAGTCTGCCAAGAGGCGGAGGACGCGCCGAACCGAACCGAACCCAACCCAACCCAACCCAACCCAACCCAACCCAACCCAACCCAACCCAACCGAACCAAATCGCTACGGTACCCGAGTACAAGTTTGAACCCAATGCAAAGTCTATCTACTATACCGAAGGGTACACAGGACAGGACATCCTTGGTAGCATGTAATACGCTTGCGTGATTTTATCGTTTTGAATATTCACTACTCTCCGATACAGTATATATGCCCCGGCGGGAAACCGGCTCTCCCGTGCGCCACTCGACCTCCAGCCGCCGCCCGAGCATTTCAACCTCACGCACAGCAGCCCTCGGGATCCCTAGCGAAAGAACGGGCGCCGCAGCCAAATTCCTCCGACCCCCCTCCCCTCCCTTCCTCCACCGTTCCAACATCTAACCCCCCCTTTCTCCTCCATCCCATTCCCCCTACGCCCCCCCGCCCTCCCGCATTGCATCATTTACTTTGCATCTCTAGACCTCGTGTTCGAGGTGGAATTGCACGCCATCAACGGAGTCGGAAAGTAATTTGGAGAAAGAGAAGGACAAGGAAGAGAAGGGGGAAGAGGATGAAGAGGGGTCCTCCAGTTTGCGCAAGCGTGTCTGCGCTTCGCACATTTTCAGACGAGGTAGCTATCAAATAGCTCGTGCCCCTTCCTCGATACGGTTTCCCTCGTTCACTGTTTGGCTTGGCTGAACGGAAAATGAAGCGCCCTGTCTTGGAATCGATCGTTCTACCGATCATTCGACAGATCGTTCTACAGAAATTCCCACCGATCGTTCTACCGATCGCTCGACAGATGGAGCGATCTACGGATCGATCTACAGATCGTTCTACGTATGGGTCTACGGACCGTTCCACCGACCACCTTGCCGACCATTCCTTGTCGCCATGGATGACTGGTGTGTTTGTGCGTGTGTGTTTTTTTCGTTTTGTGTGCGTGTTTTGTGTCGTGGGACGCGCTTGCGGATCGTTAGGCGTTATCAATGCCGTCAATTCACTTATTTTATTTATTTGCGCACCGCACTGCATCGCAAGTCCACGAATGATACCGAATCGTCTACTAGGAGGGAGGATATTTTTGGCTCGTAGAGTCAAATTGTTTTCTGTCTGCTACTGTTGTGCGTGTGCTGCCATGCCACCTTAGGGTGCCGCCACATGTCTCGGCAGGGTGGGGGGCGTCTTCTGGCCCAAAACGTTTTTCCGACTGGAAGGTATAGCGGTGGGTGAGATTGTTTGCGCCCTGATTTGGTGTTACGCCATTTTTTTCGGTCGGGGTGGGTGGATAAAAGGAGGAACGTGCGAGTTTTTTTGCGTCCTGGTTTGTGGTAGGAAACCATTATATTTGAGTCAGTGGATGGATAGATCAATGGGGGAGGAGTAGATGGGTGGGGAGGCGGGAGGTGCTTTTGCTGTGTAAAGGGACCTTTATTATGGACTACATATGTCTACCGGCCGAAGGGGTCTCGTCGCTGAGCGTATGCTCGGCGTCTTTCAGCATCACCATTTGGCGGGGTTTCTATGTAAAACGGAAGGCGTTTAGGGGGGGGGGGGGGGTGCCGTGGGATTTTTAGCGGCAGTGTTTTATCAGGCATCATCACTTATACGGGTAGCGTGGGGCGTACCGCGCATGCATGCATACGGGGCGCTATTAAGCCAGACGGTATGTGTGAGTGTGGGTTGCATAGTAACCGTGGTGTGTTTTGGTTCGGGGACAGGCAGGCGGGCTGTTGTAGACCTGCATCGAGGGGTGCCGCCTGTCCGCTACACGCAGCAGCACCTCAAGTAGGAACTTACCGGCTAGAACACCAGCAGCAGCAATGCATTGCGTGTTTTTGAGTGGGGGAGGGGGCGGGGGGTTCGGTTACAGCAGCGCGGCTAATCGCTTCAAGTCTCAGCGAAGGAAAGGATATTCGTTGTCTCACAGCAGCGCGCCTTGACTCCTCCAGAATTGCCCGCACGTTTTTGGGGACAAACTATTTGAAAATAGTGTGGGGTGGTTTTTGCAGTTCTATGGGGGGTTTAACTAAAGCGGGGTGCACGTGGCGGGAGGTGACTAGCTTGGGGCGGTACTTACGGCAACACTAGGGTTTGCAAGCTCGCGATTTTACGTGAGGTCCTGAAACTTTTTGCGTAAACATTTTGCCAAGTTTCGGCGAAGCGCTGTCTGCGTAGTAGTTGGGCGAGGTGAGGATTCATGGATGGGCCGGGTAGGTGGGTGGGTGGGTGGGTTGGGGAGGTTTGGGAAATAGACGACGATCTTTCCTGTAATAGATATTGGGAGATGTTTTTGCGAGATTTCTCTTCTCCTTTTCATTTTTGAGTACTTTCGGCGACCATCGAGAGCCTCTAGCAGCAGCACTGCTGTACCGTAATACTCACTCAGTTCAATGGACCCCTTCTCTCGTTCAAACACGACAGCCGAAGAAAAAACGAATCCTGATTGCTAATTGCTACCTGGCATACAGCAGTAATAGGCCCTATAATATAGCGCCGGTTTGTGCCACCCGGAAAAACCGGCACAAAAGCGGCAACTCGCACTACTCCGCATACTGCCACTACTGGTTGTTCCCATCTGCGCCGAGCGATTTTACAGGCGCTATAGCGGGCAACCAGCACTGCAGAGGGACCATTACCGCATTATATCAAGCTCAAACCACAGCATAGCTTTCGTGGGAAAAATAGGTCAGGCATTTGTCCCTCTTCGGAGTCGTGTGCATCTATCGACCATACATTTTCAGGCCATGCTTAGGGTAGATCTTCTCCTTGCCTGCCTACTGCTGTTCATGTCTATCGCGCTCTGATCCAATCCAAGTACGGACCAACGTGGCGCGCAGCGGACACAACCCTCACCGCCGTCCCTTCTCTACCATTCACAAAACATAACCCCCCCCCTCCATACCGCTCACAAACTCCCCCTCCCCCCCCCCCGCCTCTGCCCGGTTCTTACATCAATGGGTACAGCAGTAGTAGTATGACAAAAAAAAAATAGCAGAGTATATCTGTCCCGGCAACATTTTGCCCTAAACTAGCCCCAACCCCCAAGAGCACGCACGCTACAACTAGCACTATAAATAGCAATCTACCATGTTTCGCACTGCCTGCCTGCCGTCTCGAAGTCCCTCCCGACTCCGAGCCGATGCCTGCAGCCTCGCACACGGCTGGGATCATATCTGATAAGAACACCGACCCTCATGATAAATTTTTCAGTCGAGCACATGACGTCGGGTGTCAAATATCTGACGAGAAAAAGACCCTTTTTTTTTCTCATTCTAGTAGTTGGCGCCGCGAAATGGCCGGCATGTGCCAGCCGAAAGCACCGGCGTTATAGCGGCAAACCGGCACTACTCTGCATACAAACACTATTGGTTATTCCCATATGTGCCAAGCAATTTCACAGGCACTATGGCGGGCAGCCGGTACTATAAAGGGACCACTACTGTAACACACCCCTAACCACGTCCAATAAAGCATGACAACACCCATCACTACCACCACCACCACAGGTCACGTCACGATCGCATCCTCGACAAACCATTTCATAAAAAGAAAAACAAAAGCTACCCGTGCTACATACGAGTGGCCAATCTTTACCCCTTCGAGACCTAATCAAGACCCCCGAGAATTACAACGAGACATGAAACGAACAAACTGTTTCCCTTCTCCAGATAAACTGAGATAACGAAACGACCAAACGGTCTCCTCCTGAAACCCAGAGCGACCTCGTAGCCCACTTTCTTCCTACCCCCCGCCATACCCACACTACCTCCCCCCCCCCCCAACACCCGCCCGCCTCCACCCCCCCCACTCCCCGCTCTACCCCCAACACCCCTACCCACTCCCCACACCCCCATCGTCAAACAATGGACACACGGGAAACATCCATTCACACAGCATCCATCATCCATCTCCACCGTTCGCATTGCATTATCCTATTTACATCATGCCCGGCCCATTGGCCCGGGCCGTTTCGCTACTAGATGTGACATCGCCGTGGAATCGTTCTCTATCGCTGCCGCTTCTGTGCCTGCGGCTGCCAAACGGGCTCCCCAACATACAGCACATGATCCCAGAATCTGAAAAAAACAACAACGCATAATACATACGAAGGAAGCATTCGCGGTACGGGGGTTGGGGCGGGGATGGGACGAAGGGGGGGCGGAAGTCATAGTATAGAATCTATTGCATAGGACCAAACACCGGGACCACACCACTCAGACATACATGGCGTATTCACACACAGCTTACAATGCGACTTTACATGCAGGCAGGACCGAAGACCGGGACCAAACCAGTCAGATTAACATGACGTATTCATACACAGCTTATAATACGACTCTGCATCATGTTTGGGACAACGGCTGGTGGGGAGAACCCGGGACCGGATCGGCCAAGAAAGACATGGGCCCCATGCCTGGCAGACGACATCGCGGTGTTTAGTCAAAGGGATCGACGGAAACCTCCCATTTGTTGTTCAAGATAGAGACGGTCCCAAAGCCCACGGTGGCTAAACATGCTGACAAGTGGTATCGAGGGATCGTCAAAGCAGCGGATGGTTTCATGACGAG
Organism: Undaria pinnatifida; assembly: GCA_012845835.1. Classification (NCBI taxonomy): domain Eukaryota; class Phaeophyceae; order Laminariales; family Alariaceae; genus Undaria; species Undaria pinnatifida. Next base: position 6,023,578 of record JABAKD010000009.1, on the reverse strand, counting down.
GTGGCACAGGGCCGAGGTGGAAAAGAGCTGGTGACGGCATGCAAACGAGGACGTCAAGGAGAAGGGCGAGAAGGAGAAGGGATGGAGGGGGGGGAGAGGTGGGGCAATCCTACTGATATGAAAGCAGAACATAACTGGCAGATCGTGTAGCAAGGCACCAATGTGACTAGCGTATGGAACCTGTGCTATCTTTTTTTGCCACCCCCGAACTCGATCTCGATTTCGGGAGACTTTTTTTGTTTTATTTTGCTGCTGTTCGGCTTGTTTTTTTTCTTGCTTTTTGCCTTAATTTCACCTTGGGGGGGGGCACAAGCGGCAGCACTGAACTCGGAGGCCGATGCCGACGGTGCAATAGCAAGGAGGTACACCGTGTGGCTAGCCTGCAGGCTCGTCTAGGTAACAGAGCAAGAAAACTATGCTGCTCGTGCTTCCCGTCTGTGGTATATACGGATACGCGTAGTTTGTGTTTGGCTTGGCCTTATTTTCCCTTTCTTTCATTCTCTCTTCATCTGCCTCTCCTCTCCTTCCTTTTCGCGTCGATGGCGATGCATCACGCTCATCAAACGCTTACGCGGCACATGAGAGAGAGAAGACATCCACGAGAGAAAGAGTTCATTTGTTTCGTCTTGTCTCGTTGCATCTTTCTATTTTTTTTAATCTGTTCGCGTCCTTTTCCAAAAGCCCTTTTGTCTTTTTCTCTAATGTTTGTTTGTTGTTTTATTATACTACCTCGTATTATTACCACTCTGTACTTTCTTCTTCATTTTTTTTTTTGCCGCGTTATTCATACCCGCCATGCTAACATTTCATTTGCTTTCCGCTAGTCGTTTGCGATTGTTTGTTTTGGGTATCACTGTTTCACAGTCTGGCCAAATAATTCGTATTTCTCTAGGATGAAGAATCAAGATGAACACAGGGTGCCACACAGATGATGACGTTGGGTAGAAAGAACCGATTTAGTGTCAAGATAAGACAAAACACACATGCAGAGGATGACATAAACAGGTCTGCTACTGCCTGCGCTCATCCTACGCCCAAAGGCCTACCATTCTGCACATTCTGCATGTTTTTTTTCTACTGTTGCTGACACCAATAGCTTTACCGCCCTGCCGTTCGTTATCGTCACTGACAGCTTCTCTATTCATTGCGTATCACCTACGTATAGAGCTAATACAGCAGTGCGATTCAGACGATTTAGTGTCGTCTATCACTGCATCAGCAGTTCAGCGGCTTCACTATTACGAGTAGCCATCAGCAGTTCAGCGGCTTCACTACTACTAGTAGCCTAGTTCAACAGCAAGCGGAGCTACAACCGCAGCATCGACCGGTCGAGACGTCCGCCGTTTTTTTGTCACTCACAGCAAACGGCCAAGAGGCAGGACAGGAAACCGATGATCACCACCAATAATGTCCAATGGCGAAGCAAAGCTGAACATCCCATCCCATTCCATTCGATCCGACGCGCGGCACAGAACGCGAACAAAGGGGAGGCAGGCGACCACATTAGATCAAGAGCACGGGCGGAATATACATCGCCCAACATCAACGCGACACATTATTGCGGGGGACCCTAGTAAATAGGACCTACGGTGAAAGCAAAAACCTAGATATATTCATATATTTTTACCAACAATATTTGGTCCTGTTTACTATCGTCCTCCGTAAAATAGGGTGGCGCGAGACTCTTTTCGACCATCTCAGGCATAGCGACAAGCCAAAAACCGATGTGTGCGACCTTCTAAGCATGCGCCCCCACAATGGGGTGCAGCACTACTGCTGGATGTGCGCGTACCAACCACGCTGCCAGCGCGCGTGTCGCACAGCTCCGTACATTTGAGTTCGGCGGACACATCCACTACCCCAGCAGCGCGGGCTGCTTCGTTGGTGTGGCTGCTGCCGTCACCGTCATGTCTATTCACCAAGTTATCCCCTCCGAATTGCCAAAAAGGTTGAATTTAGCGGTGCTACTCGTTATTACGATTACAGTAGAGGGAGGAGGCTCCCAATATGGCGGTCCCATTAAGGCGGTATCCCGATAGAAGGCGGTCCTAGTAAGGCGGTATCCCGATATAAGGCGGTCACAATCGCTTGGCGCGACTGATAACTTGCACTTATAACCCAGAACGAATAAGGCGGTTTCCCCCTACAAGGCGGCCGTATTGCTCTTGCACACTACCGCCGTACTGGGGGAACCCTACTGTCACTACTGCCACTACTGCCACTACTGCAGTTGCTGCACACCTTACTGTACACCTTACTGTACGAGCGAATGCGAATATTTTCTAGTTTGCATCGCGCGAAAACGCTCGCGACCGCTTTCCAGATGACTGAGAAGCCAGATTATCGTCCAATCGCTGCCGACCAAGACTTCCACCTACAACAACACGATCCCCCGAAAACTCAACCAACGCAGACAAGTTCACGAGTATCCTGCTGAGTGCCCCTCCCTAGCGACAGCTGTACCATCGTAAAATACCACGGTTTTCACGGGTTATCACCCAGCCCGGGGGTCGGAGCACGAGGGTTTTGAAAATCTCGCGAGTCGGGTCAGGTCGGGTTGGGTCGGGTCGGGTCGAGTCTGGTCGGGTCGGGTCGGGTCGGGTCGGGTCGGGTCGGGTCGGGTCGGGTCGGGTCGGGTCGGGTCGGGTCGGGTCGGGTCGGTTCGGGTCGGGTCGGGCCAGGGGGAGTTGGAAATATCACGGGTGGGATCGCGTCCCGGGTGAAGAGGGTTTCGAATCTCACGGTTCGGGGTCGGGTCACCCTGAACCGGTCCGATCCGACCGACGATAAGCGATCTGACCCGTGAAAAACCCTGAAAAAAAAGCCTCCACAATTATCCCGAAGCACTCACGTGCGCAAGTCCGATTGCCCTGGAACAGCCGAAAGTAGAGTACAGCCCCAACCACACTCCACGCCGCCAGGAACCATTGGCTCAACACCAGGATCAAGAAGATCATGTCGGGGAACACCTGTTGGAACCAATACGGCAGATCAAATTTATAGTGACAAAGACGGACAAATAAATAAATAAAACAGCAGCAGCCGATAAAACGGAAAAACCAAGGCATGCCAAAAGCCAAAGTGCGGGAAATGTGACAACAGCGGAGGTGTCAGGTGTCAGGCCATCGATGCAGCAAATTACCCAACCAAGCAGAGAGAAAGGAAACTAAAGCAAGAGAGGGGCCAGGCAGGGGGGGGGGGGGGGGGCGGGTACTTATTTGTTGCTTGCCTTAAGTCATTCTTGACCATTGACCACGCATCCCGTTCGAGGCGGAGCACCGTCCCTACTCCTACCAGACAGACCAACATTTGGGCGCTCAATACTGTTCTTCCATAGATTACATTCAGAACAAAGTGCTTATTTTGTCTGCTTCCTGTTACGTAGGGGCCAGGAGGTGTGCTCATTTCATGTGTAGCCGCAGCCTTAACGCCTTCACAACTGGAAACCCGTGTTGGGGACAAAATTACTTGAAATTAGTATAGGGAGGGGTTCGGGGGCTCTCAAGGGGTTAAGACCATTGACCCTCGCATCCCTACTATCCCGTGACGGAGCACGTCGGGTTTTTCACTGACCAGGCAGACATTGCGTGCACCAAGCGCGAAGCGCCGTGAGGTGTTCGGCGAGTCGCGCGAAGGGCGAAGCTGCATCCTACGAAGAACCACTTGGTTGAGGCGGACTACCGCACCTTGTGCACACTTTTTTGCATACGGATGGCAGCTTCGAACGACTTTTATTTGTTTTTTGGTGTGGCCACATCCAGAGACAGCAAGGGGGATGCTACGCCACTGCCTTGTGGGTGCCTTGCCATAGGCCAGGGGAGGGGTCAATCGGTCAACGTTGCGGCAAAAAAAAAGCAAAGAAAAAACTAGAACAAAAAAACATGCAAACGAGAAGGGACAGGGGGAGCGGAGCGTTAACGGCTTAACTTTTTGGCATCAGAGGTACCACTCGTACGACCAAACTTGCCAAGCGCTGTCTCACGTCTGACCAGCCGCCTGTGTAGGACGAGGCAAACCACCTATGTACACATTTGGGTAAACACCCCAACCCTAACCTTAATCCCAACCCTCAGAGGGTATGCGTCGATCTCTCGACGAGTCTCCCTCGAGAATCGGCGACCAACGAGTTTCCCTCGAGAATCGGAGACCGATGAATCTCCCTCGAGAACGGGAGACCGACGAGTCTCCCTCGAGAATCGGAGACCGCCGAGTTTCCCTCGTGAACGGGAGACCTACGAGTCTTCCTCGAGAATCGGAGACCGACGAGTCTCCCTTAAGAGCGGGAGACTGACGGATCCCCCCCGAGAACGGGAGAGCGATGAGTCTCTCTCGAGAAGGGGAGGCCCACGAGTCTCCCACGAGAATCAGAGACCGACGGATCTCCCTCGAGGACGAGAGACCGAGAAGTCTTTCTCAAGGATGGGAAAACGACGGGCACTTCCCTTTTCCCGCTCTATTATAGCATGGCAGAGACAGAACCCAGCGGTGCAATCCTCTTATATAGCGACCGACAGGCGGCAGCTGTGCTAATATATATATCCCTACACAAGGGTCGACGCGGCTATGTACAACCAGCGTGTGCGCGCTTTCCCTGACGGATTCAGGCCGTCGTTTCCGCTCTACGTGGAAACGGCGAATTCCTGCGGTAAGCTAGACGTCATGTGCAACGTGCCGGCACCGACTAAGAGGATGCAGTGAAACCGCGACCACAGGCAGGCATCCGGATAAAACTAAACAAGACCCGCATTCCGAACGCGCACACAAGCTGAAACAGGAAACACCGATGGGAAACCTGGTGATGTTCCACGTGGCCATTCTGTGGTGAGTCGTCCACGACACACCTACATACTTTCCAAAAGGGTCCCTCCAAAAGGGCACACCGCAAAGGGTCCCTCCAAAAGGGTACACCACAAAGGCCCCCCCCCAAAGGGTACACATGTTATACCGGGTATGTACTTCACATTTTTATCGCTCTACTGTATGTATCCATACGACGAGATTTTCAGCACTTTACCATCCCTCAAAAAGTTTACACCTGTGTGTTATCCTCGACCTTTATACCAGCACATGTCTTGATAGTAGGAGTACTGATAGTCGCAATACAGGTAGCGGTAGCAGGTACCGGGTATAAGCTACGTTATTGATACCAGATAGCGTCATGTTACACATATATTCAGTTGGACAGAAAATGAAATGTGGAGACAGAACTGTAAACACACACACACACACCTTTGGCCCCGGCCCGAAATATTGGACCTGTAGGGAAGATGATGCCCTTGATGCCAGTTGCACCGAGAAGCTGCTCTCGTGTCCCCTGCAAGCAGGAACCGTCCCCCAAAAAAGAAAACAATAACAACACAAGAAGCAAAAACAGACAATGGGGCGAGAAGGGGGTTGGGCGAAAAAAGGGTCGAACGTTAATTGCTAGGTCTAAAAGGTAGTACGTACCGAAGGTGGACTTTTTTTTTCCGGTCTCTTTTTCTTACTTTTTTCCTTTTTCGCCCTTTTGAGGATAAACGCCTGCCTCCTCCCTATTAAAACCCCTCGACGAAGGCATCCCCGATCCCCGCTTCGGCGTCAAACTGCTGTACTTGGAAATAACGTGCCAGGGTATACGAAAACTTCCATCACAAAATACCATTTCGAACCGCTACCTGCACCGACGTGTTCGGGGACAAAGTGCCTGGAAAGAGCGTTAAAATAAGAAAATCAGTGCTGAAAAAAGGGGTAAAACATCGGCCGACGCCTCTTCCGAGCCACGGGTCCATGATTTTTGCTTTATTGCGTTTAGGCAATTTGCAACTGTTTGTGGGTGCAAAAAAAGACCACTCTGTCCGAATATTTTAGGACCGCTCGGCTACGATACTATTAACAATGCAACGCAATCTCGCCACAGTTTTTTTTTCAACTATTGTACGTCGAAGCGTGTGTGGGGGGGGCGGGGGGGGGAGGGGGGGGGGAAGAGGGGGGGGTCCGCGGCACCCAAATCTGTCCACAGACAGAGGGGTCACAGACACCCACCCGCTCCGTGTGCTGCTTCTGTCTGTGCTACCGTGATATTCCACTCTGGCAAAAAGCAACACAAGGGAAAACGCACCATTCCTAGCCTCTATTTATCGTGATCTATGTAATATATAGCACGACTATAATATATACCCTGGCACCAGACTAGTTATTACCTGGTGGTTGGTTACGTACTTCAGCTATCGATAGTTCCTTGCCATAATTTGAGGATTTCTGCGTTTTGAATCTGACAGGCACGTTTACGGCTCGATGTATGGTGTTTATTCATAAGCACTTGACCCCTTCACGAATGGAAACCCATTTTCGGGAACACAAGATTACTTGGAATTAGCATATATAGGCAGGTAATTGGGACGCTAAAGGGTTGGCAGGCTTGTATCCCACCGCCCAGCTAAACTACCAGTAGCTGGCAGCTTGTCAAACCCAACAAACTCGCGCCCGACTGCTTGCGCCCCTCACCGAGGTACCTGCTTCGACGTCAGCATTGTGCTGATTGCGCTCTTCGGCTAGTCATATCATACGTACTCAATGGTTAAACCTGCTACAGCAGCAGTGAACCATGTTTATTGGCCGAATCTGCCTGGTACTACGGTTTCCTATCCTCATTGGTCGAACCTATTAAGGTGCACCGCGCGTACTGGTCGAACCTACCATCGCCAAGCTCATTGGTCGAACCTGTTCCGGTGCACCATGCCTATTGGTCGAACCTACCTGGCATCATCGTTCGCGATGCTCATTGGTCAAACCTACCTGGTATTCAACAGTTCGCCATGCTCAATGGTCGAACTTGCACTACAGCAGTACGTTTCGCCACGCAGTACGATTGGCCACGGTCATCGGTCGAACCTACACTACTCATCGCCATGCTCATTGGTCCAACCTTCTATGGTTTGTCATACCAATAGATCGAACTTGTAAGTCGTCGAAGCCAAGAAGTTCCGCCGGGATAACAAAAAGAAAACAAAACACGCGGGTCGAACCCATTGGGCAGCACGTGAGGTCATCTCTCCCCGCCTCTCTCTCTGTCAACAAACAGTAACAACCTCCCCCACCCCCCCGGTCTCCCATCCAAACATCACACCAAAATACTCCGCATACCTCTACGCAATCCTATCGATCTGTCCCTCCATCCAAACATCACACCAAAATACTCCGTATACCTCTACACAATCCTATCGATCTGTCCCCCCATCCAACCATCACACTAAACTACCCCGTATACCTCTCCAAAATCCTATCCATCTGCCTTAAGCACGGAAGACAAGAAAAAAATTCGGCGAGCACTCACGATGTCATCGATTCCTCATCCATAGCATCGCTCGTCCCATTCGCCGTCCTCTTATCCGCCCGCCCAACCCCGTCCGCATCCACGCCCCCTTCCTCCACCAACTCCGGCGGCACCACGGTCATCGACACGGGGGGTTCCATCGGGGCAAGGTCTAACCCGGCGGGGCGACCATGTCCATTGTTAAAGCTCTCGACATCGTCCGCAGAATCATCGTCCTCGTCTAGAAAGCGAGAAGGGGGTGTTCCGTCTCCCTTGCCATGGAATACTGCCCCCAGCATACTGCAGAGCGAGGTAACGCAGACTGCGACGAGGAGCCATGTTCGCACCCCACCGTCGCATTCCTGGGCGAAGGGAGAAGGAAATACGAAGAGTTGCAAGGAGGCGGGGGGAGGGGGGGGGGGGAGTATTTAACTACGCAGCACCCACGCCGAAAAACCGGGGTCGAAAAGTCCCAGAACGGAGCGTCCTCAAAACATTAAACCAACGGAGAGACCACCATCAAAATCTTTCCGTTTGTGTCGACAGATTATATTTACGGACGAGGTACTACACGGAGTACGTACAGCACTCGAATAACACTGGCCGCTAGGGCGAAGAGTGCTTGCTCTTGGAGCCCACACGTCCATGCACGAGAGGGTAGTTCGTCGCCGCTACTAATATTATCGCGATTCGTCGAGGCGTTTGACGCTAAGCTATGAGCTAGAGGGTTTACTCCGACGTCAAAACGTTTTATAAACGTATTCGTACTAAAATTGCCGATCGCCCCGTCACCCTCCAACCTCCCAAGGGCCGTGTTGACTCACGCTCAAGAGCTTGTATTCTTCCACTCCGGAGTTACTGGAACATGCCTCATGACCGCCGACTAGAATATGGCTAAGGGTTAGTGAAAGTACAACTACACCAACCACTTCAGGAAGTAGTAGTGAGCAACAACCTATTCGTCGGAAATAAAATAAAAATTGGGGGCAGTCAGATAGCTAGTCGAGCCGGTTCGGTTTGTTCAAGCCGCGAGGGATACACGTCATGGTGCGGGCTGGTAAGAAAAATATGACAGCACATGACAAGACGACATGACAAGACACGACATGACATCTGACGACACATGAAGGACATGATATGACATGATATGACATGACATGGCATGGCAAGACATGTTAGCAAGACCAAGAGACGATTAGACATGACACAGGCCAAGCCAAGCCAAGCCAAAACCAGCCCAAGATAAGATAAGGCAAGCCACAGCATGACATGCAAATACAGCACAAGACAGCGCCAAGAAACACAAAAAACAAGACCGAGAGTTATGAATAGGTAAAAAAGAATACCTTATGTGACACCAGGGGAAAGACTGCCTTCATGGACAAGCCAGTAGGCCAGCAGAAAATTTGCTGCCATCACGTCACACAAGGGGTGACAACAACGAGTGGGACATGCTGCGCAACCACCCCCTGTCGCCCGCCACCTGCCACCCATCCCAAAAAACAACACTTCAAGAAGTAGTTGTCCGCGAGCAAGCATTGTGCAATATACATGCAACGTAACCAATGAAATGGTTGAATACGTGCCCGGCAACGGACAAGCGGCCTTCGGGGGCTGCAACATTAGCTACAGCCTACAGCAATACTGACGCCTGCGAAGGTGCTGAAACCTCCATTTTCGGTTTCCGGCATCAGATTATTGTAAGAGGTGGCCTAATGATAGTAATAACCGCCCCCGGAATTCTTATGTTCCTGTGCATATCATATCAGCCTGTCCTTCTTAGTACCCTGTTTCTCATTAGGTGTCCTGTACTGGCCAAAAACAGGCCTCACAGCAAAGTGGTCGCGAAGGCAGAGAGAGATGGCGGCCAAAAACAAAAACATTTGTAGTCTGAATATAACAGGCCTCCTATTAATAATAGCATAATCGTCCTCGGAATCGTCGTTAAGGCAAAAAGACGGCGACCAAAACACGAAAAAACAAACCAACTAAAACGAACCACTTCCAGTCACAATTTTCCAGAATTTTCCTGCAAACATTCGCCTATTTAACAGTTTCGAAAAACGTTTTTTTTCCAGAATGAAAATATTGCCAGAATCAGAGGGAAAACTCGCGTTTCGTTCTGGGTTTCGCCCCCAAATCCAGCACCAGAGGATTTTTTGGGGCTCGTTGTGGAAACTCAAGTTGCGCTTCAAAACCAGAATGAACCGGGCCAAAGATGTCATGTATTAGTGTTCAAGTGTGGCGAGCGCTCTGATGTAAATTACGTCTTACCCACACCACGTACCTTTTTTTTTTTTTTTTTTTTTTACCAGGGACACAATTCAGAAATTAATATAGCGCTTCAACCAACAAAGCACACCCCGCACCACCAGTAGCTAGCCGCAGCAACAGCAGCAGCAGCAGCAGCGAGACACGCATGCAGTAGCGAACGGCCGCAGGGATGTGGGCCCCCTCATCGAAGGTTCGAATCGGTGCTGGCACGCTACAATAGGCAAAGGAGAGGAGGATGGGGAGAGGGGGTGCTGGGTGCTAGGGAGAGAGGCTTGTCAAGGGCCAGCTACAGCGACCGAGACGCACAAAAGGGCGTCCGAACCTGAGGGTATCGTCTTACTCGTCGTGCACTCCCGCTGCGTGCTTTGTTGCTTTGGGAGCCTCGGCACAAGCCTGTGTTTGGCAGGGTCGTCGATTTGGCGACGTAGCGCACCTGCTATTGAAAACAACACCTGGTACCTGACACTCGAATTCGAGGACACCCACCCACAGCTACGGTGGGAGTTGATGTTGATTGCTGACAACCACTGACACAGAGCAACTGCCATACTGGTATTTTACGTTTAAGCCGACCGCGGGTACGCAAGTCCTGGCCACGCGCTGCTGCTGCTGCTGCGTGCTTCGTCGCACAGTCTGGTTAGCTGTTTAGCAAGCTCCAGCTAGCTCCCTGCTGCTGACGTTCGTTCATTCCTCAGCCAAATGCAAAAAACTAAAACAGACAAAGAAAAACATTTAGAAACCTCTTTGAACACGGCCGATGTTTACACCAATCAGCACGAAACGTAATTTTGCCATTTCGTGTTGCCATTTCGTGCCGACGTTCTTCATTTTTATAAAAAAAGAAGTTAAATCGGTCGTACTCACAGCTGACGTTTTTCAATTTTTATGAAAACATGAACGACCTGCCGTACAAATTGTGAAGCTGTGTATTAACAACCAGGTTAACTTCACAAACATTCTATCATAAATGAAACACAGATCTAATGTACGACGCAGCTTGCAAAGTTAAGTTGCAACCATTCAATCTGTCGTACTCACAGCTGACGTTTTTCAATTATTGATACGAAAATGAAGGAAAAACTGGTTCTGGAAATGTTTGTTCTGATTCTGGAAAACAAAAAATAATTGTTACCGAAACTCTGTCTATTTTCTTGCTTTCCTGCGTCCATCAATAGCGACGACCGCATACTTGTATGATACAACTAGTTAGAATAATTTATAAAATACCTTGTATCGGATACCTGGTACCGACCGGTACTGCTGTAATGCAATACGAGTACCAGCTACATGGACTATACCATAGCTACGTCGTAGCGTTGGGCTGCGAAAGCAACTGAGTTAAATCGACACACGACGCGTATGAAAATACGTGGAAGTGTGGTGAGCTAGAGCTTTATTTTTCCCCATCCGCCGGAGGATGAAAAAAAAAAAAACTATACCATACTCGCACGAATAAAATACTGCTAGCGTTTTTCCTTCGTTCTTTATTTTATTTTAAAAAAAATTATTAAAAAAAAAAAATTAGCATTCCTTTTGTTACTCTGCTCTGTCCGTCCCACAGGTATGGACTGACGTACATATGCATGTACCAGGTGTGAATATTCGAGTATCGGTGCCGAGTTCGACCGGCTACAGCAGCAGTAGCGGCAATAGGGTGCTACTTCACTTTTAAATAATAGCGAGCTTTGATGAATGAACCTGGCCCACCGAAGTTGATCTGAGCATTTCGAATACAAATTTCGAGGCACTCTATATTAAAACAGTGTTTTTTGTATATACAGTACATGTATATGAAAGCATACGGCCCCCATCGGCGCGTTTCTTCCGTACGGGCTCCCGTGAAATTGCACGCACGTGCAAGGTTTTTCAGATTTGCACGTAAATTCAATACGTGGCGATTTATGTATGGCGGCTCCGTATGTCCAGGTCCGCACAAAACGACGGTTACGCTGCCCAGACCAATCCGACCCCAGACCCGACCCTAACCCTAACCCCAACCCAACCCTTTGGGGGGCTCTCGGTCTGCTCTCGAGATCGGCAGGGGCTGTACTGAGTTCACGTGCGATGCTAAAAACGTTGCACGTACGTGCAATTAAACGCCTGGTGCTTCCGTACTCGTTGTTGTTGCCGATTATTTACAATCACGGGTATTATTACCAAAAGCAGCAGTACGATCGGTGTCTGATGACCGGAGAGCGGAGAGGAAGAGCGGGGGTCATTTTTTTTTTTATTTCCTGCCTGCCGCGAGCTGCGAACGTTGATTGATTGATTGCCGAGAATTTATTTCGATGCGTTTTTATGTACTTGAGAATAGAAACCGAGGCGCGTCATGACGGAGAACAGGTGTCGAACCCACCCCGGCCAACACCACAATACCAAACCACGCCGAACCGTGCGGACAAAAAACAGGCGCAGGCCGCTGCTGCTGCTGCTGCTGCAGCAGCAGGAGCAGGTACATAAAACAGCCAGCTGCGAGCAAAGTTCGCGATTCCACACAAGCTGGGCTGCTGCCTGCTGGCATAACACGAACACTCCCACTAAACTGTTCTATCCTTCGAGGAAGTACGCACATCAGAGCGGTCTCAGGTCAGAGAGGGGGAGGCTCCAGGCCGGTGGTGCCATAACCTTCCACATGTTCAGCATCAGCAGTTCGTAGATATCAGTATCTGGCTCGCAGCCCTACTTCTGTCGGGACGAACTCGTCCTTTTATTTGTGGTTTAGTCGTCCTAGTGGTACACTGATGTTTGGCTCGCTCCCCTACTTCTGTCGGTACGTACTCGTGGTATACTCGTCCTAGTGGTATACTGATGTTGGTATAAGACATCTTCGAATATATGAGATGTACCTGTGGTAGCACGAAAAACGGGCAAACAAAAACGCTTGCAATAGCTCTTGCTCGCTCGACCTTGTCCTTCGCTTCTGTCAAGGGCACCTAGCCGTCATCTCACGCTTCGATGGCGGTTGCCCACCGACGAGCCTCCTACCACTACGACCGCATGGCGATGCCTCCTTATCTGCTCTGTGTGGCACAGACTGCTGTTGGGCAATTATACACACGCAGTATTCAAGCCGCAAGGGAGTACGTAGCAGACATCGTCCGCACACGTCGTTCACAAGATGAGTGATCTTTGTACACAAAATATGAAATCCAACCCCGTATGATCACGTACCTCGTTCCACTGAAGAACTAACACCACGGACGAAGACACGAGCAGCAGGGCGAGCACCGCCCACGACCCCCACCCTGTATCTATCCCATGTGCCATGCCCCCCCCAGAAGGGTGCACCAGCCGCTTCTCAAAGCCAACACCTACAGTAAGTAGCACAAGCGATGCAAGGATGTCCGTTTACGGGAAAGGGGAAGGAGTTGGGAAAAAGCAGAGGAGAACCGAACGTATAATTCAAAACCAAGTCAAGATGCTGCAGGAGTCGAACGGAAGCGTAGCGCCGTCGCATTGACACCTACGGCCAGTGCACCTTCCCCTATAAGTCACTATTGAGGAGATACGGCTCTCTGGTGGCACGCTCACCTGCGAGCTGGCAGTCGTCGTCAGCAAGGCAGGCGTGGAAGAATAATGGGGAAAACTGGCCCCCAGGACGGAAGAGATCCGCCGCGCTTTCCAAAAGTCGAAAGCTTTGACGATATGATACTCGCTAGCACGACGGCCACGCAAACTTTTCTCCAGCGAACCCAACGGCTATGTACGGAGGCGTCACGCGCGATACTTCCAGCTCTTTCGGTAGCGGCGGAAGGGGGTCAACGGAATACTTTGGGAGGGGCTGCAGCCAGAGACAAGCAACCAGTGAACAGCCACACAGACAACCGGCAGCAGCCGACATTCCGTTTCCAAAACACGGAACACAGAATTCTATATTAAACGCAAAAGACCACCCGCCTCTGAATATTGTCGAACTCCCTGATTGATATCTGACCCGAGGGTAGTATCGTAGATACCTGGTAACTCTCAAGAGTCACTGCAAACTCAAGACGTCTCTGCGTTGTCTCGTCTCGTGGCTACTCACGACGCTGCTGGTACCAGAGGGCATCGAATCCCACGCTCTCTTGATGCTTCTATCCGGAAGAGAAGCTCTGAGGATTTACGCGTCGTCGAGTCTCTTTCTGAACGCTCGGGCGTGGACTCTCGCAGCGTCTTCGAGTAGATACCTCTCGTGCAACAATCGTATCCTTAGCTACAGCAGCAGCAGCAGTAGCGACAGTAGCTGGAGGAGCAGCAGTACTCATAGCATTGCAACATCAGAGGCTGCTGTTGCTTGCCTCCGTGCATCGTCGTGGCCATCCTCCCGAAAAAGAAGGGTGGTGGTTGGGGGATCAACGCAACAATCCTGGCTGACGAAAGCAACTCCTTCCGCCCGTCGCGCAACGACGACCATGGGTCCTGTCCACCACGTCCACGTTGCAGCGGGGGTCAACGACAAGATAGACAGCATTCGGGGCGCGCTGCAAAGTGCTGGTGTTAACAGTCAAGGTCAAGGTGAAGGCCAAGGCAATGCCGCCGACGGTTTGCAGGTGACATTTATTGGTGCTGTTGCTGTTTGCTATCATACAAGCACATGTTCTATGACCTGAACGTACTCGTCGTAATATCAACCGGCGAACAATTTTTTTACTCTTTTCTCACAGTACCCCGTCCGCCTGTTACGAGGCTATGATTCGAGACTCACAGACCAGGTCTAACGTAGGTGGGCAGAGCTGCAACTCTGTTGAAAGTCGAAAGCGCGAGGAGGCAGCAAACAAGCAAGTATCGTACATACTGCCCCATCTCCCTCTCGTTACGAACAGTGCTATAAGTAAATAAACAAGAGTTGCAGCGAACTGTTCAATTGATCCTTCCCTAATTCGAAGTAATTTGTCCCCATTAAAGGGCCGTTGTTTTCGGAGATGTGATTTTCGTAACTGGTAAATTTCAGGGTACTCCTCGGTACCGGTTTTTGATGACGGTACGAAGTTTGACGGTTCTGAAATATACGGTACTTTTTAAACGGGAAACGGATTATCATTTTTTGACGGTACCGATTTTGGCGGTATACGGTACGGCGAATTATGACGGGTTTTTTTGTACGGTTCTGAAAATGACGGTACTTTTAAAACGGGAAACGGTTTCTCGTTTTTTGACGGTACCTTTTGCACGGTACTGAAAAATGACGGTATCGCCTATACCCGGTACCGAACATACGATACATGTGATCAGGTGAAATTCGCTGCAGAGGAGGTTCTGGTTCTTCCGAAACGCAACCAACTGAACCAAAAATCCTACAACAAAAAAAAAAAATTACTCGAAGTTAGGGCCCGTATTAACGAGGAACTTGCAAAATCGAATTTCGATTTTTTTTTATAGAATTTAATTTAATTTGCATCTGATTGGTCAAGAAATGAATCACCAAGCAGGCATTCTCAGAATTATTACGAAAAATCAAATTCAACAAAGAAGTAAAAAAAGACTTTCTCGGTCGAATTTTGTCGAAAATCGAAATTGAATTTAGGGAGTTTGTCCACCTAGACATGGCTTGTTCTGTGTAACCGAAGCCGGCCACGCGAATTGGTGCCATGTCGTCGGCTGATTGAGAGGCGAGCAGCCAACATTGCGAGAGGTAGGACCACCGGAGCAGCCGCAGCGCGGCCTCCGAAGGTCCTTAGCACAGCCTAGACCGCCTGCGACGCTTCGAAAACAACCGAGACCGCCGCAAACCCAGTTTTTCGTCCCCCTGCAACTCGAAAGTTACACGACCAACTACCACATGATGACTTCGCTCAGAAGTTCGACAGCTATATCCCCGTCGCTGCTGCCCGTGTCGGGCGGCAGGGTGGCGCCAGCCCATCCAAGAGACACCTAGAGCCATAGCCTCCAAGCCGCTGCCGGCCAAAAGAATCTGCGGCTAGCCGCGGCGCTCCGGGGAGGACGCGAGCCATCGCTCGCCTCGGCCGTTGCCCACGGGTGTTCGTTGACCCTTTTGCGTTTTTAGAATTTTTTTATTTCCTAGAACGCACTGCGCCGTTCCTTGATAAGAACCAAAGTTGATTTTTTCGTGGATTTTTCATGAAATTAAAAAAAAAAAATCGAAATTCGATTTTGCAAGTTCCTCGTTAATTCGGGCCCTTATGAAAAAAAAAAAGAGGACATCAGTGAGGATCGAACTCCAGTTCAAACACTCACCGTCTTTCCCGATACCTACTGGACTACCGGCAGTTCACAGACATACTTGTCTTGCCGGAACTGCTTTGACGGTATTGGCACATGGCGGTACTTTTTTGACGGTACTGCATCATGACGGTATTTTTTTGGCGGTTTTGAAAAATACGGTACTTTTTAAACGGGAAGCGGATTCTCGTTTTTTGACGGTACCGACTTTGGCGGTATACGGTATCGCGAATTTTGACGGTATTCCGCTACCGTCCCGTATCCGCCTATTACGACGGGAAAACCGTGACGGGAAAATTCCCGAGGAGTACCCTGGTTTTTTTCGTCCGTCCCAATTTCCCATTTCCCGAACTTAAAAGCAAAACTCTTTATCGTCCGAGGTCCTAAATTTGCTCTATTTTTCAAGATTTCCATGAAGAAACGTCTGCACTATGATCGAGCGCGGGGTTGTTTGCATTTTCTTTCCTGATTTTTGAAAGCCGAGCCATAAAGCAAGACCGCCACCACCCACACCAGCCATCACGCGCGTCGTCACACAGCAAGCATGAGCGAACATCCCGGAAGACAGCAGAGGAAAGCACCTAGGCCATATTCGTGCAATTCGGCGACAGCAGCCCCCCTGGTGTCAGGAACATGCCGAGCACGACGAGGACACCAGCGATAGCCTTCTTCATGTTTCTGCGCCTCGCGTCTGGATAGTTGACAAGGCTGAATCGTTGTTTAGTCCGACTCGAGGATGAGTCCTCCAGAGGCCCAGGCCGCTTCCTTCCATCGGCCATAATGTTGGACCACCCTGGTTAAAGCTACCCGATGGTCGCAGCGTTGAGCCACGGCGCTTGTCGGAGCACGTGTTCGAAATATGGAAATCGACGACAGGATTTCTTAAGTTGTGATCGTTAACTTTTCCATATTTTTTGGGGCTGAAGAATTTCACAAATTATGGCAGAACGCCTCCGTATTTTAAGACACATTTCACAAATATGGAATTTAGAAAATTTTAGGAAATTCAAGACAAGAAAATGTCTCCGATAAGAACGACCCTAATAGAGCATACTGGTACCCGGTACCAGATCGTAGATAGGTGCGGTTGTGAAGGTGCAAGTGCTGCTGCTGCCTGTATCATTGAATACTAACAAAAGTTCGTGCTCCCATGTACGAATAAATGTAGTAGTGTTGTCGCCACGGTAGTCTAATAGTGGTTACCACGGTTTTATAATTAGGTCGTGAAATGTTGAGCAGTTGCACCAATTTCCTGAGAAATTGGCGTAGCGCACCAGTAAAAGAAGGACATACAAGTACAACTAGATGTGCGGCTTTTTCGAAGATTCGAATGGTTCTCGGCCGTGCTATCGCAGTAGAATGTAACAGCACCTCTACATCAATGATTCAAATATAGCAAACTATCGAGTGCGAGCGCGGGTTTCCGGCCCAAAACAGGATCACGACTCCTTCCCGCAGCGAGCTTTCGATGGCACGCCTTGAGCTCTTGATGCGGCTGCCTTTGTCGTGGAGGAAACAAGGCGTTGGTCTGACAAATCGGCTTGACATCCTTCGTGATGCGGCCGTTATTTTCGGCGATGCCCTTGCAAGGCGCAAGTAACGAACACTGGAACAAACGAGCAAGAGACTTCATTTTTGGCCGCGATGATAGCGTTGTACGAAGTATAGCAGTTGTATATAGCAATCGTGTGCTCCAAACCACGACATTCGTTTGTGAAAGCGGCGGTTGATCAACATGCCGCATGTAAAACATGTAACATGCTGACATGTTGAATTTTCTCAAAATGCGAATGCAAATTATCAAGCAAGTGCCAGGTGTACGGTTGATGTTCGTACCTCAGGGTACACACAAGATTTCTGCGCTGACGCGAAACGCTATGCCAACGCGATTCCAAGACCATCGGACAATGGACGAGTCGGTCGAAGCGACTTTGTTGTTTGGTCATGATGCTAGCTCTGAATTAATACCTGTAGTAACGACATATGTACGTAACAGCCGGCATACGTGCGTAACAGGGCTGACGGCTGACGTCGGAACGCGAAACTAAGCAAAATGCAATGTCAACACTCATTCTACAGCTTCGCCGCTGTATGTAGCAGTGTATGTAATGTGTTTTCCATCCGACAATGAAATGTTCAGCGCGAGTCACAAAACAATGTCAAATAAATAGAAACACTAAAGACCGCTGCGTTAGACAAAGCATAAATGTGCGATAACGAAACACGTAGCTACTCTAAAAGCAAGCCTGGAGACCAAGCTCAATAATTTTATTCTACTTTTTTATTCAAATCCGTCAAGCTGCAGATGGGTGGAAACATCAGGTTAATGTGAAGAACACGCGCGGCCATCCGCTGCCCCCAAGTATTTCCGAAAAAGAAACATCGAAACATAACCTGGTACCCGTAGAAAGGACTGCTACAATAGGCTGCAACTACTACTGTACTGCTACCACTGCGCGTGCGTTCCGACGCACAGAAGAAGGCTGGTGTTGATGTTTATCAATACTGTCATCCGACAGTACCGAGAGATGACCCCAGGCAGTTTCGCTCCATTCACTGTTCGTAGTGGAGCTATGTACGTGCAATACATTATCCCAGTACAGCAGTGCCTCAAAGCCACAGAGTAGCAGTGGTCGAGATGATTACGAACTGCGAGACGATTTTCGTACGCATATAGCTCATATCACAAACCGCTGGTTTGTCCGGTGATGCACAAGGTCGTATCATACCACACGGCAGCTGTAAACTGCTCAAATTATCGGGTCCTATAATAGGTGCACTTGTTGTGTCTTCTGTGTTTTGCTTGGAATGGGGGTGTACGAAGTATCGAGTGACGCCCCAGGTGACGCGCGATCTGAAATCTGAAATCGGCAGTCCGGCGAATTGTTCTCGCCGTGTCTCCTGGGTTTTCGGTGTTTGATGCCACCAGTAACCGGCGGTGTTTTATAGTTGGTGTTGCCAGTAGAGCCGAAGACCCCAAGAGGTCGTTCAATGGAAGCTGCGCGAAACACAAGTCAAGACAAGGAAAGGCAATACCCTGGATTTTGGTTACTTCACCAACTTGTTTATTGTCGACAATTTTCATTTTTTTTTTTTTTTTTTTATCACCACTTTTACTCTCCATCTTAATTCTCAAGAGGTTTTAGCCTCAGCGACCTTCTGGGAAGTTCTGGAAAGCCGTGGACACCAGGGTTATACTTGCGGCGTGCGGCGGTGCGCTGGCGCAGTTCTTTGGCGAGAATTCCGCTTAGCGCACTATGTGCCGGAGGCCGGAGACAATGCTCCGCTTGCCGCACCCCCGCTTTTTGGGCCGCACCTTTTTCTTTTCAGGCGAAAAAAGATGTGCGCCCCCCCTTTCACGGTAGGTGAAAAATAAAAATTGGGTCCGTTTTTGGCGTAGGCGTTTTTTTTTCCTGGTCATTTCGCCGTATCACAGGGGGAAAAAACATTTGGGTCCGTTTCGCCGTAGTCTAAATATTTTTTTGGTCCGTTTCGCCATCGTTTATAATTCGTTTAGGTTGTTTTTCGACACAGGCGATGTCTAAAGTTTTGAATTGCATGCAGTAATGTAACGTCTTCTTCACCGGTGTGATTTTTAAGACCTTAAGGCCCCTCTTTTCGATATACATGCTCGACACTCAACACCCCGACGCTAGACTCGAAACAGTCACCATGCATTCAGTAGGGTATTATAGGTAGATGCTACTTACCGGTGTTGGCGCTGCTGCTGTGGAACATCGCGCACTGTCTGTCAGTCTCGATCTTGGTCTGAGTCTGATGGCGGGACTCTGTCCCAACGTTCTCTATTACGTGAAAACTGTGTTTTTCTCTCATGAGTTTGTCAAGTGGATGAGGAAGCTTGGGTGTTTAAGCGATGCTCGCCCTGAGTTAACTCTTCGTCAGCGACCATTTGACCATAGGTGATGCCTTTGTTTCGTTTCCGTTTTTTTTTCTTAACGTTCGTATTTATTTGCTTCGTACCAGTATACTAGAAAAAATGAAAACGACACTTCAGCTGTGATATCAAAATTGCGATCAAAACTCATCTTTGCAAGCAACATGTTCTTTTAAAATAAACAAATACACTCCAGCTGTGAAATCGAAGATTTCGTCGAAACTCATTTTTGCAAGCTGTGTGTGATACCCCGATAGCGTGTTATTATAGTGTTTCTGTACGCTCAAGAGGACCCCTGATGCCCGCCTACTACGAGAGGTTAAAAAGAGCGTGTAAGACGCACATTTTGATTGTATTTTACGCATTATTTTCGCGTACGGTGTCCAAATAAACATTTTGAGTGTATTTTACGCATCATTTACGCGTGTAGTATCCAAGAAATGGCTTCGCGAAACACGGGCCGGAAGCCTAAGTTTCACCCTGGTGGACACTAACGCTGCACAACACTTGTCTTACGGCAAATTAAATAAGCATGAAAAAAAATGCCGTCACGCACACACGACACCTGTCTTCCCTGGAAATATCCCATCGTATCACCAACCAGCATTACAGAACCCACTCACAACTCCTTCTCATACATGTATTCTGCTCACCATGGGCAGCAATTTCCTCGTGGGTATATTACACGAGGCGCTTCGCTCCGCGGGCGGCATTCGCCGCCCGCTTCGCTCGCTCGGGAAGAAAAACTGCAGCAAGTAGCGTACAGAGGTCCACGATTGGCTGTAGGTGCAAACTGGCGACTTGACAATGCCAAGAGTCCCGCTGCCATGCTCCAGGATACTGCCCGGATGCAACATGCATGATGAGTATACGGTATGTACCTGGTATATTGCTTTTAAGTACTTGCGATGTAAACAGTTGTCTCGAAGTTTGTGACTTCAGAGCTGTTGTCTCTCTCTTGGATGGCGAACCGGCGCGGGCACTGGGTGTACTGCTCACTGTCGATGGGACGAAAACGCAGTTTAATAAAGAAATAAATACACACGCAGCTGCGTGGGGCATGTTGTTGAAGTGGCAGCCAAGAGACGGCTGTTTTATGTCACGTCGGTCACACGTCAAGATATTCCATGCTAGAAACAAGTATATTACGTCTAGGCTGCGCTCCGTCACAGGGCTGAGGGTCAGCGGTACTTGGAAAATATCAAATTCAGTTGTTGGTGGCTTTGCTACGCGCTGTTCTAAGAACAAAAACACTAAAGAGGAAAAGGGGACACCAAAAACACTCGGTACATATACATTAACATGGGGGCTCTCTGCAAAACACTTGTTCTTGTCTGCTGGCTTGCGTTGTCGCACCCTGCTGTCTGGGTGACACGAGCGTACTGCTGTACCAGGTGTGTGCTTTGCTGCTCTGTGCAAGGCCGATCGCAGGCTGCTCTGCTGTGCTTGCGGTCTATAGATACTACTGTGACTATCAGAGCTTGGTTTGTGTCGTCGCTTCGCGGTGTGCGCAGAAGAAGCGGGTTCAAAGCGGGTTCAAAAACAAACAAAAAAAGCAGAAAAAAGATGAAAAAGCAAAACAGATTATTCAGGGATCGGTCCGGAACACATTTATCGTAGGCAAATAGGAGCTGAGAGTAGGCTGAGGCCAGAGAACTGCCGAGGGCAACCTCCGAACTCATCGAGATTGGAGTAAGCCATCCTGTACTGCTGCAAAACCGCTCAACTAAGTCCATAGTTTTACTTGAAAAAGATAAATAGCTCTTTTCTTCTGCTGCTGTCTGCATGCTACTGATGGCGACTATTCGGATGTTAACTACGATAATAATATTAGTATATTCACTCCATTAATATCTTATATGTACTCTTTGTACTCGTTAGTATTCATGTTATTCCTTTTGCAGTGAAGCATTAACGTGAGCGCGAAGGACACCCATGTGTTAACTACGATAAATGAAGTATATTTATTATTTCTAGTATTCACATTTGATGTTTGATATTTGCGTTTCAGACGTAAAACGGCAATGTGCGCTCAAAGGACACCGTTTTTTACACTTTCCTCTCTATGGTACCGGTTGTGTAGTGTTTGGTTGGACGCTAGAGTAGTGCCTCCGAAATCGCTTGGTGCAGATGGGAACAACACGCAGTGGCAGAATAAAAAATGTCGGTTGACGGCAAGCTTGCCCCTTGACGAACAGACAGCCGTCAAGGAATGAACTCCAAACACTAAAAATAGTATGATAAGACCAAAGACGCCTTGACGGGTCAAACCTATTAAATAGACCGTCAATGGAGGGCCATCAAGCAACTCCACACACTAAAACCGGTATGATAAGACCAAGGACACCTTGGCGGGTCAAAACTAGACCGTCAACCAACATCTTTGGGCAGGAGTGTCAGACGCATGCTACTAATAGCACTAGCATTCATGATACTACTTGGAAGTACAGTAGGCACGGCGGTAGAGGCGCATCAAGTTTTGCTGAGGGTGGTCACTTCATTAATGTACTATTAATATACGACCGGGCGTTTGATTGCACGTACGTGCAAGGTTTTCTTTTTTGCACGTAAACTCAATACTGCCCCTGCCGATCTCGAGAGCAGACCTCCTGCCCCCCAAAGGGTTGGGTTGGGGTTAGGGTTAGGGTCAGGTCTGGGGTCGGGTTGGTCTGGGCAGCGCAACCGTCGTTTTTTGCGGACCTGCACATAGGGATCCGCCGTACATAAATCGCTATTGAGTTTAGGTGCAAATCTAAAAAACCTTGCACGTACGTACAATTTCGCGGGGGCTATTAATATACACTTCACCCCCAAAAAACTGACAATTTGACCAAAAATGAAGGTGCAAATCGATGAAAATCCCGTGTCCCAGGCATATTATGCACCGAAGAATGTTTTCTTTTTGCGAAAAACGGGCGGCATGCCAACTATTTTGGGTATATTAATAGTTGGTATCATATGGTATTTTGCCCTGGGAGCCTAACAAGACACAGGACACAGGATCTAGGACGTATAGCGGATACGGTATAAAAATGGTTTCACATTCCTTTGAAGGCATGTGCGTGTAGGAAAACGGGGATGATGCAATTGCTTCATGGATTTATGGATTTGCAGCGCGCCTCGTTTGCCAGCCAGAAAAACGTTTCGGCGAAAAAGCGCCGCCCCTATTTCTTTTTCGTCACAACCAGTCCACGTTACTTAGTATCTCTCGGTCCGGATCGGGCACCAACTACTATGTCCAATCTAACGCAAGCGACGCAGACTTACATACCTGGTCACCAACTTATTTGGATTTCGCCGACAGCTTTGGTCGAGATCTGTTATTACCACTCCGACGAACCCTAATAAAATGGTGATATGATACAAGACCTCAGTTTCCACGCGAGTTTTGTTTATGAATTTGAACCCAATATATGTACAGTTACAAATGTCTTTTTTGCCTCTGTTTTCCGACATGCCTCTTCGTACTTGGCACTTTTGTCCGAAACGGGCACAATTAAGACCTTGCAGCTGCGTTGCTGCCGTCGAGGTTGGGGCGTGATCCGTGCAGTGTGTCGCGCGTGGCAAGCCCTTTCAGTTTTTTTGCCCACGGGCATTGATAAGACCAGAACTCTGGGTGTCTGGTATATTGTGCAGTTCAAAAGTAGATACCCTTTTTTGTGAGTCAGACTTGAAATGCGGTGTGTCTATCGCATCTATTAGGGTCTATTACGGGGGACCCTAGTAAATAGGACCTACGGTGGACACAAAAAACTATATATTCATCTGTTTTTACTAACAATGTTTGGTCCTATTTACTATCGTCCTCCGTGATAGTCTATATTGGCTGTGCCTACAACTATGGGTTCGACAGCATGTAGTCTACCGGTGTATTGTTGCCATACCGTCATGCTCGTGTAATGCAACGGCCCAAACTAATGCGCCGTCATTACTTGCTCCACCCCGCTCCTGCCGTCCAGGTTATCATGGACTTCGACTTGACGATGACGGCGCCGGGATCGGAGCAGTGCCACCACATGTTTGAAACGTGAGCCGATAACCATCTACATGCCGCAGTACAGGAAGCCTGATATGAAACGGACGTAGACACGGATCGGCAGGAGTAAGTCATCACATGGCAGGGGGGGCAATTTTTGGGCCGATTTTTTTTGTTGGAACTCCTCGAGTATGTGACTGTCGGCTAGTGCGATGATTCGACGGGTATATTTGTTTTCAGGACTATTAATGTTGATAACGCATAGAAGTGTTTGGCCGGGTGGCGCGAACGAATGTCTTGGAAGTCATGTTTCGGATGAGATGTTGAGGTCCTCGTGTCGGGGAACTCGAGAAAGTTCTTAGAATCTGCTGCACGGGTACCCTACCGTGGGAGGGCTCGCAGGAAAGCCTGCCAGGATAAAGGTGCACTTTTATTTTTTGGATTCCTCGCTTGGAGGAGGCTCTACTATTAGTAGTGCATGCATCTCTCTCTCAAAAACTGACTTGAAGAAATATAATCGCTATCCGTTAAAGAATCCCATCGGGTAGCCTGTGATGCTATTAATAGGCGGATGAGGGGATTTGGAAGGGGGGGGGGGGAGTACGTGGGGGATGGTGCACTCATATCATGCATGGCCGCAGCCTTGACCCGTTTTAGCACCGCACTAACGACATGGGGACGAAACACTTGGAGTTAAACTAGGAAACAAACATAAGAGTGGGAAATGAGTTAAGACCGTGAATCCTCGCATCTTTACAATGCCGGGGCGGAAAGCGTCGGGTTTGCACCGACCAGGCAGGCATTGCTTGCACCAACCAGGGGCGGGGGGGGGGGGGTCGGGGACGCACGCAGCACCCAAGGAAGGCCGCTGTGTTCTGTTGCCTTTTCACAGTTTTACTATCGCACTGCACATAAGCATGCATCAGGGTCTATCTCCACGTAGTTTGTACCGGAAGCTGGAGTGCAGTGCTGGAGGGGTCAACCCTTTGGGAAGTGCATACATGCTTTTGAGGGCAAACTACGTGGAATTAGACTAGGGCAAGTTTTGCGGTGGTGAAAGGGCATGTAGGTTTTGACGTCAGCGGCAAGGTCTCAAGGGCGGGCGATAAAAAAGAAAAGAGGGGGGGTAGTATTGGCGTCGCCGGCAAGGTTCTTCAGAACGCATGGTTAACAAAAGAAAGGGAAGGCAGTTTGGCGGCGGCGGCAAGCTCTCAAGAAAGGATTGGTATCTCGGCTCCCTGCTGGGTACTTTATGGGTGATGATGCTGTTGGTGATGGTGTGATAATTCTAGCGATAATGGTGTGACAGTGATAATGTGCCCAGTACCTTGTGGATGGTGATACCGATGATGGTGATGATAACGATGGGAATGACGATGGTGATAATTCGATGTAATTGTTTGAACAACTTCAGCTGTGAGTTCGATAAGTTTAGGATCGATACTCATTTGTAGTACTGAAAAGGGTGGAGTGGCAGTGAAAATGAACCCAGCATATTGCGAATGGTGATGGTAATTATGGTGATGGGGTTGACGAAAATGACAATGCCGTTGAAAATGGTACTGACGGCAGTGAAAATCGAAGTGATTCTGGTATTGCTATTGGTCATGGTGATGATAATGTCGAAAACACTGAATGCAGGAAATCTGGAGTTTGTAGGGCTCTGTCCTGAGCCAGTATCTGCTGGCAGTACATCGTTCCTGGCAGTACACCTCTCTTGGCTGAGAGAGGTGCCAGGATTCCAGGATGTTGGCCATTTACGTACGTCTCACTAAAGCGCCTCAGAATGCAGCGGAAACCCATTCAAACGTGCGGGTAGAGAAGGGATTGCATTTGAGATTCGAGTCAAAATCAACGGCTTTTTTAGCTCTAGTGAAGCCAAATCGCGTAACATCGTGCCTCCGGCAGGGCGCCTCAGCGGGGCCCTCCTGGGACGCCTCCGGCGGCGCCCCCTCACCAGCCGTGGGGGGCGATGGTCGCGGCTATCCTGGTTGGATCCATCAGCAGCCAGGAATCCTTCTCCTAGCTAGAGCTACCAGGACATAGCCCTAGGAGTTTGTGAAATGTTGTTGATTCTTGATAAATGGAAGGCGTGTTGGCTCGGGGATGTCTACTTACATGATACAATGATAAAGCAAGTACGTGTAAGGTTGAACTTGCGTTGGTGAGAGTAACAAGGACACGGCGGGTACTAGAGAAGCGAAGCATATGGCAGAGTACAGGAAGTTGGTTGGTACCCGGCTGGCAGAAACTGCTTCTGCTGTGGGGATTACAGCTGACGGGATTATGGGCAGAAAAATGGAGTTCCAGCTTCAAAATACAAAAGCCAGTGCTTTAGTATGATGATGGTCGCGTTGATAGTGTACTGATGATTCCTGGTGGGTGATAGGGATCGCGGTGAAAATGATGAGGACAAGGAGCATGATTTTTTTAATGAACGCTGACAATGACAATGGCAGTAGTAGTGGAAATTCGTGATGCTCTCTTTGATACATGCCGCCGAGGTTAGCCACTTTGATACATGCCGCCGAGGTTAGCCGCTGGTCCTGCCAGTGGCTCCCTCGTCAGCGGCGGAAGTTTTTCCTGTCTTCGGCGGGACCCTTCGTAAAATTCACCGTTTTATCAATAACTGACCCGTTTTGCCGGCCCTTTCAACCTACTGTTGTGCCACTGCGAAAACGATTCTGCTCTAATTTCAAGTGGTGCGTCCCCGAAACCACGGGCACAGAGGCCATGAAAGGTGTTATTCCAGTCTAAATCTAAGCAGTTTGTCTCGGAAGCGTGGGTTTGGTTCAAAAGGGGTTGTCCTATTCTAATTCCAAGTCGTGTGTCTCCGAAACGTAAGTCCGGTGATCGTGTCCTATTTTTTTCCCCCTTGCACAACAGCGAAACATGTCCCATTCTTATTCCAAGTAATTTGTATCCGATCCTTGGGGGTGCGGTTCAGGAACAGGGTATTGGCCACTTCCCTGCTGCGCACAGCATCCTAGTCTAGTTCCTAGTAGCCTGTCTCCAAGTCGTGGGCGATGCAAGGGTTGCAACCAAGCGTGTTTTTTTTTGTGTTGGTGAGCCTTTTGCTCTTGTGAGCAAAAGGTAGCATTATGTTCCGTGAATGTGTAGTTCCGAGCGGTGTGTCTCCGAACCATGGATGGTGCAGCGATTGTAAAAGTGGTGAAAAAAAGCGGTTTTTGACCGTTTTTCTGCTACACAATTGCATTTACACTCCAGTTCCCGGTAGGAATGTCTCCCCCCTCGTGGGTAGTGCAGCGGTGGTTGCGAAGGGGTCACTTGCATTGTTGGGATTTTCAAAACCATGGAACTAACCCAAGCCCTAGCCCGAACCCTAACCCTAACCTATACGAAATACCGGTCGAAGTGTCCCCTTAATGATGTCATTGTGACGTACGCCACTGGGGTGAAATGGTTGAAAAAAAAAGCAATAATGCGTATCACTGCTTTTTGGGGCCCATGTACAGCGATCAAAAAACGGTAATTAATTGAATTTCGACGTTTTCAAGCGTCTACGAGTAGCGCGGGCGCGCAAGCAGTACGAGTTCGAGTAGGGTTTTGCCGCACCCGTGCTGTACGACCCCCTTTTGCACTGTTTGTTGCACTTTCGGACGCCAATGTTTTGTCATCCCCCAATCAACGGGGCCCGATGCCGTGATCATCAGTGTTCGTTGTCAATTTTCCCCTCTCAAGCCCAAAGGGGTTGAGAGAGGTGTTGTTGGTTCGGGCCAAAAGTACTTCTCTTAGCCATGAATAGCGTTCTCTCTAGTTTTCTACTGGAAATGCTGTTCTGCACTGCTTCCAAGTAAACTCAGCATTATTTAGTTTTTCGTCCCAGCCTAGTCGCCCTCTCTTTGCCGTACTATTATTTTGTCGTACCCTCTCTTCAGCCGGGGTACCCGCTTGTAGTTGGTCTCCAACAATTATGGGCGGTGCAGCTATGAAGAGGGTATTGGCCCTTGATCCTTCTCCCTTGATCCTTCTCCCTTGATCCTTCTCCTACAGCAAAAATACCCTGTGAATAGTCTAATTCCTGGTGGTTTGTTTCCAAAATCATGGATGATGATGCAGTGGTTGTCTGGTAGGGGCAGGAATTTGTTCTTCACCCTCTTGTTGCAAGCAAAGGTCATCGTGGTCTCATTCCAAGCGCCGTGTTTCCAGACCGTGGGCGGCGCAGTTGCTGTGCACCGGGCGTTCGCCCACTTACAGCAAAGAAAGCGTGTTAGTCTAATTGTAACTATTCTGTCTCCGAAACGCGGCCTTCCCTCGGGACGACCGAGGGCAGCCGATCCCATGAGGGATTCAACTAGAAGGTTGGGGATAATCTGGAAAAGAAGCCACCCTCACGCAAATCCGGTACCAACGCGCGACGGCATTGAGGTAAGAGGGAAGGGCAACAAGTATGGGTGTGGTCTCGTGCCGCCGCAGAGAGGCTTCGTTAACCTCAAACTATATACGAATTAAGCTAAGTCGCAATGTCACAACAGTGTTCGCCCACTTACAGCAAGGAAAGCGTGTTAGTCCAACTGTAAGCATTCCGTCTCCGAAACACGTGTGGTGCAGCGCTAAGTCCTGGAGTGAATCCGGTCTATTTTCTCGCCCGGCTTTTTTTTGTTGCTGTTGTTATCTGCCGCCATGGACAGGTCGTCTGCTCTCTCGGAGGACCTGAGGGCCCGGCTCACGCCGTTTTTTACCGGACAAATCGAGGTGTGCAAGTTTTTCATACCGGGTACATCCGTTTTGCGCCATCGTGTTATATCTCCCGATCGCGCCAACAGCAATAGCAGGAGCTGTAGCGGTAGCAGTAACGATGATAGTAGCAGGAGCGGAAGCAATAGCAGTAGCAGTAGCAGTAGAGGCAGCAGTGGCGGCAGTGGCGACTGCAGCAGGAGCAGTAGCGGCAGCAGCAGGAGCAGCAGCAGGAGCAAGAGCAGCAGCAGGAAGAGCAGTAGTAGCAGACACAGCAGCAGCAAGATGTAGCAGGCACAGCAGCAGCAGGCGCCGCAGCAGCAGCAAGAGTAGCAAGCACAGCAGCAGCAGGCGCAGCCGCAGCAGCAGCAACAGCGAGTGGCAGTAGCAGCAGCAGTACGAGTAGCGACTACACAAAGCAATTGTGCTTCGTACCCGATACGCTTAGCGCGCCTCGGCTGACGAGGCCATGTTTTTGTGTTTCAATGCGCCGCTCCACCGCAACCAACACCGCAGTTTTCATCGCTCTAATAGCAGTACCAGGTGCTGTGGTACACTACCTTTAACTCATTAGGATACCCGGAATAACGTGCCGCCGGTACTGGTTGACCAGTGTAAGTGAGCTTCCCCCCCTCCCCCCCCCCCCTTCCCCTCCCCCCTCCCCACCCTCCGCCCCCTTCCCCTTCCCCTCCCCCTTCCCCTCCCCCTTGCCCTCCCCCTTCCCCTCCCCACCCCTCCCTCCACCCCCCCTCCCCTCCTCCCCCCTCCCCCCACTCCCCCCCCCGCTCCTTGTGATTTTCCAGTAGGTGTCTTCGCGAGAAGAATGGTGGGTTAAATTTCACGACGTGCTTATCGGCGATCGATTGACGAAGGCGCAAGTTGCCTCGGTAGCGAGAGGGGCCGACCTGACCTTCAGAAGCGGCACCTCGGAGTTGATGGTGCTGCTGCAGCAGCTAGGGGTGAGGATGGCGAGAGCGTGGGGGTATGATCACCGTATCGTGCATGGCCGATGTGCGTAGGACCATAGACCCTCGCATCCCCCCAATGCCGGGATGAAGCACGTCGGGAATTCACCCACCAGGCAGGCGTTGCTTGCACCAAGCGCGAAGCGCCGTGAGGTGTTCGGCGACTCACATGAATGGGAGGGGGGTGGCGGCATGCCTGCTTGCTTGCTTGTCTGCTTGCGCGGCGCGGGGCTCGATGGTCTTGAGCGTGGGTGGTTTTACGCGGCGCTTGGTTGACTTGCGCGTGCATTTTCTAGTTTTTTGTGTTTCGCCCGTCTTTGTTTTTTGTGTTGTGTTGCCGTGCTTTTTACGTTATATTGTGTTCGTCCTGTTGCCGTGCGTGTTCGTTCTGTTGCCATGATTTGTTTTTAACTCTTACGTAAACAGGGCATCCATGCTACAATGAAAGGCGACGTTTATGAAAACTGTATATATACCCCTAGGGGCGATATACGCCATGCGCTCTTACCCAAAGTATAGTATTTTATATATACACGCTGATCCCACCCCCTATGGTCTTCGGGCTGTTAGGTCTTAGTTAGGCTTCTGGTCGGGTTGAAACATGGTACCAGGTGTCATATATCGGTATACTACTAGAGTAGGTACACTAAATAGGGGTGAATGGCTTATGTACCCCCCTAAGGGTGCGTGCAGATATTGCTGCGCCGTTTTGGATATTTTCCGCCGGCATCAGCAACGTTGCCCCCCCCCCCCTCCCCCCGGTATACGTTAAACGTTCATTGTGGCAACGTTCTGTTGGTGTGCTTCTTGCTTCGACGAAAGTTTCGTGCTGTTGCTGGGCTTTTTCGTTCTGTTGCCGTTATTTTTTTGTTGACGAAGACATACTGGGGCATCCATTTGACAAAAATGAAAGGTGCCGTGACGTTGCTGATGGTTTCTGTCGGCATCAGCAACGCCCCCCCCACCCTGCTAGAAGCATATATACTTTTTCACCGTTGGCTGACAGCTGACAGAGAGAGAACTCCCTCCCTCCGCCCCCCCGCTATACGTTCGATTTTTCATATCGCAACGTTCTGTTGCGTGCTCTTTGTTTTCATCGATGAAAGGTGCCGTTGCTGATAGTCTCTGCTGGTATCAGCGACATCGTGGAGGAGTCGCTGCGCCTCCGAGGCCTGCTGCTGGACAACGTCACCGTCCGCGCCAACACTATGCTCTTCGACAAACACGGAAGGCTCGAGAGCTTTAGAGAGTCCCCCCCGGTGCACTCAAGGTGCGCTTGATCCGGTGCACTTAAGGTGCGCTTGATCCCGAGTCCCGAGCCGCCCGTGTGTGTGTATATATATAACATTCGATGTAATTTTCGACGAACAGTGGGAAAGTTGGACCCTCTACGCGATAACAATGAAGGCACGTACCGTGGGGGGAAAAGGGATGAGACTTGTGACGACGGCTTTGTCCAGAAGGTCGCTGAGGGCGAAACCTCTCTGCGAGTTGAGCTGGGAGGAAGTAAAAGTGATGAATCATATTTGGTTGCGTTTTTTCCAAGGGTGTGTTGAGTAAGGTGTGTATTCCCGGGGGATCCGGGTACCAACCATGGTTATTTTGGCCGTTCTCGGGTACCGTAATCATGCGAAGGTTGGCACCCATCGGAAGGTTGGCACCCATCGGAGAGATAGCACCGGGGTGCGATAAAAAACACAACGTAGAAACATTTAATCGTGTTTTCGCACCCCCATCGGAGAGATCACACCCGGGTGCAATCTCTCCGACATGAATAGAAATTGAGGGCCACCGCAGCGGGTCTGTTGTAGGTAATATTCTCATTATTTCATACTCCGATGATATATCACCAGTGCGCCACTCCTCTCAAAAGTACTTTACCAACGCAGCTTCGGTCAAGTCGTTTTAGGTAGCTTTGAGTCGTTTAATTTGTATGCTCTCAACCAAGACAGCACACACCATCCGGTACATGCCGCCTACCGGTACACCTCACAAATCACAGAACCAGCTCGTGGTACGATATTACAATACCTACCTTGTGCAACCGAGGCAGACAGGAACTACAGAGGAAATCGAGTGGTTCAGCATAAAGCAAACATCAGACCCATAGTGTACGTGACATTTCAGCAAAAACAATACTCCGGAGCATCGTTCTCCGTCCTATTGCAACACGCCGCAACCAAACTCGCTTCGGCCCTACAACCAACCCCAACGCCATGCTGACACGCACCAGACTCCGATACCCTTATGCATTCCAGCCAGCGACAACGGTACCTACGGTCAAACCCAGTACGGCGCGGTGTATTTCGATTCAGCAGCGCACCCATCGGAGAGATCGCACCGGGGGTGCGCCAAAATTGAAGAACGGCATGATTTAATTGTATTTCCGCACCCCCATCGGAAGGTTGGCACCCATCGGAGAGATAGCACCGGGGTGCGATAAAAAACACAACGTAGAAACATTTAAATATCTATCGCACCCCGGTGCCAACCTTCGCATGATTACGGTATATAGATGAGCATACCTGTTTTTTTGTTTTCTTGTTTTTTTTTCCTCTTCACACTTCTACTTTCCAGCTTCTGGACAAACCGTGGTCACAGGTGCCGTCCCTTCTCCCGCCCGGTTCATGCCTTCATTATATGTCGCGCATAGGGTTCAGTAAATTCCACTGCTCGTCGATTTCATCGAGTGTTGCTAACTCGCGCTCTCGCGCTTTCCGCAAGTCAATTTGTCCTCAAGAAAGATTCCCTTCGAATTTATCCGAGTGTGCACTCGGGGGGACTCGAACTCACGAAACTGACCTATACCAGGCTCGAGGATAACCTGATACACCACCGGGGCGACCGGCTATGTACCCTACCAGGTACTAAACACGCCCTTGGGCTTTTGACCCAGCTTCGACCAAATAACTGAAATATGCTTGGTTTCTAAATATACCCTACAACTTTGTCCGGAAATATAAGCAACTTTCGAACGTTAATTTTAAGGTAAAATGTTGCTTATATTTCCGGACAGAGTGGTATAACTAACTAACCTATACCCTACTCCCGACCTCCTGAGAATGCTCTGGGAATTTGGCTGTGATGAGGGCTTTGTACGCACTTTATTGTTCAGTTGAACCACTTTTGTCCACGCTAGGCTAAGTCGTGCGTTTACGCTACTGGCGCCTTTGGCTTGCCCCGCCCCGCCACACCCACTCACCGAGGGCGGTTTCGATCTGTCAAATACAACGCTAAGTAGTTATTTCGGGGTTATCCCAGAGAAAATAAAACTACATACCAGATAGTCACGAAAAATGATAAAACACGTGGCGTTTTTTCTTTTTCGCGAACCGTGATCTTTGTCGCGAATTTTCCTCTCTCCCAACAGGAACAAGCAGCAGACGGCCAATAGGGAAAAGGAGTACTTCTACGCACACCGGGATCGCCGCTTCCTCGTGGTCGTCGGCGACAAACCGGGAGATGCGGACGTCAACTACGGCGTGGCGCCCGACGAGCGGTGCCTGAAGATAGCCTTCTTCGACCACTCCTACGAGCACCCCCACCCGGACCTGCCCCCCCTGCCTCCGCCTGTGGCCCCGTCTCTGGCTTCGCCTGTGGATTTACCTCTGGAGGCGGAGCGTCTGGCTTCGCGTGTGGCTTCTTTGCCTTTGGGTGCTCTGCCTGCATCTTCGCCGGTGGGTTCTTCGCCTACGGGTCCGCCTATAGGGTTAGGGTTAGTGGCAGAAGTAGGAGGCACCACTCGCGTGGCTGCTGACGCGGGGGGGGCGGCACGAATCGCTGGTGGTGTTGTTGATGGTGGTGTTGTTGATGGTGGTGTTGGTGGTGTTGTTGGGGTTGGTGTTGGTGGTGGAGGTGGAGGTAATGGTGGTGGTGGTGGTGGTGGTGGTGGAGGTGTTGCCGGAGGATCGTTTTGGGCAACGCCAGCGAGGTTTACGGGGAGGCCGGGAAGTCAGGGTGGCGGCGAAATGTTGGTGTCTAGCTCCGTAGGTAGCTCCATAGGTAGCTCCATAGGAAGCTCCGTCGGTACCGGTGGAGGTAGTGGTAGTGGTAGTGGTGGTGGCGGGGGTGGTGGTGATGTAAAAGGGTTGGCGGCGGAGGAGGAGGTAACGCATGCACAGGGCACAACCACGGGCACTGGCGTGGAGAGCGTGGCGGCGGAAAATATGCTGAGGGCGTACGGCGAGAGCTTTGACATCGTCGCGTGCGGAGGACACCCGATGGGCATTGTCACGGATTTCGTAAGGTACTTCGTTGCGGCGCAGTTGGACGACGCGAATAATGTCGACACATAGCGGCGGTGGCGGCACTAGCGGCGGGCAAGCCGAATATGTGTATCGGGGGCAGCAATAGCGGCAATAGCTGTGGAAAACGAAAATTTTGTCGATAGACAACGACGGCAGGGGCGGCGGCCGCAGCGGCGGGCAACGCGAATGTTGATACACAATGGCGATGACGGCGGCGGCGGTGTGGCAGTAACAGCAGTAGCTGCAGACGTTACAGCTGTAACAGAGGCAGGGCGGCCGCGGTGTTTGACAGACGTGATAGTGCGCGTGCGGGGGGCGGGGGGGGGGGGGGGCGCATGTCGAGAAGGCAGCGGCGGCGGCAGCAGCGGCGGCCAACTTGAATTTGGTACACAACGGCGACAGTGGTGGACCATGGTAGTAGCGACAGTAACTGTGACTGTAGCGGAGGCAATGGCGGCCGCGGGCCTAATCCTACTGCTCTGTCGCGGCACTATTCCTGTTGGGGGGCCATGGTGTGAATCGTATTTAGAGGAACACGTTTTTGCGCGCATTAGAGGGGGAGAGGGGGCGCATTTGCTTTCGTTGTCGCCGCGATGGGATGGACGAAACAAGCGACCCTTAAACACACGCACGCGCGTGCTTTCGCAGTTAAACTCAACACATCTTCCCGATGCCTGGATGCTTGGCCGAGTGGGTAGGCTGGGGGGGGGGGGGGGGGGTGCAACTGAATACCTTGTCCCGATGCGTTGTGCTTGGGTCGGGGGCGGGGGGGGGGGCGTGACCGAGCTGTCCGATTGGCAGCTGTTTTAAGAATGCAGTGATGGATGTGCGATGCCAGGCAGCCGACGATTTCGTTTTGGTGATTGCGTGACGTTGTGAGAAGCTTCGCAGTCTTGTTGCGGCCCCGCGAAATT
Organism: Undaria pinnatifida; assembly: GCA_012845835.1. NCBI lineage: Eukaryota > Phaeophyceae > Laminariales > Alariaceae > Undaria > Undaria pinnatifida. The sequence continues at coordinate 5,989,159 of JABAKD010000009.1, read as the reverse complement.
GTATTTTTTTTTGTAGTCAACCATGATGCTGTTTGTTTGATTGTTCTGTTCTGCTGTTGCTTACTGCGTTGTGTTCGTTTTAAGATTTTGCTTTTTCTTGGTTTATTATGCCTGGCAAATTTCTTTTGTTTTATTTTGCTCCTTTTATCCACCGTATACATTACGGTGTGATTTTGCTGCACGATAGAGATCCCACCGGGCTAATATCTCGACGCTCGACAGGAAAGAAAAAAACAAACAAAAAGCTAAGAAATTAAGAGATGGAACAAAAGATAGCCATATGCCGTTCAATGCTGCACCAACAAACCGCGCAGCAGTCCAAGGCATGCAGCGATTGAGAGGTTATAGCTTTCGGGCGCAATATTTTCAAAGTAAAACAAGAGCTCTCCATCTCAGGAACTGTCTGCTAAACGCCTTCGCAATCTTGTCTGCACCATACCCAATCTTTATAAGATGCCTTGTCCAAGTATATTAAGATCCATTCCCGCTCCGCAAACCTCAGATTTCCCACGTTCAATCTTGCGCTTACACTACTCTTGTTTTGCCATTTAGCCTACGAAGCCATTGGGGGGTGGGGCATGGGGGTGGCGCACGTGCAGTGTACATTGTAGTTCAACCCTCTCCTGAAAAACTTGGAACTGTCGAAAATACAAGTTGCAACATCGACAACACGAGGTAGCCCGGGCCAAAACTCTTGGAGTTAGACTAGACGTGTCCGGTCTGCAACGTAGGGCGCTGTGTACCACAACACGCGCCTGCAGAACGTTTGCTACTGCTCGTGTATTACGCAGATCCACTGATAGCAGGATGGATTATAAAACAAAACATGACTCTGAAAAGCACCCGCCTTTGCTTCCTAGCGTTTGACCCAAGTGTACTTTGTTGGTTAGTTTCTTACCAGGCTTACAGAGGCCCAATCGAACACAGTCGTAGCGTAGGAGAGAGCTCGCCTGAAAGGTGGCCATGCTTCCCTGTTTTATGTGCAATTTCATCCTGTTCACAGTGGATCTCCGTGATAGTGCATTGTTACAATAGTGCTTAGTTTTTGGGTAGGCAATTGGTTTAACCTTTTACCAGTGGTCAAACGCACTTTAATAACACCCGGACAACTGAGAAGTTGGCGCAGGCCACCGATACGACCTTGATGGTCTATGTGTCAGCTTTCGCTGACCGTCTCGGGGTAAGTGCGTCTCGCGTCAATCTTTTGGGGCCGTGTTTGAAGAAACAAACAAGAACATATTCGCAGGTCAAGGGGGCACCGGCATCACACTCCACTATTTTTTTGGGGGGGAGGGAGAAGATAGATCAATAAGGGGGGTACAGGATAGGCACGGCCTGACACACGGGGAGACAGCAACATGAATCTCCTAAATCGACACACCCAGTTGCGTCGAGAGGGCACGGACAGCTCTCGAATTGAGCCCACCAGACTCTTTGCGTGCGTTCAGCCGTGACCACTCAAGGCCTTTGGCAGGATGGGATATATTCCTAGCTCTGATCACCCTGTGGGATACATTCCGAGCTCTTATCACCCTGTTGGCGGTTGCGCTAAATATCGAGTCTCGTGTTGGTCTATCACACAAGGCGTTCTTTCCTGAATATTTCTTCTGTGGCCGAAAAGTACGAGAGCGAGAATTGGGAGAGCTCGATAAAAAGTAGACGACCAGCGGTAATGTTGAACAGCAGTACACGCGATAAAAACGAAGGCAAGTACCTGGGGGGGAGGAAAGGCATCTGTGACCACGAGTTGTCCAGAAGGCCTCCTACGAGTTGAGGTAAAAACTAAAAGCGATTACTCACAGATGACATGAAACCACCTACGAAAAAAATGGGCCGGGTTCGGTTGATTGGTTTGATTGCCATCGGTGTAGTCAATCAGGGCAATGATCTCTGGTGGCGTTTCTTTCGCGGGCGATCGGTGGAAAATAATTCAGCCATATGTTCAAAATAAATACTCCGGAGTAAAATACATACGTGAAGACTGTCATGGACGAAAAAGCAACAAGTAATACATTCGACATATTGTATCTTTGTCCCTCAACTCTGTTGACTAGACTATTATGAGCACAAATAACAAAAAAAGACGGTTGAACGAGCCCCGCCAAATGGGGAAAACAAAACGAACACAAAAAACGAAAACGAACCAAAAAATGCTCGTTCTGCCCTGGAGGAAAAACGTCTTGTTTCATCAGTACCGGAGACTTATCTCCACTTCAGTAAACCCACCTTTATTCCCATAGGTCAACCTCCAATAGCTCATACCAATGTCAAACCTCTATTCCATTAAACCAATTTCTACCTCCGCAGACCGATCCCTATTCCCACCAGATCAACCAAACTCTAGTTCGGCGAGCAGATAAAAGGGCAACAACAAAAACGGCCGGCTACTATCAGAGGTCCAAGTCCGCGATGCACTGCTGCACCGTCTTGAGCTGGTCTTGCTGGGCCTGAAGGTTGGCGCGCACTTCATCGACAACCTTTGCCGGAGCCTGCGAGCAACGGAAACGGTAACGGGCATCGGTAACGGTAACGGCATCGACAACGGAAAACGACAACGGTAACGGCATCGGCAACGGTAAATACATCGGTAACGGTAGCGGTAACGACATCGATAACGACATCCGTAGCGGTAACGGCATCGGTAATAGTAACGACATCGGTAACGGTAGCGGTAACACTACCGACAACAACTGCGGTAACGACATCGGTAACGGTACGTCATCGGCAACGACACCGACACCGCGGCAATGGTAGCGACAACGGTGATGTAACGGCAGCGGTAGCGGTAACGGAAACGACAACGGGGTAGCGGTGCCTATCCCATAAACATACCCGCTATCCAGTTACACCTCCTACGTACATTCCACGGTAGATTACCCGTGCAGCAGAACTTTCCAAGAACTTTCTGAGCTCCTAACATGAGGAGCTAGGTTAATATCTCACCATCATCACCATCATCCCCCGAAACATGACTTCGAAGGCATTCGTTCGCGCAACCCAACCAACATTTCTATGCGCTATCATACTAACCGATAGCTACTTGTACACACGGGAGGAGCTCAACCGGTAACAAGGTCAGGTATACCTTTTTTTGGCTCAAATAGTGCAGCCCCTACCACACTATAGAGGAATGACTCAATCAATATTCCAAACGTCGCCCCACAAACTCCATATTTCCTTTCCATTCAATCTTCCACATGGTCTACGTTATCAGTGTAAAGGAAATGGTACCATGTACTGGTATCTGGTAACACGTGCAAAACAACAATTAATACCGGTAGTACCTTCTCGACGAAGTTGGAACCACGAAGGCGAGTCTCTAGAACTTCCATGTCCTTCGTGAGCTTCGCCGCCTGCTTCTCCAATCTGCCTCGCTCCTTCTCCTTGTCCACCAGACCGGCCATAGGAAGGTACGCTTCCAGCCCATCCTGCAGTACACCAACAAAGAGAAAACCATTAGCAAAATCATCATATATCGCTGGGTAAACCCTTTTCAGAACTGTACCAATGTCAGTAGGGACACACTTTTACTTAGCATTATACACCCTTTCGGGGCCCGTCTGACCGTCCGCAAAGCCAAAACGCCACAAAAAGGTATACCGGTATTTTCGACGCCAGTTTTTTACGCCAGTTTGACGTTGAAAAAAAAACGGTTCACACGGAATCCATCTCTGGGTGCTGGGTCCCAAAAACGTGTATCCTACTCCCCTCTCCCCGCTACCAGCACGCCTCTTGGTGTTTCGGGACTTGCCTGAACAACGAGGTGGACCGTTTGTCCCTCCGGAGGTCCGTCGAGCCCTTGCACCGTGAGAGCGTCGGGGTCAAGCCGTCCGAGCAGGCACAAGGCGGCGACCTCCTTGACAATGTCTGATCGCAACTCCTTGTTAGAGACCTAAGGGACGGAGGGAGGTACGGGGGGAAGGAGGGGGGGAGGAAAGGAAAGGGGGGAACATTTGCACGAGAGAAAAAAAAAAATACAGTCTGAACACCAAATTCAACTTCAACACCAACTTCAACATCACAAACAACTTTAACACCAACACTATCAGCTTCAATCAATCCCTCACCTGTACGATGGCGGGGATCTTCTTCCCCGGCTCTACCTTGTACTCCGCCTTCGCATTCCTTACACTACGGACCAAAGACTGAACGGCCTCGAACCTGATCAATCACGATCGAGCAAACGCGGTCCACACGCCAACCAACGAAAAAAGATGGGGGGGGGGGGGGGGGTGGTAGCGTTTACGGCTTGGCCCAGCTTCGACAAAAAAGATTGATGCACTCCACAATACTCCCTCGTGGCATCCTCATTTCAATATGGTCGGGGTTACGTTCGGGGTTTTGTAATTCAGCTATAATCGCAACCATGTTCTTCAAAGCTAGGAAAAATATCTTAATCGTTGCCATGCACGGCCGCAGGCCTTAGAACCATAAACCCTCGAATCCCTCCAACGTCGGGACGGAGCACGTCGGGTTTTCATCGACCAGGCAGCCGTTGCTTACGCGAAGCGAAAAAGTGCCGTGACGTGTTCCGCCTGTCAACGAAAGGTGGCCTGCATCCTACTACTAATAAGAACCACTTGTGAGGCGGACGTCGGCACTCGGTGCGTACCTTCTTGCAAAACGGATGGCAGCATCGAATGACTTGAGGTATTTTCCGGTGTGACCACTTCCAGACACATGCGACGGGTATACGCTGCAACCCCCTCGCGGGTGCCTTTCCATACACACGCTACGTGATAACGATCAACCCCCTTGTGCGGAGTTAAGATTCTCCACTTCCGCGCTACATGGTCTACTGTAACTCGACCCCTCCATCTCGGCTACCGCCAAAACCATAAAACGAGAAAAAACGAACAAACGATAACATGGTTGTCTAGTTTACGTAGTGAGCGCGTGTTTTACAGCGTCGTTGCCAAACAACACCCACCCCAGCAGAGCGACAGCAACAGCAGCAGCGCGGGGTGGGGGGGGAGACACAGAAAAAAGAAGTCAGAACCTGCTGATCGCCGCCGTATCCACCGGCAGAGCCATGTCGTCCACCTTGGGCCACGGGGCCACCATGAGTGCCTCCCCCTTCCGAGGCAGCTGCTGCCACAACGCCTCCGTAACGAAGGGCATGAAGGGGTGCAGCAGTCGCAGGCACGTGTCAAACACGTACACCAGTGTTCGCCTTGCGCTGTTGGCCCTTGCATCGGCTCCCTCGCTGTCTCCCGAGGCGAAGGAGCCGATTCGAGTCTTGCTTGCCTCTATGTACCTTCGAGAATAAGCAGAAAATAGGTGGGATATATGGGACGGTGGTGGGGGACGGTGACGGTGACGTTGACGGTAATGGTGACGGTAACGGCAGTGGTGATGGTGACGGTAGTGGTGATGGTGACGGTAATGATGATGGTGACGGTAATGGTGACGGTAATGGTGACGGTGACGGTGACGGTAACGGTAATGGTGACGGTAACGGCAGTGGTGATGGTGACGGTAGTGGTGACGGCAATGGTGACGGTAAGAGAAAGGGTGACGGTAACGGTAATGGTGACGGTAACGGCAACTGGCAACGTTAACGGAAAGCAGCAACGGCTCCTTCGCTGTCTGCTGGTGTGAAGGATCCGATCCGAGTCTTGCTGGCGTCGATGTACCTTGAAGAAGTTAAGTGGGGCACATATGGGGCGGCAGTGCATGACGATAACGGCAACCGTAAACGGCAACATTAAGCGGTAACGCCGCCTTCAGATTCATCCATCCAGGAAACCTCGTCCGTAGCAACTTGACCTTCGCACATTTGCTTACCGCCCACCTCAGCCTCTACCACCCCCCCTTCCTTCTCCTCTACCCCCTCCCCCCTTCGCGTCGGCTCCCTCCCCGTCCTACCCCGCTCCCCGTCTCCTCTACCCTTCCCCTCCTTCTCCTCCATGCCCCCCCCTCTTTCCCTCCTTCCCCCCCGGTCAAACCCTTGCAAGCTTACGACTGTATGATTCTGTCAATCTCTCACCAGTCAGCGTACTCGTCCCAGAGGAACTCGTAGATGTTTTTGCCGGCGTCTCCCATATCGTAGCCCTGTAACCCCTCGGTCACCTCCTCCACAAGCTGGTGGCACTTGGACACGATGTATCGCTCCGGCAGCGCCAGACTGTTCAGCTGTCACGGCGGCGGCCAAAAAAAACACACGGGGTTAACGGTAACGGTAACGATTATGGTAACGGCGATGGAGCGGTAATTAAAACGGTAACGAAACGGCAACGGAAACAGAAACGGAAATTACTTTGGTAACGGTACGAAGTGATAAACGGAAACATTACGGTAACCGTAACGGTACTATAACGGTCGCGGTAATGGCAACGGAAACTACAACGGTAACGACAATGGAGCGGTAATGAAAACGGTAACGAAACGATAACGGAAACAAAAACGGTAACCACTACGACGGTAACGGCAATGACAACGGCAATTTTTTGCGGTAACGAATAATGGTACTACAACGCAACGGTAACGATCACGGAAACGGACACTACAACGGTAACGGTAGCGAAAACGTTCGGAAACCGTAACGGTAACGATTACTGTAGCGGTAACGGCCATGTAACGGCAACATATCGGTAACAGCAATTATACTTGTAAATAGTAACGGCGATGATAACGGTACCGAAACGGTAACGGGTGCGACAACGAAAAGGAAACGGTAACGGCAGCTATATAATAGTAACGACGATGACATGATATTAACGGCAACGAAACGGTAACCAGAAAGGTAACTGAAACGGTAACCAGAAAGGTAACTGAAACGGTAACTATAACTGCAACGGCAATGAGAACGTTAACAAAAAAGTAACGGTAACAAAAATGGTGTGCATATGCGACCCGCGACACCCGGTGCTCCCCCGATCCCTGCCACCGCGGCAATGAATAAAAAACCCACCTCTTCCGTCGTCACGGGTCTATAGACAGCCACTACTCCCCCCTCCCCCCGCCTGCCTCCGCGGCATTACATACAAAACCCACCCCTTCCGCGGCCGCCGGGACACTCAATGCCCCGCTCCCCCCGCGCCCCCTCCTCGCTGCCGCTGCAGTATACAATACAATACCCACCTCTTCCGCTGACATAGGCCCCCCAACAGCCAACCGTTGTCGCTCTTCTTCGCCGAGGTCCTTAAGGTTCCCTAGCAGGAACCTTCCGGCGTTCCAGAGTTTGTTGGCGAAGAACCTTTCGGGGGACAGGGGACAGGGGATAACATTGTGGGGTGTGACCAACACACCAAAAAGAAACGAGTCAGACCGAAACTCCATTGCCAACACATGCTTGCTACGCACGGTAGCGTTGCGCCGTGAGTTTTTCCTCGTCCCAGGACTCAACTTGGGGAGCTTCCTCTATCTCTCTCACTTAAACACATGGACCTCGAAGAAAAAAATGTGTTTGTGCAAACCGATGACAACAACAACAACCCCATGTCCTACAATAGGTAGGTAGGTTAACTCACAACCAAGAATCAACTCTGAAATACGCAAATACACGGGCACTCGGACGGTAGGTATGGGTTCTTCTCCTGTTCAGGAGGGGGCTGCCGTCAACCACCAAAAAAAGAAAAAAAAATTGCCCATGGCTTTTCACTGGCCATGACCCGGCCCCCGGGTCGGATTAGACGAGGTTTCCAAGACCTGGCGGGTTGAGTCGAGTTGGGGCGGGTCAGGTGGTGCTGTAAATCTCACGGCCCAGGGTCGGGTCTCACCCTGAGCCCATCCGGCCCGTGAAAAG